>JAFMSR010000004.1:46856828-47524328 GCA_022818135.1 Saxidomus purpurata
ATTGAAGTTTCTAGGAAACGAAAAAAAAAATACGAATAACAATCGTAGAAAACTCGTTTTTTAACGTTTGACGTCGGAGAAAGGTCGCATACTACCTTAAGCTTTACAAAATATATATGTTTGATCAAACAAAGGTTTGATAAATTTACAGAAATATTTGCCATTGGTACAAATACCCGTTTTCATTGAAAAAATGAGAAGGTATCTAGTTTCCTAAAACATTATCTTTATCAGGCCTTATTTCGGAGAACACAACGATAAAAGTAAACGTTTGAATAACTTACCTCTGTTATAAGTTCAGTCCTCCCACTGGTTGATTCAAAAGATTCTCTTTTCGCAAAATAAATCGGTCTTACAATCAAACACGCATTTAATATAGAACAAGAGGTAATTATTTCCCTATTCATTTGTAATAAATTAGGATACGTAATGTTTCTGTTTCCTTAATGAAACAAAGTTGTTTAATGTAGTACGAAAAACTTGCAGGGACATTCACAATTCGTGATTTAATGACTGTGAAGTTTTTAACTTCATAAATTCACAAGTTTAACTTCAAGAAACTTCACGAACTCACGATTTCAACTTCATGATTTCAACTATTCAACAAGTTGAATATAAGATTTCAACTTTCGAATCAAGAAATTCACAATGTCATATTCACTAATTCAAGATTTCTACTTCATGATTTCGACTGAACGATTCAACTTTATGAAATTATGAATATAAAGTTTAAACTTTTGAATGCTGAATACACGAATTCACAATTTCACATTCATGAATTCAAGATTTCTACTTCACGTTTTTAACTTCATGAATTTTTGAAATCGTGGAATTCAGGAAGTTGATACCATAAATTTATGAAGCTGAAATCGTGAATTCATACACCTTGAATTATTGAAATTGACAGAAATCATGACGTTTGAATGTCGACAACGTTCTTTCGTACAAACATAATGAGATGTCTTATGACAATTATATCATTAAAGTGGAAATAGAAAATTAATTTCCTTAAGAGGTCAGTTTTAAGCTCACTTGGCACGAAGTGCCAGTGTGAGCTGTAAGGATCGCATTCCGCCTGGCGTCCATCGTACGTTGTACGTCGTGCGTCGTACGTCCGTTAACATTTTCCTTCAAACCAGCATCTCCTATGTAACCACTGGACCAATGTTGATGAAACTTGACAGAGATGCTCCTTGCATAAGCCCTCTCGTAGTTCTTCAAATAATTGCATTCCATGCAGAACTCTGGTTGTTATGGCAACAAATAGGAAAAACTTAAAAAAACTTCTTCTCAAGAACAGGAAGACCTAGAACTTAGATATTTAGCATGTGGCATTGCATAGTGGATCTTTACCAAGATTGTTTAAATTATGACCCCGGGTCAAAATTGACCCTGCCCAGGGGGTCACTTATTTTTACATAGGCTTATATAGGAAAACTTTTTTTCAAAAACCTCAAGGCCTAGAGCTTAGATATTTAGCATTGCATAGTGGACTTCTACCAAGATCACGGTGAACAATCACGTGATCGTAATACGTCATTTTGTTCGTCCAGGTATTGAGTTGACAAAGAATATTTTATTTTTCACACAAAAGTCTTCGACTGAAATCTTCAAAGTAAAGCTGAGCGTGGGGGGGGGTTTTTTTCGTCCGAAGTTTTTCATTTCTCAACCGATTTCTGTCAAATTTGTTGCAGGCAAAGGGGAAACAGTACTCTGTCCCCGGTTGATAACAGTTTTCTTGAAATAAGTCGCTCTTTTGTAAACATTCTGGAAAACCTTTGCAACAATGCCTGAATTCAACGGTTTGTCCGCAAAGAATATTTCAATTTCGACAGTGTATTTGGAGTAATCCACTTTTAGTGTCATGTAATCACGACGAAACTTACTCCGTTGTCATTTCACTGCAAATAAACACATTTAAGGTCAACTCAGTGCCTCAGAAAACGATAAAGTATTCAGTTTGTAACAAAGTTAATACTCAAAGGTAAAACATTTAATGCTAATCCGCATAGTTCTTTTTTCTTTCAGGAGTGTTGAAAGTCGAGAGACGGGTTTGTGGAATTTGCGGGGAAAGCTTTCGCTACAAACGCAATCTTTGTATCGTGGCTACTGCATATATCTATAGGAAAACACTGTATTTTATTTCTGATAATTTGTACTGTGTATGGAGGTGGAGCTTAGACTGTGATCTATCTGCAATAGAGAACATGAGTAAAGAGTACTCTTTTCGATATTTGTATTGCCTTGATATATTGCTTTTTGGTTCACAAGAATGATTTGGAAAAGTCTCAATCGGCCGGTCAAACATTTTGGGAGCTATGTTCTTAGTGGGTTTTTTTGCATCGCTTGAAGTGACATTATATGCTCATCTTACTGCACATAGTGAATTTTTGGTGACAGTTTTATAAAAGCAATTTTCGGTTGTTGTGCATTTAAATGTGTTAAATTAATGATAATGCCACATTAGTATTTGTAGTTGGTGCTTTAGAAATTGGACAAATAAAATAATAGTTCCTTTCCTCGCAGTGATATCCCTTGTGTTGTTGTGGTTTTTGGTAGAGATTTCGACAGGCAGTGGAAGGGAAGCAACTCCGGTATGCAGTTTTTTTTAATTGACTCTCCCAGTCAAAATAGGAAAAGAAAATATTTGGAAAGTTATTATTTCGTACTGGTAGCAGGAAAAGTTTTGTGTATTGGTTTAAAAGCTTTTACTTCATCTACCCTTTTTACACACACCTATGTCAGCTGGATTTTTCTTGAAAAAAAAGTGCATAATTCCACTTTGATTTCTCGTACTAAATGATTCTTTTTTAGACACGTACATTTTAAAGCTATACTGTAGCAACGTCCACTGTTTTTTTTATATCAACGGTAATAAAAGAACCCCCACTATTTCAAAAGTGAATTTTTTTGAGCGGCGGTGTTTGTAAAACATAGAATCCAAAAAAGCCTATGCTTTTAATGGGTTTGATCACTTCGTGTGGCCCCAACCTCAACCTTCTTTTCTGTAGCTCATTTTGTTACGTCACATGATATTGTAGGGCGTGGGAATAATAGTTTCTGTAATGATCACGAGGTTCAGACCTACATATCCGTTACCCCGGGTAACTGTTTTGGCGGGAACGAGACTCTGTGTCTCATGATTGAAACTTTTTCTTGCATAACGTCTTGAACTTTAATGTAGATTTCTAAATGCAATCTTATTAAAATGATGAATTATCATGAAAACAAACGATTTTCCGACGTTGTGTTTAGGAAACTGAAGTCACAATGTTCATAACGTTACGTTATAAATAATTCACGAGAGTCGTCTAGCAAAGGAGGGGTGCCAGACCGGTTTTTCCAGCATGGGCAAAATCACCGGAAATGCAGATCCGATTTGCAAGAACTGTCAATGAACGTGCCATAATTTTAATTCAATGAACACGTTACACACCGTTTCATATTTTCGGCGCGGCTAAATAAGCTTGGTTTCGACCTAGCTTTTGAACCAATCAAATGTTACAAATGGAAGCGAGGTGAATGGAATTCGTATACACGATCCTCTTTATCACGTGATCGCTTAAATGATACAGATAGATTGCATTTTCAATCGCTCCATTAATAACTTTCTCAGGAACTATGTCTATGCGTATACTAAAATGTACCTCTACTAAACGCTTATTATCTTTTTTGTTTACTTTGTATTTGTTACTTCTTAAAAGTTTACATATTGTAACAAGCGGTTATAGGCATGTTTGTAGATTTTTTGCTAGACTGCACAGTTCCAATGCAAGAGTCCTCGACTCCTTAGCAATCTAATACTGCCAGTCTGGTGATCGAGCGCCTGTTAGATCAGGTGGTTAAGGTCGCTTACTTGTAATCATAAAACTTATCACTGATTGAGGGTCATTGGTTCGAGTCCTGCTACCTACCTGACTATGTGAGAAAGTTTCCTACGGAGGGTATTGGTGTTGTAATTCTCATATCGAAAAACGATGTTTAGGTAAACTGCCCGCCTGTATTTGAATGAAATACACTTAACTCGCAACTGACTTCTATAATTTATCGTATTGTTATTTTGTTGTTCAAAGACATCATGAAGTTAGCACTGTGGCAAAATATATAATAAAACTATATAGTTAACATCAAAGCCATTTTTAAAAACGTTTTTAAATGAAATTATATTTTCGTTTTCTGAACCTCGAGGAGAGAGAGAGAGAGACTACCGACATGGCTATAGAAGGGGTCGAAATTATCAACTTTGAAACGGACATGTTAAAAGTTATACTGTTTAGCCATATATACGATAGCAGTTATGAGCTAAATTCGTGACCTTACACATCAAGTATAGTGTGTTCGACCTACCATCTTCCTGTTCTAAGTATTTCTAAAACTTAATTCGATACCTAGCCTGTGCATATTATTGTTACAAATGAGACATTGAATTGCAGACAGGCGAACCATCCAACTTATTGACAGACGAACCCGAACACATCCAGATACGGTCACCAATATATCTATGAACAATTTAATATAATATTACATAATGATAAATGTCAAACATTGACGGAGCAAGCATGTTATAAAGAAACAACATAACATAGTTATTCAATTTAAATTTTGCCAACCGATTCCGTTTTACTAAGTATTCGGGGCAATACATATATCTACACTATATAACAATACCTATGTATGAAAGAGTCTTCCACATGTGAAACTGAATCATAATCGAACATTGCAATACCTCCAAGCAAACTTTTTCGGAAATAACCATGCGGATTAGCATTAAATGTTTTACCTTTGAGGATTAGCTTTGTTACAAACTGAATACTTTATCGTTTTCTGAGGCACTGAGTTGACCTTAAATGTGTTTATTTGCAGTTAAATGACAACGGAGTAAGTTTCGTCGTGATTACATGACACTAAAAGTGGATTACTCCAAATACACTGTCGAAATTGAAATATTCTTTGCGGACAAACCGTTGAATTCAGGCATTGTTGGAAAGGTTTTCCAGAATGTTTACAAAAGAGCAACTTATTTCAAGAACTGTTATCAACCGGGGACAGAGTACTGTTTTCCCCTTTGCCTGCAACAAATTTGACAGAAATCGGTTGAGAAATGAAAAACTTACGCTCACTTGAAGATTTCAGTCGAAGACATTTGTGTATAAAATATTCTTTGCGGACGAAGAAAATGACGTATTACGATCACGTGATTGTTCACCGTGAAGATTGTTCAAATTATGACCCACAGAAAGCTTGTTAATACTTTAAGGGACATACCGTATAACTGATGTCGAACTTAATAACCTCAAAAACATAAATAATAGAATCTTTGAAAGTATTATAACTTAACCTAAAAGTTTTAGCTAGGCATTCCAGTCATTATCGATACAATCAGTGATTTAAAATATGCTGCAGCATCGTAAACCATTCAATAACCTTTGTAGAGTTGTTGTTGTACAATTAATGGGTGGATGCAATTTATTACAGAAGGCCTCTATTAATTGTGGTAAAATGAGGCATTTTTCGCCATAGGTTCTTCTTTGAAATTGTATTTATTTATTATTTTACGTTAATTGAACATATAATCTATGATTCGAGAATATAATCGGCTAGATGTAGGGAGTGCCCCTTTAAGATGATGTTATAACAAAGAAACCCAATTTGTTTAAAATAGTATTGTCACAAGTTGTTTCTTAACAATAACACTAGACATAGTTAGCATGTAAGGTTGCTTATTGTTCACCAAGACTATTCAAATCCAGACCGATGGGTTAAAATTTAGGCTGGAGAGAAATCACTTGATTTTACACTCTTAGATTTATAAAGAAATCTAGAAATGGGCTGTATGCATTACTTCCATTTCTAAGGTATTCAGGTTGTCTTATTAGATGAACATTTTAAAAGCATTTTTTATGTTATTACCAGTACATGTAAGTTTTTTGAATAATGTGTTGTCTATATTGATCACTTCATTTGCTCATTTTATTGCAGTATTTTAACACCATAAGACTGATAAATGACATTTAGTGTCCTGTATTCATAACACATCTTGAACTCTCTATGGTAAGGCCAGAGCTTTTATATTTCTTGGTTTACCGACCGCCGGTCCTATTTTTTGAAAAAGTAGAATCGGCTAGACTCTGTTGTCAATGGCATTACATCCTTGCAGATGTCAGTTAATATATTACTCGTATACATTGCCCTTTGAATTATTTGTGGGAAAGTGGAGGAGGTGTGGGTGTCAAATGGTATTTCGGGATCCATTTTGTAAACATAAGCTTCCGTTGTTTAAATGCTCGATGTTAGATGGAGATCTTGTACATATAGATCACAAACACTATGAAAGATTCAAAATACAAATGTGCGGCTTCACTGGAATATCATCGAGCGTTTACGTTGGGTGTAGTAATGGTTCTGCAAACTTACATACACTGACCTCTCCCCCTCCCTGATGAGCGAAAAAACTGAGTAGGTAGTAGGAAAAGAGGAAGAAGAAGATATATTCATCAACATCTGGCAGATTCCTTGATTAGTTTCTTCCGCTTAAACATACTCTTTTCCTGACTTATTTCTGATCCGCTACTAGTAAAATATGAACAAACTAGAGACTATTTTCTTTCACGAAAAAATGTATGTCTCCAATCCCAATGACCTTTACCTTTGACCCCGAATTATGATATGCATTAAAAGACTTCATACTGATGCGCAAAGTTAATGAAGTTTTATAAATATCCAGATATGGGTATAAGAGGAGTTGTCCGGACAAACTTTGTGACAGACTGACTGACAAGGTGTGAATCCGGTACTTGCACACAACACTTTATTTCCATGTGCTGAATATTTGTGCCAATTCATTTTAAAATCCTTCGCATATAACAGAGTTACAATTCGGACATGAACATGTGCATATATACAGGATTCTAAACCTCTGACATCTAAGTGTGGCCTTGACCTAAAAGTTAAGGACGCGGGACTTGCACTCGACACGTCATCTCCATGTGCTTTAAAACAATTGTGCCATGTAATTTAAAAATCCTTTCTTGTATGACAGAGTTACCACATACACAGAATTGCATGACCTTTAAACTCTAAGTGTGACCTTGACCGTTAAGATAGGCCTTGACCATTGAGGCAGATCGTGGGTCTTCATGTACTGAACATGTGTACAACATTATATGAAAATCCTATAATGTATAAGTTACAGCCCGGACACAAAAAAAATGGGAAAGATGGACGGTGCGATTTTGATATTCCAGTAACATATGGAAAGAAAGGCTAAAAACAGAAGAAACAAATCCTCCACAAAGAACATATCTGGGTGTAAGGGATTCTAGTGGACAATGGTTTTAGGAAAAAAGTATTTGAAGTAATCAGTTTTTGTTTGGATCTGCTGGAATACCTGTGAACGGAATCTTGTGTTTGTAGTAAGATAGCTTGGGCGTAGAATGGCAACCTGGTTATGCAGCATGTGCTGAAACATAACCAGGCGATCGTCATTGCGTCGAAGGTCAAAACGCCTACACTGAAGGTAAGTCAACCTATCTGTGACAAGAGACATCCGATCATAGTCATGCTTGGTCCAACGAACAGTCCTTTGCTGTACAGACTCTAAGTTTGTCAGTGAGAGTTCCTGTATAAGGGGTCCAGACATGGAGCTGTATTCAAGCTGGGACCGTACGAGTGTCTTATGTGCTATTGACTTTAATATGCTCACCTTTTGGCGCATGAATACATATATGACATTTTAACTATGAATTAGAAGGATTTTTTCATATCGAGGAACTTCGATAAGTCAAGACATATTTAATCAACGTGACTTCTTTGGATTTCGGACTGGATGATATCATCTACTAACATTAGGGGTTGATTTTGGCATGCCACTTACCTCGAAAACCATGTGGCAATTCATAAAACAGATTTGACCTTGTAAAATGTTTTATGCAGAAACTTGATGAGTCATTGTGTTCTAGGGTTTTACACAGGATGCAGGTAAGATAGATTGGACGATAGGGAAACAAGTGGTAGTTTAGGAAATTCCATACAAAACACTGTTGAAGGCACTGGTGCCTTTCTTATAAATCGGGGCTACATATGCCATTTTCAATATTTCGTGTTGAGTACTGGTCTGCAGGGAATATTTTGAATAGTTTAGCTAGGATGGGATCAATTTTTTCACTTGTTTTTAAGTATAATTGGTCCAATTTGATCTGACCCTGTGCTTATAAAAGTTTCTTGAGCACAATCTCATGCTCAGCACAAAATAATGCTCAAGTAATATGAAGTTAAGTTAAGTTATATCGTTTTACGAAGTTGGGTTCCATAACAATAATCAGAAGGTATTTTCTTGAGCTTATGTATATTTGTATGAAATTCGACTTAGTAAATAAATATAACATGACTTGACTTCATATTACTTCAGCATGATTTTGTGCTTAGCATGAGATTGTGCTAAAGAAACCCCGGGGCCTGGTCCTGCAGCCTTGTGGAGGTTAAGGTAAAGACGGTTTGAAATTGTTCATTTGGTATGGTAGCTTTTTCACACCAGCCATTTTCATGTATTAAAATTTTGATAAGAAAAAAGAATCTCCTCACTTTAGCTGAACTACTTACTCTCTATGTCTGCAGATCGAGGTAAATCTATCGGACAGCTGTCGGGTTTTTTTTTCGATACAACACCATAGTGAAAATGAAAACATGCACATATCAATATGAACATTATCAAACATTTTAAAAGATTAACCTGGTTTTATTTTAATAGTTTCAGCGTTTAAAGGGAAATAACTTGAATGTCCCATCGGTTTTAATTTGTTAGTGTAAGCTCCCTTCACATACTGATATTAAAATTGTTATGCAATTCGTACGAATAAAATAGGTCTTTGTAATTGACATTTACAGGTATATATAACAGATATCTGACAATAAACAATGTTTGTTTGCGTAGACGTCACTGAAAGAGCTTCTGCTAGTACATAAATATTCTAACAAAATTGAAAGTTTCTGCGAAAAGGAAAAGGAAAGATAAAATTTCTTCATTTATTTGACAGTCTGTCAAATGTTATTGATATTTGTCTATGGTTAAAGTCAAAATGTTTGGTATTTACATAGCATTATATATGAACATCATTTAACCAAGGTAGTTGGCACCTTACCTTTTATTTCACCCACCATAAAATATATTTCTTGATAGTTATCTACCAAAATTGCCCAAATGTTTCCACTCCGCTGTACATAATGGTCGCCAAAGCTTTAAATATAACAACCTTTAAACGACATATCCTCCTTAACCTTTAGGCTAATATCAACAATACTTCATGGGATTGCTCCTTGGATGGTCCTCTACAAAATATACCTAAATGGTTCCGCTCCGCTACACATAATGGCCACCGGAACTAAACATAGAAAATACCTTTAAATGACACTTTGCCAATTTCAACCAAACTTTCCAGGATGGAGCACATAACTTGTTTGAATGGTTCCGCTCTGCTGCACATAATGTCATCCAGAGCTAAAAATAGAAAACATTCCTATGAAGTTTAGTTGAAATTGGCTCAGTGGCTATGGAGGACATGGTTGTCATCCTCTGTAACTACATTTGTATTCTGAACAGTATTTTAAACTCTTGAAATTATTTCGCATTCGGTGAAGTTCTTTATTTGGATCCTGTTATTAATAACTGCAATTCTCCATCTATCAATAAGTGGATCCTCCCTTTATCCTTTTTTTGGCTGACTCGTGTTTTCAGTTGCCTCTATTATGTTGAGGTCCATTGTTCAGTTGCCTCTATTATGTTGAGATTCATTGATGTCAGGCTTTCATGATATGGTATGTTAATGTTGCAACATATTGCCTTTTCGACGCTATTTTCTAATTTTACTTTTCCTTCTGGTTCTAACTGTTCACGTGGGTACAAATGTACCTGTTCATTAAATCTGCATCTGTATTTTTGATAACTTGTCGGTACAAGATATAAGACTTATACCGTCCAAGTGTAGTAGCCCATCGTTGACCAATTGCTTCTTACTTTGCACTCGATAGTATATAGGTCATACGGTTATTGTCTGGAAGAGGCTCCAGGGGCGTACCTGCCCATACGCCTATACGCCCGTGCGTATAAATAGAATAACGGCTTGAAAAAATGAAAATGATTTAAAGGCAAAAACTCCAATAAAAATCGAACCCTTACCCGGGTAAGGGTAATCTTTACACCCCTGACGAAATTATAACACATTTTATATTCTCTACACTTCCTAAAACATTCTAAGCAATTTTTCAATGTCCAGTTCCTTTATTTTTTCTAAAGTATATGTAAATTTTGCATAATCTCGCTGTTTATCTACGGTATCCGATTGATGTTTGTAAACAAATTCTCCTGAGCGGGAATTTTCGAAATTTCGTCTCCACCCTATCCTGATGTTTTTTTAAAAACATATCCGGGGAGCACCATGGGAACTGAGCGCCTGAGGGTTCTAGAAAACTATATAGCCTGAATAAAAAGCAATCACCATCACTATATAATATATAAACATCCGTTTAGATGCAACGTGCCTTATTTGTTTTTGTATTATGCCTGGGTCCTAATATAATATTCAGGACCCAGAGGGAAACAAAATGTTGGCAAATTCTTATTTTAATAACATGCAATAAATGACTGGATTTGAACCTTTTATTTAAGAACGTTTACGACACCTGTCCATATAAATACGTTTTACTTATTCCTAAGCTCGCAGCATTGTTGGTCCGTTTCGACACCATATTGTGTTATGAAACCTCTTTTACAAGGGCGTTTTGTGACTTTTTGTGCATTATCTGTGTCCTAAATATATTAGGACCCAGGCATAAATGGACTTCAAAACTCACAGGTATTTCTTTAATTAATGCTTTTTTATTTTGATGTTTGTCGTCAAAGTACTTATTTCATATAGTCAGACATCTATTCTAGCGAGAAATCAATGTAGTTGAAGTGGTTGACATCTTTGCAAATAGAAAAAGTCGCAGGCTTGCACCTGTGTTCAAAGTCTAGAGAGAAAATGACAATGAACATATATCTCTATGTGCCATCTATCATGTCATTTGTTATTTTACGAATTGATGATCACATTTCGTTATGTGATTTGGTTTCTTTTTTGCCAAAAAACCCCCCACTAATATTAGCTCTCCTAGCACCCCTAAAAGCAAAATTTTCCCGGGGGAGGTCCCCCGTACCCCCACCTGCAGGAGGGGGACACCACCTCCTCCAACCTCCCCCACGGCGTATTCTTCAACATGGTCCAGGTACGCCCCCCTCCTCCAATCTCCCCCACGGCGTATTCTTCAACATGGTCCAGGTACGCCCCTGAGAGCTGTAAAGTGGCTTAATAAATAATCACTCAACGGATAAGCACTTAACTTTACTGTGACAGCTCATTAAGTGTCAGATAATCCAGCTTATAAGCTGAATAATTAGTATGTAATTAGGAAAGAGCTCTCGATGCATAGCTATAACTCGTTTATTACTATATACCCCTTGCTGCTGATAAAGGACTGCTCCAAGACCCTGTGATGAAGCGTCTGGGCGTCTCGAAGTCAGGGTAAGCTAAGACGGACGGAGTTGTTAAATTGGTGTTGAATTCATTAAATAACTTCTGGTGTTGTTCTGGGATCAGTTCTGCTAGAGGTCTTGTTATTTTGCTGAAATCTTTCAGTATTGTAAAACAAATTTGAACATTTATATTCCATGGATGTCATTATAACGTTGGGTACAACATGGTTCTTCTATGGCTATTCAATCAATGATAAAGTAAAGTTGGTTCAGTGCAATATTTACTCCATTTATTTCAATCACGAAGCGAATAAGTATCATCCATATTACAAATACAGTTTTCTTAGTTCTACAAATTGACCTTTCATCTCAAATGGTAACCCTGACAGTAACAAATACATTATAAATAATAACAATAATGTTACAGTTTAGACAGTATGCAGATTGTTTACATATTTTGATATTTATATATTTACAAGAAACATTTAGGGACAGTGCATTTACTGAACAGTCACCATAAAATATTGTGTTGATAAAGCTTCTACATGTCAGTTTTCAAGTACAGTCAAGTCAGTAAAGTTATGGCAGTAAAGTCAAGTCAGTAAAGTTATGGCAGTAAAGTCAAATCAGTAAAGTTAAGGCGGTCAAGCCAAGTCAGACCAGATACTATTTCTTGATTTGGATATTTCTACATTGAACACCTTACACATCTGTTTTATAGCGAGTTATGATTGTTAGCTGAATTAAATAACAAATCAAGTCACATCTAGTCAAGTCAAGTCAAGTACATAATTTTCATAAGGGCATTCCAATTATTACAATCATTATATTTTGATACGGACTGGCATGTATACACTGTCGTTATATCAAATGATTTTTTGTCACAATCCAATTTGTGTATGAAGCATCCTTGCGGAAACCTGAGTCTACTTTTAACGAGTATTGTTGAAACATGCTTGGCAAATGAAGTCAGTCAATAGACACTAAAAGGCCACGCGAGTAGCACTAGAGTTGGTATAGCAGCCTTGTGACCATTGAACCAAGAACTGCAACTCTACAATACTTGTACAGTTAATTAGGTTATGTTGGTTAAATTGTCTGTCTTGATCGTAATACTCGTGTTTTAGTTTTATCAGTTTTCCATCTAGTGTCTGTCTTACTAAATTGTGGACTGGGTCACTCATTCACAACAAGTCCCTCCACTGTGCTGGAAATAACGAGATAACCCAGCAGAGTATGAACAAACATGTCAAATAGGAGCTAAGCTTATTAACCTGCCAGAAGACTCTGAGACGAATCATCAAATTAAGAAATAAAACGCTGACAAAGAAAACATTACAGCAGAACATACTTAAACACTAACCATCAAAAATGGTACAAGGGATACAAATTAAGAGGCGTTGAGAGAACGTAGCAGACAAGCATACAAACAAGAAGACTTGGAAAAGAATCAGCAATCAATAATACAAACCAATAGACTTTTGGACAAAATAGCAAAACCCGTTGCTGAAGAAGCAGGCTGGGGAGAAAGAAACCAGCAGACTTTTCAACATGAAAATCTATTTTGATCTACTAGTATCAAAGGAAACGGGTTAGAAAACATGAAAACAACAGAAAAGCAAGTCGGAAAAATAGAACAAAAAGCAACAAACTATATCAGACATAATTCAACTATGGAAACGAATAAGAAAACATGAAAACAACAGAGAAGGCACGTCAGAAAATTAGGACATAAACCACAAGCAAATATTTTAATCATCGGGGAAAGAGAAGAACCAGTAGACTTGGAGTAAGGAAGTAGACTTGGAGTAAGGAAGTAGACTAGGAGTAAGGAAGTAGACTTGGAGTAAGGAAGTAGACTTGGAGTAAGGAAGTAGACTAGGAGTAAGGAAGTAGACTAGGAGTAAGGAAGTAGACTTGGAGTAAGGAAGTAGACTTGGAGTAAGGAAGTAGACTTGGAGTAAGGAAGTAGACTTGGAGTAAGGAAGTAGACTTGGAGTAAGGAAGTAGACTAGGAGTAAGGAAGTAGACTTGGAGTAAGGAAGTAGACTTGGAGTTAGGAAGTAGACTTGGAGTTAGGAAGTAGACTAGGAGTAAGGAAGTAGACTTGGAGTAAGGAAGTAGACTAGGAGTAAGGAAGTAGACTTGGAGTAAAGAAGTAGACTTGGAGTAAGGAAGTAGACTTGGAGTAAGGAAGTAGACTTGGAGTAAGGAAGTAGACTAGGCGGCAAATCATCAAATTCAAAGCAAGACCACAGAATATAAGTTTTTTTCTTGAAATTGTTGTGTTTTGCAGACATGTGATCCAAAAGAATCTCACATCTCTAATCATGATCAGACTATATTGTACGTGTCGTCTGCTTTGAACCATAACTGTATGTAAATCCACACATTTTGATAGACACGAGGCACAATGGGTTAGAATGGCAGACGTGGGGCACACGCATTGGTTCAGTTCAGAATCTTTATGTTTTTTTCCAAAAACATCTATTTACCACACTTTTAATACTTTAATATGTTGAAGAAAATACCAGTGATCTAATATAATACTATTACAGCATCATGTACATTAAACAGTAGGTGTTTAACGATTAATTGTGTAACCCTAAACGTGTTTTATGAGGGAAATAAATCCTTTAGAAGATAAAAGAAACACACGGACGTGAACAAGAAAGTGAAAATAAATCTATCGGCATTAAGTTACCACATGTAAGTTGCTGTTCATGATAATGTTTCACCATTTTTCAAAAGTCACTGTGGGGTTAGACAGGGTGAAAATCTTTCGCCGATCCTTTTTTCCATCTACTTAAATGAACTTGAGAATAAGCTGTCCGCCGGCAACCCTGGTATTGTCCTTGAACATCAAGGCATAGACTTTAACTTATATCTTAAGCTTTTTGTATTGCTATACGCTGATGATACCATTATTGTAAGTGACAACCAAGAAAGGTTCCAAAATCTGCTAAACGATTTCTATGAATATTGCCAAAGTTGGAAACTTAATGTAAATATGAATAAAACATAAATTATAGTCTTCGGAGCAAATAAGACAAATAACTATAAATTTCATCTGAATAGTTTAAATGACGAAATAGTGAAAGAGTACAAATATCTAGGTATTCTATTCTCGTCTTCTGGTAGTTTTCTAAAAGCACGAAAACTGATTGCAAGTCAATCTAACAAAGCTATGCATATACTTTTTACTAGAATTCTAATCTTGACCTTCCTACTGATGTCCAGTTAAAATTATTTGACCAGACTATACTTCCCATCCTCACGTACAACTGCAAGGTATGGGGCATAGAAAACTTAGATATTATAGAAAAAGTTCACACTGATTATCTCCGAAGAATTACCTACAGCAAAAAAGCACCCCTCTATATATGTTGTATGGAGAAGTTAGAAGTTATCATTAAGGCTAGAGTTGTCAAATAATGGTTTAACTTACTTCTTGGAAGTCCCGAAAAAATAACTAGATTATGTTATGAATATATGTTAAGTTTAGATATGAACTACAAATGAATAGAATGTATTAGGAACATCTTAAATAGTACAGGGAACGCTGTTATATGGTTGCAACAGAAAATGCTTAATCTTAAAAATATTGACAAAGTTGTTAAACGCACACTGTGTGATCAGTTTCTGCAGCAATGGAGCGGCCAGCTCACAATCTCATCAAAAGGACTTAATAATTATTACAGACTGTTCAAAACAGATTTAAAGCTTAAACCGTATCTTACTATTCAACCGAAAAATCTACGTCTAGATTTATTTTGTTTCCGAACAGGTAATCACAAACTTCCAGTTGAAACAGGACGATGGCGCAATTCTTACCTTATCATGACCGCAAGTGTCCGCTATGTAGTTTAAATGAAATAGCTGATGAATTTCATTACTTACTTAAATGCCCTTTTTTATCCTAAAAAGAAAGAAATTCATCAATTGTTATCCTCAGAATCGGTATACGAGCTAAAGAGACTTACTTATATGGTCCAGTGTATCATTAACCATTTTAAAAATTGATAATTTCAAAAAATGTCTACTTAAAATTTGTACTATTTTTAGTTGATCTTACTGTAATATAAAATACGCGTTCGTACCAGTCGTCCAACATTTTATTGGTTCTAGTTTTGTGCATGCCATGAAGCGATCTATTTTTGAAAATATTTGCATCAATGAGCAAGAAATTCCCTGCAAATTAGGTACTCTAACACTTCTTTTCATCCAACGTTACGACTATGCCATAATTTAACCAATCTAACAGTTAAAGACACTGTTCCCCAAAGTTCAACTGTATATTTTTGTTTTGTTTTCATCATTCGGAATATCATACACAATACAGTGTGAAGTTGAAAACACTGACTACTTCTGTTCTGGTGAATGTTGCATACAATCATAAATTGCGTCTTTAATATAGAACAAGTGAATGGAAATGCTACCTGCATACTGTAACAATAGTCTAGATATTGAATCAAACCATATTGTTACATAATGTTACCTGGTAAAAATAAAGTCGATTGTTGTTGTCAAAGTAAAACTGCGATACAAAGTATCACAGCGGGCCCACACACAATACTGACATGTAAATATTTTGGAGATTGCCATTTGGTGATGGTTGATGTTGAGGCATGGCCCCAAAAGAACTCAAGGAAATCAATTCTGGTTGAAAAAGCAACACCTGACACGACACCACATCTACTGACTGACCTGTAGTATCGAAACTTTACTGTTATCAAATAATATACATTGTATATACAGTATGTCCAGGAATACTCTATAGACCGTTCCTGGTATGTCTTTTTTTCATTACCATTATCCTTATTAGTTTGACATGAATGAAGATTTTTATGATTATTTTCCGTAAATCATTTTAAACTGGTTTAAAAGCTTAAAATGATAAGTAAAACAGCAGAAGTAAAAAAATATTGGGTTTTGGTGGGATTCGAACTCATTCGTAAAACATACGCGTGTACAAACATACACGTGCAGACGCCTTTACCAGTTATGCCACGGAGACAAACTACATGTACTATTAATAAGGGAATAAAATAAGATAATGTAATTTTGTATATGATTAAAAAGGCAATCGAACATTATTTAGTCTAATGTGCTTCGTTACTTTAATGCCAAAAGCTGTATAAAGAGAAAAAGAAATCATATTTTCATTTTTCTCAGCGTAGATGTCGCCTGAAACGTGAAACGCGATTTTCTCTATAAAAAGAAAACGACAACTCAATAACAAACGACAACTCTTGCATTTAAAAAAAGATTGTGTCTACAGTTTTCATCTCATTTCAATGAAGAGAGACGCATAGATTCGATTTAGTGCTTAAGTCTCCATGCATTTTTACTTACCGCGTATTAAATATAGCGAATGAAACGAGATTGCGTTCCGGTTGACGTAAGCTGTAGATAGATGTAATATCCTGTGCTAATCGTTTGCTATCTTAACCCATACCTGTGACGAGGACAAATTCCCTTTGACTCGTTCGGAAGAGGGTATGCTATTACATTAAATTACTTCTTAAACTAGGAAGGAAACATAAATGCTGACAAGTTATGAAATACTGAGCTAAATATTTTGGATAAATCGTCCGTCACAGTATCTCAATGGTATAAACTACTATAATACAATATTTGATTAGGGGATGCGCACCGAATATTAGCTGTATTCGTTAAAGTGCACCGATACAGCTCCCCTGGGAGCTGTATTCGAAAGGAGTTGTATCCGGTGTTACAATGCTCTCCCGACTGAGCTATCCGGCCGCTTCCACATTTTCTCCCCACCTGTGATTCAGTCCGTACCGTAACACCTTAACCTTGTTTTTCTTATCAAATAAGTTACTCGAAATATTAGCGTTATTCACTTGCCGGGAAGTATAATTACTCTACACTCATGATTAACATTAGTTTAGAGATATTATGTTGATAGATATGAACTATTTACTTACTAAAATTATTAGTCCATTCATGAAGGACTGGAAACGTAAGGGTACTTTTTCATACGGTATTTTCCGATTAAAAGGTGCCGAACAGAGTTGATTGTTCAATCTAAAATATATCGTCATTGCAATGGCGGTCAAAAATTACCCTCTTCCGGACAAAAGCGCGCTGAATAAGTTAACACTGGTTATACACACATCAATATCACCATCCAGTCGATAGTTCAACCACTGAAAACAAGTTTTAAAAGATACATCTACTAGTTATACTGCTGTATGAATAAGCAGTGTTAAGTTTCACTGCAGTATCATAAAAAATTAATGTATTAGAGTAGTGTTGTACATACGTTGCATGCAGTTTGACATTGTGGTTTGCTGTTTCAGTTACTACTTATTTGATCATAGTGTGTTCTCTGGGACAAAATGCTGATAGTTTTCATTTTTGTCTTGGCGGCGTATATCATTGGATCACCAGTTTGTGCCACGTGTAAGTTTATTATTTTTTCTTTATATCTTTCAATTTGCCACTTTTAAGAGTAGCATCTTTCTAATTGCGGAAGGGTTAAACATTTCACATTTAGTCGGCTGTTCGAAAGTTGCAACTATATATATCCGGAATTGTAACGGGCGTCCTCTCAGAAAGAAAATATGACATACTGCATTGAATGTGACCATATTGTGCTGAAAATTTGAGTTTAACAAAAGAATTTATATCTTATATTTCGAAAGAAGGTTTTCCAGTTATCAAATATCTATTTGAAAATTTACTTTCGTTTTTGAAGAGGTAAATGTAATTCATAATCAAAAGAAAATAAAATATGGGCTTAGTAATGGACCTTTAAGCTCGATTGTATGTATATGAAGTTGGCAGTAGCTAGCAGTATCAAAAACGTTAAGATGGTAGTAGCATGGCAGTAGCACTACCTGGCAGTACTATCAGCAAAACGTGAAGTTGGCAGTAGCAGTAGTTGGCAGAAGCAGTAGCTGGCAGTAGCAGTAGCAAAAATGTGAAAATGGCTTTTATGGGCATTATTTAGTCCTAATTGACTTTATCATCTGCTCTAAGCCAACCTAGGTTTGAAGAATCTTGATTTCTAAGTGATATTCTAGATGATACTTATGACACAAGTATGATGAAAATGAAGGTTTTAAGTAATATTTCAAATTGGATCAAACAGACACATCCAAGGGCAGAAAACTCATATCTTAAACACAGCACGACTGATGGCCTCTCTTGTCCAGATATTGCTAGCTTCTTTACCATTCAGGATGACACACGATAATAAGGACACAGTTAGTCTATAGTGGTTTTATATTGTTTGTTTAGCCGAAAAGAAAAGTTTGACTCCCGAGTCGCGGATTTTCGACACTCATTTGACTTATTTGCGATTCGTTGATATACATTTTTGTAAATGTTTTAATCTATTTAAGAGGTATTGTGCCGTGCAATTTAGTTTCACGAATTTTTAAAACTTACATAAAAATAGAACAAATTAGTCAAGTTTAAGATATGGATACTATGCGGTATGTACGACTATCCGGCGTGGTCCGCCGAACTATTTGGTATCCCTTTTCCAGAGAACGAACACACAGGGGTATCTGATATCAGATATCGCGTGTTTACTCCATTCTCTATCTTAATGCTGGCAGGTACATCACGTGTGTATTTAACAGGGTGTATGACATGTACCCCCACCCCCTTGCTGCTCCATCATTAATAAACCCCGGTAAAACAAGCTACTGGTATCTGATACCAGAACGGAGTATACACCGAAATACTTTTAAATAACGCAACACCTTGAAAAACCTCTGTAAAAATGTTCTATTAAATGATATTAAAGGAAAACTTAAATAAATTAGATAAACACCAATTTCATTGCTTCAAAATGTATCGCCATCACAAATATTTAATAGTTGGTATAGCCAATGTTAGCGTGAATGGAGGCCATGCATCTTCTTCGCATTAACTGGATTAAAGAAGCAGTCATAATGTTGTGGAATATTTGCCCATTTTCCAGTCAAGCCCTGACGTAAATCAGTAACGTTGGCAGGGGTGGCTGACGACTGTATGTACACATCCTTTAAGCTCAGCCCATACATTCTCGATTGGTTCCATATCGGACTAAATGGCCGTACAGTCCACGACCTTTTGGTGAAGATGCTGAAATGTGATGTTGGCGACATATGGACTCACATTTTCATACTGAAATTTGTCTCCACCTCTGCCGAAGTTCTGTGATAATCCAGCGCGTAACATGCAAACGTCTTGTTACCTATTATCTTCTGAAAGGCGAGGCATTTTAAATGCTGAAAACGCTTCCTAAAAATAGATTTTCTTTGAGATTTATATCAACAGGGACCTACTGAACCAACTTGTATCGATTTAATTTTCAAAAATTACTTACATGTAATGCGCACGTGCAGAACGTGGTTTCTGCCTTATTACTACTCACTGTTTTCACGATTTAGTGAATTTCATTTAAAATGCATTCCGATAGTAGGTTTTATGTGTGGAAAGTAAATGAGAATGCTGAAAATAGGTTTTTTTTTTGTTTTGCTCCAAAAAATATTAACATATAAAAGTGTTGCGTTATTAAAGTCTTTCAGTGTACACTGTAAAAACAGAAAGGAAACTTTAAACTGAAATGGGTGGCAGCTGGTAACCCTATTGTTTTTATTGAAACAATACATCCGGTATCGGGGAAGCAGGACACCGTTCATGGTGTTACTTAACATGTCAGTGTAAGCGCCGGCTTTCCTTACGTATAAACCCTTTTATCAAAACATAGACTCATTGGACCAATCACTCCCATAACACTCTTCGGGAATGTCGAACAGAAGATTTGTGTAAGACCAAGTCTCGAGAAGATCTTAGCCAGTGGCTATATACATACCTTTTCAAAGAACTACTTATCTGAACTCTTTACAACATTCTGACGGGATTCATAACTAAACGTCACGAAAAGACTTTTCGTTCATAATTTCGCGAATTATAGCAAAGTTTTCATGTATGATACACGGATGTGTCCGTCATTGTCACGCTACAATTTGAGGCCATAACCATCTCCATGGAATGCGGCATAGAATTCAGGCACATGCAAGTCCTTGGTCAGTTGACTTGTTTACGATACACGAATTTTAGGGCAAAGTTACACTTCCGTGTTACTTTAACCCAGTCGGTGTATCTGACCAATTTACACTTGTACGGATTTACAAAACGCCAGATCGGGAGTATCTCTTCACTGATTTTGGAGTAAAATTGCATTTAGGTGATTGTCTACTCTCAAACGGTGTAACGTTCACGGTAACACCATTTTGCAAGCTGGTTTACACTATATTTAGAGATAACTAACACTTAGGTTATTTTTTATGGTGTATGGAATGAACTTACCCACACCAGTTGTGTTATGAAAAACCACCAAGCTATGAAACAAACATATGCTTGAACCCGGTGTGCGTACTTCAGGGAAACATATTCCTACTATGCATATACATTACCAAGGGTGAGACGGGCTGCAGTCAGTTCCGTTTGTGGAAAATATAGCGAAATAAGGCATACGTATTGTAATATACAGTCCATAAAAGACTACGACACGTGAAGCAATATGTATGAATAAAAATATTTTTACTGTTTAACAAACATAATGAGGTATAACAATAGAAAGAATAAAGAAAAAGACCTTTTAGGATGAGCTTAAACATACACGAGGTCCCATGCTAAACATCTCACAAGATATATTTTTATCTTGTAGGATTTTTCCTGTTGGTCTTTAAAACTTTACTACCAATGCTCAGTTATGTATATGATTATGGAGTACTATCGTTAAATCTTATTACGATTTAAACAAGTTTTTTGGGGGAACCTCCTAGAAACTGTGTGCCTACAAATTGTATAATCCCAACTACGCCATGACACTGTCAGCAGAATTTCAATTAGTAAAAGTAATAATTATCATAATAAACGTATTTTTTACCGCAAATCGACCCGGTTTTCGAAGGTGAAATTATATAGAAAAAGAAACAATCGTCAGATTTCTGGAATGTAGATTTTTATAGTGATTTATATAATAAAGAAGGGAGAAAAATCGACGAGACTGAAAGAAAACGTCCGGTTTTGGGAGTATTCCGGTTTTCGTAGGTTCTACTGCACCATAGTGGCCTCACATAACACCGGGGAAGTATTCCGGTTTTCGTAGGTTCTACTGCACCATAGTGGCCTCACATACGTAACACCGGGGAAGTATTCCGGTTTTCGTAGGTTCTACTGCACCATAGTGGCCTCACATACGTAACACCGGGGAAGTATTCCGGTTTTCGTAGGTTCTACTGCACCATAGTAGCTTGACATAATACCGGTGGAATTTTCCGGTTTTCGTAGGTTCTATTGTACCATAGTAGTTCGACATAATAAGACACTATTTTGGCAAGTCCACACCAAACTTTGACAAAATAGCATGGGCATTCAAAAGAATAACAGGTCCCATAGATAAGTTTTTGTCGTTCATAGACAAGATAACAGATACTTTTAACATAATACCGTAGTAGTCTGACATAATAACTCACTGTTTTGATAAGTTAACGCTACATTTTGACAAAATAAAATGAGTCTTTAACATACCACATCTCAAAGACAAGTTCACATTTTTCTTAGACAAGATAGCTTTTTTTTGACACAATAACTCAGTAGTTTGGCATAACAAGGCACTATTTGACAAGTTAACACTACATTTTGACAAAATGACAAAAGCATTTTACATAATAACACATCCCATAGACAAGTTGACCTTATTTGACAAACAGACTACGTTATTCATATATTTAAGAAGTAACAAATGTCTCCCTGTATTTTACCGTTAAATAAAATATAGTCAGGAGTTTGGAAGCGTAGTAATTAAATCACGAGTGCGAAGCACGAGTGATATTATTTATCGCATCCAAACGACTGACTGTATTAGACTACTGGATTGATTGGAATGTTCTGAGTAGGTTTTGTATATTTTTTATACAAATTATCTTCTATTTATTTATTACACTAACTGCCGCTAAATCTGACCATGTATTCAAATTACGGTGTTGTTTCAGGCTTTGAGATGTCCCCTAAAGATGACATGTACATAAGGCAAGGTGAAGATTTGAAATTTAATTGCTCACTCAAGGCGACAGATAATACCTCTGACTGTAATGGTGGTCACAACATAACTAATATCCGGATACGAAAGGTACGCAGAGTGAAATAACTAAGATCGTTTGACGATTGTGTCGACGTGAAATAATATAGGTAAACATGTTATTATCTGCCAGTCTGGAACAGTTCGTGTTGGATGTCTGAAATTAGTTGTGGTTGACCTATGTTTAACTAACTGGCCCAATTTCACAGTAAAACATCCGGCTACACTTACTCCTTGCTGTATTTGAATTGCGCAGATACCACTATCTATTGTAAAAGGACTTTTGAATTTTCTGTTAAAATTTTCACAATGTAAGAGTTTGATCATAAATGTATAAAGAAAATTTCCTTAGGTAGTAAATGTTCTAGAACTCCTAGAATGCTTATAGTGAAGTCTGAACCTTTGAATTGCTAAGCCTCATATCTCGGAGTTGTAAGTGGTCAATAAAAGAGTGACAATTTGCCTTCTGTGTAAAGACCGAGTGGTTAGAGTCGCTGACTTGAAATCACTATAACCTCTCATTGATTGAGGGTTGTGAGTTCAAGCACTGCTACCAATCATGTCTCTTTAGTGGGAGGAAGTTGGCAAGATACTGTTATGGATCTAGTCTATGTTCTTCCCAGGAACGATAGTTACATAAAATGCCCGCCTGTAAAAGGTACCGTTATATGGATGACATGTGTGATTAAATCATAAAACAACATCATTTATAAATGGTGTGCCAAGTGTGTTCACGAGATAAAGAGAGTTCTTCGTAACCTATGCCACTCGACAAATAACTTACTAAGCAAAGTTCTGCTAATTCTTACAATCTTACAAAGCGATAAGAGTCATTCTGTTGAAATATGTTAAAGCATCCGAATATCGTAAGAAACGAGTATAAGCGAGAGTAATGGTAAAGTTTTTACTTCATACAGGGGGACAAGTTTGTTTCTTCAGAAATGATTGTTTACCATGTAGCAGAGAAAACGGTGGTCACAACAATTCGAAATGCGACCTTCGGCGATGAAGGTGTTTACTATTGCTTGAATGGTGACAGCGCCGCGATTCAAGCCAAACTACGTGTGCACGTGGGAGGTAAAAAGGGAAATTACATCTTTAAATTTACACAGAATGGTTTAAAGTTTAAAGGTTTTCTTTTTGAAATGTGTAATGTGGACTTCTGTATTACTACAACAGCTGCGTTGACTCAGTCCTTTAAGGCCAACATACGTCAACGCCTGTGTGTTCGGTGGGCTTATGCGTGTTGTTTTTTGTATCTTGAAATAAACGTTAGCATTATTATTATTATTAAATTATTATTATGATGTTATTATTATTATTGTTATTATTATTATTAGCTGATCATGATAACCATGACTATGACGACAATTCACCCTCAAGGATGTTTTCGTCCATCTTCCAGGTTTCACTACATCTTAGGTTACGAAACATTAAACCTTTTACAAAAATAATACAAATACAGTTGCATAGCGTAAAGATGTATCGTACAATATTTGTTACGCTTCACACAGTTCCTATATGAACAATAACATCACAATCAAGTCATTTTCACTTTGGTTCTGGTATTATTTTCATTTGTGATCTACGTTTAAAGCTGCTCGCTCTCAGTTACCGTTGAAATTTTTATTTTTTTTTAAATTGACTTAACTATACATAGATATAAAATTAAAGGCTGGAATAAAATTATAAGCAAAAATCTAGGTAGGAATTTTCAGAAATCGATTGAATATGTCGGTTGCACGTAGATATGTACGTGGCAAGAATTTATACTGGAACCTTTTTATATGACTTTATGTTCTAAAATACGTAAGTTACATACATTTTGAAGAACTTTATATTTTACCAAAATCTGAGAGCGAGCAGCTTTAAGATCTGGGAGAGCATTTCACCATCAATGACCAACCACAGCTGTTGATCTGTCAGCAATTCTTGGTATGTTTCTAGGAACAATAGAATGTGTCTCCTGATTTTATTTTTTTATTTTCCCTGAGCACAGTTGAACAAACCCGTCATTTCTCTGCACCGTTTGAAATTTTAAACATAATTATTGCCTTTATTGGCAGCCATTGAAGAGAGCCGCCACTTAAGAATTCCAATACCAGGTCGATCATGATGAGTAATGGTGACAACTCTGGCTGCTTGGTTTTGAACTTTTCGAAGTCTTTGTAACTTTGTGTTTTATTTTAGAGTCACCTGGAGCCGCAGAAAACCTGAGATGTCTGTCAAGAAACATGGATGACTTGATTTGTCATTTTAATCTGAGTAAACAAAAGGTCAAGAATCTTACTGAGTGGAGAATGGAAGTCAGATTGTAAGTTTATTCGATATTTTCTAGTTCTTTATCGCTTTTCTCTGAATAGAGTTATCATACAACACATATAAAATAGATAACAATTACGTCAGGATAATCCATGTAGTACTCACGGCAATTGTGATAACTTTTCTCAATTTAAAGCCCCGTGATCGTTTTAAAAAGAACTACATACAGTGATGGCATAAGGTTCTTTTGCATTTATTTCTTTTTTTTTCTAGAGAAACTGTTGTAACAAGTATATGTAATATCTTAAAAAAAGACTTCATACTTCAACTTTAATCACAATGCAGTAAGAGCCTGGGTAAGATAAAGCGAACGAAACCTTTGACATACAGTAACCCCAAATCCTTTTATGCACAATCTGACTTCATATACTGATATTTTCTGGCAAGTTTTGTTAAAATCCAGTAAGGTGTGTATGAGAAATGGTAAAGTATACACACACTTAAACAATTGTTTCATAAGGCAGGACCTAGAAGGGACGTACGTTGTCCCATAGGCGTTATTATGCGACTATATTAGGGTCTGCTCTCCAAATTATGGTCATTCTCATCAGCCATATCCACAAAATATGTTACTCCCCGCCCGGGGAGATGGAACGCCTTTATTGTCTTATTATGTTGTATTGTATTATACGCAGTCCATTTTCATGTATACGAGGTACATATTTCATTTGACATGGTACATTCTTCATGATATACAGTGACTTTTCCGTTTTATATGGTGGTAATTTAATAATATGCAGTGCAAAAACTTGAAGATACAGTAGAATAACCATTATGTGGTGTGCAAACAACATCATATGCAATACAAACAACATTATATTCAGTACAAATGACATTATATGCAGTCATGATTTCGATACATGCGGTGGTATTTTAATTATATGCAGTAGTTTTACCATTATACGGTGTATGTTGGTCAACAGGTGTGACAGATGTTTAAATATATTAAGTGCTTGCGATTAATTCTATACGTGGTGAATTATTAGTTATTTGTTCATAAAACACAATGTACGCAATGCATTTGGTAATATACATGGCGGAAACGGCATTTTCTTTTTTGGATCGATTGAATTTATTCAATCGTATCAAAAGTTAACAGAGTATTTCAGACCCTTACGGCCGAACTCTTCACACAAATATTTGTCGAATACGACCGAAAAGTAGTTCTATATTACTGTCCTCTGTTTTAAAAATTATATAGTAACAAATCTAAATAATATCAAAACATTACAGAATAGCATAATATTATATTGTTGTTTTTCTTATAATTTGTAACTTAAATCAACGAGGTATCTGTTCTGTATAGAACTATTTTCCTACGCGGTTTTTATCGTCAGACCGGTGTGACATGAGAAATGTAAGACCCGTGAAATACGTATCGCTACACCGGATACACTAAATTCAGTGTTTCCGCGAGAGCGCGTTTTCTGCGGTGTTGACGCACTCATTTTGGTATGAGACCTAAATACATTTCCATAGACTTACATTATAAGGGTTTCTTACGGTGCGACTACCCAAAATCTCACCGACTGCTGAAATGAACTTTATTTTGTAGAATCATCCTAGTCCCACATAAAAATAACAAAATTTATACATGTGATCCAATACTTTATGCCAGTAATTTGGAGCTCAATGACACCACCCCCATTTTTGTGGCAGTTGTAGTGGTCACCGACCAAATATGTCAGTATTTTCAAATACCAAATATTTTGATTATAATTTATATCCAGATTTTTCTCTTCATATTTCATTTGTGATCTATCATGCAGCGATTATTTCAAACTAATTTTTCTTGTATGCATCCACTTAGTTTCAGCCAATCAGCAATCAAACACATAGTGTAGGTCCGCATGTTCCCTAGACAAAATAACCTGCTTCCGGTTTTCACCGATTTAGGCGTCTCATACCTTTTGTCAATGACGCAACAGAAATAGCAAAGAGCGTCTTCTATGACGCAATTAAAATGTGTATGATCAAATTACTACAAAAACAACATTTCAAAACCTCTCAAAACGCTTCGAAATGCAAGATAAATTGTTGATAAAATACGCTTCCGGTATGGGATATGTCTAATTTTGACCCTATTGCGTCGTCGTTGTCGTCTGATTTCGGATCGACCCGCATTTTGTACCATTGCGTTTTTGTTTGTGTTGATTCCTATGATACCGTCATCATAGATCGTAGACGCACAACATGAGATGGTCGGCGAACCTTAATAGGGGAAACAAAAACGTCTTTCTGAGTGATTTTAATGATAATTTTGTAGTCATTTCGATCAGACTGTCACTATTGAAAGGGGTTTAAGTGTGCCAAATAATATCCAAGTTTAATGTCTATGGTTAAATGCACTTAAGAAAAATTCGCTTTGTGGACAAATTTGACTTTTGAGATGCAGTGACAAAATGGAAAGCATCCAAAGAGAAACACCTGTTGTCTTGCCAACCCTTTGATTACCCACCATTTTGTGATGTATCACATGCAGTTTTACAGAAGTAAACTGAATAAAACTTCTTTAACACATAGTCATGCCTTTTATTTTTTTACAATAAAGGGTATGACCCTCGGAGTTTCTAAATGACCCCCAAATTCTGATACAGGGAATTGGCACCCAGGGTCTTCCTCCTCCATGAAAGCCGGAAGTTGCAATATGACCCTAGCTGTTGGGTGCGACGTTAAATCCGACTTAATTCGCACAATACAATCAACCTTATGGGTATATCCCATAACCTTTGAATGACATTTTAAGTTGTTCAAACCATAAATTTTCAGTTCAGTTTTGTCAAAATCCATTTCTCAGTTACGATTCACAGCTTAATACTTCATAGCGTAGTTGAACATAGTCACTGAATGATATAAGCAAATGGGTTCCTATCTCAAAAGTTAAGTTTACACAAATGGTGAAAGGTCAAAATTTGTGGACAGTTGTGTCTCCAGTTTATAACTTTACTCGTGCAAGGGTTGTCCTGATATTCACACATGTATGTGTACAGTCTATGTTGTCCTGATATTTACACATGTATGTGTGCAGACTGTGTTGTTCAGAGACAATCGATCCTCCAGCACTTTCAGTCCTTTGATTTATTATGTTCGGTCCATTCTACTTCATACATGGTGTAAACAGCATTATATGCGGTGCATTTTTCATTACGATGATCATACTTTCCGGCATTCTCCGGAATTATTGATCCGGAAAATACCGAGTAAAACAGCTAGATATTACTATAAATAGCGGTCATTTCAACCATAGACGTGCGAATCAAATCAAATTCAACCTTTGGCTATACTGGCTGGAAATTGCAGTCAGGTAAATTTCTCCTATTTTTTGGCTTCAAAATTTTGTCTTTTAGGCATGACGGGAGACATGCCGGGGTCTCATCCCAATACTAAGCTAGCATACATGCTCTTTGGGACGGACCTTGATAAAATTCTCATCAAATCAAATCATAGACGTGCGTAATTTATAGCGTTACTGAGTTCATATCTCAATAAATACTTAATGTATTGCATTGAAACTAAAATAATCAAGTAAGATAACTATATCTTGTATATAATGCAAAGTATGTCCCTTTTTTCAACTAAGAAATTCTGGTTAAAGTTTTGCATGCAACTACATTAAAGCTGCTCGCTCATAGTTGTCGTAGAGAAAATTAAATTTTTAACAACGATATACTAATATATAGAACAAAAAACTAAAGGCTAGATTGAACACACAAGTGAAAATCTAGGTAGGAATTTGCAAAAATCGATTGAATATGTTGGTTTTACGGCACCTTTCCACTATATGTTTAAATTGGAATTTCAAAAGCGTGAAATGCTTTCCGATTTTGGTAGCGTATTATTTCAAATATACAGATAAACATTACATGAATTTATACTGGAACCTTTTTATATCACTAATCTTCCTAAATATGTTATTTTCATACAGTTTGAAGAACTTTATTTTTGCACCAAAATCTCAGAGCGAGCAGCTTTAAAGTCCATATCTCACTTACTACCTGATGTATTGCATTTCAACTTCTTTGTCGAAAAAAGGGCCATTCTTTGCATTATATACAAGATATAGTTATCTCACTTGATGATTTTAGTTTCAATGCAATACATCAAGTATTTATTGAGATATGAACTCATTGCGCTATACATTACGCACGTCAATGGTTGATGACGTGACCGCTATTTATAGTAATATCTATCTGTTTTACCAGGAACGTAGAATCAACTGTATATTCTACGTTCCTGGTTTTACTCGGTATTTTCCGGATCAGTAATTCCGGAGAATGCCGGAAAGTATGAACATCGTAATGAAAAATGCACCGCATATAATGCTGTATACACCATGTATATAGAAGAATGGACCGAACATAATAAAAAAGAAAATGCCGTTTCCGCCATAACTATTACCAAATGCATTGCGTACATTGTGTTTTATGAACAAATAACTAATAATTCACCACGTATAGAATTAATCGCAAGCACTTAATATATTTAAACATGTATCACACCTACTGACGAACATACACCGTATAAAGGTAAAACTACTGCATATAATTACAATACCACCTCATGTATCGAAATCAGGACTGCATATAATGTTATTTGTACTGAATATAATGTTGTTTGTATTGCATATGATGTTGTTTGCACACCACATAATGGTTATTCTACTGTATCTTCAAGTTTTTGCACTGCATATTATTAAATTACCACCATATATAACGGAAAAGTCACTTTATATCATGAAGAATGTACCATGTCAAATGAAATATGTACCTCGTATACATGAAAATGGACTGCGTATAATACAATACAACACAAGAATACCATTGATGCAAAGCATCAAAGGGCGCCAAAAATAGTTTTGTACATGTGTGGCGTTAAATAGGTAAAATTAGCTTTTTGATAAGCAATCATTATTAGTTTGATTTGAATGAAAAATTTTATGAATATTTGCATAAAACGTTTAAAATCATGGTGGTTTTAAAGCTGAAAAAAAAACGGAAAAAAAATTATTTTAAAAAATTGGGTTTGACCGGAATTTGAACTCCACTCGTAAAATAAGGCGGTCATCAGCTTACCCACTACACCACGGAGACTGACTTTAAAGCACGTGGTAAAAAATAAGCTGATATTATAATTTTGCAAAACCGATAAGGGAGAAGTTGTTTTACGTTTTCGTATTTTTTCTAAAAGATATGAAAAGGAACATTACAATTAAACAATTACGTTTTAATGAAGGAAATGTGTATAATCAATATTTTAATGTCTATTTCGTATTATTTTAGCATACAGTTAAAACCATTTTTCTTCGCATTCTAATAACCGCTCCTAGCATGTACTTCCGGAAAAACTATTCCATAACAGGCCGCCGCCGTCATCGGCGGCGCCAATAATTAAGACAGTAAAGGCGTTCCATACGGGGATACTTACCACTAACGAGGATTGTTAATAACTGACAACAAAAATATCCATTTTCTCGAAATTTCCGGGTTGCCGAGGAAAACAAAACTTATCCTACTAGTTCTTTTACTAGACATTCTAGTTATTCTGCTACATGTATTCCCTGGCCGAGGGAAAATAAATACTCTACACCCATAATTTACATTAGTTTGGACTTAACGGCATATTATGTTGATAGATATGACCTATTTACGAACCACAGTTATAAAAACCACTCGCGCAAGAATATTTTATTGACACTTTCTATGCGATTTTATCCATTAAAGGTCCACTACTAAGCAATAATGAAGTGACAGTTATTCCAATGGCAAGTACATTACCTTATGCAAGACACTAAATAATGAAGATTGTCAGGTTAAAATTTACAGAAAGTGTTTGGAACACGAAGAAAAGTATGTGTATTATGTTGAAATCTCAGTGATTTGACAAAATGACCACCCAGGTCTTTTTTAACTTTCTTCATAATGCATAGAAAAATAATTGTACATGTACTGTGGTTTATTTAGAATTTCTACATACCAACTTTCATTTTTTATTAAAAATAACTTATTTCTGTGTTTTTTAAAGTATATTTGAATTTTCGCTTTCCTTAGTATTGGACCTTTAAAATGTACATACTAATTTTTTCAATTAACATATGTTATATACATTCTACTTGTGTTTTGATTGGTAGTTGAAGGATTACCAGAGGACTTAGGCTTATTATGGATGCCGTTTTTTATTTTTTGCAGTTGCATTGAAAAATGCTGCGCTTTATCTACAACATATACATACATTTCAAAAGCAATGTTAGGGTTTTAAGCAAAAATAAACGGCCACTTTTTCCAATTTGACACATTTCTTGGTAATGTAGGTGCTGCGAGTAAGTGACCACTGGATTTAAATAGAGGAGATGATTACACGATGTAGTATGTGACTATATTGTTCGGTACAATTTCGTGAATGATTTTTAAAACCGTCCAAATCCGATTTTGAGTGCATAGACCAGCCTTAATATTGTAAAAATCCCAAATAAAAGTGAATAAACCACATTAGCGTGTCGTGCACCCACCATGACTTCTCAAATTTCAAAATGAATTTAAAAGGCTTTAAATACGGACATTTTAACAGATTATCTGTAGATAAGATAGCTACTTGTTTGTAGCTCACCTGAGCACTTAATCTTGTGTATGCATTAGGGGCTGCATTTTTCACTAAATCTTCATGAAACTTGGTCAGTATGGCTGCCTTGATGAAATCTAGGTCGACTTCGGATATGGGTCATCTTGGGTCAAAAACTAGGTCACAGAGCCAAATCATAGAAAAACCTTTATATGCTAAAGGCTGTTTTTTTATTTGGGTCTTCATGAAACTTGGTCAGTATAATTGCCTTGATAAAATCTATGTCGACTTTGAACATGGGTCATCTAGTGTTAAAAACTAGACAACACGGTCAAATAATAGAAAAACCTTGTGTATGCAATAAATGCTGCATTTTTCATTGGATCATCATGAAGCTTGATCAGTATGATTGCCTTGATCAAATCTAGATCGAGTTGAACATGGGTCATCTAGGGTCTAGGTCACAGAGTCAAATCATAGAAAACCCTTGTGTATGCAGTAGAGGTTGCATTTTTTATTTGATCTTCATGAAACTTGATCCGTGTGATTGTTTAAATGAAATCTAGGTTGAGTTCCTAGATGAGTTTTCTAGGGTCAAAAGCTAGGTCACCCGGTCAAATCATATAAAACCCTTGTGTATGCTATAGAGGTTGCATTTTTCATTATATTTTTATGAAAGATTGTCAGTATGATTGTCTTGATAAAATTTAGATTGAGTATGAATATGGGTAATCTGAGGTCAAAACAACTAGGTCACCCGGTTAAAAACCTTGTGTATGCCACACAGGTTACCCAAACATCATGTAAATTGGTCAAAAGTTTGCCTTGTCAACAGAATGTTTGTGTTTATGTTATTTAGTTTAAAGTTGAATTTTGGTCGCATATGGTCATAAGTCGCAGGTGAGCGATATCGGGCCATCTTAGCCCTATCGTTTATCAATAATTCGTGCAATTTATATCGTCTGCTTGTTCAAATCGCATCAGTATGAAAGTAAAGAATTACATCTGTGTCATTATATTACTGAAGTACACGTTTATCTCACCTTCTGACAACATTCATGTTAATACGGAAAGTCAAATAGTATCTTTATAAAACAGGAACTCTCAAGACTGGATCACTATTCCATCATCAAATTGTAATCGTAGCAACTGTACATGCTGGCTAGACAGTCGGTCGAAACGTCCTACTCTTCTTACATTCCAGCCGAGTAGTAGGTATACGATTCGGGTGGTGGTGTGGAGCGTAACAACGAGTATTACCTTTGAAAAAACAACTAGTATAGGTAATGACCTTGTACACTGTGGCAAGTATGACTTGCGGTAATAGTCTGTGGCAAGTATTGCTTGCGGCAATAATCTGTGTCAGGTACCACCACCAGTCATGATCTGTGGCAATTATTACTTGTTGTCATGATCTGTGGTTATAATGACTGACAGTCAGGATGTGTTGTTACATGTATTATGACTGGTAGTCATGATCGGTAGCAATTACAACTGGCAGTCATAATATGTGGTTATAATGACTGGCACTCATGATATGTGGTAATTATGACTGGTAGTCATGATATGTGGTAATTATGACTGGTAGTCATATGTGGTAATTATGACTGGTAGTCATTATCTGTGGTAATTATGTCTCGCGGTCATGATCTGAATCTGCTTAAAATATAATAGTACATCTACCAGATTTATTTCGAAATATTGAAACTGGGTTATATGAGACTGGCTGTGGTGTGACCTGCATCGGTTCGACTTCCCTCTCATATTTCGCAAGGTGTAGAATTACGAAACTTGATTTGTTTAATCATACCGATGGTCGTTATTTGATGATCATCTTTGCTTGCATACACCCGTAAAACCACAACAATTAATGCAAAACGATTAATGCAAATTTAGTAATATTTAATCTGGATTTACCTTCCTCGTTGCATAAAAATGAAAAGAAAAATAAAACTAGGAAAGAATTTAACACCATATAATTGGTTGACATATTTCTCATTATTTTTCACTGAAACTCAAATGTATTTTTTAATCTGCTTACTGAATCACACAAAACGGAAATTGCAAATTAAACCTCTGTCTTATGTCGAAAGTTATGTATTATTTAAGATAGAGGTGACTTAACAATTACGACTTTTACAATTTCTGAGACCTAATTTCATAGCACACTTCCGCCGTTCTTTAATTATTCTGTTAGCTATTTTTTCGACTGTATACACAAATGTATTGGGTTTTCAATGTTACATTAGTAATCAATTGTAACAACTGATGGTAAAGGTATCGTATGCCCCCAAAGGTGGGCATATTGAAATCGCAACGTCCGTCTGTCCGCGCCTAAAATGGGGGTTAAGTGACTATGGCAGCCATAGGTAATAGTAAGTTTTCTTTTGTCATTCAAATGGAATTCCATATGTCTCATGTGGCTAGTTTGGGGCTTATGTGGCTAAAACGTACAATAGAGAGAACAAAAGAATAGTCAAACAACTGCCAATTTTAAGTTCGTCCGTCCGTGTTTCCGCCCTGATATTTTTTTGTGTCCGGGCTTTAACTTTGTCATGCATTGAAGGATTTTAAAATAACTTGGCATAAATGTTCAGCACAACAAGACGACGTGTCTCGTGCAAGACCCACATCCTTACCTCAAGGTTAAGGTCACACTCAGAGCTTAAAGGTAATCGAGTCCTGTATATCATATGCATACATTCGTGTCCGGACTGTAACTTTGACATATATTGATTGATTTTAAATAACTTGGCACAAATATTCAGCACATCATGACGACGTGTCGCATACAACACCCACGACCATGCCCCAAAGCTCGAGGTCACAATTAAGAGTTTAAAGGTAATGGACTCCTGTATGCATGGTAACTATGACATGCATAGAAGAATTTTAAAATCACATGGCACAAGTGTTGAGCACATGGAGAGGACACAGACTGTGAGACACCTCTTTTGGGGGCATTTGTCACTTATGACGGATAGCTCTAATTCCAGCTTTTTCAATAACTCATTATTTTTCTTCAAATATAGCTAAAACAGTTTTAAAGACTTTTTTTCTTCAATACTAGGGCAATACTTATAAAATCAAATATTTAAAGTAAGTTTTACTGCTGACGTCTCCTATTTGAACAACCTACTTCCAAGTCGTGTTACTATTTTAACTTGTTGTTCGTTTTCGTTTCGTTTCTCGGGATTAAACGCCCTTTTCAACCGTGTTTCAGTTATTTACAAGGGACAACATCCGTGGGAAGGACTAGTACTAGAAATATATTTCTCGTAAGTCTTGAAAAAGAATGCTGTGACTTTTACACTTATATTTTTTTCAGCAAAACCCAATACCGTGGAGAACTTTTCTTATCTTTTCGTTCCCGGTAGCAGAAATGTGACATTGAGCTGGACTAGTCCAAAAATTATGTCTCAGTTTAAGATGTCTCTAGACTACAAAATTGTAATCACTTCAGACTGGGACACCCGGATACGTGTAAGTTAAATACTTTATTAAGTTTAAATCCCATGAAATCTAACAGGAGAGAAGATAAAACAAAATAAAATCGTATAAAATGTCACAGAAAACGGTTATAAAGCGGTCATATGACCGGTCCGGGGGCTATAGGTTTGTGCTGATCCGTCCGTCCGTCCGCAATTTCGTTTCCGGACTGTATCCTCCACATGCAATAACCGATTTTGATATAACTTCACGTAATGGTTACCTATGCCACACGGTTGTGTCATGCACAACTACCAGCCACATATTCCCAAGGTCAGGGTCACACTCAAACAATACTACTTTGTATCTGCGATTTCATTACCGGTCTGTATCTTACAAATGCATGGACTGATATGATATGATATAACTTCAGACAAATGCAACTGTGTCGTGCATATAAGCCAGCCACCTACTCCCAAGGTCAATGTCACACTGAGGGCTCAACCATTACTTCATGCTATATTTCACATGCATGAGCACTTACATATGCTACAAGAGTGTGTCATTCACAACAACCAGCCACCTACTCCAAAGGTCAAGGTCTGTCGTTAGCTGTCTGTTGTCATCAAATCATGCAATTTCGTTTCCGGTCTGTATCTTACATATGCATGGGCCGATTTTAATATAACTTCACACAATCATTACCCATACCACAAAGTGTGTCGTGAACAACAACCAGCCACCTACTCCAATGGTCAATGTCACATTACGTCGTTCGTCGTAAACAACAACCAGCCACCTACTCCAATGGTCAATGTCACATTACGTCGTTCGTCGTAAACAACAACCAGCCACCTACTCCAATGGTCAATGTCACATTACGTCGTTCGTCGTCGTCAACAACTACATCTCCTTAACCACTGGGCAAATTTTAACCAAACATTCTTCAAGGATTCTTCCTTTGATGGCCAACTACCAAAATTGCTCAAATGGTTCTGCTCAGATTCACATAGCGGCCACCAAAGCAAAAAATAGAAGAAGAAAAACATTATAGCCACTGGGCCAATTTCAACTAAACTCCATAGGATTGTTGCTTTAATGGCTTTCTATCAAAATTCCCCAACGGACTATCTGCGCCGCACATATTTGCCATTAAAAAAAAACTTGTCTCTTTCGACGTTGGTAATTTTGATTACGTCCCTGGTAACGTCAGCTATGGACGCCCCCATCTTGGAAATCAACGCGTACGCCCTATGGAGAAAATCACAAAATGCGGACTTTTACGTTTGAGTAAAAAATAATGCAAAAATAAAAAAGATGCCTGGAGAAAATAAAATGACATTTCCAGATATAAATATGCTATAAAGAGCAAAAAATACATGCAGTGGCGACAAGAAACTAGTGGTCCAAAATTAAGTGGAAAAGAGTTTAGTGCTAAATTAGAAAAAAAACCTAGTCAAATTTTATAATAGATTCACAGAAATGTTTCTCATGTGATCCTCTAACCAATCGGCTCCGTTGTACAATACTGTGCTCATACAGTTTCGGCCCGTTGGACAACATGGTGGCAAGGGTTAAAAATAGTAACATGTTTAAAAAACATCCCTTAAACGGCTGTTTCGATTTTGAAATGATTTCACACACATGATTTGCATTTGACTATCTTTCAAAGTTGCTCAAACCTTTCCGTTCCGTTTCACATGATGGCCACCAGAGCTCCTAGATAAATCCCTCTCGAGTCTCGACACCCACCCCCGATACAAAGTGATTAAATTGATGTGCCAGCAGATACAGCCCTACTGTTATCAAGTGTTTATGTCTTTTTGGGCAGTGCAGATCATGATCAGCCTGCACTTACCATATCCGTGCAGTCTCATAATATTTTCAATGACCACCCCTTATAACAAATAGTGGTATTGTCCATATTAAAAGTCGGACAAGTTCATTTTTGAAAGTTAGCTGGATAATAAAAGAGATAATTTCACCTCCGAGGTCTAGTGTTTAGAATCGCTGCTTGAAATATCGCTTGACAGTTTCTGATGCAAAATAGGATTCTAATACTGTTTTCGGGCTTTCCCAAGAACGACGGTTAGGTTCATAAACTGCCCGAATGAGTTTTAAACCCATACAACAGTTCCATACAACAACAAAAGTGAGATACTTCTGTCCTCATGTATTTTGTTCACAGTTATTTCGGAACAGGACGGTCAAGTCTGAAAAGTACACTTTAGAAGACCTCATTCCGTTCACAAACTATACTGTAACTGTCCAGGCCCGATCTTCAGATGCTGATTCCGATATTTACTGGAGTAATGCAGGAGCAGTGGAATTTGTTACTCAGAGTGCAGGTAAGATTTATATAGCCATAAAAATTGCTAAGAGAACGTTTAAATTCTGAAGAATTATTAAGGTAATTTACCGACCTTATTCTGGTTGCGACAGATACCGTCATACATTGATTCCTTCTGGCGATATATCATATGTATTGGAAAGTTGCAATTTTTATATCACCACAAACAAAATCAGGGATGGACATATAGTAGTCAACTTGTCGTGTCAGGTCCTTATTTGTCCTTACTGCTTGAAGGATGAAACTTGAGACAAATGTTCATCTTATCATGACGATGTGCAGAACCTATGTTCCACAACTGCATAGCAAGGCCATACTTATGGTTCAAAGGTCATGAGATTATATTTCATAAACTTGAAGAATTTTCTTAAAAAGTGGGTCAAGATGTTGTCTCTTGTAGACGATTAACGTGAAGGTCACATTTAGGGGGTCAAACTTATAAGACTATAATTATCTCCTTAGCCCTTTGGAAAATTTACGTGAAACTTACGACAAATGTTCAGATTATTGATTTGGCATGCAAAAGATATGTTCTAACTGCGCCAGCTTCAGGTCAAAGGTCAAAGGTCGGATAATGAGACAAACCATTTCTTGTGACAAGGCGCGTTTTGGGGGGCTATTTTAATCACGTTTATTGACATCACTAATTTAGTTTACAAATCTTGAGAAAATTGTTATTATTTGAAATCAACTGGTGATAATTATTTATCTTCAGCATCGGCGCACACTGTAACAATGGAAGCTGGGTCGTACATAGCACTGAACCGTGGAGAGCTAGAAATGTGTCTGGTAATATACTGGAGGGTAAGTTGTTAATTTAAATAGTTTTGCTATACATATTCATTAATTCATTCATCTATTAAGACAATTCACCACCCGGCGTCCGTCGTACGTAGTAGTCCGTCCGACCCCAATCTCCTTCAAACGAAATGTCCTTTGAAACCACTGGGCCATTGATAATGAAACTTGGCAGGGATGTTCCTTGCATGCAGTCCTATTAAAGGTGTTCAGTGAATTCCATTCCATGCAGAACTCTGCATGCTATGGAACCAAATTGTAAGAACTTTCAAAAATATTCTTCTATGAAACCACAATGTGTAGAGCTTAGATGCTTGGCATGTAGCATTGCCTTGTGGAACTCTACCAAGACTGTTCAAATCTTGAACCCTGGGTCAAAATAGAGAGTCACTTGATTTAACATAGGCTAATATAGGAAAAGTGGCATTAAAAATATTCTCTGAAACCACAAGGCCTGATGCTTAGCTAAATATTTGGCGTGTGGCATTGTCTAGTCGACTTCTCCAAAAGAACCCGGGTCAAAATGGACACTGTTGCGGGGGTCACTTAATTTCACATCGGCTTAAATAAGGAAAACATCTTCTTGTCTAAAACTAAGTCCCAGATCTTAGATGTTTAGAATGTAGCACTATGTAGTGGACCTCAGCCACGAATATTGTTCAAATCATGACCGAAGATCAAAATCAACCATTCCTCTGAAGTGATAATTGACATTGTATTATAGCCAACAGTAACCAGGTAAGCGATATAGTGTCACCTTGGTCCTCTTGGATTTATTACATTCGTTCGTTCCTTTCATCGTTCCTTTCATCATTCTTTCGTTCCTTCGCGCCTCCGTTCAATCATTCATTCAGTTAATTAGTCTATCAGTCAGTCAATCTTTCCACAGAACCCAGAACGAAGATACTGGTATGGGACTATCACTGGATATGAAGTTACAGTTAAGGAGTATCAGCCCTGTACAGATCAAACATGCCATACATTTGTTGAGAAAACCCCTAAACACGGACATTTCACTAGCGTTAAACCGTCGGCGTCTGTGATTACTGGTATGGCTGTATATGGGACACTTAAAACAAAACTTCGAAAGGAGGAATACTACCAGCTGCAGACCAAGCTAATAAATACTGAAGGAGTCTCAAGGAATTATTCAGAAATACTTATTCCAAACTGGGAAACAGGTAAGAAAACAACATATTGTAGTCCGATGTTGGGAGTTAATTAACAACTAAGTTAACAACTGTTAACATGTTGTTCTCAGTTTCTGTTTATAAAGATATATAGTCCCCTGCTGTTTATTTATGTTATCATATCTATAACATACCAGTAGTGCAAATATCAATTTGATGTTACAAAGACAATAAGTAAAGCCAACACACTGCGCATTTACAAAATGTATCAGAAAATATGATCTTTCCAGACACGGTACTTGTATTTTCATACTTACTCAAACATGTGGAAGCTGATATTTGTTTGATATCTCTTAGAATAAAGAGGCACAGACATCTGATCTATTCTCTTCTTTGGTGTATGTTAGTGCGAAACAAAACAAAATTTGATATCTTTGGGAGCGTTTTAAACAACCAGACTGAATTTTCTGCTATTGTTATTGCAGGTCAGGCCTTGAAACTTGAGTGGGTTATAGTGGAGATAACAAAGAGCTCTGTATTCATTTCTTGGTATATGGATCCGCAATATTGTTCTGCGGTTACATCGGTGACATATTATTGGTGCCTAGAGGACATTCACAACACTTCCCAGCGGTCTTACGTGTCCTGCATAGTAAGTGTGAATCAGTAAAATATGACGTTAGTACATGCACCATTGCCACTGAAACTTTCGTATTAATCAGCATTTCTTGTATACATGTATGAATATTCAAGTTAGGTACAAAAAACGAGTGCCGGTCGGCTTTATCAGATAAACGCGTGTAGGAATGAAGAGTTGTCATAAAGTCCAACATTAAAATAGTGAGGGGTGAGATACACAAGTACATGTAGTAGATAGTAGTTTTTAGATTGCACATCTTTTACATATTTAGCTTAATTGAAACATCACACATATGTGCTAATAAATAACTTTCTTTGTGCATAATTACGGAAGACAGTCACTGCCACAATTGCATCTTGCTTTCTGCCATTTTAACTTGTAGCTTTTCTTCTTACACGTAAGATTATGCTTTGTCTTATGTCATCAAATGAGTTCTTTATACTGGATTATGCATTCCTTCAGCCAATAAACCGTCGATCGTATTCGAGACTCGCTCCAGAAATAATCAAACTCGAGGAGAGTGATAGGTAATGTGCATGTGTCTTGCCTAAGGACATTAAGTAAAGCTTAACAGCACTACACTGGTTGGGAAAGAACCCGGGACCTTGCGTTCATGATTAAGGTGAACGCGCTACCATTGCGGATCCGCATAAATCATTAGGATTCCGACTGAGCAGTTTTTACTGTCGCTAATGCCTATACTTTGCAGCCGAATGGCATCACTTTCTGGCAATATAAATACTCAGTACTGGACAAATTTAATATCTATCATTTTCGTCCTGCGCTCTCGCCATATTAACTCTTGATTTTCGTGTTTTCGGGGTCGCAGGCCGTACAACATTTATAAAGCAGAAACTCAAAACGTGGCAGGGCAAAGAAAAAGGAATATAACGGTGGAGGCGCTGAAGCCGAAAGTCGAGAATTGAGAAGATAAAATTGCGCTGATTAACGCTCTAAAACTTTCTACTTTCATGCCGCGTCACCGTCACTTCCTTTTTATGCCCCCGAAGGGTGGCATATTAAAATCGCACCGTCCGTCTGTATGTCTGTCTGTCTGTCCGTCCGTCTGTGCGTCCCCACTTACACATTCGTGTCCGGACAATAAATTTGTCATGCATTGAAGGATTTTAAAATAACTTGGCACAAATGTCTAGCACATCAAGACGACGTGTCGCGTGCAAGACCAACGTCTCTACCTCAAAGGTCAAGGTCACACTTAGAGTTTGAAGGTAATGGATTACTAAACATATGCATATATGCACACATTCGTGTCCGGACTGTAACTTTGTCATGCATTGAAGGATTTTAACATAACTTGGCACAAATGTCTAGCACATCAATACGACATGTTGCGTGCAAGACCCACGTCACTACCTGAAAGGTCAAGGTCACAGTTAGAGTTTTTAAGTAATGGAATCCTTTATATATGCATACATTTGTGTCCGGACTGTAACTTTGTCAAGCATTAATTTATTTAAAAATAACTTGGCACAAATGTTCAGCACATCTGGCCGATGTGTCGCGTGCAAGACCCATATCCCTACCTCAAAGGTCAAGGTCACACTTAGTGTTTAAAAGTAATGGAATACTGCATGCATGGTAACTCTATCATGCATGGAAGGATTTTGAAATTACATAGCACATTTATTGAGCACATGGAACGGACACAGACACCTCTTTCGGGGGCATTCTTCACTTGTGAGGGACAGCTCTTGTTAAATCTCGACTTTTCTCACATTGCCCCCGCTAATATGTGTTTTCGGCCGGCGCCCACCGTATAGCTAGGAGTTTCGCCCCGCGCCCTTGCCATCCCAACTTTTGACTCTCGTGTTCGCTGGGCTTGGTCGCGGGGCGAAAAGGCAAAATGGCACAAGTCAGCGACCATAGTAGTGCGTTCATTGTAGTTTCCATGCAAAATGATAACCCAAACTTGATTTTTTTATTAAGTTTTCCCCACTGGAACCATTACGTCACATCGGAATTCAATATAATAACGGAAGTTGTAAGAACTTGTTTCGCAATCGAGAATATGTAAATAACATTCTATGTAGCATAGTATTTACATGTATTTTATGTTGCAGGAAGGTTTTGACTGGACCACGTTTAATCTAACAGATGGATGTGGAACTTGTAATGGTCACTACATACGCAATCCACTAGCTATGCCCAACTTAAAATATGCCGTATCTGTGAAAACACCTAATGTCAGTGGTGGTTTGAAGTGGGAGAAATTTCGCTTCCAAAACGACCACGGTATTCATATTCTTTATCAATATGTAACGTTTATCAAAAGCGTACCTATGGAAAAAAAGATAGCAGCATGAAAGTCGCGATCTTCAAACGTCATGGCGGGCAAAGTACTTTAATCAGTCGAGGAAAACGCAAATAAGAGGTGTAGAATGCAGTGTAAGCTGTTGTGTATGTCTGTCACTATGTATGGCTACCGTCCATTCAAGCTAAGAATCAGGTTTTACGCAATATGACAAGCTGATTTACTATTTAATCAAAGAGATATCTCTCTGATTTCATACTGATGATATCTCCTAAAATAGGGGAGACATCTCTTAAATTCAGAATACTAGCATCATTATCAAACTATGAGTTCTCATATCGAATTATGGGGCTGAATTAAAGATTTTACAGAATTATTTCTTTTTTTTCTCAAAATATAAACAATTTGAACGTTAATTCAGTTCCAGAGTCGCCTGTTTACAGTGTAAGCGTTGATGGTACCTCACTAAATGTACACATTCATTACCGGGACTACCATCAGAGCGAGGGTGGAAAGCCCGAGAACTACACTGTTATATGGAAGGAATGTGTGAATGAAGCGGTCTGCGAGTCAGGTTTTTGTAATTTCAGATAATTATATACGTTTCCCCCTTTTTATAAGGGTGATCCTTTTTCAAGCTCTTGCAAAGCACTGGCAGTGTATTGTTATATTTTATTAAGTTTATTTCGAGTGTTATTTAAGACGTAGTGAATTGAAGCTTCTTAATCTTTAACCTGGTGGTGATATGGTCTTTATAACCAATGTAGATCATGATCAGACTGCACACTGTCTTTGTATTTTGAACAGTTAACGATGCCGTCCGGTACAGTCCGGTACTGTCCGGTACTATCCAGACCGAGAAGGTTACGGGTGAAAGATGTACTTGGTGATCATGATCTAGTTCGTGGTTATAAATCACCAGCCTCATCATTTTCGTGGAGTATGGTCAAATTTATTTCCAGTTTTTTTTGATAATGCGATACTAATAAAAGTTTGTTTAAATCAATTGGATAATGTATATTATACTATATTAACTGTATGCAACGAAGCCAGGCATAAAAAGACAGTATGGTTGCGGGCTGGTGCTGTGTCCGGGAGTATTCCGGGATTTGATTTCATTTTATTAATACTGATACAATGGAACACGTTTGTTTTGCAGATTTTTTCAATGAAGCCAGCAGAACGTTTTCTGCTGATTTTCTGAATCCAGTATATATAATTGACAACTTACAGCCTGGTACCCTGTACGGAGTTCAGGTTGCATCCTTGAATAGTTTTGGAAGTAGTAAATATGGGGAACCAGTGATGGTAACAGTAGTCACAGGTATTGTACATTTTTGTTATTTTTACTTATACAATTTGTATTTATACATACAAGATATTTTGTGTGCTGCATGGTATTCCCACTTACCAAAATCACGTGATTTTGAAGATCAGAATACGTGTTCCCACTCATCGAAACCACTTGTTTCTGAAGATCAGAGCACGTGCTCCTTGTTTTCTTTGCCGTTTAATACATGTCTTTAGATCAGAGCACGTGCTCTTTGTTTTCTTTGCCGTTTAGTACATGTCCTTGTGGTAAACGAAAAATAGTTCATTCTCTGACCGCCAGTTAAAATACCATTAAAATAATACATTTCATTTCACAAATTGGCCCCGCTTTCAGTATTAAAGCTGCGACTAATGTTTCTATTTATAGGTGTCGCAGTTCCAGTTGTTGAAATAGTTTCTGGAACACTCACTGGAGTTTTGGTTTTAGCTTTAATAGTATTTCTGTAAGTATATTTGTGCTTTAAAGAATGTCTTCATAAAATCTAATGTCAGAAAACATGGATGAAGTCATTATAAAAGAGAATAAAGAGACTCAGGTGGAATTTCAAAGGGCTTTACGTTTGCAAATTTGTTCAGTAGATTTATATTTTAGTGAGCGGCTCAAAAATAAAATTCAACACATACTACTATACTCATGAATTTTATACAAGCAACAAGCTCTGGCAATTTTCGTCTAGTTTTTCAAAGATTTGTTTTTTATTTTTACTTGCAAGCTGTATATTTTTCAAAAGTGAGGCATTTTTTCCAGGAAATTTGCAAAAACATGTACCTGTATGACGTAAAACTGTAACTAATGATATTTTACATGCATTTCAAATATATAGTTATTTCATTAAAGACGCCTTACTTTTATGTGTCCCGCTTTTAATTTATTATTATTTATTGTACTATTTGTTGTTGTTGTTGTTGTTTTTGTTGTATGAGTTTAACGCCCGTTTCAATCGTATTTCAGTCATTTTTAGAGACAGGCAGTTTACCTAGCCATTGCTCACGAGAAAAACCAGTGCAAGATTCCTATGATCTGCAAAAAACTGCCAACTTTCTCACATAAAGAGAAATGGTCGCTACCGACCAATGACCCTCAATCTATGTAACACTCGACCACGGAGGCGGACTATGTATTGTTCTATTTAACTGTAGTGGGTGCCGCATTTCTTTCCAGATGTTGTTTTGGAAGAAGCCGATACCGGAAGTTCAGAGAGAAGAATAGAATTTCAATTCCGGTAAGTTGTATGATTTTACTAGGTCTTCAAAGGTAGAAGTGAGGGTTCGACTTTGTAATGTTAAGCAACGTCACCAAGCAATTCAAAGTTATACCATACACTCTGCCGTGAAGATTAAACCAGTATCTGACTTCCTTGAGGCGAACGCGCTACCGCTGCACCAAGTCTGCTCTACAACTATATATTTTATGGCAACACTGACTATAAACACAAGAAGATTTATAACGGTGGCATCACTGCACAACATATAGCTGCTGTGGCTGTGAAAAGGTTTCGGGTAATTAAATGTATACAGTACGGTAACATCGCTAGTGTAATGCAAAGTACGAGATTTCCCTAGACCACTCGGCCACTGCCTAGACCACTCGGCCACTGCCTAGACCATTCGGCAACTGCAATAAGTAAACCAAAATACTATAACGTGACTTGCAAAAAACCCTTAACCTTCGACAGATTGACTTACTGACCGATCTTCCCCCGACTGACTGACCGATCTACCGACTGACTGACCGATCTTCCGACTGACTGACCGATCTTCCGCCGACTAACTGACCGATATTCCGACTGACTGACCGATCTTCCGACTGACTGACCGATCTTCCGGCGACTGACTGACCGATCTTCAGACTGACTGATCAATCTTCCGACTAACTGACCAATCTTCCGACTGACTGACTGATCTACGAACTGATTGACCGATCATCCGACTGACTGACCAATCTTCCGACTGACCGATCTTCCGACTGACTGACCAATCTTCCGGCGACTGACTGACCGATCTTTAGACTGACTGACCAATCTTCCGACTGACTGACCAATCTTCCGACTGACTGACTGATCTACCAACTGATTGACCGATCATCCGACTGACTGACCAATCTTCCGACTGACCAATCTTCCGACTGACTGACTGATCTACCAACTGATTGACCGATCATCCGACTGACTGACCAATCTTCCGACTAACCGATCTTCCAACTGACTGACCGATCTTCCGGCGACTGACTGACCGATCTTCCGACTGACTAACTGATCTACCGACTGACTGACCGATCTTCCTGCGACTGATTGACTGATTTTCCGACTGACTGACCGATTTTCCGGCCAATGCCTGACCGATCTTCCGACTGACTGACTGATCTTCCGACTGATTGACCGATCTACCGACTGTCTGACCGATCTCCCGACTGACTGACTGATTTTCCGACTGACTGACCGATTTCCGGCCATTGCCTGACCGATCTTCCGACTGACTGACTGATCTTCTGACTGATTGACCGATTTCCGGCCATTGCCTGACCGATCTTCCGACTGACTGACTGATCTTCTGACTGATTGACCGATCTACCGACTGTCTGACCGATCTACCGACTGACCGACTAATTTTCCCAACTGACTGACCAATCTTCCTGCGATTGACTGACCGATCTTCCGACGCACTGACCGATCTTCCGACTGACTGACTGATCTACCGACTGACTGACCGATCTTCCGACTGACTGACCAATCTTCCTACTGACTGACCGATCTTCCGGCGACTGACTGACCAATCTTCCGACTGACTGACTGACCGATCTTCCGGCGACTGACTGACCGATTCTCTGACTGACCGATCTTCCGGCGACTGAGTGACCGATCTTCCGACTGACTGACCGATCTCCCGACTGACTGATCTTCCGACAGATTGACCGATTTTCCGGCGACTGACTGACCGATCTTCAGACTGACTGACTGATCTTCCGACTGATTGACCGATCTACCGACTGACTGACCGATCTACCGACTTACTGACCAATTTTTCCACCTGACTGACCGATCTTCCTTCAATTTACTGACCGATCTTCCGACTCACTGACCGATCTTCCGACTCACTGACTGATCTACCAACTGATTGACCGATCATTCGACTGACTGACCAATCTTCCGACTGACCGATCTTCCGACTGACTGACCAATCTTCCGGCGACTGACTGACCGATCTTCAGACTGACTGACCAATCTTCCGACTGACTGACTGATCTACCAACTGATTGACCGATCATCCGACTGACTGACCAATCTTCCGACTGACCAATCTTCCGACTGACTGACCAATCTTCCGACTGACTGACTGACCGATCTTCCGACTGACTAACTGATCTACCGACTGACTGACCGATCTTCCTGCGACTGATTGACCGAACTTCCGACTGACTGACCAATCTCCCGACTGACTGACTGATTTTCCGACTGACTGACCGATTTTCCGGTCATTGCCTGACCGATCTTCCGACTGACTGACTTATCTTCCGACTTATTGCCCGATCTACCGACTGTCTGACCGATCTCCCGACTGACTGACTGATTTTCCGACTGACTGACCGATTTCCGGCCATTGCCTGACCGATCTTCCGACTGACTGACTGATCTTCTGACTGATTGACCGATCTACCGACTGTCTAACCGATCTACCGACTGACTGACTAATTTTCCCAACCGACTGACCAATCTTCCTGCGATTGACTGACCGATCTTCCGACGCACTGACCGATCTTCCGACTGACTGACTGATCTACCGACTGACTGACCGATCTTCCGACTGACTGACCAATCTTCCTACTGACTGACCGATCTTCCGGCGACTGACTGACCAATCTTCCGACTGACTGACTGACCGATCTTCCGGCGACTGACTGACCGATTCTCTGACTGACCGATCTTCCGGCGACTGACTGACCGATCTTCCGACTGACTGACCGATCTACCGACTGACTGACCAATTTTTCCACCTGACTGACCGATCTTCCTTCAATTTACTGACCGATCTTCCGACTCACTGACCGATCTTCCGACTGACTGACTGACCGATTCTCTGACTGACCGATCTTCCGGCGACTGACTGACCGATCTTCCGACTGACTGACCGATCTACCGACTGACTGACCAATTTTTCCACCTGACTGACCGATCTTCCTTCAATGTACTGACCGATCTTCCGACTCACTGACCGATCTTCCGACTGACGCATGACTGATCTACCGACTCACTGACCGATCTTCCGACTGATGGATCAATCTTCCTACTGACTGACCGATCTTCCGGCGACTGACTGACCGATCTTCCGACTGACTTACCAATTTTCCGACTGACTGACTGATCTTCCGACTGACTGACCAGTCGTCCGACTGACTGACTGATCTAACGACTGACTGACCGATCTACCGACTGACTGACCCTTCTTCCGACTGACTGACTGATCTTCTAACTGACTGACCCATCTTCCGACTGACTGACCAATATTCCGACTGACTGACTGACTGATCTACCGACTGACTGACCGATCTACCGACTGACTGACCCATCTTCCGACTGACTGACTGATCTACCGACTGACTGACCAATCTTCCGACTGACTGACTGATCTACCGACTTACTGACCGATCTACCGACTGACTGACCAATCTTCCGACTGACTTACTGATCTACCGACTGACTGACCAATCTTCCGACTGACTGACTGATCTACCGACTTACTGACCGATCTACCGACTGACTGACCAATCTTCCGACTGACTTACTGATCTACCGACTGACTGACCGATCTACCGACTGACTGACCCATCTTCCGACTGACTTGACTGATCTACCGACTGACTGACTGATCTACCGACTGACTGACCAATCTTTCGACTGACTTACTAATCTACCGACTGACTGACCGATCTACCGACTGACTGACCCATCTTCCGACTGACTTGACTGATCTACCGACTGACTGACTGATCTACCGACTGACTGACCGATCTACCGACTGACTGACTGATCTACCGACTGACTGACCGATCTTCCGACTGATAGACCAATCTTCCTACTGACTGACCGATCTTCCGGCGACTGACTGACCGATCTTCCGACTGACTGACCAATCTTCCGACTGACTGACTGATCTAACGACTGACTGATCGATATACCGACTGACTGACCCTTCTTCCGACTGACTGACTGATCTTCTGACAGACTGACCGATCTTCCGACTGACTGACCAATATTCCGACTGACTGACTGATCTACCGACTGACTGACCGATCTACCGACTGACTGACCCATCTTCCGACTGACTGATCTACCGACTGACTGACCGAACTTCCGACTGACTGACTGATCTACAGACTTACTGACCGATCTACCGACTGACTGACCAATCTTCCGACTGACGTACTGATCTACCGACTGACTGACCGATCTACCGACTGACTGACCCATCTTCTGACTGACTTGACTGATCTACCGACTGACTGACTGATCTACCGACTGACTGACCGAATTTCCGGCTGACTGACCCATCTTCCGACTGACTGACTTCCTGTACGAAATTTTGGGACGGAATCCGCCCAGAAGTGGGATGGATTTGGAACGGAATTAGGTGTTTCTGGCCGGAACTGAGACGGAATAAACAATTCCGTCCCAAATTGGAAACTTTCTTCATTTTTCTGCACGGAAACTTGCAAGAAATTCTGGGCGTAATTTAGACTCAGGCACGGAATTTGCAACTTTGAATATTTTTCAAGGCGTAATTTTTATCGAAGCTTATAAGACCGGGCGGAATTTTCAACCTACAACTTTTGGCAGTCAGACAGAGACGGAAAATGGTACTTAGAAATTTTGGTAGTTGCTGTCAGGGACGGAAAATGGGACTTAGAAATTTTAGCAGTCAGATAGAAATGCAATTTACAGCAAACCAAACTTAATGTAAGAACAGGAGTAATTAAGGTATTGCCTTTTGGTTGTCAAATTCTTCAAAGTTCAGAACCTTTCACTACAGTCATTTGTTTCAACTCTGTAATTATCTGATTACAGGTATCTAATTATGTTCTGTGTTCCTCATATCACTTTTAATAAAACGCCATTCTCATCTTAAAAAGAAAAACAGCTATGTGGTGTAGACAATGGTCCTAAAGATCGAACACTGTCTGCTAAATATACACATTGCTTATAGCAAACTTATGTTCCTTTTTGACCAGTGTAGATCATGACCAGTCTAAACCACTTTGCATTATTCATTCAGTAACTTTTATCTGGGAATCCTCACAGGTGGAAGGAACATACCTTTGACTTTTTTTTCTTAAGCTAATGCTTTTTTCTATACATTTTAAAATTGATATCAGAATAAATTTTAAAAAAAATGACAAAAAAAAAATTTCAATTTTGAAGAATTTTTAAGAAAAAAAAGTCAAAGGTATGTTCCTAATCCACCTGTGGGAATCCTTTGAACCATTTAATGGAACTGTACACATTCACATGATTTACATGTAAGAAAAGGGTAAAGATAAAACATAATATTAATAATACCCTAGTTACATTTACATTTTCATTAAAAAGATTATTGAAAAATAAATATATTTATATTCATCTTCTAATTTCAGATTGAATTTTCAAATGAATCTCATAAATGTATTTTCTCTCTAGTTATAATTTGCACAAGTCTAGGTCATGAATTCTCAAATATAACATCTGGCAATTAATGCTAGGCTAGTTCAGGTCAGCATAGCAGATTCCTGGGATTTTATAAGATGTTTACTGTAACCAGTGATTAACTACACTGATAAGCCCTTGCTGAGATCTAGCAGGTCTGAGGCACATTTTTGTTGGTCTGTACAAGTTGATGCATGTTTAGAGTCGTGTAGAATTTATCATATAGCACTTTACAAACTCAAATAACATAATTTCTGCATGATGAGCTATCATAAATTACTGGTTAAGTACATGTAAAATATTCCCAGGATGCACACATGTCCAGCTGATAAGCCTCGGAGGTTTCCCATAGGTTACTGTGATGTAATGCTAGTTATCTGTGGTTACATTTATATCTAGTTTCTGCTGAATATCCTGCTGCAACCCCACTCTGTGAGATTAAAGATCACGTGATGATGTTTGTTGTAAATTAATAGTGCTTGACTGCTGAATTGTTATTTTTATTTGAAATGAAATGTCAGTTGAAATGTTTGCGTGTGTATAAATTCGAAGTGTGTATAAATTCGAAAAAGACGGAACTTTATCTGTTGTGCATGAAAATGATAAGGATTTGAAACTTTTGTCCAGCTTTGACAAAAAAAAACTTGTTTTAATGTGTTGGAGTCAATTGCACCTGAAATTAAACCAAAGGAAAAGTTTTGTGGAATAATGTCAGAGTGAGAGGTAAGGTCTTAAATCAGTGTTTATCAATTACATGTATATAATGGAAACTTTAACTGACAGGTACATAGTTGAGAGAGTTTAACAATAGCCAAATACTCGCTGCCATGGCAGCGATTGTTGCCAGTTTATAAACTTAATATGCTATGAAATTATTATATAGTTAATTTACTGTTCTATTCATCCAACCAAAAACCTGATGTGGGATTTAAGAGGGTGTCTTTGTTTAAGTTTAAACCACAGAATTATATATAGAGGTCTACACAATGTAGTGTGTATTAACATTAATTGTTCTTTTGGAATCTCTATTCAATATTGCAATCCGGAAACCCTCTCAATGATCTCTAAGAAAAAGTTTAAAGCATTAAATAAACATTTTCTGTTGGTGGAGATTTAATCTAAATTTATATTGTTACAGGTGAAATATTGTTGCCAAATAATAGTCCGAAGGTACAGAGGAAGGCACTGTTTTTATCTGATGTACCGTCTGCTGGAACAGATCTTTACAATTCAGGAGTTGGCAAACTTACAGGGGACAGGTGTCACCCCGGGTAGAGCAAGGCCAGGGGAGGAGGACAAACCGGTATTGGAACAGGAGAAGCTTGCAGTACTGAGAGGTACAATTTGTTTAAATCATGATGATTGTATTATAAAATTAAATGTTTATTTCAGTGTATGAAACTAATGGGAGTTGGTTTCAATAGTGGTAGTTACATTACAAGATACAGTAAACTCCGTACATGTATATAGCGACACCAGATATAGTGAAAATCTGAATATTAGGAACACATTTTCTCCGCACAATTTATTTCTTTTCCTTTTTTAACGGATATGACAAACTCCAGATATAAGGAAAAAATTCTTAATGATCCCAAGGAGTTCGTAATACTTGAGAGTTTTCTGCAATAAAGAAGACAAAAATGCTTAAAGCAAGTGCCAAATGTGTTAATTGATATACAGTATAAGTCTGAATTGATCATAGCAACATTTCTTCTTTCAATATCACATGCAAAGTTGAGCACACTTTTTTTATGATTCGAGCAATTACACATCCACAAGGAAAGAGTTGTACCAGCACCTCTTTATATTTCAATGCAGGCCTTATTGTGTAAAATTTTCTGTTTTTCAGAATATGTGATGACTTCAGGGCAAAAAAGAACCTGGCAATAACTATTCCTGGAGAGAGCGACCTCAATCAGGCTGTGACCGAAAGAAATTCATACGCAAGAAAACAATTTAAAAAACTGAATTAATGAAAGCAAAAACATTGGCTTAAATGCATTCTTGTACTGATGAATATTATGTATAACTTTTCATACACAAACATTATAATATTGATTTTGACTTTGTACTTTTACCTTATATTTTACTAATTAAACTGTGAAGCTAATAAATTAATATTCTCATAATTTGTACTAGATGTTTATATTAAAAATGTACCAGTTGGAAAGTATATCCTGTTCAGAATTTGTGATCATGTTTTACCCGTAAAAATTCCCCTCCAGGATTCCGTCCCAGAATTCCGCCCCAGGATTCCGTCCTAGAATTCCGCCCCAGGATTCCGTCCCAATTTAAATTTCCGCCCCAGGATTCCGTTCACAAAATTCCGCCCCAGGATTCCGCTCCAAAATTCTGCCCCAACTAATTTGCATATTTCGTCCCAATTCTGCCCGGAATCCGCCCCATTTCCGCCTGGAATCCGCCCGGATTCCTTCCCAAAAGCAAATGATTTAACACTTGTAGATTTGGGGGAGAATTTGAATTTCTAGGCGGAAATTTCACTTTGAATTCCGCCCCATTTCCGTGCGGAAAATTTCGTACAGGTCAGATCTACTGTTCACATGTATTAACAATAATGTTTTTATAACATGTTAATTCAATTACATATTTTAGGAGACAACTCATGCAGTAACGAAGGAGCGAAATGAATCTAGAGAGGAAAACAAAAGAATGGTAAACAATTATATCGTTAATAAAACAATTTGAATTAATTGGTACAAAAGAACGTTTATTCCAAAGTTTGGCATTTTATCTGTTGTTTTACGGGTCACTTCGGCTGCTGACATGGATGTTATGAGCTACACGGAAAAATTATGGTTTTTTTGGCGACTGTTGTATGTAGATGACAGTTTTCGTTGGCTTGATATTTGATGTGCAACCCCAAAATATGTCATAGGACATGCGTATTAAACAAACTGCAATGTCAAATTGTACGCTACATGCAGTCATGTTTTCTGTAACATTTTCAGTTGTCAAATGACAGTGCGAGTGGTTCAGAATGTCTTGATTCAGAAGAATCTAGGAACCGGCTGCAAAAGAGCGGTAAGCACCTGCTCTATTAACGTATGTGATTATCTAAGGGAATCAACAGTCCACCTTTTTTAAAATGTCAGTCATGTTTTTCTATAATAGTTATAATACTTGAGGCATGGAATTCACTCTAGTATATCTAACTAGGTGTCTAGTGCCTTTTAAGATATAGCAAGAGCCATGTTAGACATGGCCATCCCCCCGCCAAGTGCTCTTTCTATGACCAAGAAATTTGATGTGAAATGGGTATGGTGTAGTTTCTAATTTGATAAAATATTAGTATAAGTGAAAGTTTGCAAGAAAAAACATGTAGAAACCAAATAAATTCAAAAGAACGTCAATATATACAGTTAATGAGTGAACAGTTAAACATAGTTCTTCCTTTTTGTAAACTTTGTTCCAGTATTTTCCGCAATATAATGGATTTATAGCTGATAATTGTCACTGGTCTCTACTGTCAAAATTATCTTCCAAATGCTGGTTCCGGGCCCAGCATAACAAACGGATACTTTTCTCTCCTTTTCTGATTGTATTAAAACATTTTAGGTATTTTTGTTTTACAGTCACAATAATTTAATATTTCAGAAAGAATATTTGAATAAAGCAGCTTCAAAATGTATTTTATGGCCGTTTTTTAAATGAAAATCAGATTACTATATTTAGCCTAGGTTACACTCCACTAAATTTCTCCCAATATTGAAAATGTTTATAATTATGAAATACTGATATATTGGTCCAGCAGTATGATGTATTTTATTTTGCAACAGATGTTTTGTTTTCGAAAATTCAGGTGGGTGAGCATGGGTCTGGTCATATGACATTTTACCACTGTCAATATAGTGGTGTGAAACCTGTAATAAAATGCCCGGATGTAAGTGTTTTCTTTTAAATTGGGTCATTTACACAAGTTAGTGTCCAGCTACAAAACAAGCGGAAACAACTTCGTATCATATGTTGTTTCATAAAAATACCATAACATCAATGCTTTTTTTTGCGCGAGCATGGGTCCAGTGAGTCTACGGTTCTTGGGCATGTATTTCCCATAATTGTGCTCTATCACTGTATTAAGTTTCAAGTAATTCTCTTCAGTACTTTTGGAGTTATGTTCCGGACAGCAAAAATCAAGAAATTGTAACAAAGGGGAGTAATTAAAAAATTAGGCAAGATAGAGTTATGGTTCTTGGGCATGTACTTTTTTGTACTCTATCACTGTTTTAAGTTTCAAATAATTGTCTTCAGCACTTTTGGAGTTATGGTCCGGACAAAAGTGTGGCGGACTGACAGACGGACGGAGCCCGTTACTATATCCCCTCCGCCAAGGCGGGGGATAAAAAAGAGTTGTATATACCTTTTCAAACAGCTATGCTCCAACGCAGATACAATGTCGTCTGACCAGGATTCAAGTTGTTGACTTTCGGTATCACAATTCCGCGGGAACACCCCTAATTAAAGTTATAGACTTAAGCAAAAAAATATAATAAATTGGAAGTCCGAAACTCTATTGTAAAACTCTAGGTATAAATAGGTTTACAAAATAGCATCATTTCAAACAAATTATCAATCAGACACTATTTATTAATTCACTTCACTTATTTTCAATTGCAAAATACGTTCTTACAACATAGAGATAAAATGCTCTCGACACTTACTACCCCTGCGCCACGACTGCTCCTCTCAGATACGACAGAAGGAGAAAAGCACCAGTTTATGTACCCTACTGTAGCTTTAAATCTTATCCCTGATATATCGCACCGTAAACTTTTATTTGAATTCTTTATATTCTTTCGCCAATCAAGAATACGTGAAAGCAGGTCCTGACAGTATTGTGTCTCCCACGAGTAATACTGTCGCTGATCAGATGGAAATGCGGATAATGAATCAAGAGCCTAGTATGCAGATTGAAACAGAAGACCGAGAAGAACATTGTGATCCAGGTTCAACAGCACCAGTTGCGAATGGCACTGTATCAGTTGATAACAGTACAAACGGATATGTACTATGTATTCCGAATTAGACAGTAAGGCGGGCTTAACAGTGCGCTTTTGTTTGGGGATCGGGCGGGACATTTTTCGTCCCTGCTTTGAAATACATCTTTTGCAACAGCAGACTGAAAATCTGGAAAGAAGAAGCAGAGATTTAAAACGAGGAAAGCTACTTTATATACAGTGATTTAGACTTCTGATAAGGAAATTACAATCGCTATAAGTGATTCTGATTGAGTCTATGCTATCGGATGCCATACATATATCTGCAATGTATATAGATAGAAATTTGAGCTCAAAAATAGTAGACCGGGTTTAGAACAATTTGATCAGTTCGCACACGTGTGATATATCGAGAATGACAAATGATCAAAATTTTGAGCTAAATCTAATGCGATATCACGTATTGTTGTGCTATAAATCAGCACCTAAAGGTTAGTGAAAAAATATGGCTCAACTAACCCCACTCAAGGGCTGGTTAAGCCATCTTAAGGGGTAAAGTGGCTTCGAACACGAATAATCAGTGATCCCTTAATAGAATATTTAAGTTGAAGTGTAAGGGTACGTGTGTGTTCGTGACTGTAACGATGTGTGCGTCTTGTGTGCAAGTGTGTGTCTATGGTGTAAAATAGTTTGTTTTCATTTCTTGCTAATGAGACCAAAGTTCGAGCATCAGACTCGATTTGCACGCAATGATAAGTACTTGAAAGCACAAGAAATAGGGTTTTCTATAAAAAAAATTCAAAGCTTGAATTGCTACTCGATCTTAGAACAAACTATAGGAAATAGCAGTTCATGCAAGAGGTTCAACAAACACCATTCTTACTTCTCTTACTATAATGGTAGAGACTTTTACTAAAACGTAAGTTATTTCCCTAAAGAATGTTTACAAAACCAGTAGTCTATACAATGGGACTATATAGATCCAGAACATTTACTCAGATATACCGGAAATGGTAATTTCTTCGGCTTTGTTATGCCACTTTTTGAAAAAAAGCGCATCTAAAAACCCTGTCTGCAATGTTACTATTGCGATAAGACGCTGGCTCATTCGACTCATTTGACCCATGTCTCAGTCAACCCTGGTCTCCCCTAACTAGATTAACATAACTGCAATATATATTACCGGATTAACTTGTGTAAATGTTACAGCGTTACAATACCATTCAATATATCTACATTTTAAACTTTATTTAAAGAGGTGTTTTTGATGTTACTAGAATGTTACATACAAGTTACTTGAAATGGCTATTATGCTTCACAGTACTGGGTTTGTAAGGTCTGAGCCCTTGAGTCCTGAAGGTGCGTCTACGGCCGACCCTAGCATTTCTCCGATATTGTTGCTAAACTTAAATTTATTGCATGAGCTGAGAAATTTTGGAAATGGTGCCACTCTCTTAATTTCAAATGATTTTAATATTGGGTGCCAAATGAAGGGTAGAGCTAGTCAAGCTCTGACTAGATAGGTTTTCCCCTTGAAAGGGTAAATAGAGATAGACCTTTTGTACAAAGTCATTTTTTGTTATATTATATTGTTTCGTTGTTTACTAATGTTAAATTCTATTATTGGTATGTGAGATTGTAGATCTTAGTTATCTGCTGACTTAATGTGCAAAACTAGCCTCTATATCACCATCCCCTATAAGCAGCATTATCCAAATCACCATCCTCTATATGCAGCATTTTCAAAATCACCATCCTCTATAAGCAGCATTTTCAAAATCACCATCCTCTATAAGCAGCATTTTCAAAATTACCATCCTCTATATGCAGCATTATCAAATTTACCATCCTCTATAAGCAGCATTATCCAACTTCACCATCCTCTATAAGCAGCATTTTCAAAATCACCATCCCCTATAAGCAGCATTTTCAAAATCACCATCCCCTATAAGCAGCATTATCAAAATCACCATCCTCTATAAGCAGTATTTTCAAAATCACCATCCCCTATAAGCATCATTATCAAAATCACCATCCTCTATAAGCAGTATTTTCAAAATCACCATCCCCTATATGCAGCATTATCAAAATCACCATCCCCTATAAGCAGCATTATCAAAATCACCATCCCCTATAAGCAGCATTTTCAAAATCACCATCCTCTATAAGCAGCATTTTCAAAATCACCATCCTCTATAAGCAGTATTATCAAAATTACCATCCTCTATAAGCAGCATTTTCAAAATCACCATCCTCTATAAGCAGTATTATCAAAATCACCATCCTCTATAAGCAGCATTATCAAAATCACCATCCTCTATAAGCAGTATTATCAAAATCACCATCCTCTATATGCAGCATTATCAAAATCACCATCCTCTATAAGCAGCATTTTCAAAATCACCATCCTATATAAGCAGCATTATCAAAATTACCATCCTCTATATGCAGCATTATCAAAATCACCATCCTCTATAAGCAGCATTTTCAAAATCACCATCCTCTATATGCAGCATTATCAAAATCACCATCCTCTATAAGCAGCATTTTCAAAATCACCATCCTCTATAAGCAGCATTATCAAAATCACCATCCTCTATAAGCAGCATTTTCAAAATCACCATCCTCTATAAGCAGCATTATCAAAATCACCATCCTCTGTAAGCAGCATTTTCAAAATCACCATCCTCTATAAGCAGCATTTTCAAAATCACCATCCTCTATAAGCAGCATTTTCAAAATCACCATCCTCTATAAGCAGTATTATCAAAATCACCATCCTCTATAAGCAGCATTATCAAAATCACCATCCTCTATAAGCAGTATTATCAAAATCACCATCCTCTATAAGCAGCATTATCAAAATCACCATCCTCTATAAGCAGCATTATCAAAATCACCATCCCCTATATGCAGCATTTTCAAAATTACCATCCTCTATAAGCAGCATTTTCAAAATTACCATCCTCTATAAGCAGCATTTTCAAAATCACCATCCTCTATAAGCAGTATTATCAAAATCACCATCCTCTATAAGCAGCATTATCAAAATCACCATCCTCTATAAGCAGTATTATCAAAATCACCATCCTCTATAAGCAGCATTATCAAAATCACCATCCTCTATAAGCAGCATTATCAAAATCACCATCCTCTATATGCAGCATTTTCAAAATCACCATCCTCTATAAGCAGCATTTTCAAAATCACCATCCTCTATAAGCAGCATTTTCAAAATCACCATCCTCTATAAGCAGCATTATCAAAATCACCATCCTCTATAAGCAGCATTTTCAAAATCACCATCCTCTATAAGCAGCATTATCAAAATCACCATCCCCTATATGCAGCATTTTCAAAATTACCATCCCCTATATGCAGCATTTTCAAAATTACCATCCTCTATAAGCAGCATTTTCAAAATCACCATCCTCTATAAGCAGCATTTTCAAAATCACCATCCTCTATAAGCAGCATTATCAAAATCACCATCCTCTATAAGCAGCATTTTCAAAATTACCATCCTCTATAAGCAGCATTTTCAAAATCACCATCCTCTATATGCAGCATTATCAAAATCACCATCCTCTATAAGCAGTATTATCAAAATCACCATCCTCTATAAGCAGCATTTTCAAAATCACCATCCTCTATAAGCAGTATTATCTAAATTACAATCCTATATAGGCAGTATTATCCAAATCACCATCATATGTAAGTAGTATTATCCAATTCACAATCCTTTATGAGCAGTAGTATCAAAATTACCATCCTCTATAAGCAGTATTTTCCAAATAACCATCATCTATAGGCAGTATTATCCAAATAACCATCATCTATAGGCAGTATTATCCAAATAACCATCATCTATAGGCAGTATTATCCAAATAACCATCATCTATAGGCAGTATTATCCAAATAACCATCATCTATAGGCAGTATTATCCAAATAACCATCATCTATAGGCAGTATTATCCAAATAACCATCATCTATAGGCAGTATTATCCAAATAACCATCATCTATAGGCAGTATTATCCAAATAACCATCCTCTATAAGCAGCATTACCCTATTACCATCCTCTATATGCAGTATTATCAAAATCACTATCCTCTATATGCAGTATTATCAAAATCACTATCCTCTATATGCAGCATTATCAAAATCACCATCCTCTATAAGCAGCATTTTCAAAATCACCATCCTCTATAAGCAGCATTTTCAAAATCACCATCCTCTATAAGCAGCATTTTCAAAATCACCATCATCTATAAGCAGCATTACCCTATTACCATCCTCTAAGCAGTGGTATCCAAATTACCATCCTCTATAAGCAGTATTTTCCAGATCATCATGTTATGTACTATTCCTTTTGTGAAATACAAATGTAGTTAATTTATGAAATAACATCCATTCCAGCGGTGTTCATCGTCTAATAAACAATGATTTGGAGTCTGATGCGCAGTAATTTACCACAAAGGCCTGAGGCCTGATTTGTTTATAACCGCACACCAGGACTAGAAATAATTGTTTATTAGACGATTACAACGCTGAAAAGGGTGTTATTTTGATTCAAACATGACAAGATATAGCAAAAAAATGAATAAATGCAAAGCGTTATTATCCTCGCGGATATGTTTTCAACGTCATGCGTTGTCAATGGCATTATAAAACATAATTGTTCTACTCTTTAAATGTGAGTCATGTTGAAATAATGAAATAACACTTCCAGCGGTATTCATCGTCTAATAAACAATGATTTGGAGTCTGATGCGCAGTAGTTAACTACGAAAGCCGGAGGCACATCAGGACGACAAAGAGTTGTATATTAGACGATAACAACATTGAAAATGATGTTATTTCGATTCTCACATGACAAGAGACTACAAGATGTGAATAAATGGAAAGCGTTATTTTCTACGCGGATATTTATTCAACGTCATGCATTGTTAATGGCATTACAAAACATAAGTGTTCTACTCTTTGTATTTAGGGATATAATCGTGAGTCATGTTAGAATTCCAGTTTTACTGTGATAATAGGGTTCGTGTAATATTATATATTTATGTCAATGTCCTTCGTCTGATGCCGTTAAAAGACTGAGTTCCTACAGAGACTGGTGCGACTTCCTGCATTCTCTAGAGGAAATTATGCAATCTACATACACCCCAGATCCCTCTTTGTTACATGGGGAGAAAATATAGATGATCGTGTTAAAATCATTTATATATTATCGTTACATATTCTCTTTTTCAAGTTGTACCGAGTCAATTTTAATACATGTGATGCAATAAATTTGCATGTGGTTATATTTTGTTTGTTTTCTGTACGTGCTGGAAACTTTCATTTGCTGAAATGTTTTTTACTAAGGTATATTTATGTTAGATGACTAAATAATATTTTTATGCATACTTGATCATACATTATAAATGTTACTCGAAGCTTAGTGACAAATAATGTATATGTATAAACTTTATATCGGCCTATCATTCATTAAATATATGGTTAGTTTTAATCACAGTGATAAATAAATTCATATTTTCGGCCGCCGTCGGTAAATAGGACGTCATTTGGTTTTTCATGTGGTGGTAACAATTTGAAGATGGTAACTCAATATAAATATCTTGGGTTAGTTTTAAATGAATTCTTAGATTTTAATGTAACTGTCAAGTCTGTTGCCCAGAGTGCTGGTAGAGCCTTGGGTTTACTTGTTGCCAAATGTAAGGCAAGTGGGGGTGTTCCATATAATGTTTTCCGTAAACTGTATGAAAGTACAGTTTGGCCAGTAATTGAATATGGAGCATCTGTTTGGGGGACTAAATCTTACTCCTGTATAAATGCATTACAAAACAGAGCTATGCGGTTCTTTCTTGGCACTGGAAAATATACTCCAAATAATGCTTTGTATGGTGAATTTGCATGGCATCCACCACATGTTAAGCAGTGGGGGTCTGTTTCCCGACAGTGGTATAGATTACTGTCAATGGATGCCACCAGAATTAATTACAAGATATTTCATTTCTGTTTGCAAAAGGGAAATACTAACTGTAGAAACTGGCAATTTCAATATAAGAAATGCATGGTAGATATAGATATGTTACAGTCTGTAAATGCATGATTAAGTATGACTTCAAAACAATTTTGTGATAAAGTTATTCAAGCTTCTTTGAATCAGTTTGTTAATGTATGGAAAACTAACATACAGAGGGAAATAGGGTCGGGCGGCAGAGGAGGAAATAAACTTAGAACATATAAATTGTTTAAACAAGAGTTTGAAACTGAAGACTATATTGCGCATCCTTTCTCTGTTAAATATAGATCTGCATTTGCTAAATTCAGATGTGGAGTTGCTCCAATACGTTTAGAAACTGGGAGGTATCAAAATATTCCGGTTGATCAAAGAATATGTCCAGTTTGTGAACTTTGTGTAGAAAATGAAATACACGTCCTGTTACACTGTCCTGTATACCAGTTTATCAGAGATGTTTTAGTTGCTGAAGCAATGCTGATAGATGAATCTTTCTGTAACTGGTCAGATTCTGCTAAATTGAAGTTTATTTTCTCCAACAAAGAAATGGTAAATGTCAGTGCCAAAACCTGTTTTAAAATTCTTAAAACTAGAAATAATCTTTTATATAACTAATGTTCTTATTATTTAAAGATGTCGTCATCTTTTATTTCAGTTTAGGTAATCATTGCTAATCAGTTCATCCTTGATCTGATCAGGGCTGATATCTGATTTCTTAAGACATTTTTCATTATGCCCGTTAGGGCCTCTTTTTCTTTTTTCAGTGTCTTACATTTGTTATTTTTTATGGCAGTTCTTAGTCATGGATTAGCAATGGTAATCTAACTTTTACTCTGTGTAATTAGTCCTAATATAATTCTGTGATATTTTTATAATATTGAACAGTCTCTTTTTATTCTTGAGTAGAAAGACCAATTACATGTGTTTTATATTTTAAGTATATATGTTTAGTAATATGCACATGTATTGGATGATACTAAATAAACTATTTAACTATAGCTTATGATAAGGCTATGTAAATTTAAGTATAGTCTGTGATAATGCTATGGCAATTTTTTTAAAATGTACATATGACTGTGATAATAATTAATATATAGTCTCCTATAACTCAATATTGAGTGGCAGCATAACATTGGTTCTTTGTTTTTAATTCATGTTTATGTGATGTAAATGTATATTATGCTGATGAGACAGAAATAAACTATTATATATATGTAAATTACCTTGATCGTGCACATCCAAAAATGTTGCATAATTTAAATTGGGCACTCTGCATTTTGTTGTGTAATTATCAAGTGCAATTGACCAGTGTGCAATATGCAATAATGTGCGACCAGTTAGATTGTTGACAGGGGATCGCCAATTAACAACAAATCATATCGCATCTTTTGTTGTGAAATATGCCCTTGGGCTTTATCCAATCAAATTCCTTCAATGATTCGAACCACGCTAATTATTTTCCATGGCAACGTTGTTAAAATGAGATATTGTTTGTGTTTTGATTTTATTGAAAGCGAAAATTTAATTTTAAGGAATAGAGGAAGATCTCAGCTTTCAGTGTTCCGCAACATTTAAGTATCTTCTATATTATCTTTTTCACATTTACTGTAACAACATGATTTTTTAAAATTATTTTGAATATAAATGCCAGCCCTTTATATAGACTAGAATCTAGATCTAAAAAACAAATCTGTGTCTTAAATAATAGCATATGGTCCTGTAATAAAATACGTTTCGTTACAGTAGTTTCAACCTAACATTCTCGTAATATGATGTGTTTCGGCATGATTTAGTTATACGAGAAAAGTTGTGCTCTTGGGAAAACATATATCAAGATAGCAAAAGTGTGAAACATTTAAATTCTTAATCGTACTATTAGAAACTTAAAGAAAATTATTAAAATATATAGATCATTTCACAAAGGCCGAATGTAAAATGTATTTCTTCTTGTCATGCATGATATTTAACCGAACGTCATTAAACAATCATTTTCAAGATATTTTTATGCCCCCGAAGGGAGGCATATTAAAATCGCACCGTCTGTCCGTCTGTCCGTCCGTCCGTGCGTCCGTCTGTGCGTCCCCACTTACAAATTCGTGTCCGGACTGTAACTCTGTCATGCATTGAAGGATTTTAAAATAACTTGGCACACATGTCTAGCACATCAAGACGACGTGTCGCGTGCAAGACCCACATCCCTACCTCAAAGGTGAAGGTCACACTTGGAGTATGAAGGTTATGGAATCCTCTATATATGCACACATTCGTGTCCGGACTGTAACTTTGTCATGCATTGAAGGATTTTAAAGTAACTAGGCACACATGTCTAGCACATCAAGACGACGTGTCGCGTGCAAGACCCACGTCCCTAGCTCAAAGGTCAAGGTCATACTTAGAGTTTGAAGGTAATGGATTCCTCTATATATGCATATATGCACACATTCGTGTCCGGACTGTAACTTTGTCATGCATTGAAGGATTTTAAAATAACTTGGCACAAATGTCTAGCACATCAAGACGACGTGTCGCGGGCAAGACCCACGTCCGTACCTCAAAGGTCAAGGTCATACTTAGAGTTTGAAGGTAATGGATTCCTCTATATATGCATATATATGCACGCATTCGTGTCCGGACTGTAATTTTGTCATGCTTTGAAGGATTTTAAAATAATTTGGCACAAATGTCTAGCACATCAAGACGACGTGTCGCGTGCAAGACCCACATCCCTACCACAAAGGTCAAGGTCACACTTAGAACTTATAGGTAATGGAATCCTGTATATATGCATACATTTGTGTCCGGACTATAACTTTATTATGCTTTGAAGGATTTTAAAATAACTTGGCAAAAATGTCTAGCACATCAAGCGGATGTGTCCAGGCAAGACCCAAGTCCCTACCTCAAAGGTCAAGGTCACACTTAGTGTTTAAAGTAATGGAATACTGTATGCATGATTACTCTGTCATGCATGGAAGGATTTTAAAATTACATAGCACATTTATTGAGCACATGGAGAGGACAAAGACTGTGAGGCACCTCTTTCGGAGGCATTCGTCACTTGTGAGGGACAGCTCTTGTTTTTAAAGAAAAACTTGACATAAACATCGCTAAGACATTGTAATAAGTAAACATATACAATATATTATATGAAATGGTTTGCCTCAAAACGGCCGACATCCAGTTAGCAGGTGCGTGAAAGACCTCGATGTACTTCCGTAATTTAGACAGCGCAGTGTTACGTCACATCTGGTTACTTGGCGCAGGCGCAATAAGACTTTAAAGCTATCAATGGCGGCGTCCTTAAACCAGATGGAAATCACGCAATTTGAAAAATTAAATAAATCATTAAAACGCAGTTGACCACATTCAAACGCATTTTTGGAAATGAAATAAAATGACAGGCTCGTTTGAATTTCGCTGTCGAGTTTTCTGACTTTCGGTACCCTTTAATCCGATAATTATAATCTATGATTATCATTTTTCTTATAACAATCTTTTACAAGTAAGACCTATAAAACAAGAGGGCTAAAATGGCCCTATATCGCTCACCTTGGTACAAGTCCACTTGCCTGGTGGAAGATCACTAGATAATGTTATATACCAAATAGTTTTTCCTATATACATCTTTGTAAAACAAATGACCCCCCGGGGGAAAGGCCAATTTTAACCCTAGGGGCATAATTTGAACAAACTTTGAAGAGGTCTACAATGCAATGCTACATGCAAAATATCTAAGCTCTAGGCCTTGTGGTTTCAGAGAAGAAGATTTTAAAAGTTTTTCCTACATAAGCCTATGCAAAACTAAGTGACCAACCGCGCGGGGTCAGTTTTGACCCGGGGTCATAATTTGAACAATCTTGGCAGAGATCCACTAGACAATGCTACATGCCCAATATCTAAGCTCTATGCCTTAGGGTTTCAGAGAAGAAGATTTTAAAAGTTTTTCGTATTTGTTGCCATAGCAACCAGAATTCTGCATGGAACAGTTTTGGTAGAGCTTCATGCAAGGAACATCCCTGCTTAGTTTCATCAACATTGGCTTTTTGGTTTCAGAGGAGATGTCATTTGAATCAAAATATTGACGGACGACAGACGACGGACGATCATCCATCAGAAAAGCTCAACCTGGCGAAATCAGGTGAGCTAAAACAACATCTGGTCTGTTTTAAGCTGCTTATACACACAAGTTAAGTTCTTTGAAAACAGGAAAATTACGAGATATGTACATGTATCAATTATCAAATCTTCCGACAAGAACTAGAGTAATGACCGTACATATGTGAATTTTTAACTTAGATTTATACCATTTTAAGATTTATTTTCACTGCCCGGAGATGTTCTACACACACCTGTCTCTTCAGGCACAGACAACGTACTTGTCAAAATTTACACCAAACCTTTGGGAGTACACTGAATAGGGTAAACCCTACCGTGTTTGAGGGGTTTTTGTTCTCCGCGAAATTCTTGTAGAGTTGGTCAAGTTTGGCTACTTTTATGGCCAATATGTAAGATTTTTTAATCTCTAAACCACCATATTGTAGTGATTTCCGCTGAAATGACAAACTATCTAGAATGGAGTGGTACTTTATGTCTCTTTAATAGCTTCACATCATTCAATCGTCTTTTAGACAGATGTCAGTTAGTTATGACTTCGACCTCGAATTACCTGTGCTGTATATTGTTAATTAACTAATATAATATTAGACGTGATACTGATTGATTCATTCTTGCAATATGGAAGAAACTTTGCTAATAAATACCTAAACTCGGCCAATACAGGAATAACACGGCCAATATGGAAAACATTCGACCAATACGAGATCTAGCCAGTCAGATTGGACGATTTGTTTGACCAATCTGGTACCAATTCGTGGCTTATTGTCATGGGACAGTTTTCCCAAGGTACTCTTTCCGTTTAATTTTCTACTTTCGGACTTTGTCACAAGTTAGCAGAGACGTTCTCGGAAGTAATGGAGAAACTTTGAAGTCTAACAAGTCAGTTTTTACCGAAAGATGATGAGAAATGACCAGTAGGGGATAAAATGAAATGAAGTAGAGTCCAGCTTCCGGTGGGGTTCGAGCCCACGACCTTCTGCTCTTGCGTCAAGTGCACTAACAACTGAGCTTTAGAGGACTCACTGTTTTTAAAAAAGCTGGGAGATCTGTCCGTGACTGTCAGTGACCGTTCGCTACAATGTCTGTAGTCATGAATATATCATTCAGTGATTGCGATGAATAAATCAACTTCCGTGAGCATGTGAGCATATAGTGCATTAGCGGTACCTTTCGTTAAATTCTCGCCGGTACGTACTGTTAATAAACAGCGACTAGAGATGAACTGACCGTCGTAGCTAAATGGTAACTTCTGTAGATACAAGGGTCCGAATCACGTAAACTGATTTTTAAAAGCTTTTTTTTAATATCTTTATCTGGTACTTGTATGTAAAAGGAATGCAGCCGAGCAATGAATGCACTTAATTGGTTTATTTTTCTTTTTGAAAAATATTTAAATGTTAGAAAATGAACAAGATGAAATAATATTATAATTCAAAACATTTATTTGGTCAAGCAGTGAAAAAAATGAATTAGGCAGGATTCCAGCGCACGAGTTACATATTAGAAATGTTAGAAAACAAGTTCGCTACCAACTGAGCTATCGATCCGATTGATATTATCCTTCGACATGAACGATATTTATCAATTATTTTATATAGCTTACCACGTGCATATCCGTAAAATGAAAACCGAAGACAAATATAGACAATAAATCGACCGTGAAATTATGTTGATAAAGATCATGAGGATCAATTTGTCACAGTAATACGAGTTATAACAAAATTCGTTGTTTGAAATTACACAAAACATCCCTTGTGATAATTCAGCGAAACACCAACTATTGTTCGTGAATTTTGCCCGAGAATCAGTTTTGGAAGCTTTTTTATGACCAACTTACATGATGATTTGCTTTAAAATGTGACTTCCATTTTCCTCGGAACTGACCTGGTGACATTCTGACCAACGTTGACTCGGTTGTAAATGTCACCTATATTGAACACAAAAATTTAACCGGGTGACCTTTTTTTACCTCAGTTGACCCATATTCATACTCGACCTAAATTTCATAAACACAATCATGCAAAATGCAACCTATATGGCGTACTCAAGGTTTTCCTATGATTTGACCCTGTGACCTAGTTTTTAATCAAAGATGACCCATATTCGAATTTTATCTAAATTTCACCAAGACAATCATTCTGACCAAGTTTCATGAAGACGCAATGAAAAATGCAACCTATATTGCATACACAGGGTTTTTTCTATTATTTGACCCCATGGCCTAGTTTTTGACCCAAATAACCCATATTTAATGATAACGTCCGAGAAATGAAGTAATTATTCGAGCCAACAGTTGCTCTATCTGAATTTTATCATGACACGTTGGTTGACAGTTCTCACGCCTTACAATATCGTGTGTCGTAAAAAGTGAGTTGAATCACATTGTTTGGTAGCGACCTCAAACTTTTTTACTGTTCGTAGATCTACGTGTGCTTCAATTTTTTTATCGATCTGATTGATTTTCTTTTACAAGTAAAATTTATAATCAAGCATAGGCTTTCTTCGATAAATAACTTTTTATTTCCGCCGATGAAAACATAGTGGACGTTGCTACAGTAAAGCTTTAAAAATGTACGTATCAAAAGAACAGCCTTACTTACTAGCTTTACTTACTTGTTAAAACGTAAGGAATGTGTCAAAATACTGTCGGTATTTACATGCATTAAAGATATGAATTGTATGCCTATTTGCAAACACAAATTCTTTACTGTATGATAATCGTAAAACCACTGTACAATAATTGCACAGAACGCAACAAATGTAATATTGATTTAAAAGCGCAATTCTTGATGCCGCTAGCCTACTAATTTTGGTTTCAAAATTATCAAATTGTTTCAAGCATGGACCTCTGTATATATTAGCTTCCCTATTTATTTTGAGGGAGTAAAATACGCCATAGATTGAAGAGTACCGGAATAAATGGAAACCGTTTATGAATGAAGCCTGTTTTACAACTTAAAAGTATTAGCGTGTACAGGGATTTTCAGGAAACAAAACTTGCGGTACGTTGCACTATAGAATGGCTGTGTTGGTAGCGAGTATTGCCAATCATCAAGTACATTGTAGATGATTTATTTTCTTTCATCTAAAGATCGAAAATCTCTGCTTGATAACCTTTCTTTTAATGAAATTTATCTCGTCTCTTCTTACCTACATGTAAAATTTAGGTGTAAAACTTCTGATTGTTCATAACTCGATGGAATGCAAAGAAGAAACATATTCAATTCTTATAATTACAACTTACTATAATTAAATTGTTTCTTTAGTTCTAGACACTAGAAAAGATAATTATTTGTTATTTGGTTAAAATTGACGCCGTATCGAAAACATGTAGCCAGTGTTAACAACAACATGACCCATCTATATGAATGAAAAAGTATCCGTCATGAATATTAATGAGGAGCTATGAGCGGGCGCCGGGGCAGATATATCCAATCAGAAAAGAGGTTTTGTGTGAAATGATTGCAAGTTATAATCATGAGGCAAATACCACAGTCATAGGGACTCAAGTAGTGCTGAAATTTGAAACAATACATGACAAGACTACTTGATTGAAAAGAAAAGCACACGTATGAAACTATGGTAACGATGCAACAAACAGCAATGGACTGGAGGAAATATTATACTGATAATATTCAGTGAATTTATATATCTGTGCAATCGTTAGAGATAATAGAATACAAGAATCAAAGTACACATTGACTAGTATAAATACAATGCATACTTTTCGAAGTGCTGAAGGTGAGCTATTGTGATCGTTAAATGTCCGTCGTCTGTTTGTTTGTCGTCTGTCTATCCTCAATTAATCTTGTGTATACAATACAGGCTGAATTTTCACTGAAATTTCATGAAACTTGGTCAGTGTGTAAGCCCCGGTTTATTCCCAATATACGTAAAATTTGGTCAGCGTTTGTCTTGATGATTTCTCGGTTAACATTGAATAAGGGTCACCTGGGATTAGAAACTAAGTCACTAGATCAATTCTAAGGAAAACCTTGTTGATACCCTAAAAGTCACAGTTTATGGTCAATGATAATGTACATTGGTCATAATGTTTGTCTTGCCAAGGTCAGACATAATATTTGTGTTTATGATAATTTCAGTCTATAGTTTGAGGCTGGATTTTAGCCACATTGGGTCGTAAGTGGGTTTCAGGTGAGCTACATGTATCTTGGCCTTCTTGTTTGTATTTTGTGAAACATGTGTATTGTACAATGTGCATAATGTATATCATGACTGGATATGAAATAAAAATGAACGGAAAATTCTACGCAAAATGGAGATAGATAGAAATAAAAGTTACCAACACGTATATTTTTGATTTCATTTAGATAAAAACACAAACCTTAACAATTTGATCTCTTTTATTTTACTTTTATTTGAACACTATATTTGTTAAATTTCCAGAAAAATCAAGAAGTCTTTAAGCATCCTTTGATTAAAAACACATTTTGTTATATTTGCGCAGATGTGTTCAAAAGCTCTCTTGATCAATAAATCAATAAAATGTGAAAAAGCCATATCTTACATGTAACTATATTATGAAAAAGTAAATAAACAAAACACCAGACTCATGCAACATTAGCGACTGACCCTGATCTTTTACAATTTACGGAGTCCCCGTAGCGCCGTGTAAGCCTATTTGCCTCCAATTCGCATGGCTGAGGTACGATCCCAAACAGTGCAAAGGTAATAAAGTCAATAACACAAACACAATGATTAATCACACTGCAACTCCCCCCCCACCCCCTCTCTCTCTCTCTCTCTCACTGGTATTTTGTCCCTCAGATACGGTTAAGTGAGATACCAGCGTCGTAGGGATATCTTAAACATAATTAAGATAAGTGTGATGTGCACCGGGGTAAGGTCACCGCAATTACAGTAGGGTCCCCTCAACAAAGATATTTGGAAGAAAATATGTCGCCATTTGTACGATTTTACCAGTCCTCTCTCTATCTCTCTCCCTCTTTCCGAGATGGATTTCGTCTTGAGTGAGTTCCAAGAGCGGTTAGTATAAGATGTTTCGCAATCGAGAATAAATAAATTAGTAATAGCCAATGAACCTATACCAAGTATACCTGATTGGGATATGTTCTCGCAATAGACTATGGACGGTAACACTTAACTCACGTCAGTTGAACACACTTTTGATAAAACTAGAGGGCAAAGATGGGACTATTATGCTCACCTGAATACAGATCTGCATAATTAGGCCGTATACAGATCTGAATCTGCTTATTATTTGGTATCAGTTTGACAACATTCTATAAATGAAATGCCAACTCTCAAGTGCTCATAATGTTTCAATATGGTTTGACTTGGTCACTCTGTTTCGACCCCATGTGACATAATTTCCACTCTGAGCGATCAAGACAAAACAAAGGATGAATTTTTGGTAACGTCTTACCCATGTAGCGTAACCCTGTACGCGGGTAAAGACAGGCTTGGCTTTCCGTAGAAGCGACAGTAACCGTATGGAACACGTTTTGTCTGTATCAGATGCAAATGCTGACACTTTTAGACAACCTTGAAAATTACCTTGGACACGATCTGACCAGGTTTTAATTACCAGCCCCAAACGGTTAGGGGACTTCATTTTGCGAACGATACCTCATCAACTTGTAGTTTTGCATCAGCATCGCAACTAAGCAAGGGTCATGTACAAATACAAAATATCTCAGTAACACGTGCTTGTGACAGATTGAAACATCATTTACATCTTCATGGATATCAAACCATAAGTACAATAACACCATTAAACATACGTATAGGTTTATTATACAAAGGTTGCATATAATGTACATCATGAATTACAATATATGTAATTTCCTATGGCAGTCAGAAAAAAAGATAAATCATGTAATTCAAACTGTATATAAAAAACCAACTGAATGCAAACCACATAAACACAACCAGCCTATTCGGTGATATGTTTTCATGTTTGTCATTTGTCAACATTATCTTAGGCTAGAAGCATCGTAATTTTGCTTAATGCCGAATAAATGTTGTTGTTGTTGTTGTTGTTGTATTTAACATAAATATTGCATTAAGTTTTATCATGCAATGACTATACGTTTTTGTAATCATATTGTTTACGACAGACACACAAATACACGAATATATGCCTTTGCAACACTAAGTAAAATATTCCACCAGTAAAATGAATTCAAGTCTATAGTTTGTTATGCAGACACTATACTTATAATGTCGTTTGAAAGACTTTATGTCGAAAAGTTTTTCAAATTAACACGATATTACGTTTTTTCATCGAGCCGATTTCTTACAAAATTAATTTTACGCTAAAATTTTAACAAAACTCGAAGTCATTTATTTCCATTTTGACGTCACAAATCCGTGCATAGCGGTTACAACGTCAAACTTTTTACGTCCAATTTTATATCAGTTTGTAGCTATTATTTAAAGATATAAGAGAAAATCAGAAGGTTGGAAATATTTTACAAAGGCAAAACGCTACAGCTTAAAAACCTGCCGACAGCGTAAGAAAGCGCGGTGGTAAAAAAGTGACGTCAGAAGCTATGTTTGAAGCACTACTGAAGAACAAGTTAACAAGATATTAAAAAAAGAAATTCGCTATGAAATTGGATATATGCTGAAATATACATGGTGCAAATGTGAGAAGTATTGTTATGTGTTTCTTGTCGACTTTAAATTAAGATGATGATGCTCAGCTGAACGTCAACAGGAAACGCTTTTAATTAAAATCTAAACAAGTCTTTGTGGGTCTCTTTAGGTTAAACCTATTTATCCTACATTGATTGTAGAACAAGTTCTTGCAACTTATACATGTATTAACTACATGCAATAACTGCTTCCTGGAGTTTTGACTAGTACTCAAGAAAATTCTATAGAAGCAATATTGGAGGTTGCGGTCAATTGCGATGCCGGGATTCCAACCTACGCACTCCAGGTTATGAGTCACCAATACATCAATGCACTTCTATCTCCTATGTGCCTCGATAGCTCAGTGGTCAGTGGCATTCTCCTCCAGACCGTACGGTCCCGGGTTCGAATCCTAGTTTGAGCAAAAGGTTTGTCTTTGGGTAAAGACACTAATGTCCTTTGTGCCAGTCCAACCAGCTGTAAAATAGCAGCAGCAGTGAAAAAACTCGCGAGAGAAAAAGGTTTTCGAGAGCCACTGAATAAGCTACGACAGCTTTCTGCGTAGTAACATCAATTTGTAAAGACTGAAAAAAAAAGTATCCACTCACTTTAGAAGGATGCTGCTTGCAAAGGCTATCCTGACGTCAGAGTTTTGAGTTTCGCAAAAAATATTCTTCTTGTCTCTCATACGTTCTACTTAGTTGAGTGCACGACTTGCAGTAAACTGTTTGGCTGAAATATCCCTACATAGATGCGATGACAAGTCACAGTATGAGTACCGAGGACATGTGGAAAATCTGAAGAAAAAAAGTATGTATAAAGTGCTTGTAGAGTGTGTGAAAATAATTGCTACTCGCTTCTGCAAGTCATTTAAAACCAGTAGAACATATTCTATTCTAACTCGGTATAGTGAAGAACGTTGATTTACAATGACTGGATGGTTATGATCGCTTTCCTATGGCTGCGGGTGCTAAGATTCTAATATCGCCAACTGGACTGGTTGTTTTTCCTTGCTTGACTGGTTGTTTTACCATTGTCTCATTTTATTTATTTATTTATTAACAATTAATTGCATCTTCTTGGGGAGTGAATTGTGTTTGGTCTTAACTGGGTTTGAAATGTATGCTATCACAGAGAGATCTACAGAACATACGATAACTAATGCGGAGAAGTTAAATCATTCTACTAAATGTTGATATCCGTTATATTCTATGATTCCATACAGCAACTGCAGGATTTAAGCTGGTGTTTTGTCATATTATATGTTGTTGTTTTTATGTGGTATATGTGGATATATTACCAGCTTAGATTAATATTACTTAAACCGTTAGGCAAAGGTGATATTATGCTGAGACGGGCAATATATCCACACATATCAATTGTGAAGGAGATACTCAATGAGTGGAACGTCACTTTTTTAATGATTTGTAGATGAATCAGAGTGTTAATAGAGCTGAAATGTCCATTGTGAATTGAAGAACTACACACACATGCAACATGTCTGACGTAGGGTACAAGGAAGGGCAATTTCAAGTGTATGTTACCTGCCTGACCCTTTAATACCAATTTCTTATTACGAATCAATGACCAGTCAAAAGGCTGGAAATTTCATGGAAGGGTAATACAGCTATCAGCATACTATTTCTTCATTACAGTACGCTCTTTTCATTCCCCAGAACTAGGAATTTCATTATCCTTGTAAATTACTACTAAATTTAACTGGCTTTGAAATTCAAATATTTCAAGAAAGTTCGAATAAATGTTGATATATACTAATAAAGTCGACCCTGCAGTCAGCGAAGAAGCAATAAAGGAGTTTAACTTACCTTACTGACGACATTAACATCTTCCTTCAAGATCAATGTAGACCATGATCAGCATGCACCTCTGTCAATGTCTCCGGGGGGACAGTCTGCGGACATAGTAACATGTACGTAGGTTTACCAACATGTATTGTTATTTCCAAGAACAAGTATTTTGTTCCTATAAATATGCATTCATGTTATAATAGTACGTCCATTTCATTCTTTGAAATGTTTTAATTTATTTTTCTTCTCATAAATATTAAATTGAATTGGATTTGAACTTAAATAGTTTTACAGTAAGTATCAAGTTCTTTTAAACATAAATATAAAGTCCAACATAGAGCCAAGATAGTATAACAACAGTGTTCATTTAAAATATATCCAGCTGATGACAAGTGAATCATTATTCTGCCTTTGTGACTAGTGCGGACCGAAATCAGTCTATACTATGCTGGTGGTAAACCTTTCTGACTTGCAACCAGAATAGGCCATATGATTTTATGCAATCGATATTAAATATGTAAGTTTAAACAAACGCAATGGCAGCGAGTCTTCCTTTCTGAAACCATTTGAAAACCTGCTGACTCTATAACCATAAACACATATCAGTTTGAATGCAGTACACCCGTTTTCATCTTTTTAATTGTTCACTTCAGTTAATTACTTGTCATAATTACATTGTCTAGCTTCCTCGACCATTCCATGCTGTCAGATGACAATTGTCTATCTGTTTTAAGTTACGCAAATAAATATTCTTTAGATGTAGGTATGTATTTAAATACATCCCTTAAATTGAATGTCAAATAGTTACATAATTTACCAGTTGTTTGATGGCTGGTAAGTCTGCCAGATTAGTATCACACTTGCACATTGGTGTCGTCAGGGGGCATACTAAATCTTCGGTACAGTTACCATAATCCTGTAGTAAGATTCATAAATAAATTTTCTTTGCCTGTAAGCTTGCATTTTTTATAACAATACATCATGATAAATATGTATAATCAATAACAAGAGCTGTCACATGACAGCACGCTCGACTATTCGAAAGCTTGTCGGTAAAATGGGGTTTTTTTGTCTAAGAACAGGTGTATTGTGTAATTGTCTAGTATAAGAATTAAGGTCAAAGATATGAAACTTGCTCAAAGACCTTTGTAAATAAACATTACATGCAAAGCCTTACTCTGGATTATGTAAGCCAACTGGGGGGAGGAAGGGGGGGGGATAATTTCAAAGAAATACATCACCTTGTATATTTGATCATGAATAACTTTGTAACGTTTCAAAATTGATATGTATAAAATTAAAAAAGCATGACCGCTGCATGCTGCATAATTATTCAATGACATTTCAAAAGTAAGCCATTTCGAGTATTTCTAATAATAGTCTGGTAAAAACTGTGACAATATTCTAAGTTAAAAAGGGGCATAAATATGTCAAAAATCAAAAACATTGGTGAAGATGTTGATAGTAAACATACATTTTAAGTTTCAAGTCAATACGTTTGATAGTATTCAAGATATTTGACTTTATAAAAATCTTTAACTAAAAGTTCTAAGTTAACAAGAGCTGTCTCATGACAGCACGCTCGACTATTCGAAAGCTTGTCGGTAAAATGGGTTTTTTTGTCTGAGAACAGGTGTATTGTGTAATTGTCTATAAGAATTAAGGTCAAAGATATGAAACTTGTTCAAAGACCTTTGTAAATGAACATTACTTGCAAAGCCTTACTCTGGATTATGTAAGCCAACTGGGGGGAGGGGGGATAATTTCAAAGAAATACATCACCTTGTATATCTGATCATGAATAACTTTGTAACGTTTCAAAATTGATATGTATAAAATTAAAAAAGCATGACCGCTGCATGCTGCATAATTATTCTATGACATTTCAAAAGTAAGCCATTTCGAGTATTTCTAATAATAGTCTGGTAAAAACTGTGACAAAATTCTAAGTTAAAAAGGGGCATAAATATGTCAAAAATCAAAAACATTGGTGAAGATGTTGATAGTAAACATACATATTAAGTTTCAAGTCCATACGTTTGATAGTATTCAAGATATTTTACTTTATAAAAATCTTTAACTAAAAATTCTAAGTTAAAAAGGGTCATAAATCTAACAAAAATCAAAACAGAGCTATGGGGATTGTTTCCTCAGGTGAAGATGTTGATGGTGGACACATAATTTGAGTTTCAAGTCAATACCTTTGAAAGTATTCAAGATATTTGAATTTATAAAATCTTTTACCAAAAATTCTAAGTTAAAAAGGGGCATAAATCTGTCAAAAATCAAAACAGAGTTATGGGGATTGTTTCCTCTGGTGTAAATGTTGATGGTAGACATATATTTTGAGTTTCAAGCCAATACGTTTGATAGTATTCAAGATATTTGAATTTATAAAAATCTTTAACTAAAAATACTAAGTTAAAAAGGGTCATAAATCTGTCAAAAATCAAAACAGAGTTATGGGGATTGTTTCCTCAGGTGTAGATGTTGATGGTAGACACATACTTTGAGTTTCAAGTCAATACCTTTGATAGTATTCAAGATATTTGACTTTATAAAAAACTTTAACCAAAAATTCTAAGTTAAAAAGGGGCATAAATCTGTCAAAAATCAAAACAGAGTTATGGGGATTGTTTCCTTAGGTGTAGATGTTGATGGTAGACACATACTTTGAGTTTCAAGTCAATACCTTTGATAGTATTCCAGATATTTGACTTTATAAAAAACTTTAACCAAAAATTCTAAGTTAAAAAGGGGCATAAATCTGTCAAAAATCAAAACAGAGTTATGGAGATTGTTTCCTCAGGTGTAGATGTTGCTGGTAAACATATAGTTTGAGTTTCAAGTCGATACCTTTGATGGTATTCAAGATATTTGACTTTATAAAAAACTTTAACCAACGCAGACGCCGACGCCGGGGAGAGTGCAATAGCCTCCTTATTCTTCGAATAGTCGAGCTAAAAAGGGGCATAAATCTAACAAAAGTCAAAACAGAGTTATGGGGATTGTTTCCACATGTGAAGATGTTGATGGTGGACACATAATTTGAGTTTCAAGTCAATACCTTTGAAAGTATTCAAAATATCTGAATTTATAAAATCTTTTACCAAAAATTCTAAGTTAAAAAGGGGCATAAATCTGTCAAAAATCAAAACAGATTTATGGGGATTCTTTCCACTGGTGTAAATGTTTATGGTAGACATATATTTCGAGTTTCAAGTCAATACCTTTGTTAGTATTCCAGATATTTGAATTTATAAAAATCTTTAACCAAAAATTCTAAGTTAAAAAGGGGCATAAATCTGTCAAAAATCAAAACAGAGTTATGGGGATTGTTTCCTCAGGTGTAGATGTTGATGGTAGACACATATTTTGAGTTTCAAGTCAATACCTTTGTTAGTATTCCAGATATTTGAATCTATAAAAAAACTTTTACCAAAAATTCTAAGTTAAAAAGGGGCATAAATCTGTCAAAAATCAAAACAGAGTTATGGAGATTATTTCCTCAGGTGTAGATGTTGATAGTAAACATATAGTTTGAGTTTCAAGTCAATAGCTTTGATAGTTGATAGTATTCAAGATATTTGACTTTATAAAAAACTTTAACCAACGCAGACGCTGACGCCGACACCAACGCCGACGCCGACGCCGTCGCCGACGCTGGGGCGAGTGCAATAGCCTCCTTATTCTTCGAATAGTCGAGCTAAAAATAAAATATAAGTTTCAACTAGACGAGCTTGTCTTCGAATTCAGTGTAAACTATGATCAACTTCCACATCTGAGCCGTCATTCCATAATTGGTTCGATGGTATTAAATTACTGATAGGGTTGGAAATTCGCTGAGGTCCTCCTCATTGGTTAAGTGGTTAGAGTCGCTGTAACCTCCCATCATTTGAGGGTCATGTGAGTTCAAGCCCTGCTACTGACCATGTCTATTTATGTGAGGAAGTCGGCAGTTTCTGAGGATAATGTTGCTCATTGAAGTATTCGTGACGCTTTTGATCACAGTTAAATTTGTACTCTTATTTTTGCTTTTAGGTATGCTTCTAAATTTACATCATCCCTTTTTCTTCTAATTTTTCATATATTTTAGGGTTTCGCATGTGTTATCAAACCATTTAGGTTGCCTACTGGTCCTTCCCAGGAACGATTGTTAGGTAAACTGCCCGCCTGTTAAAACTAGACCTATCACTAAATGTGATTAATACCTCTGAAAGACCGCTTAATCAACTGAAGAAGTGTTAGTAGTACACAAAATATCTTGCAAAGAAACTAAAATAGAGTTATGGCTCTTGGCAATAACGCTGTAATTCGTCAAGATGGAGTTATGGTTCTTGTACACTGCACTTCCTCTCGTGCTTTACCATCGTGTGAAGTTGTATTGAATTCCAACCAGTAGTTTTCAAGTTATGCTCCGGTCAAGGAAAATGCAACGGAACGACCGACCGACCGATCGCACCGGGTGACTCCTATTTTACATCCCCCCCCCCCCCCCCCACCCATACATCGTTCTGGGGGTATAATGATCAAAAACACGGTTGGAATTAAGAAATAATAAATGCCTCCCTGTATTTTATCGTTGAATAAAATATAGTCAGGAATTTGGATGCGTAGTAATTAAATCACGAGTGCGTAGCACGAGTGATTTAATTTTTCGCATCCAAATGACTGACTGTATTTTATTCAACGATAAAATATAGGGAACAATTTATTATTTCGATTCTAACACGTAATTTTCTTTGAAAACAATCCCGAACTTTATTTAACGCGTAGTAGTTCATCACAGTAACCTTAAAACGCGAGATACGATTGGACGCGCTTGTTTACATACGTCACGTCGTTACGTCATTTACGGCACGTCGTCCTTGGAAAAACGTGCTGTATTTTATCGTTTAATAAAATACAGGCTTTTCCCTATATGTTTATATAGGAAAAGCAGCCGCTTGTGTTAGAACAGGCGTTAAACTACGACAATAACAACATAGAAAATCTGATAAAAATGTATACTCATATATAGCCAAATGGGCTCGGTACGTTTTGGGTCAATTTTGGCCCGTTTTTCATAGAAAATTAAAGTTGAGTATATATTGACATATGTTCAAATTATTATAAGTAAATAACGTTAACTTCGTGCCGCCGATAAAATTACACGTGACGTCACAAGGTATGACGTCATTCATGACGTCAAAGTACGTGAAGTCCATCGAAATAGACAACAAACATAAATTATAATATAACATTGCACCACGAAAACGTATATCAGCGCATGGGAGTAACAACTTGAAATTGACGATAAGCGTTTATTATCAATGTATCTGTAATCTTTGAAAATATCTTACTGGTACCTTAATGCGGACATGTTTAAAATTTCGAAAGAAGTAAGATCTAAACGTGTGATAATAAAATTATACTAAAGTTTTTTCCACAACAGTAGGCGTAATATCGTCATAGTAGATACATGAATTGTGTTTTAAGTTGATATAATACAGAGATTATATATTTTTAATGAAGTTTGCGTGTTCGAAGCTCATTTCGCTAACTGATTTTAACTATGCCTGGTGAAAATGTACGCATAGAAATTATAGATCTAGATCTACTGAGAATAGAGTCCGAAATATGTGTACCCTGTAATATAAATTGTACATAACTATTTGTTTTAGAAGAACTAGGATGTTATACAGAATTCGGCGTAAAACATAATTGAGTTGTCCGTCTGTCCAGGCATAAACACATACGAGAGTAGAACTCGCTCTTCGGGTTTTCTCAAAGTCACCCATGCGTGATTGTTATGAATTTTGCTTTTGTCTTAACTTGATGGAAAAAAAAGAAATCTCAGTTATTTTTACTTAAACAAATTAACCAGATCCTCCTAACAGCCATTGACTTAATCATGTTGATTTTATAGCGATTAATTTCTACTGAAAAGTTTGACTTTCATTTTACTGAAAAGATGCATGTGTCGTGTGTTCGAGTCCCGTAAACGTTATATTTCTATTCCGTCTTCGTTTCATTTTTAATAATAAACGTAGTTTCTTTTTACAACCACTATTGTAGCTGAAAAATGACATGTTCACGAGATCCGAACGTGCATATCGCTAACCGGAAGTTCTGCATGCTATTGACAATACACATGTAAGCTTTTATTTCCGATCATAAAGGAATACTTAACAACATTGCATCGAAAAGTATCGTGTAATTGCACGATTCGTTCAAGGAAAATGATCTATTCGGCACAATCACGGAATAATATATTCAAGATCCGGATCAAGTTCATTTGTCCAAACAATATAGTGTATGGTAAAGTGTGTTTGTTTATTTTGTGTCACCCCTACTTAAAGGGCCAGTCATATCTGACTTATGAGACACCTTCTTTCTGGGCACATTTACCCCACGAATCCTATCCTTTTTTATGCAAGGCACCAGGCAGGTAGGCATACGGTTACCATTATTTAACGAGCTGGTTGCTCAACAACCGGCCATATCAGAACAGACCCTTGCTGGGATTCGAACTTTCGACCTCCCGCTCCCGAGGCGGATGCCTAAACCACTAGACCGAGGGAGACGGTAATGAATAGAATTACTGGCTATGAAATTCAAGTATATCATTAATCTGTAGTTGAGTAAATATGCTTTTCAGTGAACAATGGATAAAAGTTATCCCTCCGTCATTTGTTGTAAAAGAACAAAACCAAATGAAAGGAGTTTGACTTGACGGGATAATTATTATCCTTAGGAAATATTTAGAGGACAAAAATATCAAAGTAACTGAGAATGTCAAAGTACATGTATGTGGAAAATGCAGGCTTAAAGCGCATAAAGAAATTCAAAGGCGACCGTTGCAGCAGTCAGACGATAAACACGACCTAAGATGTAAATCTACGAGAGAACGGGCAACGCCGGTTTCCATTGAAAATTATGTTCAAGAAACTGTCCATTTAGAAATCCCACGTGCAAGGGCTTCTCATTCTTATTGTTTTATTTGTCGTAAGCCAGGTCCAATATTAATTGTTGTGAAAAGTAAAGCCCGATGCAATCTTTTTATTGAAACTGGCGTACTGTTATCGAAATCAGCAAGGTGCTCTCCTCGTCACATTACAAATTCTAACATATTAGATATAGATTCAATAAATAAAGTTTAAAATCAAACAAGTTAAAATATGCAATTCCAGTGAATTTAATAATCATGAAATAGAAGAGCTTTTACAAAATGTAAGGTCAATTGCTAAAGAGTCGTCTGAAAAAAGGCTTAATTTCGATTACACTTATACGGATGAAGATTACCCTTCCTTAACCGGTCTATCAAAAGCTGATTTCAATGATGTTTTGCAGTATGTAAAATACGTGAAAAAATAAGTCTATGAAGTTGGCTCGGAGATCGTACATCGACATTAGATCTGTATTCCTTCGTCCTGCATATCTAGATCGCAGCTCGGCATTAGATCTGCATTCAAAGAAATGCAGATCTAGATCGTACATCGACATCAGATCTGCATTCGATATTGCAGATCTAAATCGTAGATCAACATCAGATCTGCATTCGCGAATGCAGATCTAGATCGTAGATCAACATCAGATCTGCAATGTGAATGCAGATCTAGATCGTAGATCGACATCAGATCTGCATTTGATAATGCAGATCTAGATCGTACACCGACATCAGATCTGCAATGTGAATGCAGATCTACATCGTACATCGACATCAGATCTGCATTTGATAATGCAGATCTAGATCGTAGATCGACATCAGATCTGCAATGTGAATGCAGATCTAGATCGTACATCGACATCAGATCTGCATTTGATAATGCAGATCTAGATCGTAGATCGACATCAGATCTGCATTCGCGAATGCAGATCTAGAACGTACACCGACATCAGATCTGCATTTGATAATGCAGATCTAGATCTAGATCGACATCAGATCTGCAATGTGAATGCAGATCTAGATCGTACATCGACATCAGATCTGCATTTGATAATGCATATCTAGATCGTAGATCGACATCAGATCTGCATTCGATATTGCAGATCTAGATCGTAGATCAACATCATATCTGCATTCGATATTGCAGATCTAGATCGTACATCGACATCAGATCTGCATTCGATATTGCAGATCTAGATCATAGATCAACATCAGATCTGCATTCGCGAGTGCAGATCTAGATCGTACATCGACATCAGATCTGCATTTGATAATGCAGATCTAGATCGTATATCGACATCAGATCTGCATTCGATATTGCAGATCTAGATCGTAGATCAACATCATATCTGCATTCGCGAATGCAGATCTAGATCGTAGATCAACATCAGATCTGCAATGTGAATGCAGATCTAGATTGTACATCGACATCAGATCTGCATTTGATAATGCAGATCTAGATCGTAGATCGACATCAGATCTGTAATGTGAATGCAGATCTAGATCGTACATCGACATCAGATCTGCATTTGATAATGCATATCTAGATCGTAGATCGACATCAGATCTGCAATGCGAATGCAGATCTAGAACGTACATCGACATCAGATCTGCATTCGATATTGCAGATCTAGATCGTAGATCGACATCAGATCTGCATTCGGGAATGCACATCTAGATCGTACATCAACATAACATCTGCATTCGATATTGCAGATCTAGATCGTAGATCGACATCAGATCTGCATTTGATAATGCAGATCGAGATCGTACAATGACATTAGATCTGCATTCGGGAATGCACATCTTTGTCGTACATCAACTTCAGATCGGCATTCGACAGCAGATCTAGATCGTAGATCAACATCAGATCTGCATTCGAAAATGCAGATCTAGAACGTACATCAACATCAGATCTGCATTCGCGATAGTGGATCTAGATCGTAGATCAACATCAAATCTGAAATCGAGAATGTAGATCGAGATCGTAGATCAACATCAGATCTGCAATCGAAAGAGCAGATCTAGGTCGTATAGATCAACATCAGATCTGCATTCGATACTGCAGATCTAGATCGCAGATCAACATTAGATCTGCACTCGATACTGCGGATCTAGATCGTACATCAACATCAGATCTGCATACGGACGAACTAAGGATGTTGTTAGCTAATCCTTTAAATGTTACTATGATCTTTGTACACTTCTATACATGTTTTACCGCCACAATAGAGGATGGATCGAACCCGGAACACGCAATGCTCTGAAACTCAACACCCTAATATACTGGGTATGTGCGGGCGGACGGACATACTTACATACAAACGGATTGGTTGTATATCGTCGCAAAATGTTTGGCCCTGTGTTCAGCAGAACATTTGCTAAAATATATATTTCTATAACATTGTGATTCTAGCACAAGGAAACAACCATGCTGCTTCAATACTGTTTTATATACAAAAGATCGCGTAATATATAAATATTTTCAGTAAAACTATTATTTCGACACTATGGCAATTAATCCCTGCAAACTTTACTTCATTTCGAATAGTCACATGATTGTTTACCCGCAAGGGGAGAGGGGTTTACATTTGAAGGTGCCAACATTAAGATCTTTTGAAATGATTATGTCACGGTTACGGAAAAAGGGGAGAAAATATGTAGGCGGCCGGATAGCTCAGTCGGTAGAGCATTCGCCCTGTAAGCGAAGGGTCACGGGTTCGAGTCCCGGTCAGGCTGCACATTTTTCTCACCCTATGACAATTATGTGCAAGTGGCATCTGCACGATACATTAGGATACATTGAAGACTCCGTTGGAATTCTGCAGATGTTAGGTACCTAAAACCAAATGAAAAAATGCGCTGTCTTTGCCCGAGAAGTAATTTATCCCATGTCCGTTGTATTGCTGAGAAATCTAAACTATGGTGGCAAGATATTCTAGAAGAAAACGCCTGCATTTAATATAAGAAATACTCCTTTAGATCTAAAATACAACTTGTCTCCTCCGTGCGTCTGCGTCCGGCCCTCCAGAAGGAATAAAACTCTCTGGACCAAAGTGTATCATAATATTCCAAACTACATTCAGACCATGTTTTATGGAAATACAACAAGTAATTTTCGAGTTGAAGAACGGACAAACTTTTCAACTTTCATGCCCCCTGTAACCTTGACCTTTGACATTATGACCTCAAATTGCAATGTGCACAATTACACTCATACTGATGCACCAAGTTTGACGAAAATCCGAAAATCTGAGAAGGGTTTTGCAGATGAAGAGCAGACAAGATTTTCAAGTTTCAGACCCCTGTGACGTTGACATTTGACTACATGACCCCAACTTACAATATGTTTAACGAAACTTCATACTGGTGTTTCCAACAAAGATCGATAAAAATCCAACGAACGTTTTGAAAATAAAGGTTGGACAAACTTTTCAATTTTCAGGCCCCACTGACCTTTAACCATTTGAACCCTATTACAATATGCACAACTAGACTTCATACTGATGCTTCGCACTAAGTTTGATGAACATCCAGTTAGGGGATCATTATATAAAGTTGACAGATGGGCGGACGGACAAACGGGCGAACATACAGACGGAACGGGGAACACAATGTCTTGCATATCGGATCGGCTTCGGTTTTGTCTAATGGGGCAAAAGGGCCGCACCCCCCAAAACCACACAACACTCGTGAATTACTTATGACGTAACGTTAAAGTACGTCATGCCAACACAACGTCGGGTTTTGATAATCATAATTTTGATAAGTTGCATTTGAAATCTACTTTAAGTTTTTTTTTTTTTTTTTTTTTTTTTTTTTTTTTTTTTTTTGTTTTCGTATAATTGAATTGGGTGTTGCGTTTTCTAAGCCAATATTATTTACTCTCAATATGCCGATATTAGAGTGTATGCATATTACAGACTAACATTATCTACTTACGACGTCGTAAGTTACGGTATCAGTAAGGCGTCGATAAGATGTGTTTTGAGTTACTGGAATAGCACCACCGTAAAGTCAGTCGTAACTTAAGATAAGGTGAATGTTTCGAACATTTTATGTCCGCTCCAAATCCTATTAAAGGATTTTGCTTTAACTCGGGTCAATCGTTCATTTAATAAAGATGATGTGCTGAACCCACGAGCCGGTCACGCTGGCTTTAGGTCAAGGACACAACTTACGGTCAAACGTCTGTTTTTTTTTTCTCAACATTTTTTAAGGGTTTGATGAAATGTTGTAAAATGATTACCTCATTGAGACAATGTGTATAACCTATGATTCGGCACACTGTCTCGAGGCCAAGGACACATGTTAACGTCAAAGGTTTGAGTCTTGAATTTGTGTCCGCTCAGTATCTCGTAAGCCGCATGATGGATTTGAATAAAACTCTGACCAAATATTCATCTCTCCGAAATGATGTTCTGTAGCCATGATTTTGGCATTAGAAATTAACTAAAGCTGATTGGTGGAAAAATTCTCGGTTTACAGGCCTCTTTTGACCACTTGAACAGATCACTAACTTCGTGTGCCTTTTATAGAAAACGATGCTGCGTACCTCTGCGAGAAAACTTCAATGGGTAATATCAATTCCTTCAATGCTCCAGTTTGCGGCGGAGAGTATACCTTGTTACAAATTCATACCTTCATAGCAGCGTACGTGTCCAAATCCTAATAACGTATTTAAGGCAGTATTTAATCGCCACTTGTTTATTAGCCGGACAATTCACGGTCGTCTGTATTTATATTCGGCTTTCAGTCAAGCCTATTGTTAGGAAGAAAATCTTGACGCAACATGAGGTTAATTCAAGTTACAAAAGTTTGGTACCAAGAGCAATAAATATATCAAACAAGGTCATACTAGTATGATGAATGATACGGTACTTGCGAAGACCAAATAAAAATTGTTATTGCAGAATCCTATGGCATACAGGATTTTGAGAACTAACCAATCTTTTCAATCAAAGGCTTAGAGCCATCTTAATATAAAATTGGAATACAGAGCTAAACGAATCTTTTCACGAGCGTCCACTTACAAACGTTTTCCTGATATTAGTTTTAAAGTGTAACCAAGTAACATAAACGTCTCAAAATCATATTCTCATTAACTATGCAATAATTATCAGGACATAGATTACTTTCAGAAACGGACAGATGAAATTAACAAATCAATTCCCTAGACATGAACGACCTGTTTTATATGCATATACAACACTCGTAATGAAGAACTTCACTTCATACTGGAATGTAAAGTTAAAAAAGTCCTCAGACGACAGAACAATATAAATATTACCGGAAACATCGAAATAGTCCAAATTTGGTTGAATTGCCTTCAAATGCTTTAACTGTCTACTTTTGTGTTTAGGGCTTTTGAAAGGAGAAAACCCATTTATGACAGTTCACACTTTTCTGCTCAAATAATAAAGTACTACAATGTTCATATAACCTGATTATTGACTATCTTTCGGCGACGGATGCAAATAAATAGTTTCATGTACAGGCATTAAAGAATAGTTCGTGTTGTCAATCATTCAATGACATTTTACTGTTCTCGTTGACAATCCATCTGCTATAATTTTAGAGCTCTGACATTATGTATTGATTATTGTAATTTACGTGAAGTTAGCTCAACAAGCGACAAATGACATTCAGAATTTGAATGTCGTGCCAGCGCCACATGCGACATTTGACATTCAAAATCTACAAAAAGGCTGATGTTTGAATGTCGTGCCAGCGCGACATACGACATTCGATATACGACATTCGACAATCAAAATTGGGATGTCGTGCCAGCGCAACATACGACATTCGACATTCAGGCTACAAAACTGCTAAAGTTTGTATGTCGTGCAAGCGCGACATACGACATTTGACATTCAAAATCTACAAAAATGCTAAAATTTGAATGGCGTGCCAGCTCGGCATTCGAAATTCAAATTTGAATTGTCGACTTGTTACAACATCTAATACGACATTTGACACTCAGAATTTGAATGTGCCAGCGCGACATACGACATTCGACATTCAAAATCTTAAAACATTCTAAAGTTTGAATGTCGTTCCAGCGCGGCATTCGAAATTCAAATTTGAATTGTTGACTTGATACAACATCTAGTTGCCTAATATGTTTACGTTGCACGGACGTATGGGTTTGTTACCTTTTGTTCAATAACTATCTGTCTAAACGCAATAGATCTACTTCATATTGATAAAGAGAATAAAAAAATCTCTGCCGAGTTCCCGCGAAACAGTTACCCGAAGTGACGGATATTTCCATCTGAACCAAGTATCTCACAGTAGAAACTTTTTCTTGCATACTGTCTTGCATTTTAAAATAGATATTTAAATACAAATTTATCGAAATGATGCATTTTAATATAAAAACAAACGTTATTCAGATGCTGTGTTTGGGAAAGTGACGCCACTTTGTTTATAACGTTACGTCACAAGTAATTCACGCGAGTCGTCTAACATGAGGGGTAAAAACGGCAGCTATCCCCATCTGGTATGCAAGAAGAGATTTTCTAGCAGTGGTAAAAATTGCAGATACCCCCATCTGGTATGCAAGAAGAGATTTTCCAGCAATGGTAAAAACTGCAAATATCCCCATCTGGTGCAAGAAAAGTTCCGCCCATCAACGACATGCGTACAGAAATAGATATATTAAGCGCGCTTGTATTCATGCATAATGGTCAGAATTGTCCATTCAGTAAGTGTACTAACTTAATAGAGGTTTATGGATGCAACTGGAATGAATATATGTTCTTATTACGCATCTTTCGGTTCTCCTACGTCTTCGTCTACAATTGTATTTCCAAAAATACAAGGAAGGATATAAGGAATGTTGATACACTCTCAGGAAGGAGTGCAATGCCATTGCTTTACAATGTGATTTTGTATGACATGTGTTTTTGCAAATTTAGTCACAGTTAACAAGTGTGAAACAAGTTGTTCTAAAAATGTTCTTAAAAATAATGCATATGTAAATATTTACACTAACAAAACCTGTGAAGTATTTTGTTGATTAGCTGCATATTCAGTGCATCATAAAGATGTGCGTGAGAAAAATTGATGCGATAATCGGTCCTCAAAAGAAGGACATGTGACATCAACGGATACTAATGGCATCACCACTTCATTAAAATGGCCGGCATTGAGAGGCAAAGATGGAACCACTTTCGTTTAAATATACATACTGCTTTGTCGAAATGATAGTTTATTCTTAACAATACATGAACAGGACGAGTGACGAAAACAAATCACGCAATGTCCAGATAGAGAGGGAAAATAACCACCTTTAAAACATTCCACTAAACTTGACTAGTCACTACGTATTCTTCTAATATTAAAAACACTTGTACATTTTCTTGGCCCTAGGTAAAATACTTAATAAAAATACAAAATCGGCAGTTAGTGGCATATGAACAATTGGACTGAAGCATGGTGGGTCGATTATAACGTCCCATTTAAGAAATACCGGTATTATAGGGTATTTCAACTAGCAGAAGAGACTTTCAGCATGCTCTGTAGGCAAAGACGCATTGTATGAAATGTTGAAATACAGTTGAGGTACTTCAAGGAGAAATGAATCCATAAATAAGTCATAAGTAAGAGACGGGTATTAAAATGTCTTAGATCTGTTGTTTACATATCTAATGGCGATCGAATTTACGACCTAAATATGCGTTATCGAGTGCAGATCTGATGTTGATCTACGATCTAGATCTGTAGTATCGAATGGAGATCTGATGTTGATCTACGATCTAGTTCTGCATTCTCGAATGGAGATCTGATGTTGATCTACGATCTAGATCTGCAGTATCGAATGCAGATCTGATGTCGATCTACGATCTAGATCTGCATTCGCGAATGGAGATCTGATGTTGATCTACGATCTAGATCTGCATTCTCGATTGCAGATCTGATGTCGATCTACGATCTAGATCTGCATTCGCGAATGGAGATCTGATGTTGATCTACGATCTAGATCTGCAGTATCGAATGCAGATCTGATGTTGATCTACGATCTAGATCTGCAATTCCCGAATGCAGATCTGATGTCGATGTACGATTTAGATGTGCATTATCAAATGCAGATCTGATGTCGATCTACGATCTAGATCTGCATTCACATCGCAGATCTGATGTTGATCTACGATCTAGATCTGCAATATCGAATGCAGATCTGATGTTGATGTACGATCTAGATGTGCATTCCCGAATGCAGATCTGATGTCGATGTACGATCTAGATCTGCATTTGCGAATGCAGATCTGATGTCGATCTACGATCTAGATCTGCATTATCAAATGCAGATCTGATGTCGATCTACGATCTAGATCTGCATTCGCGAATGCAGATCTGATGTCGATCTACGATCTAGATCTGCATTATCAAATGCAGATCTGATGTCGATGTACGATCTAGATCTGCATTCACATTGCAGATCTGATGTCGATCTACGATCTAGATCTGCAATATCAAATGCAGATCTGATGTCGATCTACGATCTAGATCTGCAATATCAAATGCAGATCTGATGTCGATCTACGATCTAGATCTGCAACATCAAATGCAGATCTGATGTCGATCTAGATCTGCATTCACATTGCAGATCTGATGTTGATCTACGATCTAGATGTGCATTCCCGAATGCAGATCTGATGTTGATTTACGATCTAGATGTGCATTCCCGAATGCAGATCTGATGTTGATTTACGATCTAGATGTGCATTCCCGAATGCAGATCTGATGTCGATGTACGATCTAGATGTGCATTTGCGAATGCAGATCTGATGTTGATCTACGATCTAGATCTGCATTCGCGAATGCAGATCTGATGTCGATGTACGATCTAGATCTGCAATATCAAATGCAGATCTGATGTCGATGCACGATTTAGATCTGCATTCACATTGCAGATCTGATGTCGATCTACGATCTAGATGTGCATTATCAAATGCAGATCTGATGTCGATGTACAATCTAGATCTGCATTCACATTGCAGATCTGATGTTGATTTACGATCTAGATCTGCATTCGCGAATGCAGATCTGATGTTGATCTACGATCTAGATCTGCAATATCGAATGCAGATCTGATGTCGATGTACGATCTAGATCTGCATTTTTTTGAATGCAGATCTAATGTCGAGCTCCGATCTACATATGCAGTACGAAGGAATACAGATCTAATGTCGATGTACGATCTCCGAGCCAACTTCACAGACTTTCAGTATTGAGAAAAATAAATTTGCTGTTGTGAAGACGGCCTGTTTAATATTCCTTATCATTTGATATCAGAAATAAATACCTTATCGGAAGAAATGAAAAATTATATTAAAAATCAAAGTTAACAAAAGCCCTTTCTAAGTCATATCATTCCCCTTTAGGAAACCTTTTCTACGGAAACGACCGAGTGATGTCCCTTGCGCAGGTCAATGCTAAGTGATGATTGCAACTGCTTCTTTAAATGAAAATGGATAAAGAGAATCTAGGTCATGTTCATACGTTGTGGATAAGGAAATCCCAATCGAGCGTTGAGATACGTCAAAAAAAACAAGGCACATTTTAGAGCCTGTTTTGGTTCAGGGCTAGGGCAGCATTCGCCAGCTGCAGATCCATGGTAGAGGTTCAATATTTGGGCTTAAGCAAGAACACAAATGCTTTGAGGTCCTAGAAGGAGGGGTATATATACATGTATGGGGTCTCTGGTATATGGTATCTGACATTCTTGACGCGTAAGAGCGTATCATATAAAGCGTACCTCAACGTATCAAAACGGACCACAACATAGCAGAAACGTAGCATAACGTCGTACAACGTAGAACACCGTAGCATAACGCAGCTCATACCGTAGTACAACGTGTTACAACGTATCATAGCGTGACACAGCGTGGCATGGCGCGGTACGAGGAAGACCACAACGTTGCATAGCGCAGCACAACGTGTCAACAAACGCAACAGAACGTATCAACCGGCGGAACGCCATATGTTCCCGTTCTGTTACGTTTTTGCTACCTTATACTACGTTGTACCACGTTCTCGCCACATTGTAATACGTTGTGGGGAAACGCCTGCGAATTTTGAGCATGTCCAAAATTAAATTTTCCAGTTCACGTTTTGTCACATTTGATCACGTTTTAGCCACGTTGTTTTACGTTTGATCACGTTGTAGCCACGTTTCCCAACGTAGCTAAACGTGGCGGCTAAAACGTGACACTATGACTGGGGCATTAGTGCATTGCGTGTTTAAAAGATATTGAACAACTGGCACCAATAGATGTTAGGAATAATATTTAGTTTTAGCGGCTAAGCCACAATGATTAACACCGTCTGCTTCCCGCATTATAAAACTTTCTTATTTACAAACGAACCCTAATACAAAATTATACAAAGATTTAATTTCATATCATAGCTTTAAAGTGTAGAATGAGTTTCGTTGAAGAATTATGTTTTTTCAATAAACCATCATTATTTTCATATGACGATAACACACAAGTCCAAAAAAATGTTGACGGAATGAAGCTCATACACATGGACAGACGGACAGACAAGACAACATACAGGGTAGGACAACGGACAGATGGTGGGACAAATAGATGGAACAGTATGTAACATGCAGTATGCTATGAGGAACCTGGAGGGCCGTTTTGAGTTATGATTTGTGAGTTTTGACTTGCAACTTATGACTTGTGACTAATGACTTGTGAGTGATTATAAGGGACCTGGAGGGCCGTTTTGAGTTATGATTTGTGAGTTTTGACTTGCAACTTGTGAGTTTTGACTTGCAACTTATGACTTGTGACTAATGACTTGTGAGTTACCGAGGACTTGGCTGAATTCAATTTGTTAAAGGGCGTTAGTATCGCAATCTGATAACTGCGCAAGGATGTGAATTGCCTTTATTGGAGACATTTGATCGTTATCTATGAATCGATGAAAGTGGAGTACTCCAAATGAAAGGACCGATAGTATCAGAGAACATTAATGGGAGATAACTCACTAAAGTCTGCAGTCGATTTGGAATGAAAATTATGGCTAGCCTGATCAAATAAGTGTGAAGTTGCAATTCATCACCTTTTATTTTAAAGATATTCTTCTTTAAAGATTCAGTTAATTGTCTTAATACGACAGCAAGCTATAAAGCAAGAGAAACAAATGGAGATTTCTTTATCCTCTGTGAAAAAAAGAACTTCGAAAAGAAACGAAGTATAACAACCTTCAGAGTTTCATTATGGTCTAATTAAAAAGCGGACACTCTACTACTGCGCCAAGGTACAAAATGTGCACAACTATAAAAGCCAAAGTATTCCAAAAGTCATAAACAGGAAGTACTCATTAGGGGCATACTGCCATGGAAATCGCAAGGACTGTTGATAATAAATAGTTTGGCTTCTGTGAATCTCCTTTGTCTTACAGACAAGACACATGCTAGTAAACTTTTCAGTATTTGTCAATTCTTGTTATCACACGTATAACCATATATTTCTTTATTATACACGTAAAACTAATTCCATCAGAGAAAAGTAGAAAATTAGACCATAATGAAACTCTGAAGGTTGTTATACTTCGCTTCTTTTCGAAGTTCTTTTTTTCACAGAGGATAAAGAAATCTCCAAAATAAAAGGTGATGAATTACAACTTCACACTTATTTGATCAGGCTAGCTATAAATTTCATTCCAAATCGACTGCAGACTTTAGTGAGTTATCTCCCATTAATGTTCTCTGATACTATCGGTCCTTTCATTTGGAGTACTCCACTTTCATCGCTATTTTTGTTTGTTTTATATTATAGAAATCGAGTTAAAATAGTTGCAACCATGATAATCAAACTGAAAAAAATACACCTCCCTGCGTACATTTTTATTCGATAAACACCGATGTATTTAATTTTGTCTGTCCGGACAATCAAATTAACAATGAAGTTAGACATTTCCCATGTTAGAACTTGATCATCTCTTTGAAAATTAACGACAGAGTCTAAGTGGATTCCATTTGATAAAACCATCTTGCATATTTAGTCTACCTTTGATTTAATCTGGCAAGGGAGATAATTTATAGATAACGATCAAATGTCTCCATTAAAGGCAATTCACATCCTTGCGCGGTTATCAGATTGCGATACTAACGCCCTTTAACAAATTGAATTCAGCCAAGTCCTCGGTAACTCACAAGTCATTAGTCACAAGTCATAAGTTGCAAGTCAAAACTCACAAGTTGCAAGTCAAAACTCATAAATCATAACTCAAAACGGCCCTCCAGGTCCCTTATAACCACTCACAAGTCATTAGTCACAAGTCATAAGTTGCAAGTCAAAACTCACAAGTTGCAAGTCAAAACTCACAAATCATAACTCAAAACGGCCCTCCAGGTTCCTCAGAGTATGCTGAACATGTGTTAAGTGTTTTAGGCAATTAAGGTTTCTTATTTTCATCTGTGGACATTTTTAACATAGGGATCATGGTTCTTTATATATTCTAATAAAACAAACATAGGGAAGCTTCATTCGGATTTGCATATGCTTTGCTTCGAATACAGCTCTGCTATACCAAGGGAAATTATTCGTTAATGTACACCGAATACAGCTTTATTCGAAAGGAGATGCGCTGCTAGAGTTATTGTTATTATAAACATGTACATTTATTACATGTCTATGTTGTTGTTTGAATTGGGGGCATTCTTTAGTAAATGAAATGCATATGATCGAGTCATATCTTATCATCTTCTGTCGTCGAAACATATCATGAAACATTCGATTATAAGATATTTAAAGCAAAAATAGGCTTGTTCATAGTAATAAAAGATTTGACCGTGCAAGGACTCGAACTCATGTCCAAAAGAAGAAGTTTTAGAAATTTAGCATAAATGTAATCTTCAATATTTTGCAACTCATGTAAAGATCATTTGTGACAGAAAAAACGCAGTCGCATGTTTATTTTACTCTAATTTTTAGAATGCTGTAAGCTGGAAATGTAATGGAGTTGTTGATGATATTTCTAAAGGATGTTGAGGTCAAATTTCAATAATAGCACAGCCAGTCAGCTATAGCTATCTGAAATAACTGGAAATATAAAGTCGACATATTTACTAATAGACGCTACTGTAGGCTTACTTAATGAAAGATAAAAACATGTCACGTAGACATATTCCACAGCTGATGCTTAGGTCAGACGTGCAGTTTAGATCAAAGGTGTCAAGAGCTGTTTCGGGTAACGTAGTGCAAAGACCAAAGGTGTCAAATCTTAAATGAATGTTTCATATTCTAGTATTGACACGATAATGTGTAGAAAATCAATACATGTACTTTTTTGCTTTTTGGGGTGTTCTGCACAAATCATGTACCGGATCAAGTGTAATTATTTTTTTATTTTGTTTTGGACCAGCCGGTGGAGACTTTTCTTATTTATTCTTGTGAACCAAAAAGCAGTTGGAATCTATATCTAGGAAATATAAAAATTTGAAAATTTAATTTAAAATACAGTGTTCTCTATTCAGACAGATCATGTTCTCTATTGCAGATAGATCAAAGTCTAAGCTCCGCCTCCTCACGAAGTTCAAATTATCAGAAATACAGTACAGTGTTTTCCATTAAATATATGCAGTAGTCATGATACAAGTATTACATTGATGAGTACTGTTGGCGACAATAATTATGTTTTTTCAAGGAGGCTACGCCTCCGAGAAATGACGTAATTATTCAAGCCAACAGTTACTCTTTCTGATTTGTATCATGGCACGTTGATTGACAGTTCTCACGCCCTACAATATCGTGTGACGTAATATCGTGTGATGTAACAAAATTGTTTGGTAGCGACCTCAATCATTTTTACTAAAAGAAAGTCAATACATTTACTTGTTTGCATTTTTAAGTGTTTTGTAACCTACAAAATCAAATACCGGAGCAATTAGGTGTAATTGTTTTTTATTTTGTTTTTGACCGGCCGATTGAGACTTTTCCAAATTATTCTTGTAAACCAAAAACACGGTACCGATCCCACGTGACTTTTCCGGCTATGTGTGGGACTCAGAAATGACAACAAACGCCGATTCAGGTAACATTTTCCATGATATCTTCCTTAATCCTGCATAGAATTTAACCAAATAAAGACGAGAGCCCGGCCACAGGAAAGATACAACCATTGCTTATCAGTATCAGTAGGAAAAAATCGTACTTTTGACAGAAAGTGCAACCGCGCATTTTCCGAGAAGAAAATTGACGTGCTATGTGTGGGACCCCGATGTATAAATTGTTTATAAATTTTCTGCAATTGTGTTACACCACACGGTTTAATGAGCGGAGAACATATTTTTGCCTAATGTAACAGCTGACAAAAGTTGGTCAAGAAAATTCGCTTGTTTCACTAGATTTTTAAAAATAATATAAAATGCTATGTGTGGGACCCGAAAAAAATATACTATGTGTGGGACAAAAATTATGAACCCTGTTTCATGATGAGATGGTCTTAAAAACGCCAATGACGCATACAATTTTATAACTGCAATGAAATAGTATGTTAAATGTTAGTCGAATGCGAATCGTACGTTGTTGTAGTCGAAAGGAAGAGGAATTCAGGATATGAGCCTATAATAGGCAAACATGCTATAAAAGTGAATTAAAACGTTGTTCATGTGTTACTCTTTGTTATCCCTGTACTGTGTTAGCCATGAGAGTTCCAGATAAATGTACTTTAACTGATTCATCGTATTACATCACGGTAATGAATTTAACTTCTTTCAACTGACATTGACCCATCACTCAAGAAAACAAGAGCTGTCCCTCACAAGTGACGAATGCCCCCGAAAGAGGTGTCTCACAGTCTTGTCCTCTCCATGTGCTAAAATATTGGACGTTCGTCTTGCACGCGACACGTCGTCTTGATGTGCAAGACATTTGTGCCTAGTTATTTTAAAATCATTCAATGCGTGACAAAGTTATAGTCCGCATATATAAAGGATTCCATTACCTTCAAACTCAAGTGTGACCTTGACCTTTGAGGTAGGGACGTGGGTCTTGCACGTGACACATTGTCTTGATGTGCTAGACATTTGTGCCAAGTTATTTTAAAATCAATCAACCCATGACAAAGTTATAGTCCGGAAACGAATGTGTGCATATATAGAGGATTCCATAACCTTCAAACTCCAAGTGTGACCTTGACCTTTGAGGTAGGGACGTGGGTCTTGCATGCGACACGTCGTCTTGATGTGCTAGACATTTGTGCCTAGTTATTTTAAAATCTTTCAATACATGACAAAGTTACAGCCCGGACACGAATGTGTGCATATATAGAGGATTCAATAACCTTCAAACTCCAAGTGTGACCTTGACCTTTGAGGTAGGGACGTGGGTCTTGCATGCGACACGTCGTCTTGATGTGCTAGACATTTCTGCCAAGTTATTTTAAGATCATTCAATGCATGAAAAAGTTACAGTCCGGACACGAATGTGTGCATATATTCCATTACTTTCAAACTCTAAGTGTGACCTTGACCTTTGAGGTATGGACGTGGGTCTTGCACGCGACACGTCGTCTTGATGTGCTAGACATTTGTGCTTAGTTATTTTAAAATCTTTAAATGCATGACAAAGTTACAGTCCGGACACGAATGTGTGCATATATAGAGGATTCAATAACCTTCAAACTCCAAGTGTAACCTTGACCTTTGAGGTAGGGACGTGGGTCTTGCACGCGACACATCGTCTTGATGTGCTAGACATTTGTGCCAAGTTATTTTAAAATCATTCAATGCATGACAGAGTTACAGTCTGGACACGAATTTGTAAGTGGGGACGCACAGATCGACGGACGGACAGACGGTCAGACGAACAGACGGACGGTGCGGTTTTAATATGCCACCTTTCTGAAGCATAAAAATGCCGTATTTCACTGCATAACTTGTTAATCAAGCAGCAGAATTTTTTGGGCTTAATATTCCGGTGATTGACTCGTATATTTTCCGGCCATCTCTATCATTATCAAGGAATAAACAACAGTCCCTAAGGATTTTTAACACTCATCATGTTTAGAATTATAATATAACTTTTTCTCGTTCTGTCGCCAATATAATTAAAGTTTCAAAGTTTATATATTTTGCCAAATCAACGTTATACATGCCTTTGGCCATTAAACAATACAAAAATGGCATTTACTCACTTTTATTCGTGAGTAAATCAATTATTCACTTATCCCATGTTAATAAAACCAAAAACAACAAAACCACAATATAGGATATGACACCATTTCGAATAACAAATAAATCGATAGGTTTCCATTTCTAATATAATATGCGGTATTGTTTCCCCAATGACTGGCGAATCTTGATTTTCCTGAAAAATACTAACAGACTCTAAAACAACAGCAACATAATAGACACCAAAACGGCGCCTTTGTCAGTAGAATAAATAATGTAAAAGAATGTTTAAAATCCACAAATAATTATGGCACATCAACCACAAAACGAAGGGAGGGTGGGAGATAAAAGCTAGTATAGAATTTAAACGTCTGGTGGTGTCAAATACTTTGCTTCGAGTAACTAATACAGTGTAATCAGTTTCTTATTCAACACGAATTCACAAAAACATTGTGCAAAACAGGAGTACAAGTGCATAAAGTAAAATATGTTAAAGACTATCATAGGCATGAAATAAAATCTAACTGGAGTAGAGTAAAATTGGGAAACGTGAACAATTTATAAGTATTATATAACTGTTCTGTGACGTCTTCGTTGACGTTGGCTATTATTGTTTTATTTCTTGATGGATTGCTTTCCTTCTCACACATATCGACACTTAATATTATATCGCTAGCTTTCAAACATGAAAAATATCACTTTAACGTATACAGATAGGTCTTGAAATAATATTTCTATCTCTTTAAGATATAAGCTAAAATTTTAAAGATATCTTTGAGTGTAACTTTTTTTAAAGTTGACAGTTGTCAGAAAGACACACAGTCGGAATTTGCCACCGCATAACAGTCTTGAGAAAATTAAGAGAACTCGATCAAATCCCGCTTCTTTTAATGTTGCCAAAGCATTGATCCATAGCACATTTAAGTCATTTTCAATCAAAGACGTAAATTATGTTGTATCTTCTGGGACTCGTCAAAGTCACAAATGGCGATCTTGGTACATGACGTTTTCGTCCGTCTGAGACTGGCGTCTTGAATGATTTACACGTGGCTTGTTAACAAGACTTAACTCCCTCTGCAAACGGAAGTGGCATTAAGCGTTTCTTTTTGACACGCGCTTGCGTCGGCGACTGGCTGCATTCAGACTTAAGTTAGATGATCTCTTGCTTTTCATTCTGGATCTGAAAAAATTGCAACACAGTTCGCTTAGTATTGTGAAGCATTGCAAGCACGTATATGTTAATAGATATGAAAGAGGACTTTATATGCTGCTAACGAACGTTTATAAATGTGAAAAGCATATTTTACTTGCGGCTTAAAAAAATGACCGAGTTTGTGAAATATCATTTCTACTTACAAGTATTATGTACTAATGTTTAGAAATATGACCTTGACCTTCAGTGGGACTGCCAAAATAAAAAAGAACCATTAAGTAATCATTACGCTGACAATTACTTTCTAGTATTTGATGAGTTATCGCCTATATTAAGTGACTACAGGAAATAGTGTTGTATAGAAATGCCTTTAGAAACTTTTGGAGGGGTCAGTTTTCAAAAAGTTACACTCCACTCAAAGATATCTTTAAATTGTTAGCTTATATCTTAATGAGATAGAAATATTATTTCAGGAGCAATCTGCAAACGTTAAAGTGATATTTTTCGTGTTTGAAAGCTATAGCAATGTAACATTAAGTGTCGATGAGTGTGAGTATAAAAACAACCCATCAATAAATAAAACAATAATAGCCAACGTAAACGAAGACGCCACAGAACAGTTATGTAATATATACGCCATTTTTGTATATTGTTTAATGGCCAAAGGCATGCATAACGTTGATTCTGGTCTCATCGTGAAAAGAAACGGGGTTCATAATTTGCGTCCCACACATAGCATGTTTTTTCGGGTCCCACACATAGCATTTTATATTATTTTTAAAAATCTAGTGAAACAAGCGAATTTTCTTGACCAACTTTTGTCAGCTGTTACATTAGGTAAAAATACGTTCTCCGCTCATTAAACCGTGTGGTGTAACACAATTGCAGAAAATTTATAAACAATTTATACATCGGGGTCCCACACATAGCAAGTCAATTTTCTTCTCGGAAAATGCGCGGTTGCACTTTTTGTCAAAAGTACGATCTTTTTCTACTGATACTGATAAGCAATGGTTGTATCTTTCCTATGGCCGGGCTCTCGTCTTTATTTGGTTAAAATCTATGCAGGATTAAGGAAGATGTCATGAAAAATGTTACCTGAATTGGCGTTTGTTGTCATTTCCGAGTCCCACACATAGCCGGAAAAGTCACGTGGGATCGGTACCGTGATATATCTAGGCAAAAAAATAATCTGAAAAGTGTTCTCTATTTCAGATAGATCATGTTCTCTACAGACAGAGCACAGTCTAATCCCCGCCTCCACTCAAAGTTCAAATTATCAGTAATACAGTACAGCGTTTTCCTATACAAATATGCAGTATCCATGATACAAGCCTTTATAAATGCTTAACAAATGGAAAGTTTAGAAAACATGTACCCATATGACTAGCACGACTTACCACTCACTACAAGCCCACTTTGCTTCAGGGCACCGGATTTATTCAATGCACAGGATCAGGACAGTCACTAAGCATTGGTTATTTGAAACATGGTCTGACCTATATTGTTTTATATGCTATGCTCTTGGGCTAATATGGTGCAAAGACTGTGAGTTTTTGTCACTAGACCTTAACCTGAGGCTGTAAAACTATTTATATGATGTCAATTTGAACATAGCGTGTATTCATTTTTAATGTGAGAAACAGTACCTTCTCTTCACCGTTGTGAGAAAGGTTAAGTATAGAGCTGCAACTTCGTTGAGGTAATGGGAATAGGACCGAGGCGGAAAATACCACATTGTTATACAGTTAAGTAAATTATTTTGTTCTTTGGTAAAGACATCAAACAACTTATGTCCTGGAATGTATTAATTAAAAAGTTAAACATGTAAGTAGACTAACGCTTCCTGTCAAGAAAAGAAATCGCTAGCAGCAACTTTCTGTCTATGGTGCAGGAGAAGAACCAGTACGTCAGGATCATCTACTATAAAAGTTTACACCTCGGTCATGTGCGTATATAGCATGATAGATATTTCTTGTGTCCGCCTCTTCTTGATTAGAAAATAAATCAGGAATATCCTGCCATGCATCGACTTTTATTGAAATTGTTTTTTTTCCTTCTCCACCATTGACAAACAATTTATCACAAGCTTTTAGCCCTTTTTGTGCGCTTTCATTCATGTACCCAGTATAAAAACATACCAGATTACCTTTATCTTTTCGACATAAACCCTGTCCAATCTTTAGCAATTTGCATATCACCTTGAAAATGCCTTTTCTGCAAATCTTTGACCTTTTATACTGTTTACAATGTATCTGTTAAATATTATGTGGATTTCCTTCACGAGATTTCGCGAGGACATATTTCAAAAACATCTGTGCCATATGTTTGAATATTGTCTGTGGGTTTGATGCAGTTAGAATTAGAGCGACTGCCATAGCATGTATATATCATACAGTCTGCTCCATCCATATTTATCAATTTACAATATAGGAGATTATCTAGTCTTTCCCTGAAGTCACCTTCTTGCCTGATGACATCATGCCATCTTCCGGGAACATACTCGGGGGAACTGTTGTGTTTTCAAACGCAAAAGCTCTTTCGGGTGGAACCTGTTTGTATGCATTTAATGCCAGTAACCTTTGAAACATGATGTCATTGCTTATTTTCGTGCTATACCTGTTTCCACATATATTTCTTTCTTGAGTCATTGGTTTGACTTTGCTTCTAGGAAGAGTTTCTAGGTGACGTTTTGCAATCTTTCACTATAAGACGCTCATTAACAAATTATTCTAACATATCTTTTCATCTAGACAGCTCTGTCTCCTGCGGAACATGTTCTGCTGTTGAAAAATTTACAAGACTAACGGGATTATTCATCAAGTCAAAGGGGTTTATGTTATTTCCATCAAACTTTGACGTCAGTTCACACTGTTATCAACTAGTTGACGCTTTGCCTTTTTTCTGTCACAACGTCTCGTGCTTGATGTTTCAGATTTCAATTCTTGGACAAATTGTCGGGAAATTTCATGCTGTAATGAGAGGCGACAAACACCACCATACCACTATAAATCAACATTGTCAAATTCAATGTGCAAACGAAATAATCTGGAATGGTTTTGTCTTTGTCAATACACAATATTTCGTAGTTCTTCAATAATCTGTTATGAAGTGACTCGTCACCATATTTCGAAGTTCTTCAACAATCTGTTATGAATTGTCTCGTCACCATATTTCGTAGTTCTTCAACAAACTGTTAAGAAGTGTCTCGTCACCATATTTCGTATTTCTTCAACAATCTGTAATGAAGTGGCTCGTCACCATATTTCGAAGTTCTTCAATAATCTGTTATGAAGTGTCTCGTCACCATATTTCGAAGTTCTTCAACAATCTGTTATGTAGTGGCTCGTCACCATATTTCGAAGTTCTTCAACATATGTTATGAAGTGTCTCGTCATCATATTTCGTAGTTCTTCAACAATCTGTTATGAAGTGTCTCGTCACCATATTTCGAAGTTCTTCAACAATCTGTTATAAAGTGTCTCGTCACCATATTTCGAAGTTCTTCAATAATCTGTTATAAAGTGTCTCGTCACCATATTTGTAGTAACTTCACTGGGTAAGCTATAGTCTCGCTATTTGCACTTCGAAGGCAAACCGATTGTACAGGTTGACATTTAATAGCTGTCCGCCTTCTACAAAATGGTGTGACAGTTATAAAATATCAGATCTATGAAATTAGGCTAGGTGAGCTATTGCACACATATACAAAATAAGCTATATCGATTGCACGTTGGACTTGCAGAAATCGCCCGACAATGCGTTTGCTTTTGCATTTTGAGTTTGACATTGAATAGCTGAAAGAATGTTAATTTACATATCGTTTGCATAGCGTAGAAATATGCTAATATTGTTGCTGAAAGTATTGGCGCTAACTTACCATGTGACCATGTAAAAGCAGATCTAGAGTGACGTAGTAACAGGTGCGTGGAGTATTAAATATTGTAGATACTAATGCCTGAATTTGTTTCGACTGTCGTAGTTTGTACTTCAATAAAATATATAGACAGATGTGCCCTAGAAGGAACTTTTGGAATGCTAGAACTTGTAATCAGTCATTGCATTATCAAAGTCTTCACGATATAAGAATTTAATCGTTACCTATGGAACGCCGCAGCTGTCTTATGTTAATAAATTGAAATAAGAAGATATAACAGTTCATTAACAAGACATCACAACTATTTGAGAAGATAGAAAACCATTTTAACAAGACAACTTGTAATGTATTAACATAAGACAGCTACGGCGTTCCATAGTTACCAGTTGGCTCTTTTGAATTTTGATGTCCTCTTTACGATACCAATATTGGAAATCGAATAAGATTTTATCCCGAGAAAATGCGTAATTGTATTGATATTGTAATGACTGCATGGCTATCCGAAATACACTGTCCGAAAGTTGTCAGTAATATGATTTCAGCTTACCTTGATTTTTAGCGTAAATAAGTAATTCCGTCGTTAAATTCCATTTTTGATAATAACTTTGCTTAACACTGATGTTTTAGCACAGTTTATGATCACAGATCATTACGTGTATCATGTTTAAGGTATTATGAAGTGAGTCGATTAGATTACTATACGAGAAGTATAAATATTAGGGGCTATTTCAGCCACTTGTGCAGAACATGCTGGCAAGTTTCTATGTTAGAATATCAGCGCTTTTTAAAGTCTGTTAATAAACGTTAAACACAGACCTAGCTTGCAGCATGCTGGTGCGTTATCAAGAGCACCATGTACGACTTGTGCTAAACAACAAAGTGGCAATGATGTCAATGACTCTGTTGACTACATTGCTGCAAGCGAACAAGGCAATGGCGTAATCACTGACACACCTAGCAACAGCTCTGTCCCAGACTCAGCACTTGAAACACTTCCACAACTCGCACGGGTAGCCACATCAAACCCATCCCCACAGCATTCACCTTTTGAGGAAGCACATTCTTTTGTCAAGATGGTCACAAACAGAAATAAGTGAACAACAATTTAATGATCTTCATTTGAAAATCATTCTTCTGGCTCTCAATCAGTCAAATAATCGTCCACTATTGCAGGATGTAAGCAACGTAAACTAATAAGACTGTGGCGTATGTGGGACCGTATTTCTTTTGATGGAGGTGTCCTATTTAGGTCATGGATTTATGATGAACACACAACAGCTCATAATACCTGAAGCGATGCAAAAGTTTGTCATTCTATGCATGATATACCGTCTGCTGCACATTTAGGGGCTGATAAAACATTTGATTTGTACTGGCCAGGAATGAAAGATGACATTGAAAGGTTTTGTAAAGAATATTCTCAGTGTGTTTTTCGTAAACCTAACAAACCTGTGAAGTCACCATTAGGTCAGATACACGTTTCAAAACCAATGGAAAAAATTGCATTGGACATCTTTGGTGCATTAAAAAAAAATCTGAAAATGCACATGTCTATATTCTAGTTATCTGCGACTGGTTTACGCGGTGGACTGAGGCAGGAATCTGAAACACTTTGTATTTGTTAATGAATTTTGTTTCAAGGCTAGTCAGCAATATGTGCAGTCTATTACATATCCATCATACAAAATTTACAGGTCTGCATCCTAAAGCTAATGGAACAGTTGAGCATTTCATGCGCAATTCAGCGGCACTGTTAAGCATGTATTATTCTACAAACCAACGTCAGTGGGGTCTCAACCTACAACAAGTTAGGATAGCTTATAGGTCATCAGTAAATGCATCCACTGGTAAAATACCAAATCAAATGGTTTTTGGAAGAAATGTTGTCCTCCCCCTCCAGGTATTCATTGAATTGCTACCTCAGTCAAACTTTGTCCAAGGTAACGGTGCGACAACCTCGGACTACATCAAGAGTTTGAAGGATCAGCCGGAAGTGATACATGATAAAGCGTGCAAGGTTCTGAAAACTAAAATTGAATACAGTAAAAGGCATTATGATCTAACAGCTAAAAATGGAGCATTCTCAGTAGTTTATAAGGTATGGCTGCATGACAAACAGCGACGCCCTGGTGTCCGTAGCAAGCTTTCATCGCACTGAAAGGGTCACTTTCTCATTACCAAGGAAATTGATGACTTGGTCTATCTTGTTAAAAGATCTCTCAAGTTACCTGCAAAAGCTGTTCATATTGATAAACTGGTGAAATTCAACTGTGGGAATGTATTTAAATGGTTTGTTGGCTACTGGAGTGAAAAGTCACCGTAGAATTTAAGCTTCTCATGAAATACGCGTAGTAGTTGAACTTTAGTGTAAGTGATGACTCTATTATCGAGAATAAAGAGATAGCTCTGTAGTGAGGATATTTTGATGTGTTTTTTTTTGGAGGCACCTCCACTGGGTATTGAAAGGGGATTGATCACTAGCTTGCGATATAACTATTCATAGATATGATTTTGTGTGGCACCGATGATGGATGTCAGAATGATGTTATTGTAAAATCGATATTTTGTGAATTCAACTACGTAGTGAACGCATATTTCTTGATAAGCAGGCAGCAATGCATATACGAGGCGCAGACTACTTTGATAATTACAGCCTATGAGTAACATTGTAATATAAGAAACAAGCATTCGACTCTCTCAATCTTTTCGTAAAACTTTTAAAAACACTTTAATCTAAACTTTCGTAAAAACTTTATAGTACACACCGTCGCTAGAGCGGTTGAATTTGGCGCCAGGTGAGATGATAATAACAATTCCTGTATTCGTAAGCGCAATTTGGTGTCCGGCTCAAAACTGCGCTAATACACGACCGGGAGCTATTCGACATCAACAGTATCCAGCTCCAAAATACAGGTATTTTTTGAAATTTGTGTCGGTTTTCTTTTGAAAATGAGAATGTCAGCTCCAACGACTTTGTGTACGAAGAGGTAAACATATGGACTACTGATTGGCACCGGTAAGTTTTCGTAAGGTGTAATGTGGATTCTTGAAATGCATCGTGAATTGAAAGAAGTAGTAATTTTTCCACCATTGGAGTCTGGTATCTTGTGGTTTATAGAGACATATATAGTGAAAAAAAATTTTTTTTAAATGTGTCCGTTGAGTGACTAAACCTGTTCAGTGTGTATACTGAGTTCTTATAGTATGTGAATATGAAAAAAAAAATACAAGATAGACACAATTGGGCCAGAATCGCTCTCCTGAACCCAAGTGTCTGTGATTTCTACATCTCTTCATCATCTTTGTCAACTACTTTAAAAACGTCAACAGCCAGTCAGTCTATCACTACGGCATTTACTCGCGACTATATTTATGTGATTAAAATTTGTAAATTTAATGAACTCTTAAAGACTCGTACTAAAAAAAGAGTTTAGCTCTTATTCATAGACTGACCACAGAAGTTACGAATCAGGAAGAGTTAAATGTAGTGTTATTAAAGCTGCTCACCCTCACATTTTGGTAAAAATATAAAGTTCTTCAAAATGTATGTAACTAACGTATTTTAGAAAATAAAGTCATATAAAAAGGTTCAAGTATAAATTCCTGCCACGTACATCTCAAAATTTACAAAAATATGCTACGAAATTTAAAAGCGTTGCAAACGCTTTTGAAATTTCAATATAAACATGTATTCTAGCATAAAATGTGCTGTTTTTGCCCATTTTGCCGGTGTTTTAACAGGAGAAAAAACGTGTGTTGACGGGGAGATTCACGCGCCGTTACAACCCAGTTTTATTTATGCGCAGTACAGGGCCGTTGTAAACAATGGACCTGTCTCCCAAGTCTTGCATCATGTACGGCGTCAACAGTGCCGGGCTAGGTGGTCAATTACTTTTAAGCAACATTTTATGACAATTTTTACTTTTTGTTTATTCTGTTAGAGATTAATTTAATGAACAAAAAGACCCATTACATTAAGTTAGATCCCTATCAGAAATTTACATTTTATTAACTTTTATGAAATTTTGTTATTACTTCCCTTTAATATGAAAGTATTTAAAACATTGAGTATTTCTTTTTTATTTCAATATAATTTCTACTTTTACATTTGAATTGGATAGATTTACAAATATCTTAACATTCTGAACCAAAATGCAAGTTTTAAACCTACGTGTAGCTTCTGAATTGATTTATTTCCAACCTATCTTGGGTGTGCACCCAAGATAGGTAAAGGGAGATAATAATATCTTTTCAAACTTGAATTTCTAATGAATTCCATGTAAATATATAATATTAAATGCAAATATTTCACAGATATAATACAGTAGGTCTTATAATTATATCTTTCTGCAGGCAAAGTATGTGTATCAAATTTTTACTGATGATAAAATAACTCTATCTTGGTTGGGTAACCAGGATAGGGAAATCAAATTTTAAAAATACCTCCAGTGAAAATCTTACTTGAATTAAGCGCTAAGTGAACATAAATAAGTGTAAATGATCAGATGTTAAAGTTTCGAACAAATCTATTACATGGCCAAATTCCAATTATAAACCTTTAAAAAAGTAGCTAAAGTAATTAAACTAGTGTGATTAAAAAATCTTACTTAAGCTAATGAAATGATTAAAACTTTTAATATCCAAAGCATATAATTCTTATTTCATACGATAACTAAATAAATACTATAAGCTTACGTCACATCTGCAGTTTATTAATCCCCAGGCCTCTTATTCAGCGCCTTATAAAGAATTTCTGGGTTTTTAGTTACTAGTAGTATAAATGCGCGTTCAGTTGCACTACATGTCGAAATGACGATTCATAGATTCGAACCCGCATGCTGCTTGACTTGAATTCTTCACACAACTTTTATCGTCGGTTATAAGGAAATCATAAAAGAATTGTATTACACTTACAATATCCGTCATCTCGCACTTACGGAAAGTTATTTATTCGGAGTAATCACTGGAAGATATATTCATGTAAAAAGGTCAGGGTCAGGTTAATTTGTCCGCATTATACGTGTACCACTATTGAAAAGTCGTTGGTTCTTCCAGTCATTAGTGATTTGGTTGATTATTGTTTTAGTGAGGAGAACAATGAATAAAAAATCGAGCGAAAACAAATTATATGTAGTTTTAAAACAAAAGACTCGCACGTGAAACTAAGGGCGGCGAATTTGATCTCAATCTCCACACACAAATGTTACTAGCTGTCTTTTCAGCCTAAATTTATTTTAAATTGAGATTTCGTATGCTGGTGCTTTACACCGGAGAAAAACGAAATACGTATGGTTATGAAAGGATGCGCAGTATTTTCGAAAACCCAAAGATACATACTTAGTTTCAAAAGTTAATAAAAACACAAAGGAATGTAGACCTGTGTATACTTCAAACTGTATTCAGATGATGCTTGGAGTGGAATGGGAATACAGACCCCGTTCAGGCGATGCTTTCAGTGAGGAGGTGAAAAATTACTTTTACTGCGATAAATTAGAATTAAATATCATTTAACACTAACAGATGCTCATCACAATCATACATTCACGAACTTAACATGAAAGTGTGCGAGAGTTCAGTTTTGTTCATTAATGTATTTTGTATATCGATGTTTATATGACGTGTTTTATTTTTCCACGAGTTCCTTCTTTTGCATTGACTGAAATGAGAAAAATAAAAACACCACGGAACAATTAGTTAAGCAACTAATGTAGTTTTTCTTTACAAAATAAACTCTTATTCTTTATGTGTCTATATATATCCGATCTTGCATTGGTTGTTCGCACCCATCCCAGTCACGGAAATACTGATATATTGTATTAATGTTTCAACATTTAGAAGTATTCGTTATACATACCAAGTCGCCACTGGAGCATCTGAATTAATTCTATTAGAGTTGCAGGTATGGTACCGTATATTGTTACTATGTACATGACGGGAGGGTGTAAATCCGATCTAAACGCTGTAGAAAAAGCACTGGTCAAAGATCACATTAACCTATAAAAAATTTAGGCAGATAAAGAATCGTAGCTTTTAAAATAGCCCATCCTGGATTATAAATTGCTTTTTTGAAAAACATGCGCCTGTTAGTAAATCAACTTATTCCTGTGTAAAAACAATAAACGTACAAAGTAACTTCCAGTACATCACAACGTCAAAACTACGTTTGGGCTAGGGGTGAAATTTCGTGGAATTGTAAAAATAGTAAGCCGGTGACCCATCCTTTTTATCATATCAAATGATCGTAAAATAATTTTTATACAGCATATCAAACATATGCGTTTTTTCATCGAGCTGATTTTTAATAACTCCAATTGTAAGACAAAATTTCAAGCCAAACCCTGATAGAAATTTACCGTTTTGACGTCACATAATCGCGACTAGCGTCTCAAGCGTCGAAATTGTTTCATCAAATTTTATACCATTTTAAAGAACGTCTTAAATACAAAGCGCATGTTATTTTATATTGTCTATAAATTTGAAAATAAAAGCGCGGTGAAGGAAAACTCGGGGAATAGTATGAAATAGCGTGCTGTGCAAAAAGTGACGTCAGTGGCAATGTTTGAAGCACAACAGCATAGAAACTGTAAGAGATATCAAAACATTGAAATCGGATTTCCATCACAAATATCTTCAAGTATGCACAGTGTAAATTTCATGAGAAAATTCGAACAAAATATTTGAGGCGCATTCTACCTTAAGACGTCATATAGTGTGAACGTCACAAAATCACATCATTGTACCTGAATTATAAGCACATGTAAATATTTATCAGGTTTATTTTTAGTAATACATTTTGTATATACAAAATAATGGAGTGCTCCGGATGGCGTTTCCATGGATACGCTGGAAGCAGTGTGAAGATTCATGTTCAGAACAAAATGATTATTTTAATTAATTATTCTTTGTAGCCATTCATGTGTGTTATAAACATGTATGTAATTTTGGAAATTAATTGGATAAAAAATAATTAAATAAAAGGAAAATTCTACGAACTTTTCATACAATCCTGGTATATTCAGAAAAACAAGCTTACCCTGCTGTTTTAAGTTTTGAAGGGATACATTTGCGTTGACTACAGCTGGTTTTGGGCTAAACAATTCCTAGAATATGTTTCATAAATACAGAGCGACGATTCTTCGGTCGGTCCGAGGCTAAACTGTCACTTTTCAAAACATCACCGAACTTCGCTACCTAGCTGCTCAGTTCAGACTTCCATCTCTATTTAAAACGAGTGTCTTGTACTTGAAACAATCGATGCGTGGCCTCATGCAATGATGAACTTGAGCCGGCTTTAGCATCAGACTTATCCACTATTTGTAATCAAATGCCGTTGTGTATGGGTAGATCGTCGGACTCATAACCAAGAGGTATTGGGTTCGAATCCAGACAGCGACGTTTGACCGCGATTTCAACAACCCTTTTTTGACGCGAATACTGACCAGACCTCTAGGAAGCAGTCATCGAGAGTAATTAATATAGATTGCAAGCATTTGTTGTTCAATCGATGTAAAGTAAATAAGTTTAAACAAAACTAAGTATTTTACCAGCTTTAGCTTTACGTTTATACTTTTGGGGTTTCGTTTAATATGTAAACGAAACTGTTCTATCCACATATACGATTTTGCTACGCAGCCCTTTGTGCACATGCAAATGCAACATATTGCGTTTAAATGGACAATGAACGTTTAAAACAAATAAATCACTGTAGAGCATATCACAAATAAGAATACTTAGATAGGTTTATGGCCACGGATATCCCAGTAACCTGGAAAAATTATTTTCAAAAACTAAACTACTTTTAATGAACTAAACAACAGCATGTAGGCAATAAAATTTATTGTTCATTTTTTTAATTGAGTAAATTAAATCCAGTTAATGATGTAAACGTGTAAAATCGAGTACTCATTTTCCCTTAAGTTGTTACAGATAAAGTACATATATCAAATATGATACATTCAATCAGAATAACGCCGATTTCACAATATTCGAAATGTTTATCAGAGTAAATACATGTATCACTGACGTGTCTACACAAGAAATATGCAAATGAGTTTCACGATTATCAAACAAACGTACATCTACAGCTTATACATTTTCAGTTTTTTTTCTCTAAATCCGGAAATCACCGAAGTGTGTGTAGCCATCACCATTGGTGTTACCTCCATCAGCTTCATTAGTTACAGAAACGGTGTCCTTTTTGTTACGTTGTAAGACCACATTAGACAAATAAAATAGAATGAGTAAACAATAGGATAAAACCGTATATAGATTATACATGTAGATAAACAGCTATCTAGCGCAAGCTGTTTCAGCTAGTCCAAATGTACATCTTTAAGGTCGATTTCTTTAGTTTTCATTTTAAAGCCGAAAACCACCGAAGTGTGTGTATCTATGACCATACGTGTTACCGCCTTTATACTGATTTTTCACAGAAACGTTGTCCCTTTTATTCAGTTGTAAGATCACAGTAGCCGTTCCATCATCATGACGACCTTCTGTACCATGCGAATTGAAAAATGCCACCGCGTTGTCATTTACCGCAATGTAGTTCCAAAGTTCAACATTTATGCGTCCAAGAACTGTCGAAAAGAATTCGTAAGTACCAGAAGTTGGCGCGCTGAAAATGCCACAAGTTGGATCATATGCATCTCCAATGTTTGTTACAACATTTTCAAATACAATTCCTTCATCAGCGCCATATATTTTGTTACTTTGTTTAGTTGCGAAGAAGGCAATTGTCCTTTCCTTCTTTTCAGTCGTAGCTTGCTCTGTAACTGCAAGTAAAACAAACAATACATTTTCAGAACCGGATCTATCATAACTGTTTTACATCGGTTCACATTTTAATAGTTACGTATATAATGAAATTATGCACACTTCTATAGAAAACAGCAACAGAAGATGAGCACTAAAATAGATTGTATGTGTCAGCAATGTCATCGGTCAAACTTTCAAATGGCAGAAAGTACAAGTTTTGTCTTAATACTTTTAGAAAGTGTCACATTAATTATTTTTAAATGAAACATTAAGATACAATATTGTATTTTATAACGCTGTTAAATGACATTGAATATAAATAAAATTGCCTGCTGAAATAACATTTTTTTCGTTTTAATGCGAGAACACTTTTAGTTGTTTTAGCAAATGTTATATTACCTGATGCGTTGAATTCTTCATAATTCATTTCAAGTTTATCAAGTTTTCTTTGCATATCTTCCATTCGAATTTCCATTCTGATCATCATTTCTAAAGTTTTTTTCTCGTAGTGAAACTTAGAGCAATGCTCCTCTTCACCGGATGTAAATCCAACAACAACAACAACAGCAAAAAGTAAGTACAGAAACATGATTTGTTTCAGCCTGATACTTTTATCCTGAATAGTGTGGAGAAAAAATAAAGAGCTTAAAAGTGTAACTGTCTGACACCTTTAATGTCACAAATTTAAGTAAGAACGAGAATGAATGTTATGGATAGAGACACTTTTGAAGACACGCTTAATCCTTGTACCTCCCTTTACAATGGACGGTTCCAGTGTCTACAATTATATTAAAATTAACTCGCTGGATTATCCAATGACCACACTGGGACACCACGCGTCCAATGGTTGGCCTGGCTTGCACAAAAGATCACGTGGGTTTGTTTGTGATATTGTTTATGTTTTCGGAGATCTTAAAAGTAGTGTGCATTGATAAAAGGATTAATTGCGCTGTTGTTGGATGAAATTTCGATGACAGGTATCAGTATATCTAAGTGTTTGGCTGTAAGGTTTCAAATTTCAGCAAACAAACAAAGATAATAACATTGTATCGTTTTTAAACATTTAGCTTTTGTAAACAAAACATTGTATAATCTCTTTTGGCGATCTGATTCGAAATGATACACACAGTCATGCAGAGATACTGGTAACTAAGATAATTGTTCTCAAACTATAATTTTAAGTACTCTATTTGTACTTGTACATTTTGGAAAACTTTGTCTTCAGTTGTCAGAATTTAATTCAAATGGCGTATACTGTTAAACAACTTGGCCAGTTTGAATGAACCATCAGAGGAATATATTATAATTGACAACCTGACCTGTTAAGAGTACATTAAATATTTAATATTTCATAAGAACCTAATAATTTGCTAGTAATGTTATGTTTTATATAAAAAAAGTATAGTAATACAAATAATAAATCAATAATGATGAAAATTGACCAAACCATTCCGCCCTGCTACACTCAGAGACGCATAATCTAGAATTTCTCCTAAACCGCTGACCCAAAAACCATAAAGCGGTATCACATCCTAATAACTGGGTCAGTTTTAATTAAACCTCAGAAATTGATATTTGGATTGTCCTGTTTATAACAGAACTCAAAGTATTCCGTTCCCCTGCACTGGATACTATGACCAGCTGAATTGAAAATACGAAAACAAATATTTTAATGACGTTTCTTCCAAAACCATGGTTAAAGTTTTCAACTGGTAGAATTTTAACTAAGTTTCACCAAAATAGGCACTGAATTGCCTTGATTTTAAAATAGCTCAGATCAGGCCTTTACGCTCTGGTGAACATAACTGCCGCCAAAAGCAATCATTTGAACGATATCTCTACGACATCTTAATCACCCCAGGAATTAACTGGAATAATCAGTGGATAAAATTGGTTTGGTTGGCTTCGAGACTTAAAAGATAAAACGATATTTAAATGACATCTCCTAACTGAGCAGATGATTTATATCACGTTCAGATACTTATGTCCCACCTAAATAATGGAGACTTGCTTATTTGTTTCACATCTGTTGTATTACTTCAGTGACATTTAGATATAGTTCCGTCAGGTAATATATTTAAACATATATATTTGATCGAATACATGATTCAGATTCTTGCAAGTGTGTCGTCCAAGGTAATTCTGACCGATAACATACTTATTACATGTACTCTTATTCTTTACATGTAACATCAAACAAAATAACCAAAATTACGACGGACGTGAAAATGTTTCTGCATGTATTGACACGATACTAGTTTTAATATTTCGAAAATTCGCTTGAGAAGGAGCATTTTTGAGACAGATGTACAGTCAAACCTGTGTTAAAGACCACATATGAATAAAAACCACCCTGAGAATAAAGACCAACAGGGAGATCGCAATGCACTATTCATATATAGAAGAAATACATATGAATATAAACGACCTGCAAACAAAGACCATATTAGTGGTCCTTGTTCACAGGTTTGACAGTATATTTCTTTAATGTTTACCTCAAGGAAATTTTGTATCTGAAAGATACATGTATGTTGTATAGAGACAAGAAAAAATATTTGCAAGTAGGAGGTTACATAAAAAGATAGAGTTGATGATGTATATCTAACATCATAGTTTTTAAATGAACATTCTTCCGTGTATATTTAAATATTTGCTTCAAAATTCCATACTTAAGAAGAAAATAATTGGAGAGAAAACAAAATGTGTGCTAATTTGTAACATTGCATTCGAATGTCACAGCAATATGTTCTGTTTTATTCTTCCCTTACCAACGGAAGGTAGATATTGATAGGCTTGTATCATTTGATCATGATCTACGCTGTTTGTATTTCAGTCAGATTTTCTCCAAACACCCTTGGAACTCTGAATGATACTATCCTTATTAAAAGACGGACAAGTCCATTTTAGTTATTTTGCAGGGTAAACTCAGTACCGTAAAGCATTCAATAATATATGTAGAGTTGATTTTGATAAATTGTGGTAAAATGAGCCATAGATCCTTCTCTGATATTGTATATATTTATTATCTTACGTTCATTGAACACGTAATGAATGTTTCGAAAATATAACCTGCTAAATGTAGGGATGCCCCTTTAACACATAATTAATGTTTCGAAAATATAATCTGCTAGATGTAGAGAGTGCCCCTTAATGAGTGGATGCGATTTATTATGCCCCCTTCGAAGAAGAGGGGTATATTGATTTGCAAATGTCGGTCGGTATTTCTGTCTGTCCGTCCGTCTACCAGCTGGTTTCCGGATGATAACTCAAGAATCCTGAAACTTGATGTGGTGGTTGGTTATGACCAGCAGAGGACCCTATCGTTTTATGCCCCCGAAGGGTGGCATATATAAATCGCACCGTCCGTCTGTACGTCCCCCCTTACACATTCGTGTCCGGACTGCAACTTTGTCATGCATTGAAGGATTTTAAAATAACTTTGTTACACAGATGTCTAGCACATCAAAACGAAGTGTCGCGTGTAAGACCCATGTTCCTACCTCAAAGGTCAAGGACACAGTTAGATTTTGAAGGTAATGGATTTCTCTATATATGCACACATTCGTGTCACGTCCCTACCTCAAAGGTCAAGGCCACACTTAGAGTTTGAAGGTAATGGATTTCTCTGTATATGCATATATGCAAACATTCGTGTCTGGACTGTAACTTTGTCATACATTGTCTAGCACATGAAGACAACGTGTAGCGTGCAAGACCAACGTCCCTACCTCAAAGGTCAAGGTCACACTTAGAGTTTGAAGGTAATGGATTACTATATAATTATATACATATATGCACACATTCGTGTCCGGACTGTAATTTTGTCATGCATTTAAGGATTTTAAAATAACTTGGCACAAATGTCTAGCACATCAAGACGACGTGTCGCGTGCAAGACCCATGTCACTACCTCAAAGGTCAAGGTCACACTTAGATTTTGAAGGTAATGGAAACCTCTATATATGCTCACATTCGTATCCGGACTGTTAATTTGTCATGCATTTAAGGATTTTAAAATAACTTGGCACAAATGTCTAGCACATCAAGACGACGTGTCGCGTGCAAGACTCGCGTCCCTACCTCAAAGGTCAAGGTCACACTTAGAGTTTGAAGGTAATGGAAACCTCTATATATGCACACATTCGTATCCGGACTGTACCTTTGTCATGCATTGATGGATTTTAAAATAACTTGGCACAAATGTCTAGCACATCAAGACGACGTGTCGCGTGCAAGACTCGCGTCCCTACCTCAAAGGTCAAGGTCACACGTAGAGTTTGAAGGTAATGGATTTCTCTATATATGCATATATGCACACATTCGTGTCCGGTCTGTAACTTTGTCATGCATTGAAGGATTTTAAAATAACTTGGCACAAATGTCTAGCACATCAGGACGACGTGTCGCGTGCAAGACCCATGTCACTACCTCAGGTAACTGTTACTAAAATAGTTTATAAAATTGTTTATCACCATAAAAAATTTTTTTAGGTCAATGTCACTGAGTTTTTTCGAACTCTTTTTTATTATAAATATGTTTACGCCAAAAGGAAAAATTAGGTCAAGGTCACTACTAAAAATAGATGTTTTTCAAAAAAATTTTAGTTTTAAATTGTTTTTAGCAAAAAAAATTTACGGGTCAAGGTCAAGGTCACAGTTACTAAAATACTTTTGAATTTCTTTTATTTAGTTTTTAATAGTTTTTGTAGCAAAAAATATTTTTTTTTAAGACAAGGTAACTTCGTTTTTTTCGATTGTTCATTATTTTTTTATTTTATTTTTTTATTAGATGCCGTTATCACGAACACACACCGACTTTTATATTTAAAACTGTTCCTTTCTTAGTACAATTTTGCACCAAGGGGACCATACGTACATTTACAAACAGCTCTTGTTAGAGAAAGCCTCTATATTGATAAATTGTGGTAAAATGAGGCATTTTTCGCCATAGGTTCTTCTTTGAAATTGTATTTATTTATCATTCTACGTTGATTGAGCACATAATCTATGTTTCGAGAATATAATCTGCTAGATGTAGGGAGTGCCCCTTTAAGTAATGTTCAGTGAGTAATATTCACTAAGTAATCTAACAGTATTTATTAGATAATTAACTTGCTTTTACCAGGACATAAAGGTGCATGAAATCTATAACAGAGCTCTTGAAGCTCCAGCAAATTCAAATGTCGTGTCCAGCATAACGGGCAACATACTTGAATTTGTGCTGCAGCCATATAAAAGAGGGAATGTTCGTATAAAGATGAACTTCTCATGTCAGTGATTGTCTATGGCTATTTTTCTCTGTTCCGTGTCACATGTTATTGCTTAACTGAAACGCGTATGTTTGTTTTCAGTTTATTGGTCTTTTCATGTGGTGCTTGGTTCTATGCGTCTCATCGTTTATTTACTGTAAAAGTCGCAAGACGCAGTATTTGAAAATGGAAAGTGGAGAACACAATATGAGTTACAGTGCCGCTCGTAATGACCAAAGTGCTGGATTATTCATACCGACTTGGACTCGGTACCTTCAACTATCATGCATGGTTGTGGTTTTTGTGATTGGGTTACCTGGTAACGGATTAGTGGCAATCATTCAAACAAAACTGAGGAATAAGACAAGCACTGACTATGTTATTCTATCGATGGCAGTTGTTGATTTGTTTTGCTGCATTTTTATCACACCGTTCTATATGATGCAAAATATTCCGGCTGTTTGGAACTTTGTAAGAACTAACAGTTTTTGTAAATTAAAATTTTTTCTCATATATGGAACAAATATTTCTTCTACAATGCTGTTTTCGATGTTGGCTTTCGATAGATACATGCGAACCTGTCAGCCACTGAGTTCGAAATACACATGCAAGAAAGTCAAAATCAGCTGTACCGGAAGTGTGACGATTAGTTTTCTAGTGGCAATTGCGTCATTCTTTGGTTTTGAATTAAAAGAAGACGCTACCGGATGTCGTAAGGTCGAATCTTGCCGAATAGTATCAAAGGTAATGAACTCATGCTTGACTAGTGCATTTATCTTACTTCTTGGTATGGTTGCTGTTTGTTACACCAAAGTAGCCCTGAAGCTACGCGAGAGAGGTAGAGACAGACTGCGACATACAGCTGAATTTAGCGGGAAAAAGAAAACAACAACACAATATTTTGCTTTGTTCAGACCGAGAAAAATTTTACCATTGATCGCGGAACACTATGAAATTCGTAATGAAAGCAACAACGCGGAAAAATGTCGATCTACAAACACAGATTCGAAACCCAGTGTCGTTTTGGAAAGTTGTAGTGATCAGTCAGTCTGTGTTCTTCATACAACCGGAAGTGATGTATCTCATTATTTAAACGCTAAACCTCCTGTCACGAAGCCAAGCAGCTCTTCGTGGTCCGTTGCGGGAACATCTAAAGCCAGTGAAACCCTGCCTACATTAAAGTCTCCTTGTACAAGTGAAGCAGCACCAATTAGGCGTGGTATGCCCTTGGTTTCAAAAACGACGAATAAAAGTTGCGGCGGTACCATTACTAGTGGGACGGCAAATCAAAAGTCTGTGACCTTTAGTTTTGAAGGAAATGAAACATTGAAAAACGAAGCTCAACAAAAGGAACAACAACAACAACAACATGGTGATGTTATTTTAACCAATCTGACTAGAAACCGTCGGAAAGCAAATTACGTAACATTTATGATGTTTCTAATTACGGTTTCCTATTCAGTGACGTGGATAACAAACTGGGTGCTGTTCGCAGTCATAGACCAAAGTACGGAAACCGGAAGTGTCGTCATTTACATTTCGAAAACATCTTTTGTACTTAATTACATTACAAATCCTATATTTTATGCTTTCCTGAGCTCAAAATTTCGACAACAGGCAAAACACCTTTTTAAGATTGAATGAAACGTAGCACCAAACCTTTCATTTGTTGTGACATTTTTTTCTGACATTGCTCGGTCCGGGCTTTTCCGAATTTTCTAATTAAAGAAAATTTTCCGTGTCTTTAAGGATGAAAGATTTTACAGGCTCGCCTGAACCGAACACAAGAATGAGCTGATAGTATAACTGGTTGGCTGGGTGCCAATCGCCCTTCAGCCAACATTATCAACTTGCAACATTTTCCCCCTAGAACTAAAGTCAGAATTACTGTTATTAAGGTTATGTAGGCGTTGACAAAGCATGTCGCATAATGGCTTCATAACGAATCACCAGAGCGAGCTCCTAAATTTACGAGCCAGTTTTGTCTTAAGCGACTTTTCATATAATGGAGTATTACGTTCACTTTAAAGAATCTAAATGGATGCCCGAGGCTCTTGTGCTATTATGTCTTAAAATCGACTGAAACTGGATAATTTCAAACTGCTTCTGCATGCGAAGATATTTTATCTTTTTGTTTGAAACAGAAGCTGGTCTACATATTCATATGTCTATCAAAAGCTGACATTTGTAAAGAAAGTTGAGTGCGTTTTATCTCAAATTACGCAGACTTAATGGACGAAAAAAATTTAATAGGTTATCTTACCTTTCATAAGTGTTCTTGCGTGATTGCTTTGTAAATATGTTAAAACTGTTCACAGATTGTCTTTGAACTAGTTTCTTTCAAATTGAAATAATTATGAAACTACCTAAACTTTGACTGAGTCAAATAAATGAAAGTCATTTAAAAACATTAAAATTAGTAGGGGGGTTATTATCACAGAAAAAAAAGCAAATCAGTATCAACTAATCGTGGATTAGCACTATAATTAAAGGAATGTCACGTTTCGTACAAATACATGCATCACGTGACCTATATGTATATATAGACGTCATGTCTCTATATAAACTGTCAGCGTAACCGAATTAGTAATGATTGTAACAACATACCATGATAGAAACTTCTAGCGACGACTCCCGTCCACAGACACTTGGGTTCAGGTGAGCGATTCTGGCCCAATTGTGTCTATCTTGTATTTTTTTTCATATTCACATACTCTAAGAACTCAGTATACACACTGAACAGGTTTAGTCACTCAACGGAAACATTTTAAAAAAAAAAAATTTTTTTCACTATATGTCTCTATGCTCGCATAAAAGATAAAGTTCTTCACTGTATGTCAATAACGTATTTTAGAACAGGCTCCAGCATATCTCTAAATTTCATATAATACGCTACCAAATTCAAAAGCGTTGCAAACTGATTGTACACAGACGATAGAAAATCACATTTACCTTACCCATGTGACAATGATTGTAAACAGACGATAGACAATCACACTAAATTTGCTTATGTGACACTGATTGTACACCTACGATAGACAATCACACATATTTTGCCCATGTGACACTGATTGTTCACTGACGATAGACAATCACACTTATCTTGCTTATGTGACACTGATTATACACAGACGATTGCAATCACACATATTTCTGCCCATGTGACACTGATTGTACACAGACGATAGAAAATCACATTTACCTTACCCATGTGACAATGATTGTAAACAGACGATAGACAATCACACTAATTTTGCTTATGTGACACTGATTGTACACCTACGATAGACAATCACACTTATCTTGCCCATGTGACACTGATTGTTCACAGACGATTGCAAACACACATATCTTGCCCATGTGACACTGATTGTTCACAGACAATTGCAAACACACGTATCTTGCCCATGTGACACTGATTGTTCACAGACGATTGCAAACACACATATCTTGCCCATGTGACACTGATTGTTCACAGACGATTGCAAACACACATATCTTGCCTATGTGACACTGATTGTACACAGACGATAGACAATCACACTTATCTTGCCTATGTGACACTGATTGTTCACAGACACACATATCTTGCCTATGTGACACTGATTGTTCACAGACACACATATCTTGCCTATGTGACACTGATTGTTCACAGACGATAGACAATCACACTTATCTTGCCTATGTGACACTGATTGTTCACAGACACACATATCTTGCCTATGTGACACTGATTGTTCACAGACACACATATCTTGCCTATGTGACACTGATTGTTCACAGACGATAGACAATCATACTTATCTTGCCTATGTGACACTGATTGTTCACAGACGATTGCAAACACACATAGCTTGCCTATGTGACACTGATTGTTCACAGACGATTGCAAACACACATATCTTGCCTATGTGACACTGATTGTTCACAGACGATTGCAATCACACATATCTTGCCCATGTGACACTGATTGTACACAGACGATAGACTATCACACTTACCTTACCGAAATGACACTGATTGTTAACTGACGATAAACAGTCACACTTACCTTACCAATGTGACACTGATTGTACACATACGGTAAACAGTCATACTTACCTTACCAATGTGACACTGATTGTACACAGACGATAGGCTGTCACACTTACCTTACCCATGTGAGAATGATTGTACACAGACGATAAACAGTCAAACTTACCTTGCCCATGTGACACTGATTGTACACAGAAGATAAACAGTCAAACTTACCGTACCATGTGACACTGATTGTACACAGAAGATAAACAGTCAAACTTAACTTACCTATGTGACACTGATTGTTCACAGACGATAGACAGTCACAATTACCTTACCCATGTGACATTTATTGTACACAGACGATTAACAGTCACACTTACCTTTCCCATGTGACATTGATTGTACACGGACGATAGACAGTCACAATTACCTTACACATGTGACACTGATTGTACACAGACGATAAACAGTCACAAATAACTTACATGTGACACTGATTGTACACCAACGATAAACAGTCACACTTACCTTACCCATGTGACATTGATTGTACACAGACGATAGACAGTCACAATTACCTTACACATGTGATACTGGTTGTACACAGACGATAAACACTCACACTTACCTTACCAATGTGACACTGATTGTACACAGACGATAAACAGTCACAAATAACTTACTCATGTGACACTGATTGTACACAGACGATAAACAGTCACACTTACCTTACCCATGTGACACTGATTGTACACAGACGATAAACAGTCACACTTACCTAACCCATGTGACACTGATTGTACACAGACGATAGACAGTCACACTTACCTTACCAATGTGATACTGATTGTACACAGACGATAGACAGTCACACTTACCTTACCAATGTGATACTGATTGTACACAGACGATAGACAGTCACACTTACCTTACCAATGTGACACTGATTGTACACACATGATAAACAGTCACAATTACCTTACACATGTGACACTGATTGTACACATACATTAACAGTCACAATTACCTTACCAATGTGACACTGATTGAACACACATGATAAACAGTCACACTTACATTGCCAATGTGACACTGATTGTACACATACTATAAACAGTCACATTTACCTTGCCTATGTGACACTGATTGTACACATACATTAACAGTCACAATTACCTTACCAATGTGACACTGATTGAACACACATGATAAACAGTCACACTTGCTTTGCCAATGTGACACTGATTGTACACATGCTATAAACAGTCACATTTACCTTGCATATGTGACACTGATACGGACAATAAACAGTCATACTTACCGTACCCGTGTGACACTGATTGTATACATACGATAAACAGTCACACTTACCTTGTCCATGTGACACTGATTGTATACATACGATAAACAGTCACACTTACCTTACCCATGTAACACTGATTTAACACAGATGATAAACAGTCACATTTATCTTGCCCATGTAACACTGATTTAACACAGATGATAAACAGTCACATTTATCTTGCCCATGTGATACTGATTGTACACAGACGATAAACCGTCACACTTACCTTGCCAATGTGACACTGATTGTACACAGACGATAAACAGTCACATTTATCTTGCCAATGTGACACCGATTGTACACTGATAGATAGACACATACGATAGACAGTGACACTTACCTTGCCAATTTGACACTGATTGTTCACATACGATAGACAGTCACACTTATCTTGCCAAAGGGACAGTAACTGTACATAAACTTTTATAAAATATGTTTGCCCCCAAACCACTAGACCAAGAGTTTGCTCTACCAAATTAGTTCTAAGTATCTCCTTGGTTGAATTTTGGTTAAACCTTTGTATGCAATGTAGTGAACAAAAAATTCATGTCAAAAACTGTGAGGTACATCAGTTTTGGATTATCATATATAATATATTGAGGCTCTAAGAGTGACGTTGTGCAGTTATTTTTTGTATATGATGTTTTTATGTATTTGTACATAGACGATACTATAATGAAAATGAATTAAACTGATAGAAAACGGCTCCGCCCTTGGCTTTCTTCTTTTACATACATCCGAAATAATCTACTTGGCTATTTGATAGAATAAAACCGTCAAGTTTGAGAATGGGTAGTTTGATCTCTTTGGGGACATCTTTTGGCCTTTCCGGTAGAAATGCTGTACAGATGTATGGCGGCTTTGTAGAACATTCTTTGTTCAAGAACCACCAGTTCAAAATGATTAGATAGAAATATATATTTTTACAGTGGTTTTTCAATAGGTGTTGATTCATCAATATACATTACCACATTAGGAAGTGACTTCTATTTCTATGCAAGTAGTGATAATCAATAGTTCTATACCAGTACACTGTACATTAATTCATCTCCACACGTCTCAAGTATCAGTTCAATTAAATAATTTTTTAATTAATGCAGAAACATTAGGCAGAATAACACATCATTTACTTTTGAAATAGATGATCCCAACATTTTATCAGATCATTGTACAGTATTTTTTTTCTTTTTGTGACGGTACCACTATGCATGAAGCTACGGAAAGGCTTTCGGATGATAACGACCAGTACATAGAGTGTGCATACAAACGGGAAAGCGACTTTTTAGACTCATTATGCATGACGGCAAATCAGGCACTAGAACCATTGATTAATAGCGCTGGATACCGTACACTGTAACAGGGGGTGAAGGTCATGCAGTTAAAAGCTTGATAGGATAGGTGGGTAACAATTTACTATTTAAACTGGCTACATTCACTACCGAGGAGGTTGGTCTTTCGGATGAGACCTAAACGCGAGGTCCGATGTATAGGTGCTGTACACCGGGCATGTTAAAGAACCAGGGGTGTCTCTGGCACGGGATGCTTTCTGTATCTTGCAATATCCTCCGAAACCTAAAACTACTAAACTTTTTTCCAGGGGGCGTTGGTCATATGAATAACCGGTATCAACGTTAAACCTTTAAAATACACATATACATATATACCGATGAAGAGGAGCAGATCAGTGGTTTAGTGGTTAACCATTCAATAAATCAGTAATTTCACGCATTTTTGTCCCGACCCGCGAAAACGCGACATGGCAGAAATCTTCAACAATACAGATACAGTGCTTTACGTTCACCATCAGGTGAGTTAAAAAATATGTAATCACTGAGCTATGGAAATGACGAAAGAAGTATGACCTTCCATAAAATTGTTATCTCTACCATGTTATGAATTCAGGACATGTTTATTTACCTGTAATTAAACTAGATATAAATACATGTAGTGCATAGACAGTAGTTTCATCGACATCTATATTCACGAATAATAATTGTAAAGATATTTTGACGATTGATGTTAATTAGACATATTGGTAAAGCAATGGATTACTCCGCCTTTTTTAACAGAATCACAAGGGCAAGAAAACCCTCAGCTTTAAGGGCGTTATGTAAGTATTGACTTGCTATGTAAATATAGTTTAATGATATTTTATTTTGTTCTTTGTACATACTTTAAGTGTGAAATTCCAGTACAGTACATATATATTACAAAGAAAAAGGGGTTGAGCCAAAAGCTCGACATAATCAAGGGCTCCTCCCTTGCTATTCTGTATGTTTAAACCTAAACATGCAAGTTTACACATACTGCATGATGTGCCGTTTATTTTTATATTTACTGATTGATGCAGGTGTGTAAATAGTAAAAGTCCATTATGTTGGTTTTCCCATGACGCGACTCAATTTTTGTAATTTTTTACACTAAAACATGCAAAGAACACGAATGATAGGTATTTCAAAATGAATGAATCACAGTATACTATTGTAAATAATCATAGTAATCAATCAATAATTTCATTCAACGATAGTTAGGAAACCTGTCTATTAAAACACTGTTGAAAAGGTGGTTTAAGACGAAACTATTTTGCTACTATAGCTTACTAACAAAATATTCGGTGCATTTTAACAGTCTTTTTCGCATGTTTAACTATATTAACAAATGCACACCACGGTGCTTCCCTGAATATGGCAGTTAAAGGGTATATTTCACAATTATCGCTTATAGCGACAGCAACTTAAAAACTGGCTCTTTTTACATAGATTCTAAAGTTAAATAACAATCATCTTTAAATTCCCAACTGCGTAGTATCTTTATTGGCCGGTTGTTGAACAAATATAATCGGCGCTTAACCCTCGATTATAATAAGCCAGTTGCACAACACTGATTTAATGAACACCGACTTATCTTTCAGCAACTGATTTGATAAGCGCCGCTTATTACAACCGAGTTGCCGGAACATATTTTTCACGATTATGATTACGATTAACGCGCGATTATCCAAACCTGCTAGTGGGGTGGTTACGACAATTTATCGGTGAACATGGAAATTATAAACTCATTTATGCGTGACTAATTAGTGTTAAGATTAATTAAGAAGAAACATGGCTATTATAGATACGGGCAATATTGTAGAAGAATATTTTTGTTAGAATCAGATACCGCTTTTCCGTAGAATGTGTTTTTAGTCTTTGATATGATTAAAAACCACAGGATTGCACCTGACAGATACTGCTAGTGATACAACTACTGGTATGCCTTTGTTTTTATGGCAACTAATACTTATTAATCCCTTGTATAGTTTTGTCGTTGTCCGCCCGTCGATTCGTCCCTCAGTCTGTCGTGTGAGATATATGCGGCGTTATCTATATGTGGCAGACATGCGCCTTGATCCAGCCTCAAGCTCTCACTTTGTTTAAAATGTAATATATATTCTGTTTAAATTACATCCATATTTCGTTTAATGATAGTGATGAAATAAAAGAAAGCAAGCCGATGTATGAAAGTCCTAAACAGAATACACATGACTGTATACATATGACACATATATCTGAATATCGTTTGTTTTTATTATGAAAATGCATTATTTCGATAAGATTGCATTTAGAAATCTACTTTATAGTGCAAGACGGTATTAAAAAAAAGTATTTATCACGAGTCTTTTACTCAGATGGAAGTATCCGTCACCTTGGGTAACTGTCTCTGGAAGCGGTTGTTTCAATTATTGTTTGGTATAAATATTAACGTCTGTGAATCTACGTTCCTACTGGAAGATGGGTATTAGGTATGAGGTATTCAATACCTAGGTATATTTGAATATCTAGCCAGCTAGGAGTTTGGTTTTTTGCATAAGTTAAGGCCAATACCCAGCATGATTCGTATACCCAGCCAGCTGGGAGGTGGGGATACGCTAAAAAATGCGTTTTGCGAATACCCAGCTAGCTTCAAATAACCTGCAAGCTGGAGGTTTGGTGTTCGCTAAACGTTCAATGAATACCTAGCTAAACTCGAATATCCAGCCAGCTATGTGTTGGGTTTCTGCATAAGTTACGGCCAGTACCAAGTTATCTTCGAATAACCCAACTCCCAGCTGGCGGGGTATTCGAATCTAGCTGGGTATGAGCCTTTTTTGAATACCCAGTGGTCAGAATGTGATTTAATCAAATGTAATTACAATTTACAAAATATTAAGGCTGGCTATTATCTGATATACTTTCCCCGGTTGTCACATATCATTTATAATTTACATTACAAGAAACTTATAATGAAATAATTAAAAACACAACAAGTTCTTTCAGTTTAAAGCTTGCTGTTCTACAATGATGTTTATGAACAGATCACAGCAGATATTTATATCATTTGCATTAATTAAAAATGTCACTGGGCTAAATTCCTTTTCCGCTTAAAAATTATTTTATTGCTGATGTACAATTTGTGTAAATACATATACATGCATATTATTTAACAGTTGTGTGATTAATATCATTATTGCACGGCGTATCAACGCCGTGCTACTTGTATTTAGGTTTTGTGGTTTTGACACTGGTGACGGATTTTGAGAATTTCGTCCTTTCGTTTTTTTTTAAATGGTTATTAAACTCCGTTTAATAATATTTTGTGGACATTAATTTTTTTTTCTACATTTTTCTATATTTTAAGGAAACTATACATGACTTTTCAAAAGATTTTTTTTCGTATTTCAATATGCCACATGACTATCGGAACTGAGCAGGTTTATGTTTTTCCTTTCAGGTTTTCTAGAGCGCGCTTGATTCACTTGCTACGTTTTTCTCTTTTTTAATAATCGAACTTGACATTGGCGGATATTGTTCGGTTTTTTGTGTGGTTTTTTTTTTTGTGGTTTTTTTTTTTTTTGACATTTATAATGATAAACACTTGAAGGTAGCTTACTTAAGGTCCAGTCAGCCAACAATGGTTTAAAACTGCTATTAATATATAAAATTTTCATTTGTGAACGAGCGACAAAAAATTCGTGAAGTAGAACTAGTGGCGAAAAATATCTACAGTATTGCAAACAAACCGGCTCTATGACGAAAATCACAACAACAACATATCACACGTTGGATCGTGATTCCGCACTTAAATATTCGTGTTTTCACATTTATCAGCTTATATAGTTTGCTGCGGGTAAGAACATTTTAACATTTTTTCGGAACAATGACTATTCAGGGCAATATTCATCAAGGCACGTTAGGTTTGCGTGGATTAAGTTCATCTTTCGGAACGCAGTGCACGGCCATTGCTCTGGTTGCAATGATATTTGCAGGATTTCATGTTGACCCAATCATGTGACAAAGTCATCATTTAGATACTATTATTTACGAAGGAGATTCCCTTTATGAAACAATTATTAATTCACGATTCCATGGCAATGCACATATGTTACTTAATCATGATGATTTGCCAAACACTTTTTCATCTTTTGGCATAAATTATGACCAGCATATTCTGTCAACAAGTTTTGGTGTAGTCAATAACCTTCCAGCTAATATTGAAGCAGGTGGTCAAACCCTTGAAGATGCATTACAATTTTCATTTACTCATTCGGATTGGAACTTGGGTACATTTGGCGGCTCAACTATTGCAATGTTTTTTCAAAATGGACACTACTTTGTTTTTGATTCACATGCAAGAGATATGAATGGCCAAGTGCATCCCGAAGGCTCCAGTGTCTTATTACAATTTAAGGATTTGGTGTCTCTTGCATTATACATCCGTGAAGTTTATAAAGATAACATGTTTAATATATCACCCATTGTTACAGAACGCCATTTGGATTTAAGTGCTTTGAATTTTACTTCTTCTGGATATCATGCAGGCACTAGCACTGCTCGCAATAGCACTGCTCGTGGCCACTTGAATATTAATAAGTGATGACATTCTTCACATTACATCTTTGATATGCAACCCAGTTTGCTCTCACAATTAAAAACTAAAATTTGAAAAAATAAAGTAGAATCCATACTCACTTTGCATACATCACTGTGTCCGACTTAAAAATTTAAGTTATACAAAATTACAAAAAATGAGAGCGAACACTCTGGTGTTGAACCTTGTGTGAGACTTGAGTATAAATCACTACACTTGCTATAGCATGTGTACCAGCTTATTGCATAAATTTGCATATTTTACTGTACTGTCCTATTAACTAACACTTAGTATTGCTTTTTCAGTCTTCTCCATTAAAACATACAAGGGATGGCAGTTTGCCCACAAAATTCATTTCGTTGAAAGATGAGAACACTGGACCTACAGTGAAATGTGCACTCTTCGGGGAAGACGCTTCCAAAAAGTACAATGAAGGTGATGTAGTAGCTATAACAGATGCCTACAGATGGAAACAGACAGGAATGCTGTCAACTAAAAGAACAACGCAAGTTGAGGTAAGATAACCAGTCATTTATTCTACTTGCATTTACTATTGAGGTTGTTTCAAGTGACAGTCAAAATTTCACCTTGAATTCATATTTAATCAGTATGTTTTATGTGCATAGTTGGTTTTCATCAGCTATTTTATATCCCCATTCCCCCACCCTAACATAGAGTTATGGCATTACTTTTGCAGTTAATTTATTTCTTTATATACTATTAACCAGCTTGCTTTTTTCAATTTATTTCCATACGGAAAAAGACCTCAAGGTTCAAATTTAGGTGTCATTACTTGCAAAATGCAAGTTCAATTTAAAGAATGCATGTAACTTGCCCCACCTTGCCAGGTTTTGAAAGTGGAATTTTCCTTTGCACTTTCCATTTGTAAAATGATCTAAAGTTTCATGTCTTCCAAATGATGTGTGCTCATCTGCATGTGGTGGTAAATATTTTTGAAAACCCTTGACAATGAAGCCTTGTCATTTATTGTTAGGATGGCATTTCCACTTTAAATTACTTGTGCACTTTGCTGCTTATGTCTTTATACAGTTTGATTATTTACATTACAAAAAAATGGTTAAATTCTTATGTCAGTACTGTTTATTGCTCTGTGTTGGAAATGCAACAAAAATACAGTCTTGTTCTGTAAAAAAATATGTGCATAGAGAAACATTTTCTTACATGTGGTTGTTTGAGACAACATACAAGTAATATTGATAACTTAAACTCAGGTAAGCAGCTTAAACGAATCATTGTCCACTTGTGATGTTTATACTTAATTTCATACTAAATCAAATTCCTTTATTTCTTTTCCAGTTCAGACCTCCATCTACCTTACAGTTTGAGATTACAGCCAATGAAAAGTTAGATGATCCAGATTTTTCTGATGACAATCCAGATCAGGCTGCCGAGGCGTTCTTAGTCAAAGGAGTCATTTCAGCGCATACATATGCATGCTGTCCAAAGAAAAGTAAGGAATAAAGTGAAAGGATTTATGCATTAAAATGTATCTACATAAAACTATTTGCTGAAATGTTGGCAAAATAATTACTTCTGTATGATATTAATCACCTTCATTGTAAGAAATGATGGGATCACAAATTATTTACCTCAACTTCTCAAAAAAAAGTCAGAAGTATTGTTGTCAATTGATTGTCAGTGAGTTTGTCTACATTCCTTTTTTTGTGTGCGTCATGTTCTCGGAGACAATTAATGGCATTCACTTCTCGTTTCAAACTGAATACTTGTTTACAATAAAATGAGAAACCTATACCAGCATGGCAGTTTACTAAAAAGTTTTGCCAAAGTTGTGCCCCTTTGTTTTGCTTAATATTATCAAATAGTCTATTAATATCAAACTTTTTGACTTGAAACTTATAATAGTTATTAACAAGAAAACAATCCTCATAACTGCTTTTACTGACAATGCTCTAATTTAGAGTTGAGCACTAAGATAGTTAAGCACACTGTTATTTGAAGAGCTATATTCTGTGATAGTGGTGAAATTTTTCTTCTTGTGTATAATCTCGATTGTTTGTTTGAATGTCACTTTTCAGCTTCTGTTAAGAACCACTACTACTTAAGAACAATCATTGCTGAACTGTTCACTATGAGATCAAGATTTCTAAAATGTAAATAGTTATTTTACATAGTCAAAAACCAAAGTTTAACTTTTAGGGATTACTGTGTTTTCAAAAATAGAGATTAATTGTTGCCAATGTACAAGTTTCAATATGTTTCATGTCATGTCACGTATATCTCAAAATAAAAGAATACGATACCAAATTCAAAAGCGTTGCAAACGCTTTTGAAATTTCAATATAAACATATAGTGTAGCGGTGCCGTGTAACCGACCTTTTCAATCGCTTTCTGCAAATTTCTACCTAGATTTTTTTCCTTTTTTAGCTCACCTGGCTATGCCAGGGTGAGCTTTTCTGATCGATGATTGTCCGTCGTCCGTCAACATTTTGATTCAAATGACATCTCCTCTGAAACCTCTAGGCCAATGTTGATAAAACTATGCAGGAATGTTCCTTGCATGAAGCTCTACCAAAATTGTTCAAAGAATTCCATTCCATGCAGAACTCTGGTTGCTATGGCAACAAATAGGAAAAACTTTAAAAATCTTCTTCTCTGAAACCACAAGGCCTAGAGCTAAGATATTTGGCATGTAGCATTGTCTAGTGGACCTCTACCAAGATTGTTCAAATTATGACCCCCGGGTCAAAATTGACCCCGTGCGGTGGGCCCTTAGTTTTTGCATAGGAATATATAGGGAAAACTTTAAAAATCTTCTTCTCTGAAACCACAAGGCCTAGAGCTAAGATATTTGGCATGTAGCATTGTCTAGTAGACCTCTACCAAGATTGTTCAAATTATGACCCCCGGGTCAAAATTGACCCCGCACCGGGGGTCACTTAGTTTTGCATAGGAATATATAGGAAAAACTTAAAAAATCTTCTTCTCTGAAACCACAAGGCCTAGAGCTTAGATATTTGGCATGTAGCATTGCCTAGTAGACCTCTTTAGAGTTTGTTCAAATTATGCCCCTGGGGTCAAAATTGACCTTGCCCGGGGGGGATCATTTGTTTTACAAAGGCGTATATAGGAAAACTTATTTGGTATATAACATTATCTAGTGATCTTCCACCAGGCAAGTGGACTTGTACCAAGGTGAGCGATATAGGGCCATCTTGGCCCTCTTGTTTATTCTAGCCTTTAGTTTTATATTTATGAATAAGAATTTCAGTTTTTTTGAAAAATATTTTTTTCAACAGTAACTGAGAGCGAGCAGCTTCAACGGGGCACTCCCTACATCTTGCAGATTATATTCTCGAAACATAGATTATGTTTTCAATGAAAGTAAAATGATAAATTAATACAAATTCAAAGAAGAACCAACAGTGAAAAGTGCCTCATTTAATCACAATTACTAAATATAGAGGCTTTTTGTAATAAATCGCATCAACCCATTAATTGTACAACAACTCTACATAGATTATTGAATGGTTTACGGTACTGTAGTATATTTTCAATCGCTGATTTTATCGATAATGACTGGATATGCATAACTGAAACTTTTAGGTTAAGTTATCATACTTCCAAAGATTCTATAATTTGTGTTTTGGGGGTTATTTAGTTTGACATCAGTTATAGGGTCTGCCCCTTTAATGGGTGGATGCAATTTATTACAGAAAAGCTCTATATTTCTTCGTTGAAATTGTATTTAATTATCATTTTACGTTCATTGAACACATAATCTATGTTTTTGAGAATGTAATCTGCTTGGTGTAGGGAGTGCCACTTTTAAGAGTAAATACTACAAGCATTTTGTGGCACCATAAACCGGTTTAAGCTCCCCAGTGGTGTTTTTGCCACTGACCGTTCCAAGGCGGTGCCCCACTGTGTTCCTTTAATTGTTCGTTTTGTCCTCGTGTGTTTGCTTTGTATGCTAGTGTGTGTTGGTAGTGTATATGTGTGTGTGTACATGATTGTGTGTGTGTGTGTCGTGTGTGTGTGCGTGTGTGTGTGTGTGTGTGTTGGTGGTGTGCACTTCTGGGTGCTGTGGGGTTCGTTTTGGGGAGGCTGCGTTTTTGGTACGTGGCATTCCCTGTTTGATATTATTTTTGTTTTTGTGTAGCTGCGGTACCCTGACACATAAGTGACTGATGACGTCGTATGTGCAATGATGTCATAAATCTGTTATGAGTATCGATTAGGCCACATCAAATTAATTTCTTGGTCATCGGAATATATCCTTAAACAAGAGGGCCATGATGGCCCTTTATCGCCCACCCGAGTACAACTGCTTTTAACAAAATTGCTAGAAATCATCGAAAGCACTTTTCTGACAAATTTCCAGGATATTTGGGCTGAAAATGTTACCTCTAGAGTGTTAACAAGGTTTTTCCATATTTGGGCTCTGTGACCTAGTTTTTGACCCAAGATGACCCATATTCGAACTTGAGCTAGAAAACAACCAAACAACCTTTCTGACAAATTTCCAGGATATTTGGGCTGAAAATGTTACCTCTAGAGTATTAACAAGGCTTTTCCATATTTGGGCTCTGTGACCTAGTTTTTGACCCCAGATGACCCATATTCGAACTTGAGCTAGAAATCAACCAAACAACCTTTCCGACAAATTTCCAGAATATTTGGGCTGAAAATGTTACCTCTAGAGTGTTAACAAGGTTTTTCCATATTTGGGCTGTGTGACCTAGTTTTTGACCCCAGATGACCCATATTCGAACTTGAGCTAGAAATCATCGAAACAACCTTTCTGACAAATTTCAAGGATATCTGGGCTGAAAATGTAACATCTGGAGTGTTAACAAGGTTTTTCCATATTTGGGCTCTGTGACCTAGTTTTTGACCCCAGGTGACCCATATTCGAACTTGGGCTAGAAATCATCGAAACAACCTTTCTGAAATATTTTCAGGATATTTGGGCTGAAAATGTTACCTCTAGAGTGTTAACAAGGTTTTTCCATATTTGGGCTGTGTGACCTAGTTTTTGACCCCAGGTGACCCATATTCGAACTTGAGCTGGAAATCAACTTAACAACCTTTCTGACAAATTTCCAGGATATTTGGGCTGAAAATGTTACCTCTAGAGTGTTAACAAGGTTTTTCCATATTTGGGCTGTGTGACCTAGTTTTTGACCCCAGGTGACCCATATTAAAACTTGAGCTAGAAATCAACCAAACAGCCTTTCTGACAAATTGCCAGGGTATTTGGACTGAAACAGTAGCCTCTAGAGCCTTGACAAGATTTTTCTATTTTTGGGTCATGTGACCTAGTTTTTCATCCGAGATGACCAATATTCGAACTCGTCCCGAGTAATTACTGGGACAAACATCCTGACGAAGTTTCGTGACAGTTGAGGCAAAAATGTGACCACTAGAGTGTTAACGAACTAAGTGTCGACAGACGACGGACATTCATCGATCCTAATAGCTCACCCTGAGCCAGCTCAGGTGAGCTAAAAATGGGAGCGAGCGAGCGAAAAAAACATGTGTTTTTATTTCCAATTCAACCATTTTTTGAGCGAACGAAGAGCGATTTGGAAAAAGAAATAAAAACTACTCACTAAAACAAATATTCACTGTCGAAACAGATAAACAAAGACTTGGAAATAGATAAAAGAGCTACAGTCTACAGACACCTTAAATATAAACTGTCAAAAAGGTGCAGACCACAAAGTGACTTCTATACACCAGTTCTAAGTTTGCAGGGGTATAATAAAGTATTTCTTGCAAGAAAATATTTTTATTCTTTTAAAAAGACCATATTTTGTTTTCTTACATACATGTAAAGCAAGTGCACTGACAAGTTTTTTGAAAGAGAAACAATTTGTTATCATTTAATAAACCATCAGACTAATGTTTTTTTTTTTCAATTTATGCCCAAACACTTTGTTATGAACACAAAAATAATATCAAACAGGGAATGCCACGTACCAAAAACGCAGCCTCCCCAAAACGAACCCCACAGCACCCAGAAGTGCACACCACCAACACACAAACCCATTTGATAGTCATATCAAAATAACCCACAGAACAACTTCTTTAGTTAAGCCAAGGCATATATGCTCTTTTACTGCACTTCTACTGACCATAAGTGTTTTGACTAGAGATAATTGTTCAATTTCACAATGCTGAAAACTTGCTAGTTTCATGATTTTTTCCTTCCCCAAGTTTTAGCCTCAGCGCCATTACCAGGACACTTTTTACACAGAGGGCGGGCGCACTGTTGAAAATTTGGTAAACAAGTCTTTGGTACGTGGCATTCCCTGTTTAATATTATTTTTGTTTCTATGTATTGATGTACGGATCACTATCACCCAGTAGTTCATCTTCAGTGCCACAGTAACAACAGTAGAGAGAAGTGACTTAGCATTGACAAAAATGTCTTTAAATGTTTCCGAGTTGTTGTCTGGACAGCAACTCGTCTTCCACCGACGTAATCTGTAAACCTTGGACTGAAGCCCTTTTACTGGAATTTTCAATCCAAAATTTCTCTGCCGGGTACACTTTTGGTGGTGGACCCCCACCAGTCTGCCTGCTGGTGTGAAGCTTTTCATTTGCTGCAATGCAAAGCGTTTATTTGATGATTTATACACTTTAATTTTTAACAGTAATGGAAATCACAACAATAGTATGCTATAGGAATAACTGTTTTGTAATTTTTATATTTACGCTGTATATACCGTTTTTAATGGTAGCAAGTATTTTTTACGGCGACAGCGTTAGCCTCAGCTGTTAAAATTGTTTGCGACCATTAAAACCGTATATTCGGTCGCAAATGTCAAAATCACTAAATAGTTAACCCTTTTTCTAACGCACACTATGTTTAAATGCGATAACTAAAATTGCGGCTATATAAACAATATTTAATAGTCGCAAATTTAAAAGACACAACCAGCCAGTAAAGATGTTACGTCAATAGTGTTTCATCTTACTAGCTTCAGAACAAGCTAGTACGAAATATTCCAGCTCGATAAAATTTATAACTGAGATTTTTTTCTTCCATTTATGTAAACATCAAATGTCACAAATATTTGGTACCGGTATCCATATCATCAGTATTTCGTATCATGGTAATTGTAAGGTTTGAATACCAGATCAGGGATTATGATTGCGACTACAATATTAGTCAACTGGCTGTACATGTAGTCTTCGAGTTATTAATTCAAATTGTTATACTATCTATGTAAACTTGTTTTTCATCAACATAATGTTACAGTTATATTTCAGAAATATAACAAAGCTAAAAAAACTCATACAAAATCATTTTGTAATAAACTCACCTCTTTGTCTTATGTTCGTTATCTGTTTCTTTAACTGATCGACACTGATAGGCTCATCAGATATTCTGAAACGTCACATGACAAGAAACTGAGTTGACTACCTACTACTTATCACGTTTATAGCAGTTTTTAATTGTTATGTTATGAGAGAAAAAAATGTTGATAAATGAGACAACAAGTATAGGTAGCTCCTATGGTAGAGGATTTGCTCAGTAAGCAAATGGTCCAATTGGTTTAAATATTTTCAGGACATGACAGGCTTCACTTTTTAGTTTGAAAAGTATAGTTTTTCTCAATTAATGTCCTCCCGGAGTAAAATACTAAATATAAATGAAAACAGTTAAAATAACAGCAAAAGAACGTTCATGTATCACCAATTTCTGTTTAAAAGCAAGATATAAAAGTAATATTTATGGAATAATATCTGTTGCAGCGGTCTTCATCATCTAATAAACAAAGGTGTTTACATATCTTTTAGGTATCTGTAAGTCACAATAGCCTCAATTATTTCGACTGCAAGACTTCTTTACATTCGCCAGGTTAGGATTAAATACATACCTTTCTCTAAATGTTTATATATAGGAAAAGCAGCTGCTTGCTTTAGAACTATAATAATTTTCCCGGGGATGGCTCGAGGAGGGGCAGGCACACGTGAGAGTTTGCAATCACTGCTAATAACAACCTTGAGGGGGGAAATCATAAGTGAACATAAAAATAAATCTTACAAAAAATTATAATAAGATTATCAACTAGAATAACCACACATTTATTTCAGATATACTGTACCGTGTGTCTGACCCACCCTGCTAAACGTAGTTGATTTCATTTTACAGATTTATAAGTCGAGATAGCCTCAATTTTAAGTTTATTAATGGAATCGATAAATCCATAAACAATATGTTTGAAACAAGATCAGTTGTAACAACTAGAGGTAATGACAAAAAAAAACAAAAATAATATCAAACAGGGAATGCCACGTACCAAAAACGCAGCCTCCCCAAAACGAACCCCACATCACCCAGAAGTGCACACCACCAACACACACACACGCGCGCACACGCACACACACACGACACACACACACACAATCATGTACACACACATATACACTACCAACACACACTAGCATACAAAGCAAACACACGAGGACAAAACGAACAATTAAAGGAACACAGTGGGGCACCGCCTTGGAACGGTCAGTGGCAAAAACACCACTGGGGAGCTTAAACCGGTTAAACAAAACTTTTCAAACAAAGGTCAAGAACTGAGCTAAGAAAGCATGCATTTAGCAATAGGGTAGTGGATACCTGGAATAACTTACCAAATCAGGTAGTCAATGCACCAGATTGGGCAATTTCATCAGCCTGGCAAAAAACCCTGGCACACAATTAGTTGGGTTACAAGTCAAGAATGCTAATGCCACTGCTTGTGCCGTTTTTCCATATGAATCAACGTGGGTCCTTCCAATCTATTTTCGGTTTACATCACTGGACTGGTCGAGTTTCAAAACCAGATCAACATTCACATCTACATTGTTACTCCAACCATCAATTACTGATTATAACTGCCAAACTGGAGGTTATTGTGTTGTTGTTGTTGTTGTTTTTCAAAGTCGTTACGATCTATTGTCAACCTTTTATTATGCAGTACACAAGTTCGAAAACACATAAATCCTCGGATAACAGATAAATAATCAATGATAATAATCGGATGTTGTGTCAAAAAAACAAAAATAATATCAAACAGGGAATGCCACGTACCAAAAACGCAGCCTCCCCAAAACGAACCCCACAGCACCCAGAAGTGCACACCACCAACACACACACACACACGCGCGTATACACACACGACACACACACACAATCATGTACACACACACATATACACTACCAACACACACTAGCATACAAAGCAAACACACGAGGACAAAACGAACAATTAAAGGAACACAGTGGGGCACCGCCTTGGAACGGTCAGTGGCAAAAACACCACTGAGGAGCTTAAACCGGTTTAAGGTTATGTCAACAAAATTGGCGAGACAAGAAATGGGACAGTAACTATGTAAAAAGCATAAATCGTATCGGGATCATGGGATCAGAACAAATATTTAATGCCAAACTTTTCTCAAGGCTATTAATTTTTCGGAGTTAAATTATCATTCGATTGACTATGGCTACTTACGCATTGACTGATTCTGCAATGCTGGCCCAGCACCTCTCTTTCTCTTCTGAAGAAACACCGCCGGCACCGCATCCTTTGAACTTCCCGGTTCTCTACGTATTTCTCCATGGCCAGAAGTTGCCTTTTTCTGGCCACGGCGCCCTTCTAGCTTTTTTTCACTAAAATAGGCTCTGCCATTTCAGACGGTAGCAGACGAGTGCAAGCTGTACGGGAAAATTCACGCGACTCGTGACGTATTAAGCGGAAATACCACCAATGGTAGCTCACATCAATGACAAAAATAAATCCTCAGCTGACTTGAGAAAAGTGTTAGTGAAAGTCAATTTGAAGTCACTTCTGGGTGCTGTGGGGCTCGTTTTGGAGAGGCTGCGTTTTTGGTACGTGGCATTCCCTGTTTGATATTATTTTTGTTTTTTTGAGACACATCTCAGCTAAGGAAAATCTTACAGTTTTGAGAGAGAATTTTGAGCCGAGATATAACTCAAGTTGAGAAGGGCCAGGTCTTACCAAGTGTAGGTTACACATCATTAATACATATCTATGGAATACTGCGCTCAAGTACAGCTTCAATTTAGCAGTGTTGTGCCGTTCTTGTGTATGTCCACAGTGACGGTTGTGCGTTGGAAACTAGACGTACCCGAAATGTGTGAGATTTATTCGAGTTGGCGAAAAATGGTAAAAAATTCGGAAACTATCAGTCGCTGTTACAAAACAGTTTGCATTTGGATATTGAAGTAAACGTTTACGGAAAATATAATTACTTAGGCTATATATGCAATAGGTTTTGATAAATATGCATTATTCTATATGAAGTAATTGAAGCTGAAACTGGGTCTATGTGTGAACTGTGTTGTTTACCTTCTTATTGATATACAGTAACTAGGGTATTTTTAAAATGCACTGTTTGGGTCCCAGGTACGCTACACTCACCTGTGCCGACATCTAGCCGATAATATTCTCAAAACATAAATAATGTGTTCAATGAACGTAAAACGAAAAAACAAAATACATCGAAGAATGCCTCATTTTAACACAAATAATCAACATAGAGGCCTTCTGAAATAAATCGCTATCCAACAATTAAAGGAGCATCTTTACATCTAGCAAATTATATTCTCGAAACAGAAATAATGTATTCAATGAATGTAAAATGATAATTACAATTTTGAAGAACAACTTGTGTCGGAAATGCACATATTTAAGCACAAGTAACCAACATAGAGGCCTTTGTAATAAATCGGTATTCTTCCATTAATTGTATAACAACTACAAGAATATTGAATGGTTTACGGTACTGCAACGTATTTCACAGACAATGATTGGAATTTATAGCTTAAAGGGGCATACCCTATAACTGATGTCAAACTAAATAACCCCAAAACATTTATGATACAATCTTTGGAAGTATTACATCTTAACCTGTAAGTTTCAGCTATGCATTTTCAGTCATCGATAAAATCGGCGGTTTAAAATATACTGCAGTACCGTAAACCATTCAACAATCTATGTAGCGTTGCTGTTGTACAATTAATGGGTGGCTACGATTTATTACAGAAAGCATCTATATTGATTAATTGTGGTAAAAAGCAGAGGTAGCCGGCGCGGGGTTTGGAGCCCCCTCTACAACACTGGTTCCGCATATACTGATAGGCCTATATCAAAACAAATGATAAAATTGAAAAAAAAATTCATTCTATACATATAGTAGTAAAGGAACAATACCAAGTTTTTGAAAATCGGTCTGAAATTATGAACACACAAATGTATATTTTCGTGATTTCCGGACCCGATAGTGCTATAGAGAGACATTGAGTGTATTCGGGTGTACCCAGCCACCTAAGCATAAATCGACTTTGCAATGCTACAGTGATGATAAATTTGACTTTGATCCGACTTTTATACAAACCAACATTCTGGTTCTCACATCGCTACTAAATAGATTTAACACCATGCATAAGGAACTGGAAACCAAGATAGGGCTCTACTCGGCATGGTCGTATGTACTCTTGACAGTTTGTCGGGTTTCCTCGGCCAACGATTAATGACCTCAATTTAGTGATGTTTCAGCATCTATTATCTTTGGACAGTTCATTCAAAATCAGTCACTTAAAAGCATGCAGAATAATTTTCACTAGTACATGTATATTAATCAAGGTACCATTTTTTGTATGGTCTCTTGCATACACAGTAAACATCTGAATCCTGCATTTTCTTTGTGAGTTGCGGGTATAAAAATGAAGTGCGTTTTCTCTGAAATAATCAACTTATTAAGTTTCGGAACAGCAAATACATTCACATGTTATCTAGTGCGTCAGGATTTGAAATAAACTTCGCGCCCACAGGGTGTATATGTACATGTTTTGACGTGATCTGCTGTTGATTATGATGAAAATACTTATCTGCAAGCCCATCTCATTGTCTTGTTATGACATGGGTTGGTAAATTAAGCTGTTCGCTAAATAGTATTAAAGTTATTTTAATATTTTACATAAATTACTCATACCTTTGGCTTATTCCTGGGCTCTATTTTTCTTTTCCTTTTCTTCCCTGTAATGAGGAATCGTAAAACGTTGTCATTGAAATGAAAAATACCTCCCGAAAACAGTGTGCATTTAATGATACATGTGAGGAGACAGCATAGGAAATTCCATATAAACGTCAATTTTCTCTAACTTTAAACTCGCCCGGTCGATATTGAAACTCACCCCGGCTATATGGAAACTCACATTTTCTAGCTCAAAACTCATTCTACTCACTACGTACCAATAAATATAGAACTCAAGTAATGTCGGGAACTAACTGACCGTCAGCAGGTCAGCGTTCAAATCGACAACTTCTGTTTCTGTTTACTGCACACTAAAGCAACTTGAAACTCACAATTTCAAACTCGAAAGTCACTTTCTCAAAACTAAAACTCAAAACGCCAAAATATATATATTTAAACAACGTTGATTTAGTTAAACTTTCAATACAAAATTTATACTGCAATGGCTAAAATTCATGTCAGCAAATGATTGACCATTGATCAGCGTTCAGATCAGCAAAACTGCACGCTAGAACATGGTGATTTCGGCAATTGAAATGTCACTAATTTAAAATCAATTTCATTTTCCTTCGACTATCTACTAATGTCTGCTTGAGTCCGGACACAACTGTTCGCACCTTTCCAAATAGGCGCCAAAACCGCCAAAATATTTGAAGTTAAGCACTGTTATTCTAATCGATCACACTTATTGGATATACCGAATAATTTGGTTTTCTTTTGGGGAAACCTAGCACCTTCCGCAACCTCGTGGTTCTCAATGAACTTTGATGCTTCCTCGTCACAAGCAAAGACAAAAACTGACTCTTCTCTCCTCATCTTGTCCTTGGGGTGACTGCCAAGCCAACTCGTACCCAAGCCAACTCGTACCGAATGAAAACAGCATAGGGAATTCCATATAAAAGTCAATTTTCTCAAATGAAACAGATTTTTTATTTGATGATTTATATCCGTAAACATTATTTACAGTATTTGTGAAAATTATGCTGATATTTCAGTTTTTGTCATTATTTTAATATCAAACACATCACAAAACCACATATAGACTATGTGTATATAATTCGTCGAATTATTAACACTATGTTTCGAGAATATAATCTGCTTGATATAGGGAGCCTACTTTTACCACCATTAATCTATAAAGAAGCATTCTGTAATAAATCGCTTCCATCCATTAAAGGGGCACTCCCTATATCTAGCAGATTATATTCCCGAAACATAGATTATGTGTTCAATGAACGTAAAAATGGTAAATAAATACAATTTTAAAGAGGAACCTATCGCGAAAAATGCCTCATTTTACTACAATTAATCAATATAGAGGCTTTCTATAATAAATCGCATCCACCCATTATTTGTACAACAACAACTCTACATAGATTATTGATTGGTTTACGGTACTGTAGTACATGTATATTTTAAACCGCTGATTTTATCGATAATGATGTAAGGGACATACCCTATAACTGATGCGAAACTAAATAAACTCCAAAACATGAATAATAGAATCTTTGTAAGTATAGTATTATAACTTAATATGAAAGTTTCAGGCATTATCGATAAAACTGAGAGCGAGCATCTTTAAAGATTGTATGACATTAAATAACTTCAAAAGCATAAATGATTGTAGTACTTTCAGTTTTATGACCATTTGGAATACTTTTGGATTTTAAAGTTGTGCATATTTTGTACCGAGGCGCAGTTGTAGAGCGTCCGCTTTAAGATCAAGAGGTCCTAGGTTAAATCCCAAATGGGAGCCAATTTTGTCTTTTTTGTTTAGTAACATGAACATTTATATCATTTTGCAAGATATGACAACTGTGTCTATTATAATGCCAGTATTTCTAAAGTGGGGGCGGAGCAACAAAAATGATAAAACCTTTGAGTTAAACGGTGAAATGTCTTTAAGTTTTGCACACTAGTCAGTTAACATAATGTAGACTATGAAATATTAAGTTTATCAAGGTTTGGAATAGTGTCAAATAGGGGTGTGCTACCTTAACCTAAAAGTTTTAGGACGGTATACATTCTAGTCATTATCGATAAAATCAGTGTTTTAAAATATGTCCATTCAATAATGTATGTATAGTTGTTGTTGTACAATTAATGGGTGGCTACAGAAGGCCTTTATGTTGATAAATTGTGTTAAAATGGTGCATTTTTACGGTGCCCGTGAAGTGACATGTGAGACTTTTTTTTATTTCGTAATTACGAAATACATTTCGTAAAAACGAAATGTTATTTCGTAAAAACGAAATGTTATTTCGTAAAAACGAAATCTTATTTCGTAAAAACGAAATGTTATTTCGTAAAAACGAAATCTTATTTCGTAAAAACGAAATGTTATTTCGTAAAAACGAAATGTATTTCGTAATTACGAAATAAGATTTCGTTTTTACGAAATAAGATTTCGTTTTTACGAAATAACATTTCGTTTTTACGAAATCTTATTTCGTTTATACGAAATGTATTTCGTAATTACGAAATAAAAAAAATGTATCACATGTCACTTCACGGGCACCGTACATTTTTCTATATATGTTGTTCTTAAAAATTGTGGGGGGCTTTTTTTAATCTTATTTTGTTCATTGAACACTTTATTTATGTTTGGAGAATATAATATGCTAGATGTATGGAGTACCCTAATAGAGATTATGTTCATTCAGTGAATAAAACCAAGATATAGTGGATAAGCTGTACAATTAAGGCATAAAAACTTAACATATTAACTCTTAAATTTTCTGAAAGTTAGTGTTGGCATCTTTTGATCAAATACGTTTGTTAGATTAGACCAACCACTGGTTTGACCGGACTGGCATGTACATAGTTAATGCTCCTGATTTAACAGAATATATCGTCAAATTTACTGGTCCAATCAGAAAAAAGTGGAAAGCCCTGTTGCATTTGAACTTAACTTTACTTTGGAAGACACATTTCATCCTGAGTAATCTTAACCAACGTTTACTGGAATGTGTATTACTAGATCTCCGCAAAGTTCCATCGTGGGACCATTTTGGCCAAATATTGGACTAAACTAAGGGAAAAGTTGCTATATTTGAACTGATTTTTGTAGTAATTTAAACTTTATAGCAATCATATTTCCAGAAAACTTCAAATTTTATGAGTTTTTTCTGTAAACTTCGAATTATGTTGATCACGCTTGGAATGATCGTGATAGCTATTTAGCTATCTCGTGTCAGAAATATGGCACCAAAGTTTATACAATTGTACATGTACATTTCCCTTTCGTGTTATCCTCGGCAGTAAATGCTGTTTGCATGGTTTATTCACTACAATCATATTCGTTCATCGTCATCACTACTTGCTCTCTATTTACAGCGGAACCCACCAAACTGAAAACGATCCGAAATGCGTTGGTCCCATTTCTTTGCCCTTTTATTTTCAATCCTTCCAAACTGGAATTCCCTCCGCTTTCTTAGTAGTATATACCAGCAGTCAGGGGCTAAGGTAAAGGGCCTGATATAAAACACCTCTGCCGCAGATTCAAGTAAACAGGCAGCACGAACAATGAGGGATTGAGCTTCAGTTGTAAATGTTGGTTTTATTATTTACATACAAAAACAAAGAAAACTTAATTTCGTGTCAAATCATAAACTGTATGAATTTCATAAACAAAACTGTACTTGTAAAGTGATTTCTACTGTGAGATAAATGTTCTGTATACACGCGTTTACTATTGTTAATATATTACTGTTACGCTGATATTAGTTGCTGTACTGTAGCGTTTTATATCAATGCACTTTCGATTGTGATTGTTATGAGCCTTTTGTAACACATTTACATGTACTTTTCTCGTTTGCTCATGCTTGCACAATATATAAATAAAAAAATGATCTTTTATTTGTCGTTTTTAGTTTATCTGGCACTTTGTGCCAGTTTGAGCTATTTCCGACGTCCGCCGTACGTCGTCCGTTCACTTTTTCCTTAAAATGACATTTCCTTTAACACCACTTAGCCAGTGTTGATGAAACTTGATGTTCCTTGCATGAAGCGCTATCAAAGGTTTTACAAAAACTCCATTCAAGGCAGAACTCATGTGGTCATGGCAACGGAAAGGCATGTAGCATTGTCTATTGGACCTCTACAAGATTGTTCATATCATGACCCCCGGGTCACTTGCTTTTACTTATGTTTATACATGCATATGCAAAACTTTAAAATTCTTCTTGTCTAGAACCACAAGGCCAAGAGCTTCGATATTTGGGATGTAGCATTATGTAGTGGACCTGTGTGACGATTGTTTAAATAGGGACCCGGCTGTCAAAACTGACACTTTCAGCTATTATTGACATAGCAAATGGAAGCCAGATGAGCGAGTATGGGCCATCTTGGCCCTTTTGTTTATTTTCTAGATTTGTTTCACCGAAATTAATATTAGTGCGTTTGTGTTCATAGCTAATCTTGCACAGTTTCGGATACAATGGCTCTCTGGAAATGTTTTTGGTTGATAAACAAATGAAAAAAATATTGTAACGGTGATATACCGCACTCGATGGAAAAATAGTTTCAATGCACTCACTGTTTCATCTAAAACAATTAGTTTCTTTTGTTTCTCAATAAAATAATATGTTTGATCTTCACATCTTAACAATACATCTTACTACTTTTGAAAAAAGTAGCCATGGTGTTTGTGACAATTTTCACTTTTGGGAGTTTCTATAGATCCCTTTTTTTACTGTCTGTTATAGTTATAGGGTAAGAAACGATGAGTTACGGGCATACAACAGAATGCATTTTATGTGCAGGGGTAATAAAAAATGAAAAGTTACATTCCCTTTATTTCCCCAAGTACATAAACTGTATTTTGTTTAATGCCTACTATCCTGTCGCACTGTCATCTGACCCCGATCACCATAAATGTACACCAGGCAGACATATATTTCTTTCAACACCTTAAAATTGGTTTCAGAACTGAACATTAATCAAGGTTTGTAATTTGATTGAATCATTGATCTTTTTCTCTGCCGAATATCAGCTTTTGACGGGTGCACATCACCATTGCCATGGTTACATGATCAGGATGATCTTATAGTGTCACAGTATTCAGATCTTGTAAACAAAAATTTCAAGGATTAGATCAATTTGACAAAACTATGGATAGTAGTAAGTGTGATCAAATGAAACGGAAAAGTGAATCTACTAATGAAAGTAGCTTTTCGGCTTTTTGTGATCATGATAAAAATAAAGAAGACATTAAAATGATAAATAATTTCGTTATGTTTTCTAATAAACTTCTGTAATAAAGTTAAAAGTGTACAGTTACACTGTAGGACTCTCAAACTGTCAAACTTTTTACGTATTATTATCATTGTTACTCTTTCTGATCGACATTAATCTGGACACATCTTTTATGTGTGTGTATAATAAATAGATAAACAGATATTAAAAACTGCTGATAGATATCATTTTTTCAACGGAAATATTGTCTCTATAAAATGGCTACTAAGAGTATTTTAAAGTAACAATGGGTCATAACTCTGCTACGAATAGGTAGATTGTGACGGCAGTTGGCGTGCATCATACCCCTAACCAAACATACATTCCTACCACGTTTCAATACAATCTTACCAACCAGTACCACGATATGGCTCCGGAAGGAAAAGCGTGACGGAGGACAGACGGACAACGCCAAAACAATATCCCTCTGCCTTGGGCGGGGGATAATAATTTGAAAAATGATGACAAAACAAATTTATAATGATAGCTTTATTGTATATAAGCAGTAATATATAGACAAAGATAAGCCTTAGAAATACTATAATATTAATTGCAACAATTAATGACCTACACGTAAAAGCACATCCAACGAGAAATATTTGAAGGTAAGGTCTAGCCAAAATAGTTCACAAAATTATAGATCAATCGTAAGTGCATAGATTAAAAGGCAAAAGTAAGTGCATAATAAAATAGTAAATGTTTCTGTTGATAGATTTTAAACTTTAAAACATATGATAAGAAGGTTACAAGAACATGTTACATATTTATTGTTCTTGAAAGTCTAATATGACGCTAACCTCATCCTCTTGTAGATGTCCAATAGAGTACAGTATAACAGTAGAACTAATGAAAAGTTTTCCATGAGATTCAATTTCTTCCAGGTTTTGGTTGGTATTAAAACCTTGCGTCGTGTTAGTTGTGTGGTTTTTTTTTGTTGTTTTTTTGCATTTAGAACCTTCTATTGGTAAGGCGTTCAAAAGTATGAGTAACTTTCCTATGATAGAAAACCACTTTCACAACAATGCAATAGTTTTGAACAAGAATTTTTGAAGCACAATGCAGTAAAGTGATTATTTCAAATGCGTTGATTTAGCGGAATGAAAAATTTCATTTTTCAAAGCATTGCAGGCACAGACGACGTTGCCATCTCAACAATTTGTCGTGCATTTTTGATAACAGTATCCATTGACACAAACACCGTAACAAAACCGGTAACAACGGCGCATGCGCTGGACATCCTCTTTGTTCTCAGCAGCCTCTCCATCTGGAAGATCAATACGACAGTTTCAGATTTAATTTTACCACATGTTATACCTTTTTATTATATCACCAACAATACATAATTTGTAAACAAGCAAACGTGAGATTTAACAAATACAAACTATTCTTGAAATAGATGTTTTAAGTCTGACTGATTAATATATGTACCTTACTTTTTTATTTTACAAAAATTGGCCCCTTTTATAAAACAGAAAATATAAGTTCTTTTGGGAAATGCATTTTAAAAAAAAAGTAGTGAACGGGGCTAACGTCATCTCATAAAAAGTAATTCCCTGTGTTTAAAACTGATCGCAGAATTAAATGAATTTCGAGTTGACATAATAGTCGTTTATACCTTTTGTGCCTGTTTTGATCAAAGTCCAGACTGTTGGGATGTCTTTGCATTTCTTGTAGGCCACTTCGTCAAGGATTTCTGGATCAACTTCCATGTCAGTGTCGACTAGCTCCAGTGACGCTACACCTGCCGCTTCAATAACATCCTGTTCAAATGAGTTCATCCAATTAACAAAAAGAGAATATAAGTCAGGGTAACATATGTAGCACTACTCTATCACCATATCACTAGAGGTCGTGGGGTATTATTTTAAACAAATTTAAACTTTTGTTTTAAATCGAAACGCCATGAAAACTTTTAACAATCCTTACGTAAAAATGTGTTTTCTCTTAACTTATGAGGTATGATCATCACAAAATGGAACTACATGTACATATACAGTTTTGTTTTCAATTTAAACTTTACATTATTTTGTAACAGAAGTATTAAAGTGGCACTACTTGCATTCAGCAGATTATAGTCTCCATATATAAATATTGTGTTCAGTGAAAGTGAAATGGTAAATAAATAAAAAATAAAAGAACAACTTATATCGAAAAATGATATATTTTAGCAAAAATAATTATCATAGAGGTCTTCTGTAATAAATCACTATCCACCCGTTAATTATACAGCAACTTTACATTATATTATTCAATGGTTTACGCAACATATTTTATAACGCTCGAATATATAGCTTTAACTGTTAGGTTACGTAACTAAAATTGCAAATATTTTATTATTTATGCTTTTGGAGCAATTGAATTTGACATTAGTTTTAGGAAGTGTATCTTTTAATGAACTGACCCTACTTTGTTTACAATTTTCGTCTTGTACCAGTCGTTATCTCAATTGCAACAAGAGGAGCAAGATGGCACTATATCGCTCACCTGGCTTCAGAGCAGTTTTTTAAAGTTGTACCTATATGAGCTTATGTAAACCACACCCCCCCTGGGCGTGGTAACGTGGTAAATTTTGACCTGGGGGTCATAATTTGAGCAACCTTAGTAGAAATCCAAAAGGCAATGCTTCATGCTAAATATCTAAGCTATATGCCTTGTGGTTTCAGAGAAGAATTTTTTTTTTAATTTTACCTACGTAAGCATTTATAAAAACAAGTGACCCCCGGGCGGGGTAAATTTTGATCCGGGGTCAAAATTTGTATAATCTTGGTAGAGGTCCACTAGCTTATGCCACATGCCAAATAGCTAAGCTCTGGGCCTTGAGGAATTAAAGAAGAAGTTTTCTAAAGTTTTTCCTATATAAACTCTTGTCAAATCCTACATGCTAAATATCTAAGCTCTATGCTTTAAGGATTCAGAGTTCTGCATGGACTGAAATTCTTTGAACAATTTTGCAAAAGCTTCATGCAAGGGACAAGTTTCATTAAAGTTTGCCAAATGTTTTTGAGGTGTCTTTTGAAGCAAAATATTGACGGACAACGGACAGTGGGTGATAGTTAAGGCTCATCCTGGTGAGCTAATAAAAGCATACACAATAGGATGAATACTGATATGCAAGGCATTGCAATCCCCTCTCGTATAATTATTATTTAAAATCACCCAGTAAATTTGTTGATAATATTAAGTTCTTTTTCACTTTATCTTCCGTGAGAAACCGTATTTTTTTTTTTTTTTAATGATTGTTCTAAATGTTGTTATATAGGAATTCATAACAACTTTATCTTTCACGATATGATGGTGCGACAATAGAAAAAAACTTACATTCTGGAGTTCTTTCTCGATGGTAACTGGAAACGATGCACGAGGGCTGACGTAGCATCGCACGTTTTCTTCATTCTTGACGATCAATGTATTGAGACCCTGTACGACAATTTACATTGTAAAGTCGGAAATAAAACACTAATACAATAACAAATAAACAAAACGTTTAGTCACAGTACAAACATGGGGAGACGCCTTGGTGCAGTGGTTGCCCGTTCGCCTCAGGATCGGAAGGTCCCTGGTTCGATCCAAACAGTGCCCAAGTAGCTGTAGTGTCCTTAGGCAAGACAGAGATAATTCAACACACACCCTTCTCTCTTTCTCTCTCTGTCTCTCTCTCTGTCTCTCTTCGAGGTTGATTCAATCTCGAGTGAGTCTCGAGAGCGATTACTACAAGTTGTAAGAACCTGTTTCGCAATCGAAAGTAAAATATAGGATAAACGAGTAAAACTGTGATACAAAGTATCACAGCGGGCCAACAAACAATAATCCCATGTAAATATTTTCGAAATTGGTGATGGTTGATATTGAGGCATGGCCCCAAAAGAACTCGAGGAAACAAATTCTGGTTGAACAAGCAAAACCCGACACGACACGATACCACATCTACTGACTGACCTGTAGTATCGAAGCTTTACTGTTATCAAATAATATTTATGCAGTATGTCCAGGAATGCTCTATAGACCGTTCCTGGTATGTCTCAATTTTTCATTACCATTATCCTTATTAATTTGACATGAATGAAGATTTTTATGATTATTTGCCGTAAAATATTCTAAAATGGTTAAAAAGCTAAAAATGATTATTAAAACAGCAGAAAAAAGTTAAACAAAAATTGGGTGTTGAGGGGATTCGAACTCGTGGATTCGTAAAAGTACCCTAACACAAAAGTGTTCGAACAAACGGCTTTATCCATTACACGACGGTTACAGACTTGTAAGAGAAGGGAAAAAAATAGGTAACTTAATATCATTGCGGGCCGCAGCAGCGGCCCGCTATATTTAATGCGTGGTGAGTAAAAGATGCATGGAGACCTAAGCACTAGATCAAACATATGCGTCTCTCTTCATTATAAAATTGAGGTACTTCTGAGATAAAAACTGTAGACACAGTCAATTTTTTTGGAAAAGCAAGAGTTGTCGTTTGTAATTGAGTTCGTTTCATAGAGGGCGCAATCTACGCTGATAAAAATAGAAAAAGGCGCTTTTCACGTTTCAGGCGCAATCTACGCTGCGGCCCGCAATAAAGTTACAGAAAGGCTGTTCGTTTCAGACATTTCTATGTTCAGACACGGTATAGTAAATAGTGATACTTACGGTGTCGGAGTTGCTGAGGAGTGTGATATCTGCGGTGTCAATTTCCACTGTATCACCTATAACAGATATCTCTTCAACTATTGATGCCCCGTCAGGTGTAAAGTATGTGACGGTCTTCTGCAGAAAGTCAAAATTAAAATACATGTATTAATGACTGAATTCAGATTAATTGTTTTGGTGACCCGTTTCGTCTCCGATCTTGTTTTTAAATATGAAACCTGCTAGGTTAAGACTGTTGTGTAAAGACAATTAAATCATTTCAAGAACATTACGTCATAAAGAGAAATAAATTAACATTTTCCTTGGAGAAAATATACTATATGCCAATGTTATATTCTAACGCACGATGTTTTAAAACGTAACCAATTAGTCTTGACGTCACAACGGAAGTACGTTAGAATTACTGTAGTTTAACTAGATTAAGAAGTGAGTATAGGCGAACATGATACGACTAATTTGATGTACAAGTTGATCCAAAGATCTGTGATTTGAAAGCCTTTCTATCATGCTATATGAGAATCCAGAGAAAAAGGCTGGCCGAGAACCAACCATGGCAGTTCAAAGGTTCCCAATTCAAGTGTAGTTTCTGTGCAAAATTCAGTTTGTTACTATCTAAGATTAAATTCCATGCAAACTTACCCTTTGTGCATCTGTGGACTGCGCAGGAAGTGCAGAACAGAATGGTCCATGAAGGACAAACATCCCGGCGAGCACAAGCGCGTTGACCATTGAAATCATCATCATTTGACACTGAAACATTTTTTCATGTTTAAATCACATTCTAACGCGACCCGCAACATTTTCTATATATACATGAGCTGAATCTAAAAATTACACGTAAATTCCACTAATGCATGAATATAATACAGTTTTTTTTAAATCGTTTGCCTGTTTTACGGAATGCCCGATCTAATGTAAATGGGCCAAACTTGTAATCGCACGTTCAAATTCCGCTCCCCTACTTGCACAACTAATGGTCTTCTAATAAGGTCACATGTTATGGTGATATTCTCCCGTCAAGTAAAAGAACGAGGAGTGTTTCTCGAAAATGCTTTCTCTTGCAATGTTCCCCGAAACTTAGAATAATCGGTCGAAGACAGATTGCTTTCTAAGAAATAAAGTTACATACTGTTATTACCATCGAAAGCAGGTTTTACTTGTCACTTTTCCAGACACTCGCGAAACAATATGAGAAAAATGTCGATCTTGAATCTATTTACACAATTAGATAGCAAACATTTAAATAAACAGAAATAATTATGCGTATGTTATACTAAAACAACTTACCTTCTTTGACTTCACTTCGTCTGATTTTTACACAATTGGTAGTAGCTTGGACGCATACAGCATAAATCAAACTTTATTTTTCAGAGTATTTATACTATTTTTCTAATGTTCCGCAACATCGTTAATTGGACAAACCATCTTCCTTGAGCTTTTTGATTCGACTCCGCTTAGTATGTACCACTTAACATTTTGCACAAGGAAACCCATTTTGTGTGCTTAGGAAACTTACAAAATTACTTTTTTCAACATAAACAATCTCCTCAAAAATGCAACGCGTGTACTTTAGTCAAATTGCTTGAACATGTATACATGTACATGAAGAAAGAGATCGATCTGCATTTCAGCTGTGGTAAAGATAATCTTACGGCGAAAAAATATCCAGTTATAGTGTTTTAGTAGAACCTGGAGCAATAACATTAACGATAGTATATATCGAAGCCAGACGTTTCGGCCTCAAGAAAATTATGATGACGTTTTGGCCACATGAAATTTCGGCCTCACTTTATGTCCATTTCGGCCCCAGAATGTAATATTCGTGTATGTTTTTTGTTATACAGTCGAAATTCGTTATCTCGACGTCATTGGGACCTTGAAACTAAACTCGAGATAACGAAAAATCGAACTATCCACCAATGCTTATACATGCACATCATTATTGTGTTTACGTCGCCAGATCGTGTCGGTGAATCGGTGAATCACACGGTATGAAAATTATGATTAAAGCATTTTTTCTCGACTTTTTATGTAAGATTTCGTCGTAAGTTCTCTTCGTGCCTTTATTTCTGGTCGCCGAGAGTCCAGATATCCTCCCGCGTTGGTTACCGGGCTCTTCTCCGGATTGCTGGACCGACAACCGGGAATCTTCCTCAATGCTTTGTCTTCGTATCGAACTGTAGTTTTTTAGCGATCTTATTAAATTTCAATAAAATTTTTCAATAAGATGCCGAAATGACAATGGTAAAAATCGTATCGTTTATTATGTTTTATCGTTGGTACCGGTTTCCCATATGACCAACGCCCCCAGAAAAGGTTAGTTATTTTAGGTTTTGGAGGATAGTGCAAGATACAGAAAGCGTCCCAATTCCAGAGATACGCCTAGTTCTTTATGCCAGGTGTAGAGCACCCATACATGTGACCTCGGTTTAAGTCTCATCCGAAAGACTGTTAGTAATTTTAGTTGGTCAGCCCCGGGAATCGAACCTACCCCGAGATTACAAGTTTCGTGCTCTACCTATTTGAGCTAACCGGTCTGACAGTTGTAAAATCTAACATAGCTATTTTTTGTTTATTTTTTTTTAATTAATGTTAAATAGCACAATTTACAGACACACTCTATTGTTTTTCAAAGATTACATTAACAATGCGTATATTTCATACTTCTCTGAAAGATAAAAAAAAACAAAGTTATGCAATGTTCAACAACTATTTTGTGGTCTAGTATTTACGTGACGTAGTTAAGTTTAAAATTCTTATTTTTCATGACCATATTGTGAAGTAGTATACAGTAAATCATGACATATAGAGTACTGATACATGAGAAAAACAGATTGTTGCTAAAAATAATTTTATCGTGTGCATCGCTAAAGATAAATTAAGTATACTGTACGTATAACAAGTTTGTTGCAAATAAAAAAACAACAACATATGTAAAAAAAATTTAAAGTTTATATAGTGTGACGGGACGTTATTTCAAACAACATGAAAACGGTCATTTCATTGCTTCGATTTTATCTCCTTTCTGGTATCTGCGTATTGCTGACCCGTATCGACCCTGATATGTGTTCAGTTTTTATTACAATTTGATTGGTCAACACATTTACCTGTGGTGGTGTAGAGCGGGCTTTTTCTTAGTCGTGCAGTCCCGCTCAGCGAGACATGTTCTTTTTAGTAGAATTGAATCTTTCTAGTTTTTATGCCCCCAAAGGGTGGCATATTAAAATCGCACCGTCTGTCCGTCTGTCCGTCCGTCCGTCTGTCCGTCCGTCCGTCCGTGCGTCCCCACTTACAAATTCGTGTCCGGACTGTAACTTTGTCATGCATTGAAGGATTTTAAAATAACTTGGCACACATGTCTAGCACATCAAGACAACGTGTCGCGTGCAAGACCCACATCCCTACCTCAAAGGTGAAGGTCACACTTGGAGTATGAAGGTTATGGAATCCTCTATATATGCACACATTCGTGTCCGGACTGTAACTTTGTCATGCATTGAAGGATTTTAAAATAACTAGGCACACATGTCTAGCACATCAAGACGACGTGTCGCGTGCAAGACCCACGTCCCTAGCTCAAAGGTCAAGGTCATACTTAGAGTTTGAAGGTAATGGATTCCTCTATATATGCATATATGCACACATTCGTGTCCGGACTGTAACTTTGTCATGCATTGAAGGATTTTAAAATAACTTGGCACAAATGTCTAGCACATCAAGACGACGTGTCGCGTGCAAGACCCAGGTCCCTAACTCAAAGGTCAAGGTCACACTTAGAGTTTGAAGGTAATGGATTCCTCTATATATGCATATATGCACACATTCGTGTCCGGACTGTAACTTTGTCATGCCTTGAAGGATTTTAAAATAATATGGCACACATGTCTAGCACATCAAGACGACGTGTCGCGTGCAAGACCCACATCCCTACCACAAAGGTCAAGGTCACACTTAGAGTTTATAGGTAATGGAATCCTGTATATATGCATACATTTGTGTCCGGACTATAACTTTATTATGCTTTGAAGGATTTTAAAATAACTTAGCACAAATGTCTAGCACATCAAGCGGATGTGTCGTGTGCAAGACCCAAGTCCCTACCTCAAAGGTCAAGGTCACACTTAGTGTTTAAAGTAATGGAATACTGTATGCATGATTACTCTGTCATGCATGGAAGGATTTTAAAATTACATAGCACATTTATTGAGCACATGGAGAGGACACAGACTGTGAGGCACCTCTTTCGGGGGCATTCGTCACTTGTGAGGGACAGCTCTTGTTATTAATTACATTTGGATGTAGGTATTTGGCATTCTCATGGTTTGCAAGTTCTTTATGTTTATGCAAAATAATTGTTGTTTATCATGTAAACAAATACTTCTATAGCTTCGACAGATTTCATATGTACGTGGAAGATGTGACATTCAAAATGGCAGTACGTTTAGTAACAGTAACTTTTAATCCATATTTTAACCATCTTGTAATCAAACACGTTGAAAACTCTTTGCACACAATCGTGTTTTTAACCTTGCAGTTTAACAGTGCAGACTACTTACTATCACAGGGAGGCAGACTGATATGATTTTTGAGAGAGTGATCTTTAGTGATCTTGGTGATCAGATCCATAATTTGGTAAGTCTCAAGATTGTATTTTTGGAAGATGTTTCTATTGTAATAGGCAATTGTTTAATAAACGATACTGCTATTATAAGAGAACTGTGTAATATTGACCACTACACAAAATGTACTGTTCAGACCATATTTAGTAACACATAGTTGTTGAGTACATGTATAATTGTTTGCATAACTACTATTATGATTAAGTATGTTAAATGCATTACTCTTTATGTTATTTTAACTCTTACTCATTGTTGTTGTTAATACTGTATATTTTAGGTCACTGGAATGAAATGCTAGATGTTTGACAGTACCAGTACAGTTCAGACTGTTTACACTGCACTGCCTGCAGAAGTCTATCCATGGAGTGATATGAACATGTAGTACATCATAGACTGTTTACGGTGCACTGCAGTAGCCATAGTCTATCCGTGGAGTAAAGTTGCAATGTTGAACTGTAGTATAAATTCTAATATGCCTACGGTCTATTTCTATAGTCAATTCAAGTGCATTAATATGATTAAAGCACTCGGAAAAGTAGGCGGAGTTTCGGACATGGAAGTAGCTCCTTCCGACTTTTCTAATTTACTCCCGCGCAAAAATAAAATATAGAAATGGAAATAATATCAGTATAAATACATCAGTCGCATGAAAAAAATTTGTTTAAGAACCTAAATATTATTTTTGATTACGCCAAGTAAGCCTTTAGAATACCCTCACCTTGTTTTCCTTAAAAAGGCCAAGAAATTCAGGATTAACAGTCATATAATGTTTTGATTCCGGGAGACAAAACTATGAATGAAAACGTTTACGTCATCACACTGACGTCATTACTCCACGTTAAAACGTTGTACAGTTCAAATTAACGGTACGCATTTAATCGATTGGCTGCTTTGTTAGGTTCTGAATCTGACGTCTTCTGCATAATGTCAGTCAGGTATTTCTTTTTATATTTTATGTAATAGATGATTAAACTAAAATAAGTTTGTATAATATAGTTATGTTTGATATCTTGAATGGTTGCCCGAATAGGGGAGTGAATTCCAACAGCTGCTATTTATGCTGTTTTACACATTACGGCCGAACTGAAAAAAGGTCCGTAGTAGTTTCAAAAAATCGGCTTCTAAGAATCGAAATAATCTATGTCTTTGAGTGCTTTATCGAAATTGAAGCATTTCCCGTCGGTAATGTGCCTGCGTAATAATTCACTCGGGCTTCGCCCTCGTGAATTATTCCGCCAGACACATCACCTCCGGGGAATGCTTCAATTTCGATAAAGCACTCCAAGCCATAGATTATTTCTTAATTACAGACTGTTTATATTATGCCAGTGTAACAATTGTGTCAAATGATTGACAGTATAACGGAGAGTAAATATATGCTGAAATGGAACTGGATTTGTGTTGTGACACTGTTTTAAATCTATAAGGGTTATCGAATCCACCGGCTTTGATAGTTATATCCAACTCTCATTTAACTCTAAAAGCGCCTCCGTTACATAAGCCCAATAGTTACATGTATATTATATATATATGAGATTATCTCCCTTGCATTACTTCCTATATATTATACCTACGGGTCGCACCACGGGTCGTACCGATTATAGCCTCTTTAGAGGATGGTGGACCCAATAAGCGCAATTACAAACGGGTCGCACCGAATATACCTCGAACGAGGTTGTTGGACCCAATAAGCACAATTACAAACGAACTGAAATACTTAGGCCGTCCTAAGGGTAACGTAGTATAATTACTTTAGGAAAGGCCTACTTTTTATTATGACATTATCATATAAGATGAATATAGTTGTTATATGTTGCTGCAACACTTTCACCTTTCCATCAGTTTCTCATGTAGTTTAAATGATTATGGGATAATATCATAGAGAAATTTACTATACAATTTGTGTAGTTATAATATTATAAGTTCCTGTTATTGTCGACTTTAAAGCCATAAATTTACACAAAACAAGACATGACAAAAACTAGGTCACCAAGTGAGATCATAGAAAAACATTGTGAACACCCTAGAGACACATTGACCCCAATCATCATGAAGATTGGGTCAGAATGTTTGTATTGATTGCCTCTATGCCAATTCGAAACTGTCTAGGCCTAGTTCGAAACTGGGTTACGTGGGGTTAAAACTACTTATAATGATGAAAATTAGTCAGATTGTCGTGTGTGATGTTGGGTCAAAGTTAGGACATCAAGTCAAATCATAGAACAAGAGGGCCATGATGACCATATATCGCTCACCTTGCCTGATGTGTGTGGTAAATTTGACCCAAGAGGCATGATTTGAACAAAGTAGGTGAAAGACCACTAGACAATGTTACGTACCAAATATCTAAGCCCAAGGCCATGCAGTTTTAGAAAAGCAGATTCTTAAGTTTTTCTATACCAAACAACCTGGGCAGAGTAAATTTTGACCCTTGGGGCATGATTTGAACACTTTCTGAAGAAGTTCATTGGACGCTGTTACACATTAAATATCTAGGCTTAAAACCATGGCATTTTTAAAGGTTTTCCTATATACATCTTTATAAAACAAGTGACCCCTGGGCAGGGCCAATATTTACCCGGGGGTCATAATTTGAACAATCTTGGTAGAGGTCCATTAGATAATGCTACATGCCATATACCTATGCTCTAGGCCTTGTGGTTTTATAAAAGATTTTTTTAAGTTTTACCTATTTTTTGCCATAACAACCAGAGTTCTGCATCGGATAGAATTCTTTGAACAATTTTGGTAGAGCTTCATGCAAGGAACATCACTGCACAGTTTCCTCAACATTGGAATAATGGTTTCAGAGGAGATGTCGTTCAAATAAAAATATTGACAAACGACGGACAATCATCCATTGGATCCTGAAAGCTCACCCTGGCAAAGCCAGATGAGCTAAAAACTCTTGTGAACAATCTAGAGGACACATTTAACACCTAGTTCCTTTGAAAATATTTGTCAGAATATTTGTCTTAATTAACTCTAGGTCAAGATCAAAACTCAATAAAATGTTGTCAAAAATTAGGTCACCGTGTACATTGATCATGACCTTTTGACCTACTTCTTGTCCTTTGGAACAATAGTAATCAGTTGAGCAATGTAGGGCCCTCTTATTTACATTTTCTAGTCCAGAGCAAATTGCATACAATGAGAGAAAGTGCAGTGTCCAAGAACCATAAACCTGTATTGCCTTGTTTCTTTTAATTACCTCCCTTTATTGATTTTATTTTTTTCCAGAAAAGTAATTTAAGGGAATAACTTGTTACTTCATACAGTGATAGACCACAATAAGACGAAGTACAGTGTTCAAGAGCTATAACTCTACATTGCTTAATTTTATAATTACATTGTTTACCCCTTTCTCACACTGCCTTGTCCGAAGCATAACTCTAAAGATGTTGAAGGAAATTCGTTCAAATCGCACACAGTCAGAGGTCATTAAAGGGAAGTGCAGTGCCCAATAACCATAACCCAATATTGCCTTATTTGTAAAGTTTCGAGGGGTTAGTGCTAGAAGGTGCTATGTACCAAAATTTCCGTTTTTCACTCTTTTTGTATATTCTATAAATGCTTGTTCTACCGCTTATTTTGCAAAAGCCTGTCATATTTCTTTTTTTTTGCCAAAAACTTTTTTTGCTTAAAACAATCCAAAACCTAAAAATAAAATAAAAAATCTATTTTTAGTAAAACTGACCTTGACCTTGACCCAATTGACCTTGACCCCAAATTTAAAAATTAAACAAAATAAAAATCTTTTTAAAGTACCAGTGACTTTGACCCTAGTCACCTTGACCCCCCAATTTTTTTTTCTGAAAGCAGACTAAAAACTGAAAATAACTAAAATAATTTTTTTTTTCATTAACACTGACATTGACCCTAGTGACCTTGACCCAAAAACAAATAGATTTTGCTTAAAACAATTTTTTTAAATCTATTTTTATTAACAATGACCTTGACCCTAGTGACCCAAAGCTTCCTCTCAATGGAAGCTACCTATCCAATGTTTCCTTACAATTGGTCACTCCTAACGTTTGTGAGCGGAAACCATTTTTCTAATTTTAGTAACAGTGCCCTTGACTCAAACTCAAACTGGAGTTATTGAGCGGAAACCAATTTTCTATTTTTAGTAACAGTGCCCTTGACCTTCACCCTAGTGACACCAAATGCAATCCAAAGCTTCCTCTCTACTTAAGATGTCTACAAAACGAGTTTCATTGCAATTAGTCACTCCTAACTTGAGTTATTGAGCAGAAACCATTTTTCTATTTTTAGTAACAGTGACCTTGACCCTAATGACCTTGACCCCATAAAATATTTTTTTGCTTAAAACAATTTAGAAACTAAAAAAATAACAACAAGAAGACACAGCAGTGCCACAAAAGCAGGTTTAAACGGCGCCTGAAGAAATTAAGAATTAAAAAAAAAACCAGTAAATTTCTTTTAGTAACAGTGACCTTGACCCTAGTGACCTTGACCTAGTGACCCAAAGCTTTCTCTCCACAAGCAAGCTCCCTACACACCAACTTTCATTACAATTGATCACTCCTAACTCAAGTTATTGAGCAGAAACCATTTTTCTATTTTTAGTAACAGTGCCCTTGACTCTAATCCTAGTGACCCCAAATGCAATCCCAAGCTGCGTCGCCTCTCATGCTGCCTACACACTGAGTTTCATTGCAATTAATCACTCCTAACATGAGTTATTGAGCGGAAACCATTTTTCTATTTTTAGTAACAGTGCCCTTGACAATGACCCTAGTGACCCTAAATGTAATGCCAAGCTGCGTCTCCACGTATGCTGCCTACACATACCAAGTTTCATGGCAATTAATCACTCCTAACTTGAGTTATTGAGCGGAAACCATTTTTCTATTTTTAGTAACAGTGACCTTGACCTTGACCCTAGTGACCATAAATGCAATCCAAAGCTTCCTCTCCACACAAGCTACCTACAGACCAAGTTTCATTGTAATTGGTCACTTCAAATTAGAGTTATTTGGCAGAAACCATTTTTCTATTTTTAGTAACAGTGACCTTGACCCTAGTGACCCAAAATGCAACCCCAAGCTGCATCTCCATGCATGCTGCCTACACACCAAGTTTCATTACAATCAGTCACTCCTAACTCAAATTATTGAGCGGAAGCAATTTTTCTATTTTTAGTAACAGTGCCCTTGACCTTCGCCCTAGTGACCCCAAATGCAATCCCAAGCTTCCTCACTACACAAGCTACCTACACACCAAGTTGCAATTAGTCACTCCTAACTTGAGTTATTGAGCGAAAACCGTTTATCTATTTTAGGTAACAGTGACCTTGACCTTGATCCTAGTGACCCCAAATGCAATCTGAAGCTTTTTCGTCACGCAAGCTACTTACACACCAAGTTTCATTGCAATTAGTCACTCGTTACTGGAGTTATTGAGTCTAAATGGGTTTTTCTCTTTTAAGTAACAGTGACCTTGACCTTGACCCCCAGTGATCCAAAATGCAATCCCAAGCTGCGTCTCCATGCAAGCTACCTACACTCCTTACTAAAGTTATTGAACGGAAACCAATGTTTGACGCCCACACGCCAGCCTGCCCGCCCAACCGCACGCTTGTCCTCCCACCCTCCCGCTGGACATACTGCAGATTTCATAATAGCGTGCCGTTTCAGTGTTTGTTGCGTATCGATTGAATACAGGTAATGAATGACTAAAGCGTCTGTAGGCGGAGCTACATTTTACACATACGGAGAGCTATCAGATAAAGTGTAGTGAGAAAAAATATAAATCGGTCATATTGTTTATGGCATTCAATAGTGTTTAGTTGGTGGTTACGTACATGTTGCTTGTGTGCTACAGTCCCATCAAAGAAGGGAATATACGCATACAACATGTACGTGTAAATCCGGTACAAGTGTCATTTCACTTACATAATTTTAGTGTAAATATATGTCGAAGTAGAATGAATAAAAATATTGTAAATATACATTCTATTTCGCTCTTCTATAAATGATCCGATCGCAATACTTTAATATTAAGCATTATAAAATACGACAATACTGATATTGTTACAACCGCGCATGCTTTGCACGTACTGTATTTGACTTACAGGAGTGCTAAAATGTTTCTGTCGATGCTAGCAAGAAATGCAACAACGCACATGTCATCAGAGTCATTGCGTAAAGCTTTCACAAAAAATGTAGAGCGTTACCTCTACCGGTAGTCCAACTATCTAGACATAATGCTTGTTTCTTCATGATTTGTATTTTCTAACTTTTGGTGTTTATTTTTTACATCTTTGTTAGCATGACTTTCCTCAATGAATATAAAAAGTAAAATATCATAAAAGTGAAAACTAAAGATAATAAATGCGAGGTCTTTTTTCTAGGACTACCAGTACATCACATTGCCACAGTTGACCTATCGCCAGTACAAATGAAATTTACTTTGTTTTATAAGTAGTTTCGTTCACTTAATTGGTGACGATTACATGTACAATCGAGCCACAGTTGACCTATCGCCAGTACAAATGAAATTTACTTTGTTTTATAAGTAGTTTCGTTCACTTAATTGGTGACGATTACATGTACAATCGAGCCAAGTTTTGATGTTTTCAGTTCGTGTTTATTTTATCGACATACGATTTGACTTTTCGCAAGTTTGTACAGGGATACATTTACCTGAATCTTTGATGGTACACGGGAGTTTGCTATACCTGTATACTGTGCACAAATATTTACATGCGGAGCGCATGTATAATGTATATAATTTACCAGAAGTTTAAAGAGTGGTCACTCAATGATCTAGACATTCTTTTATAAATTTTACGAAGGTGAATTTCTGTTTTCTCGTAAAATACAATCGGCGATGCAACAAAACAACAGTTATATATATCATACATTTCTAATCACGCTTTAGAAAGGATTTCCCGTATGAAAAAATATACAGGAAAGATGATTAAGGGTGCTATATTCTCTGCAGGTTCAACAGTGATTCACTAATATAAAAGTTCACTCTAAACATCCTGCAAGAAAAGTTCTTGGAATCATGTTTGTAAATAGTTTGTCGTATTTATAAGTGAGACTCTTTACAACCGTGTCTTCTTAGCTCAGCAAACGTTTCAGATACTTAGCCCGAGTTAGCCGAGGACACATTTTCCTCCATCAACATTTTCTTATATGGACTTTATTACAGAAAAGTATAAAATCTTTGTTTCGTGTTGATAGTAGAACACGCAATACAGTTCGGTTTCGTTTGTAAAAATTGAATAGAAGTTGTTTTATGAAATAAACTTTCGAGGTTTAAAATAAACCAATTTATCCAAAAACAATACATAAGCACTAGATTCATAAAAAAATCAAATAATGTCGCAATTGTAGCTTGAAGATGTGTAAGCTTATACTGTCAGTATAGTAGTCAGTGTGTACGATAGATAAAGGTATCGATTTGGGCGGAGCTAACTACAGAATGTGACATCGACGTCATTTACTACCTGTGTGTAAAGCAAACACTGAAACGGCACGGTATTATGAAATCTGCCGTACGACATCGCCATTCTAATAAGCAGCTTTTCTGAAAAAGCCTGCTTCATAATTCAAAAAGTAAACAAAAAAAGTTGTGGTTCTTGGACACTGCACTTTCGCTCATTGTACTCTATCACTGTATTATGTTTCAAGTAATTATCTTTTGTACTTTTTGAATTATGCTCCGGGCAAGAAAAATCAAGAAACTGTAACAAAGGGGAATAATTCTAAAATTCGGCAAGGTAGATTTATGGTTCTTGAGCACTGCAATACCTCTCAATGTCCTCTGTCTGTGCGTAAAGTTTCAAGTAATTACCTTCAGTACTTTTGGAGTTATGCTCCGTACAAAAGTGTGATGGACAGATAGACGTCCCCACATATAGATGCTTATGTGGCTACTCTATAATTGTTCTCTCTATTGTTCTTTCAGCCACGTTAGAGAAAAAATAGCTACTCTGTATAAATTAGTAAAGATAGAGTTATTGTTCTTGTGCACAAATCATTGTATGAAGTTGTATTGAATTCCAACTAGTAATTTTCAAGGTATACTCCAGACAAGCAAAAGTAACAAAGGGCAATAACTCTGTATATAGTCAAAATGGAAGGCAACTAAAAGTTGTACGAATACACGATGCAGCAGTCAATTATAAGTAGGCACAAATCGATTGCACATAGGTACTTGTCATTTAGACAAATACAGTTGTCAGTTACATGGACAGAATATTTACTTAAATACCCTTCCATAGTACGACGTTCAGTAGGTTTTATTTAGCAGTTTCCTCAATTATTGACATACCTTAGTTGTTGGTCTTACTGACAAAGACTGTTGCATGATGGGAATATCAAGGTTGTCCTAATAACCTAAGCCAGAAACTTATTTCGTAAGGCGAAAAAAAAGAACAATTTAAATACTGCTTGTAGCAATAGTTTTTTACAAAAGCATCGCATATTAATTACAACTTAAAATTAACAATTAAATTATTTTTTCTGACCCCTTTTGTTTTCTATATAAATTAACCATTTACAAGTAATATGAATGGAATGGAAATGCATAACCAGGCAAAACTGTCAGTCTTTTACAACTTTTGCAGACAGTCGAGGCATACTTTCGCGAATTTAAGACCTTGCAATTGAATCAAAAACTGAAAAATTGCGAAAATAAGGACCTCATAAATTCAAAGTATTTAGATTAATTCAAAGAGTCCACTCTACAGTCAAATAGGTTTTACCTAATAACTGCCAGATACTGGTTTATGCTTCCTTGAGGAGCAAATTTTGTTACAGTTTGACACTCATGTTGTTCTTAAATTTATGCCCCCTTCTAAGAAGAGGGGTATATATGTTTGCAGATGTCGTTGGGTCTGTCGGTCCATCTGTCTATCAACTGGATGAATCCTTGGGCCTAGGATCTTGAAATATGATGTGGAGGTTAGCCATGACCAGCAGATGACCCCTATTGATTTTGAGAGCAAAAGTCTAGGTCACCAACGTTTTATATTGAATGGTTTTTTAATCATTTTAAGTCAAGAACCAGTTGAAATACATTTTCAAACTTTATTTGCCAATACCAGTGGATGACCCCTATTCATCTAATGCCAATTTCACAATGACTTTTACTTTAACAAAGCTGGTCCATCAAGACAGGGGCTATTCAGGGTGTTTGCAAATAAAAGAAAACCTCTTATCAGGAAAGCAAAACAAAATCAGCTAAATTAGTATAAACTAGGAAAGTTGAACATAAAAAAAGTCAAAACAAACTATAGATTATTTTGGAAATAATGTTGATACAAAATACCCTGACACTATTGCAAGGGATAAACTACCATAAGTGGACGTGAATGGCATGATAGTACCTTGCATGCAAAACTTTACCAAATTTTCAAAAGTCAAACAAGGGCCATAATTGCACTAAATTTAACAAGAGTTATCTTGACTGGACACCTCTTAAAATTAAAAAAGTTTCAAGTCAATATCATAAGGTTACTGAGATATGGCATTTAGTACCTAGCAGGCAAAACTTTAACCAAATTTTCAAAAAGTCAAACAAGGGCCATAATTGACTAAATTTTTCAAGAGTATCTGCCTTGATTGTAGACACCCCTAAAGACATGAACAAAGTTTCAAGTCAATATCATAAGTGGTTACTGAGATATGTGTTGATAGACCTAGCAGGCAAAACTTTAACCAAATTTCAAAGTCAAACAAGGGCCAAATGTACTAAATTTTCAAGAGTATAGCCTTGAGTATGACACCCCTAAAGACATGAACAAAGTTCAAGTCAATATTATAAGTGGTTACGAGATATGTGCATGATAGTACCTAGCAGGCAAAACTTTAACCAAATTTCAAAGTCAAACAAGGGCCATAATTTGTACTAAATTTTTTCAAGAGTTATCTGCCTTGATTGTATGACACCCCTAAAGACATGAACAAAGTTCAAGTCAAATCATAAGGGTTACTGAGATAGTGCATGATAGACTTAGCAGGCAAAACTTTAACCAAAGAAGGCGCCGACGCCGACGCCGACACACAAGTGACTGTAATAGCTCTCCATATTCTCCGAATAGTCGAGCTAAAAATGGTAGCATCAAGGGGGGCATTCGTGTTTCACAAAGAGTCCTCGTTATCTATGACTTTTAGAAATCATTTGCAAAATTAAATTACATTTTCTTCCACTTCAATGACGATGCAATGTGTATGTCAAGGTAGCATGGAAAAGCAAGTGCAGAGATCTATTTCTGTAGCATTTTCTGTCATCCTTTTGAGAATTGGTTCGGTAGCAATAAAATGGGGTTCGTGTCTAAAAAACATATCCACATATATGGAAATTCATTGAAAAGACCTGAAAATTGAAGTGGGGTATACGAGAGTGCTTCAAAAAGTAATGTTACTAGATTTATCAATTTAAGACGGTGAATAGTACCTCAGATGAAATTATTCCAAGCCCTCAAAATATTCCCCCTTAAAAAAAATACTTTTGCAATCTCGCTATCCATTTCCTAAAAGCCCCAAAGTAGTCTGCCCTTGGTATCTGTCTCAGGCACTGATGCACTGCACTTTCAAGTGCATTTCTGCTGTCATATCTCCACCCAGAAAGAACTTGTTTGGGGGGGGGAACAGAGGGGGGGAACAGAAGTCGCACAAACTTAAATTGGGTGAATAGGGAGGATGCTTCAAGACACTAACTTTTTCTTTGTTCAGAAACTCCACTAACCCCCGACTTTTATGAGCTGGAGCATTGTCATGAAGCAGATTAATGCCCTTTAAACCAGTACTTGGGCGTTTCTGTTCATAGAATTTTTTTATTCTCGTCAACACTGTGTTGATGTAGAACTTCCCTGTAATGGATTTTCCTACCTTTGAAAGATACCTTTGTATCACTGGACCAGACGAATTAAAGAAGATTGTGTATAAAATTTTCTAAGCACTTCTCTGTCGTTTAGCTATGACCGGACGTTTCTGTTTTTTCCCTCTCCACTGCCTATTGACTGACCTTCTCTAGGGTTCAAACATATAGACCCATGTCTCATCTCCTGTAAGGGGGGGGAAAAAAAAAAAAATAAAAAATTTTTTTTTTTTTTTTGGGGGGTTTTTTTGGGAGTTCAATTTCTGCTTTTTCTGGTCTGTGGTAAGCAATTGGGGGACCCAACGAGTGCATACCTTTCTAAGTCCCAAATGTTTGGTCAGAATAGCATCGACGCTGCCTTCTGATATCCCTACCTTATTGGCTACCTCTTCCACCGTATATCTCCCATCTTTGTCTATAAATGCCTTCACAGCAGACATGTTTTTATCTGTAGCAGATGTCTTTGGTCGCCCTTTTCGACCCGCATCTTTAATGCTGGATATTCCAGCTTTAAATTTTTTAACCCATCTGCGAACTCTCATATACGATACCGGGAAAGGCCCATATATATCATTCAGTTCGTTATAAATTTGTTTTTGTGGTATACTTAGAGCAACACGGCCTTTTATATAGGCACGTATTTCTACTTTTACTTCAGTATTCGTTTGTAAGACAGCAACTAATGCACAGTGTATATGAGTAACACACCTATAAAAGTGGATTAATATCATAAGTGGTTACTGAGATGTGTGCATGATGGTACCCAGCAGGCAAAACTTTAACCAAATTTTCAAAGTCAAACAAGGACCATAATTTGCATTAAATTTATACAAGAGTTATCTGACTTGACTGTGTGACATCCCTAGAGACATTTACAAAGTTTCGAGTCAATATCATAAGTGGTTACTGAGATATGAGCATGATAGTACCTAGCAGGCAAAACTTTAACCAAATCTTCAAAGTCAAACAAGGGCCATAATTTGTATCAAATTTATAAAAGTGTTATCTGACTTGACTGTGTGACACTCCTAAAGACATTAACAAAGTTTCAAGTCAATATCATAAGTGGTTACTGAGATATGTGCATGATAGTACCTAGCAGGCAAAACTTTAACCAAATTTTCAAAGTCAAACAAGGGCCATAATTTGAACTAAATGTATACAAGAGTTATCTGACTTGACTGTGTGACACCCCTAGAGACATAAACTAAGTTTCAAGTCAATATCACAAGTGGTTACTGAGATACGTGCATGATAGTACCTAGCTGGCAAAACTTTAACCCAATTTTCAAAGTCAAACAAGGGCCATAATTTGAACTAAATTTATACAAAAGTTATCTTACTTGATTGTATGACATCCCTAAAGACATGAAGAAAGTTTAAAGTCAATAGCATAAGTGGTTACTGAGATATATGCATGATAGTACCTAGCAGGCAAAACTTTAACCAAAGCTGCAACGCCGACGTTGACGCTGACGCAGAAGTGACTGTAATAGCTCTCCATATTCTCCGAATAGTCGAGCTAAAAATGCAAAACTTTAATCAAAATTTTTAAGTTCAAAAAGGGCCTCGCGAATACAGCAAAATCAGACACATGCGAAAAAAACCCGATATACAGTATGTCAGTAACGTAATTGCAATTAGTAGATGCCAATTAGCTCCAAGTCAGGTCATTTTTGGCAAGATTCTTTTAGATGTAACCACATAAAGATAGCAACAATCCACCACATAATAATGTTGGGTTGCCCTCTCAAGTCATTCCTTTTGCTACAATTTGATAATTTTATTTTTTTGATATCTATTCATTATTTCAACAAAACAATTTGAAACTAATAAAGTTGTGATGTTTGTACCTTTTGAATCCCCTTCATATAATAAATTAGATTAAGTATTTCTAAGCTAGATATTACTGAAAACTAGTCCTAAGATTCTTACTGTAACATCAATACCATGTTTGTTACTTACCAAATGCTGAAATTCATGTTGGTGTATAATTCTTAAATATATATAGATAAATGGATATGATAAGTTTAAAGTTGGATAAGTTTTTCCTATTTGTTGCCAAAGTAACCAGAGTTCTGCATGGAATGGAATTCTTTGAACAATTTTGGTAGAGCTTCATGCAAGGAACATTCCTGCATAGTTTTATCAACATTGGCCTAGTGGTTTCAGAGGAGATGTCATTTGAATCAAAATGTTGATGGACGACGGACAATCATCAATCAGAAAAGCTCACCCTGGCGTGGCCAGGTAAGCTAAAAATCCTTCAATGCATGACAAAGTTACAGTCCGGACATGAATTTGTAAGTGGGGATGCACAGACGGACGGACGGTGCGATTTTAATATGCCACCCTTTGGGGGCATAAAAACTGTACATCCATTATATTTTGGTATTTGCAAGTCTTTGGGAAGTCTAGTGAATGTCTGAAGGTAAATAGTTGGCCCCAAAAGATCAGCTTTGAAGTCAATACAATTTCTTTTTCTTTTTTTTATATAATTTTACACTTTTCAAAATGGATCTTGTTAATTTTGGTACAGGAATAGGAATAGGTAATAAGTTATGCAATTTGCTGCCACCTTATACAATTCTTAATGTTTCTGTTTCTTCAGCAAGATTCCTTTAAAATTTAGTAGCTTTGCTGATTTGCAAAATTCTCTCAAAAGATATTAATCAAGATAAAGTCTCTGTCATTTTTAAATGAAAATTGAGTAAAACTTTGGTGAGCTTAAATGTATGAGCAATTGTCACTTAACAGTACAGAAATACTTAATATTCTGTGCTATGATGGAAAGAGCCTCTGATGGAGTAGGTTCTTGCCCAGACCAGAAAAGCTTTAAATTTTAAGTTTCAATGCTACCACTTATGTAATTGTGGCCAGACTGAATTTGTTTTCGATACAGATAGTTCCATGGTTCAAGCCTTTACTTGAGGCCATGCTTGTATTGAAAAACTTTGATATTTTTCTGCGCTTGTTTTGTTTTTCTTGACATGTTTTGGACTTTTAGATACCAGTTAAACTATCTATTTAATAAAATACATGAAAAGATTAAAAAATACAAGTTGTCCTTTCCGCTCACAGATTATACACAAGTCCAGTAAATGGGTGTATTTCTTGATGTATCTGGACTCGTCATACTCCCAAGTCCTTTCTGAAACCTGAGGTATGCCACACATTTCATCGCCTCATGCAGGGCAGACTTAATGACTGAACCACTTCCATAATACCATTATGCATTAGTGAAATATATGTTGTGTTCAATCATCTAAAATATCTAGATGCATTTTAACATCTGATACTGACACCTGCTATGAGTAACTATGTGCTATGTGTATGAACATTCTATTCTAGGACAAGAGTAACTTCCATGTTCAGGTAAGACTCAAATTTTAAATTTCAAAAGCACTATTATGAAAATATCTATGAAGTTCCCTGATAAACAAGAGCTGTCAGTAGGACAGCACGCTCAACTTTTTTAGTGGTTGCCAATAAAACAAAACTTTTGACAGTTAAGGGCACAAAAGACTTTAACTAGGAATTTTTAAGTACAAATCAAGAAACATTTTCACAGAGTTATCTTCTTTTGCTTACAGATAGGTGTCATCATTATACATAAGTACTCCAACTTTCAAATTAATATCTTGAATGGTTAAATCAACAGGTGGACAAGAACGAAAATTTTAACTGAGTTTCTGAGTCGAAAAGGGCCATAATTCAAATAAAATCCTTGACAGAATTACCTTCTCCTGCCTACATTTGGGGATCATGATGGTAAACAAGTATTCTAACTTAATTAATATCTCAAACAGTTCAGTCAAAAAGTGGACTGGTACGAAAAACTTAACCAAGATTCTAAGTCAATAAAGGGCCTTAATTCTTAAAACAAATCCTTGACAGAGTTTTCTTCTCTTGCCTACGATGGGGGTAATGATGTAAACAAGCATTCAAAGTCTCAAAGCAATATCTTGAAGGGTTAAGTCAATAAGTGTATTTTACCCATATTCAATGTATTTTCTTAGTCAAAAAGGGCCATAATTCTGCCAAAAACCTTGACAGAGTTATGTACTCTTGTCTGTAGATGGAGGTTATAGTGGTTAACAAGTATGGCAAGTTTCAAAGCCATACCTATAATAGTTTTGAAATAAAGTGGGGTGATACGAAAAACTTAACCAAGGTGTGACACCAACGCAGACGCCAAGGCAAGTAGGATATATATAGCTCCCCTTTTCTTTAAAAAGTCAATCTAACAAGAGCTGTCAGTAGACAGCGCGCTCGACTATTCTCAGTGATTGACAATATAAAATAATATCCATCCTGGAACTTTAACGTAAATTCGAAAAAGGGTCATAATTCTGTCAAAAGGCTTGATAGAGTTATCTCCTCCTGTGTACAGGTTGGGGGCATGATGGTGAACAAGTGTGCAAAGTTTCAAAGCCAGATGACAATTGAATTGGAAAATATTTGAGGTGGTACACAAACTTTATCGTAAATTCTAAGTCGAAAAAAGGGGCATAATTCTGTCAAAATGCTTGATACAGTGACCTCCTCCTGTGTACAGGTTGGGGGCATGATGGTGAACAAGGGTGTGAAGTTTCAAAGCCAGATGTCAATGGACTTTGAAAATATTTGAGGTGGTACGCAAACTTTAACGTAAATTCTAAGTCGAAAAAGGGGCATAATTCTGTCAAAATGCTTGATACAGTGACCTCCTCCTGTGTACAGGTTGAGGGCATGATGGTGAACAAGCGTGCGAAGTTTCAAAGCCAGATGTCAATGGACTTTGAAAATATTTGAGGTGGTACGCAAACTTAAACGTAAATTCTAAGTCGAAAAAGGGGCATAATTTTGTCAAAATGCTTGATAGAGTTACCTCCTCCTGTGTACAGGTTGGGGGCATGATGGTGAACAAGTGTGCAAAGTTTCAAAGCCATATGTCAATGGACTTTGAAAATATTTGAGGTGGTACGCAAACTTTAACATAAGTGGTGACGCCGACGCCGATGCTCGGGTGACTAGGATAGCTCTCCTTATTCTTCGAATAGTCGAGCTAAAAATGGGTGGAGAATTAACCAATATTTTCCATATATAGCAAGAAAACCAACACAGGACAGAACTAGATGCCACATAGTTCTTCATTTCAACATAATTATATCATCAAGCAAATGCTAGAATTCATGACAATTTCTTTAATAGATTTAAGCATCGCTTGGAATCTTTTATGGAGCAGTCTGTGAACTGTTGAAAATTCTTTCATTATCTGGGCCTAACTTTTTTGAGCACTGTCTGAAATATTTTCCAAATCAAACAGTTTTATAACTTGATCAGTTAATAATCAGATGAACCTATATCATCAGAAACATTTTCTATCATAGTGCAGAATATTTGCCAGAACAGACTGGAATTTATTTAATGTATTATGATATTCAGACAAATGATGATTACAATGAATCTGATCCTTTAAGGAAAGCTAACGACGACATGATATGGCTGGAATATTACAAAGTTAATTCAACCAAAAACATCAAGAATTGTATTTGGTGGCACCAAATTGCTAAACATTTTACCTATCAATATACCTACACCAAAAATAACATTTGTTTTGAAAAGAAAGTGTAAAATTACTATAACAAACAAGAGGGCCAAGATGACCCTATATCGCTCACCTTGGTACAAGTCCACTTGCCTGGTGGAAGATCACTAGACAATGTTATATACCAAATAGGTTTTCCTAAATACATCTAATTAAAACAAATAACCCCTACCCACAAGGAAAGGTCAATTTTGACCCCAGGGGCATAATTTGAACAAACATTGAAGAGGTCTACTAGGCAATGCTACACACCAAATAGCTAAGCTCTAGGCCTTGTGGTTTCAGAAAAGATTTTTAAAGTTTTTCCTATAGCCTATGTAAAACTAAGTGACCCCCCCATGCAGGGTCAATTTTGATCCGGTGGTCATAATTTGAACAATCTTGGTAGAGGTCCACTAGACAATGCTACATGCCAAATATCTAAGCTCTAGGCCTTGTTGTTTCAGAGAAGAAGATTTTAAAAGTTTTCCTATTTGTTGCCATAGCAATCAGAGTTCTGCATGGAATGGAATTCTTTGAACAACTTTTATATGGAGCTTCCTGCAAGGTACATCCCTGCATAGTTTCATCAACATTGGCCCAGTGGTTTCAGAGGAGATGTCGTTTGAAGGAAATAGTGGACAGACTAAAAAGAAATTGCATTTATTTCAAAACTAGAAGATTTTGAAAGTTTTTCCTATATAAGCCTATGTAAAACTAAGGTCAACTTTGATCCCAGGGGCATATTTTGTATAATCTTGGTAGAGGTACACTAGACAATGCTACATGCAAAATATCTAAGCTCTAGGCCGTGTGGTTTCAGTGAAGATTTTTTAAGTTTTTCCTGAACAAGCCTATGTAAAACTAAGGTCAACTTTGATCCTAGGGGCATAATTTGTATAATCTTGGTAGAGGTACACTAGACAATGCTTCATGCCAAATATCAAAGCTGTAAGGCTGTGTGGTTTCAGAGAAGATTTTTTAAGTTTTTCCTATATAAGCCTATGCATACTAAGTGACCATCCATGCCGGGACAATTTTGACCCGGGGGTCATAATTTGAACAAACTTGGTAGAGGTCCACTAGACAATGCTACATACCAAATATCTAAGCTCAAGGCCTTGTGATTTCAGAGAAGAAGATTTTTTAAAGTTTTTCCTTTATAAGCCTATATAAAACTAAAGACACCCCGGGCAAGATCAATTTTGATCCCAGAGGTCATTATTTGAACAATCTTGGTAGAGGTCCACTAGACAATGCTACATGCCAAATATCTAAGCTCTAGGCCTTGTGGTTTCAGAGAAGAAAATTTTAAAAGTTTTCCTTTTTGTTGCCATAGCAATCAGAGTTCTGCATGGAATGGAATTCTTTGAACAACTTTGATATAGAGCTTCCTGCAAGGTACATCCCTGCATAGTTTCATCAACATTGGCCCAGTGGTTTCAGAGGAGATGTCGTTTGAAGGAAATAGTGGAAAGACAGACTAAAAAGAAATTGCATTTATTTCAAAACTGAAATTTCAGGGCCAACCTTTTACTCAAAAACAGAGAATCCTAAATGACACCCACAAAATGCCAAAACATTGTTATAATATTTAGCTGTCAAATTAAGAACAATTTACTAGAATATATCTACAATGTTGCAAAGAACTGTCAGAAGAACAAGTATTTTTTTATCTAATTGTTTATAGTACGGGCTATAACCTTGTACGTTTCAAAGGGTGAAACTGCTGTAACTTCGGGGCAAGTTGAAGAGTCAGATACAGATACAATGGATTGCAGGTACTAGATCTTAAGAAGAGACCCCTTTGTATTTTAAATGCCTGGTGTATAGCACCAGTCCTATCCACTCAAAAATGCCTCTGGGTTTCTAACCAGTACATCTCGATATGGGTAAAAAATACTGAAAAGCAAGTCTGAAATTTCCAGTGTCGAGGCTAGGATTCGAACCGAGGCCTTTGGATTAGTAGTCTAGATCATTAACTACTGTACCACAGAGCAACCCTGCAGTAATGTAACTGTTGCATGAAGCACTTTCATGTACTTTTCATAAAAACGCACCACTCAATGTATGTTTAAGGGTTCTCTAACTCACTCTTTACAATACATTACCTGATACCAAAAGATAGACAAAAACATGAATTCTTTGCAGCATCTTTAGTGCCTAACATCAATTCTTCTTTTTGTCCTCTTCGTTTACAGTCTAGGTAATTTGTCTTATTTTTCAATGTGTCACTATTTTTGTAAAGCCACATACTAAATTACCAGCAGGTAAAGCTCATTTTTATATCTATTAACCTATACATATTTCACAATAATGCACCCATTTGATTTTCAGTGTTTGATAAGTAGCTAACATCGCAATGTTGTGATAGTAAAAATTCAATATTTAGCTATCAATTATATCTATCTGGCTTAGACTCTAACAGGTCAAAAAAAATCTAATACATCGAGGGCTTGGCGCAAAACTGGTCCAAGTCAATTTTTTTCACAAAATCACTTTTTTACATAATTTAACAGTGTTCAGTAAGATACACATTCGGTGCAAAAATAATGACTTATCTCTTTACTATTTATGAAACTGTTGCTAAGAAACAAACAGGTCCATCTCAAAACAACAATCTGCATTGAGGCAAAAGAGGTCCAACTTGAGTTGGACTTGTTTTGCGCTGAAACTATTATTGAATCCCAACTGAATATCTCAGATAGACTTATTTTGCATCAAGTTAATGGAAAAATATTAAAATAGTCAAAGGAAACAAATATCAAATTTCTTAGTATTAGCACATTATTCTGCTATGATGGCCTTATAAAAATAGGTTTGTTTCATGATACGGCCTGAAATAAAATATGGGCCGGTATGTAGGGAATTTTTTTTTTGCAATGGTTAACAGTACTGAACCTTCATGTTGAATACACCACATTGTATGGTGAAAGCAAACAAAGTATCTGACATACAGTACAGCACAGGGGGATTCCGTTTTTGCTGGGCTATAGCGCAGAAGGTTTTACAACGTGGGAGCAATAAAACCACACGGCATAGTGCGGCATAAGAATGTAGACACGGCATCTATATGCCGCTTGGCATTTTGTGAGATGCAACAAATACCATGCCACGTAACGCGGCATAAAGGATTAAATTTTTCCTCTAAAATTGATGCATACTGTACAATGTACACGTACATGTAATTTTATAAAGGGTTTATAAAATATAATTTTATAGTATTTTTGCATGAGTTACTGGAATTTACTATTCTCAGAGAATGTTTTATAATACAATTAAAATTTGTAACATTTTCATGACTGTGTTCTTTTATTACAGATATCATTGTTTGTCGCAAGAATTATACTATAAGTGCTGGTTAATGATTTGTCCTCGTTTTGATGTTTTTTATTGAGCAAAATTGATTCCAATTGGACCCGTGGTTAGGAAATCTTTGAGCACTAAATGTTCTATATACATGCATTTGAAAAACAGTCATTTTAAATGGATTCAAGGAACACGTTAGAAATATACATGTTCTTTTACATTACACATCTTAATTTAAATTAGCCGCATGAATATTTTCAATAACAGGAGCAAACAGCATTAGATTTTGTGTCATTTACTATTTGGACGCATGTTCGATTCCTACACGCTGGAGTTAGACATAAATGTTTTACCAACTACCTAAGAGATATGAACCGGGGACACAGGTGTTTGATTTTTTATGAAAAAAATAAAGATTATTATTTTCTTAAGATTATTATTTTCTAAAGATCTCACAAAGTGGAAAGTAAAATTAAGTGATGTCATAACATCAAACATTGCAACACACAACTGTAACATTAACACCTCCTGCTAAGGCTTGGTTTCAAACCCGGACTTAACATACTAGTATTTCATTTTCTCTTTGCATAATTTTGATGATTAAATAGCTTATTTTTTCAATTTAGTGTAGCAGCATCTTGTTGCTATTTTGTCGTTTGAATGACAGTTAATTTTGATTTGAACTGAATTACAGTTCAAGAAGGAATGTACGCCCGTTTCAGTCGTGTTGTGGTCATTCTAACAGGCGGGCAGTTTTCCTTACTATACCAGTAGTACTTTCTTTCTAAGATGGTCAATACCAGGGTCAAACCCATGACTCTCAATCTATGTAAGGTAATAGTGAGTTCAAGTCAGTGGCTCTTACCACCAGACCACGAAGGCTGACCACCTTACCTAGTATCGTACGTTAAATACATTATTGCAAACTAGAAAAGTTATCATGCACTGATGTATATAAGATACTTTTAAGCGTTCCTTTTTGAAGTGAATATTGAAAGTCTCGTATAAAGCGTGGTCAAAATACTCATTACCTATTGAGTGCCAGGTATATAATGTTGCACAATATTGTTAATTTTTCATACAGTGACTTGACATCCTCAACATTATACCTTGGTGTCAGACATAACTTTACTAGGGATGCCAAATCACAGAAGGTCTACTTATTTCCAACTGTTCAGCCATTGTATTGCAATAAAGACTGTCCTCTCAGAAGTATAAAGCCTAAAACAGCATTACAGCAAGAATACACCATGATTTCTGTTACTCACTGAGACATAGCTTGTATGATGAGTCTAACTAGATGCTTAGTGGTGTGACTAGATTCAAAGTAAAATGTTTGATACTACTTTTAAAATTAGGCAATGGATAATATGTGACTAGCCGTAACAAAATGGGTCCAAATGAGGTGTTGGTCGAAAATTAGTTTTCAGTATATTCTGGTGCATGTATTTAATCTACAACTGAATTATAAGTTTCAGACAAAAATTCTTATTATAAATATGATACTGATACAGACAGCGCTATGTCACATGGAAACCAAGCATATTTAGGTCTTGTTTGTCACTATTCGTTATATTTTGGCAATTTTTACCTCTTTTCTTTATTTTCTGAAATTCTGACACATAAACATGTGTGAATGAATTCATGAAAGAATATGCAATTTCAAACAGTAAATCACAGATTTACTGCTTCATTTACTAAGACAAAAATCAGGCAAAAAATAAAAAAAGATGTCACATTAACGACGTCATTTTCGATTGACGTTGCACCTCATTTAAGCCCAAAAGGTCATGGCACGACTTATATTTGAACAAGGCAAATATTGAAAAAGGCAAATACTGCACTTTGATACTAAAGCTGAAAGAAAAGCATCAAAGTTAAACCAGTGTTAAAGGCCATCTTTTACTACCGGTACATGCTTTCCAATGAGGATTACCCGCTTCTCAGGAACAACCACTTTCTTAATGGTCTTCGTACGAATTTGACAGTTAATTAGTTACAGTTGTCGAAACGTAATAGTTGTCAAAATTTGTGTATATTGTGTGTGTAACATGCGTTTACGTGCATGCGCTCATCGTATATTTTGTCAATCGTATATTGTGTATCATATCGCATTATTCATCGTGCGACATGCACCATATACTATACAAGATATACGATTCCCGGCTTCCGATTCCCGGTACACGATAGGCCTATATGGTAAAGGATTTGAAGTTTTATTCAGTCGTGAATTGTTTTACTTAGCATGTACATCTCTGCAAACAGAAACAAAATGCTGACTTCACATTGTATTATTTTTCATTCGTCAGTGCAATAAGGGCAATAATGACTTCCGGGACAGGTGGAAGACAGTTTACACCTGGTTCCCGAAAATAAATTATATTTTATTGACGGAATGGACATAATGTTTCTTCAATACCTAAACTGTTGTTGTCACGGCATTATTATAAGTGCAGAAGACAAGGTATAAGGAATTATTTTTTGACGAAATATAATGGGATCATGCTAATATTCACTCTAAAACATTTTTTAAATGATTAGGTTTTAAATAGTTTCGAACTGTTAACTCTGAAATAAATTTTATTTGGAGGTTTTTAAAGCAGTTGCTGTTACTTGGCTGAAGATATATTTGCCACAAAGTCTAACTTTTGTTTTTGCAGAGAAGGCGGGGATTTCCAGTTGTTAGTTACGCAATATTATTTGGTCCTGAAACTGAAACTTTAAAACATGAAACCTATAATAAATTATTAATTTGGAACAGTTTTCCAAAAACAACTGTTTTTTGCAAGTTAGACCTAATCTGCTTTTAACTTTCAGTGCAAAACAAGTCCATCTGAAGTTGGACCTTTTATGCATTGAATTATTTGTTGCGTAATAGGTCCAACTTGAGATGGACTTGTTTTGCACTGAAAAGCTCAGTGCAAGATAAGTCCAACTTTCTAAAAACATAATTAGACTAAAAATAATTAAAATATAAAATCATTTACCAAATCTAGTGAGAATTTACACCAAAACTGTAAATTTTCATTCATGAAATCATAATTTCAAGAAATTTATTCAGTTTTTTGTGTCTCCTGGAAAGTTTACAAAAACTGAGTTGGTCCAGTTTTGCGCCAAGCCCTCGACATGTACAGGCGTAATGAATTTTGTCAAAATGATGTGTTAAGACATCTTACATCAATAGACATTCCCAAAATTAAATAATCTTATAATGTTCATAAGAAAAGGAATGACTTGGAAGCCCAACCCAACAATTTTGTAAATTGCTGCTTCTTTGTATGGTTACATTTGAAAAAATAACCTGAACAGTCGCTAACTGAAACACCTACCTACTAATTGCAATTATGTTGATGACATTAAATGACGTTATGACATCATAATCACACACTATGCCAGCAACTATTATTTCGACTTTACTTAGTCTTCTCAAATCTGACATACTTGGTGATTGTATTTTAGATTTTTATTTGACATTTACTTAAAAGATTGTCTTTTTCCTTCAGACAAACCAAGAAAATGTGACTATTTAATTTCTTAATTTATAAAAATGAAGCAAAACAATATGTTGTAATTTGATCTAGTGTTGAAGCCTTTTACCAATAATCTATACCGAGTTTGTACATAATAAATGGTATTTTGTGATAAAGATTCTTCAACATGATTAAATGAACAAGTACACTCGACTTTTCAATAGACTTTGATAGTAAATTGGAAACATTTTCTATCACAAAGGCTTTGAACTGTTAAAACTAAACTCACATGAGTCTATAGTAATTCCTTATTATAAAGTCTGATACCTGTCAACACTTTCTTGTCGTTTCAAATGAATCAATGATTACTGAAGTATGATTACAACATAACTAAATAAATTAAGTCAAAAGTTATCTAATCTGACTTTCATCTTCTGCATAGGCCCCCCAGAGAGATGATTTAGCTACAACCATTGAAGGCTTATCAGTACCAGGCTTTAGCTTGGACATATCAGTCGTATATTATTTACTGTCCAAAGTAAATTTTGATTTGCAGCCATCTATCTACGGAAAAGTCTACAATTTGTTGCTAGATAAATAGTTAGATAGCTAGATAATGATCATTTTTCTCCCACCTGGTAACCCAGTCTGCTACAACTGTTAGAGAGGAAATGACACAATCTTCCAATCCAACAAACATGTCTTTATACTTGCTCAAGAGCTGCATCTACTTCCAACGCCACTACCAGAATAACCCAGTCCAGAACAGCTCACTTTTGAAGTCCAGAATGGCAAACTTCTTAATATTATTAAACTAACGCTAATATTTAAGTTTCTAAGTTCAACAAAGGCCATAATTTATGATAAATTCAGTCAGGAGCTATCTTACCTGATTGTCTAATACCACTGAAAACTATTGGTTAGTTTAAAATCAATCCCATGAGTGGTTACTTTAGTATAAGTACATTGCATGCAAAACTTAAACAATATTTTTAAAGACAAAGTTAACATGGGACATAATTTGAATTAAATTCATACAAAAGTTACCTTACTTGACAGTCTGACAAACCTTCAGACTTTAATGCAGTTTCAAACTAGACCTATCACTAAATGTGATTAATACACCCGAAGACTGCTTTATAAACTAAGGAAGTTTGTAGTAACAGAATAGCTTGCAAAAAAACTAAAATAGAGATAACACTATCATGTAGCCAAAACAGTGTAGTCATTCCAAGATGGTGGATATGGAAACATGCCGCAGGTAGGTGTCCTTTACTTCAGCTGATTTCTAGTATTTAACCTTAGTAACTTTGTTAAATTGAAATTGGGTCCACTTCAGAAAGCGGTGCCTTTGTTAAGTTGATACCAAAGCCAAAGTGCGTCATTCGTCTACAGCCATTTCTCATAGTTGGATGATTAACTCGTCTGTGAGTGGGTCTGGTTATTTGTGGGTGTTGCACTTCACTTTTAAATACAGATTTCCAAATCTTAATGTCTTAACAAAACATGCATAGTCAAATTAGTATGAAACAATCGCTGTCCGAGTACAATATTTAGTTTAGTATATTCTATGAAAGTAAAAAGCCAGGAAGAGTGATAGGAGTAGAACATATAATTCTTAGTTCACTCAAAATGGTATCAACATTGAAGAGAGTTAAGCAATAGGGAAATATCTATGCATTGCTTACGATGACTACCGGTACCAGCATTGGCGGGAATCAATCCCGAGACCCTCCGATCCTGACGTGAATGCTCTACTACATTTTGTGTATTGTGTCACTAAACATTTAGGGTAAATGACGCTCAAAGGCAGTAACCTGACAATTTTATTTTTTAGTTCCTTGAATATGACCTTTAAACTTGTGACAATTGAGATAAAAACATGATTGGCAATAGCTCTTTAAAATAATATCTTAAATGAACTTACTACTTAAGACTCTGCGACAGACAAAACTACTGATCCTTGAATTTGACAAAGGCAAGAATTGCTACCTGTACTTGCTGGTTTGATTCAGAACTTTAGTAAGTAGGACTGTTAAGGCAGAAAGAAATTGTAAAAATTCTATTCAGAACAGAAGGAATCTGTGTTTCCTAGACATTACTGGTTTAGAACATATTACCACCAATTAATGCCATTAATGTATACCAAAATGCAAAACTGTATGTAAAACCCTTTTGTCTCTTGTCCTGATACTCACACACTTTGTTTGATTGTTTCTATTAGTTTGTTTCAAGCTTGGGTATACCCAGCAGGCTTTCAAGTTCAGTCAAAGTCAAGTAGCCAGTAGCCAATGCCTTGCAAGGAAGAAGTCAAAATAATAGTGGTAAAAGTGTTGGAATTAAAGGTTTTATGAATATATTAAATTTTGGTTACATATTTATTAACATACCAAAAAATTAACAAAATTAATGCAGAAACATAATCCAGTGACCTACTTAGTAAGACCTACTTCCTGGCTAAATTGTACAAATGAAAAACATAAAATTCTTTACTGATATTGAAGTAAATGGAACTGTTCTGAGTACACATAGAACATAAAATACCTACTTTTAAACATCTTTTTAGAAGAAATAACTACTTTCAAGCATCAATGAAATCCTTTCTTTGACAAAACACTTTGTTCAAATGATTGCCCTAATTGGTTTTTAGGTCAGTCCTTATAATGTAACAAAGTTGCAGCTTACCAGAAATTTTTGGTCAAAAATGATTTGCCAAAATGGTACTTTAACCAAGGTTTTGCCTTGACAAAAATTGTTGTCAAAAATGATTGGCCGAAACAGTCCTCTAAATGATCCTACTGGTTAACTTAATGTGAAGCTTTTCTTAAAAATGGTTTGCCTATTTTGCACATTCAGATGGAGTATTTAGGGGATGACAAAAAACAGCAAAAGCAAGGATCGAGATTACAGACCTACAAATATCTCTACAGATTTTTCAACAATTTACAAAAGATCAAAACATTTCTACACTGACTGACCTAAAAACCATCACATTATTTTTGTGCACACAGTTTATAAGATGCTAACCACTAGCTATCTTTCTCTAAGGCACTTAACTTGTGCCTAACCCCAAAAGTTTGCTAGTTTTAGATTTTCTAATATTTGTACAAAATGGCACAAATGAAATATTAACATACCTGTAATCAAATTTTGCTGCTAATCAAAGTGAAGACGAATAAATTTCAATGATGAGAAACCAAACGCCAATTAAGGCTCATGTACACAAAAGCCATTACTGGTTACATGGTATGTTTTTATTGAAAATGATAGGAATACACATGTCCTTAAAATGAATTATATTCCCTACAGGATCTTTTTGTGAAAAATGACTCACCTTTATTATGAACTTTCTGAACTACAAGAAGTCTTTGTCATAAGCAATGAGTCAGAACAGTCCCTTAAAATGAACCTTAAACCCAATGAGAAGTTTTTGTCAAAAATAAGATGCATTAATAATCTTTACAATGAAATTAAGGGGATGTAAAGGGTTTACCATTTGTGTTGAGCATGTCAAAAATATTGAACAAACATTAAGCAGGGAACCCATTTAGTCACACATTAGTGTTTAGACCTAGTTACTGACTACATTGTACAAATGAAATGCATAAAATTCTGAACTGATATTGAAGTCAAAGGAACTGTTTTCAGTACATTTACATAAAATGCTTACTTTTAAACATCTTTTTAGACAGAATTATAACTCCTTCAGAGCATACATTGAATCCTGTTTATGAAAACACTTTGCTAATCAGTTTTTAAGTCAGTCCTTATAATGAAACAAAGTTGCAGCTTACCAGAAATGTTTGGTCAAAAATGACTTGCCAAAATGGTTCTTTAACCAAGATTTTGTCTTGACAGAAATTGTTGTCAAAAATGATTGGCCGAAACAGTCCTCTAAATGATCCTACTGGTTAATGTGAAGCTTTTGTTAAAAATGCTTTGCCTAAAATTGTCCTAACAGGTGTATTCAAATGGCATAAATGCTTAGTTTTTGAAACAATTAAATTATCTTGCCAATTGACTATTATATATATAATCTCAGCCACTTGCTTTCTCTCTTCAAAGCACTAATATACTGGAAAATGAATATACTGGACAGCCTACTGGGTATATCTCAGTTTCAAACCTGTAACCAAGGTATTAAATTTGTGCCTAACCTAGGAAGCCTGCTTGGCATAGCCAAACTGAAGACAGACTTACCATAAAGCACATTCAGATGGAGTATTTCGGGGATATGACAAAAAACAGCAAAAGCAAGGATCGAGATTACAGACCTACAAATATCTCTAGATTTTTAAACAATTTACAAAAGATCAAAACATTTTGTACACTGACTGACCTAAAAACCATCACATTATTTTTGTGCACACAGTTTATAAGATGCTAACCACTAGCTATCTTTCTCTAAGGCACTTAACTTGTGCCTAACCCCAAAAGTTTGCTAGTTTTAGATTTTCTAATATTTGTACAAAATGGCACAAATGAAATATTAACAGAATCAAATTTTGCTGCTAATCAAAGTTGAAGATGAATAAATTTCAATGATGAGAAACCAAACGCCAATTAAGGCTCATGTACACAAAAGCCATTACTGGTTACATGGTATGATTTTGTTGAAAATGATAGCAATAAACATGTCCATAAAATGGATTATATTCCCTACAGGATATTTTTGTGAAAAATGACTTGGCCATATTATGAACGTTCTAACTTACAAGAACTCTTTGTCATAAGCAATGAGTCAGAACAGTCCCTTAAAATGAACCTTAAACCCTATGAGAAGTTTTTGTCAAAAATAAGATGCATTAATAATCCTTACAATGAAATCAAGGGGATGTAAAGGGTTTACCATTTGTGTTGAGCATGTCAAGAATATCGAACAAACATTAAGCAGGAAACCCATTTAGTCACACATTAATGTTTAGACCTAGTTACTGACTACATTGTACAAATGAAATGCATAATATTCTGAACTGATATTGAAGTAAATGGAACTGTTTTCAGTGCATTTACATAAAATGCCTTCTTTTAAACATCTTTTTAGACATATTTATAACTCCTTCAGAGATTAGTTACATCAAATCCTTTTTATGAAAACACTTTGCTAATCACTTTTTAGGTCAGTCCTTATAATGAAACAAAGTTGCAGCTTACCAGAAATTTTTGGTCAAAAATGATTTGCCAAAATGGTTCTTTAACCAAGGTTTTGTCTTGACAGAAATTGTTGTCAAAAATGATTGGCCAAAACAGTCCTCTAAATGATCCTACTGGTTAATGTGAAGCTTTGGTTAAAAATGCTTTGCCTAAAATTGTCCTAACAGGTGTATTCAAATGGCATAAATGCTTAGTTTTTGAAACAATTAAATTATCTTGCCATTTGACTATTATATATATAATCTCAACCACTTGCTTTCTCTCTTCAAAGCACTAATATACTGGAAAATGAATATACTGGACAGCCTACTGGGTATATCTCAGTTTCAAACCTGTAACCAAGGTATTAAATTTGTGCCTAACCTAGGAAGCCTGCTTGGCATAGCCAAATTGAAGACAGACTTACCATAAAGCACATTCAGATGGAGTATTTAGGGGATGACAAAAAACAGCAAAAGCAAGGATCGAGATTACAGACCTACAAATATCTCTACAGATTTTTAAACAATTTACAAAAGATCAAAACATTTCTACACTGACTGACCTAAAAACTATCACATTATTTTTGTGCACACAGTTTATAAGATGCTAACCACTAGCTATCTTTCTCTAAGGCACTTAACTAGTGCCTAACCCCAAAAGTTTGCTAGTTTTAGATTTTCTAATATTTGTACAAAATGGCACAAATGAAATATTAACATAATCAAATTTTGCTGCTAATCAAAGTTGAAGATGAATAAATTTCAATGATGAGAAACCAAAGGCCAATTAAGGCTCATGTACACAAAAGCCATTACTGATTACATAGTAAAAAAAAATGTTGAAAATGATAGCAATAAACATGTCCTTAAAATGAATTATATTCCCTACAGGATCTTTTTGTGAAAAATGACTCGGCCTTATTATGAACTTTCTTAACTACAAGAAGTCTTTGTCTTTCAAAGCACTAATAAACTGGAAAATGAATATACTGGACAGCCTATAATATGTCCCTTAAGATGAACCTTAAACCCTATGAGAAGTTTTTGTCAAAAATAAGATGCATTAATAATCCTTACAATGAAATTAAGGGGATGTAAAGGGTTTACCATTTGTGTTGAGCATGTCAAAAATATCGAACAAAAATTAAGCAGGGAACCCATTTAGTCACACATTAGTGTTTAGACCTAGTTACTGACTACATTGTACAAATGAAATGCATAATATTTTGAACTGATATTGAAGTAAAAGGAACTGTTTTCAGTACATTTACATAAAATGCTTACTTTTAAACATCTTTTTAGACAGAATTATAACTCCTTCAGAGCATACATTAATCCTTTCTATGAAAACACTTTGTTAATCAGTTTTTAAGTCAGTCCTTATAATGAAACAAAGTTGCAGCTTACCAGAAATGTTTGGTCAAAAATGATTTGCCAAAATGTACTTAGAGAAAGTTATTTTAACCAAGGTTTTGTCTTGACAGAAATTGTTGTCAAAAATGATTGGCCGAAACAGTCCTCTAAATGATCCTACTGGTTAATGTGAAGCTTTTGTTAAAAATTGTTTGGCTAAAATTGTCCTAACAGGTGTATTCAAATGGCATAAATGCTTAGTGTTTGAAACAATTAAATTATCTTGCCATTTGACTATTATATATATAATCTCAACCACTTGCTTTCTCTTCAAAGCACTAATATACTGGAAAATGAATATACTGGATAGCCTACTGGGTATATCTCAGTTTCAAACCTGTTACTAAGGTATTAAATTTGTGCCTAACCTAGGAAGCCTGCTTGGCATAGCCAAATTGAAGACAGACTTACCATAAAGCACATTCAGATGGAGTATTTAGGGGATATGACAAAAAACAGCAAAAGCAAGGATCGAGATTACAGACCTACAAATATCTCTACAGATTTTTAAACAATTTACAAAAGATCAAAACATTTCTACACTGACTGACCTAAAAACCATCACATTATTTTTGTGCACTGTTTATAAGATGCTAACCACTAGCTATCTTTCTCTAAGGCACTTAACTTGTGCCTAACCCCAAAAGTTTGCTAGTTTTAGATTTTCTAATATTTGTACAAAATGGCACAAATGAAATATTAACATACATGTAATCAAATTTTGCTGCTAATCAAAGTGAAGACAAATAAATTTCAATGATGAGAAACCAAACGCCAATTAAGGCTCATGTACACAAAAGCCATTACTGGTTACATGGTATGTTTTTATTGAAAATGATAGGAATACACATGTCCTTAAAATGAATTATATTCCCTACAGGATCTTTTTGTGAAAAATGACTCGGCCTTATTATGAATGTCTAAACTACAAGAAGTCTTTGTCATAAGCAATGAGTCAGAACAGTCCCTTAAAATGAACCTTAAACCCAATGAGAAGTTTTTGTCAAAAATAAGATGCATTAAAAATCCTTACAATGAAATTAAGGGGATGTAAAGGGTTTACCATTTGTGTTGAGCATGTCAAAAATATCAAACAAATATTAAGCAGGAAACCCATTTAGTCACACATTAGTGTTTAGACCTAGTTACTGACTACATTGTACAAATGAAATGCTTAATATTCTGAACTGATATTGAAGTAAATGGAACTGTTTTCAGAACATTTACATAAAATGCCTACTTTTAAACATCTTTTTAAACAGAATTATAACTCCTTCAGAGCATACATTAAATCCTTTTTATGAAAACACTTTGCTAATCAGTTTTTAGGTCAGTCCTTATAATGAAACAAAGTTGCAGCTTACCAGAAATTTTTGGTCAAAAATGATTTGCCAAAATGGTACTTTAACCAAGGTTTTGTCTTGACAGAAATTGTTGTCAAAAATGATTGGCCGAAACAGTCCTCTAAATGATCCTACTGGTTAATGTGAAGCTTTTGTTAAAAATGCTTTGCCTAAAATTGTCCTAACAGGTGTATTCAAATGGCATAATTGCTTAGTTTTTGAAACAATTAAAATATCTTGCCATTTGACTATTATATATATAATCTCAACCACTTGCTTTCTCTCTTCAAAGCACTAATATACTGGAAAATGAATATACTGGACAGCCTACTGGGTATATCTCAGTTTCAAACCTGTAACCAAGGTATTAAATTTGTGCCTAACCTAGGAAGCCTGCTTGGCATAGCCAAATTGAAGACAGACTTACCATAAAGCACATTCAGATGGAGTATTTAGGGGATGACAAAAAACAGCAAAAGCAAGGATCGAGATTACAGACCTACAAATATCTCTACAGATTTTTAAACAATTTACAAAAGATCAAAACATTTCTACACTGACTGACCTAAAAACTATCACATTATTTTTGTGCACACAGTTTATAAGATGCTAACCACTAGCTATCTTTCTCTAAGGCACTTAACTTGTGCCTAACCCCAAAAGTTTGCTAGTTTTAGATTTTCTAATATTTGTACAAAATGGCACAAATGAAATATTAACAGAATCAAATTTTGCTGCTAATCAAAGTGAAGATGAATAAATTTCAATGATGAGAAACCAAACGCCAATTAAGGCTCATGTACACAAAAGCCATTACTGGTTACATGGTATGATTTTGTTGAAAATGATAGGAATACACATGTCCTTAAAATGAATTATATTCCCTACAGGATCTTTTTGTGAAAAATGACTTGGCCATATTATGAACTTTCTAACTTACAAGAAGTCTTTGTCATAAGCAATGAGTCAGAACAGTCACTTAAAATGAACCTTAAACCCTATGAGAAGTTTTTGTCAAAAATAAGATGCATTAATAATCCTTACAATGAAATTAAGGGGATGTAAAGGGTTTACCATTTGTGTTGAGCATGTCAAAAATATCTAACAAACATTAAGCAGGAAACCCATTTAGTCACAAATTAGTGTTAAGACCTAGTTACTGACTACATTGTACAAATGAAATGCATAATATTCTGAACTGATATTGAAGTAAATGGAACTGTTTTCAGTACATTTACATAAAATGCCTACTTTTAAACATCTTTTTAGACAGAATTATAACTCCTTCAAAGAAGTACATTAAATCCTTTTTATGAAAACACTTTGCTAATCAGTTTTTAGGTCAGTCCTTATAATGAAACAAAGTTGCAGCTTACCAGAAATGTTTGGTCAAAAATGATTTGCCAAAATGGTACTAGAAAGTTATTAACCAAGGTTTTGTCTTGACAGAAATTGTTGTCAAAAATGATTGGCCGAAACAGTCCTCTAAATGATCCTACTGGTTAATGTGAAGCTTTTGTTAAAAATGCTTTGCCTAAAATTGTCCTAACAGGTGTATTCAAATGGCATAAATGCTTAGTGTTTGAAACAATTAAATTATCTTGCCATTTGACTATTATATATATAATCTCAACCACTTTCTTCAAAGCACTACTATACTGGAAAATGAATATACTGGATAGCCTTCTGGGTATATCTCAGTTTAAAACCTGTTACTAAGGTATTAAATTTGTGCCTAACCTAGGAAGCCTGCTTGGCATAGCCAAATTGAAGACAGACTTACCATAAAGCACATTCAGATGGAGTATTTAGGGGATGACAAAAAACAGCAAAAGCAAGGATCGAGATTACAGACCTACAAATATCTCTAGATTTTTACACAATTTACAAAAGATCAAAACATTTCTACACTGACTGACCTAAAAACCATCACATTATTTTTGTGCACACAGTTTATAAGATGCTAACCACTAGCTATCTTTCTCTAAGGCACTTAACTAGTGCCTAACCCCAAAAGTTTGCTAGTTTTAGATTTTCTAATATTTGTACAAAATGGCACAAATGAAATATTAACATAATCAAATTTTGCTGCTAATCAAAGTTGAGATGAATAAATTTCAATGATGAGAAACCAAACGCCAATTAAGGCTCATGTACACAAAAGCCATTACTGATTACATAGTAAAAAAAAATGTTGAAAATGATAGCAATAAACATGTCCTTAAAATGAATTATATTCCCTACAGGATCTTTTTGTGAAAAATGACTCGGCCTTATTATGAACTTTCTTAACTACAAGAAGTCTTTGTCATAAACAATGAGTCAGAACAGTCACTTAAAATGAACCTTAAACCCTATGAGAAGTTTTTGTCAAAAATAAGATGCATTAATAATCCTTACAATGAAATTAAGGGGATGTAAAGGGTTTACCATTTGTGTTGAGCATGTCAAGAATATCAAACAAACATTAAGCACGAAACCCATTTACTCACAAATTAGTGTTAAGACCTAGTTACTGACTTCATTGTACAAATGAAATGCATAATATTTTGAACTGATATTGAAGTAAATGGAACTGTTTTCAGTACATTTACATAAAATGCCTACTTTAAAACATCTTTTTAGACAATATAACTCCTTCAGAGAATAGTTACATTAAATCCTTTTTATGAAAACACTTTGCTAATCAGTTTTTAGGTCAGTCCTTATAATGAAACAAAGTTGCAGCTTACCAGAAATGTTTGGTCAAAAATGATTTGCCAAAATGTACTTGTATTTTAACCAAGGTTTTGTCTTGACAGAAATTGTTGTCAAAAATGATTGGCCGAAACAGTCCTCTAAATGATCCTACTGGTTAATGTGAAGCTTTGGTTAAAAATTGTTTGCCTAAAATTGTCCTAACAGGTGTATTCAAATGGCATAATTGCTTAGTGTTTGAAACAATTAAAATATCTTGCCATTTGACTATTATATATATAATCTCAACCACTTGCTCTCTCTTCAAAGCACTAATATACTGGAAAATGAATATACTGGACAGCCTTCTGGGTATATCTCAGTTTAAAACCTGTAACTAAGGTATTAAATTTGTGCCTAACCTAGGAAGCCTGCTTGGCATAGCCAAATTGAAGACAGACTTACCATAAAGCACATTCAGATGGAGTATTTAGGGGATGACAAAAAACAGCAAAAGCAAGGATCGAGATTACAGACCTACAAATATCTCTACAGATTTTTAAACAATTTACAAAAGATCAAAACATTTCTACACTGACTGACCTAAAAACTATCACATTATTTTTGTGCACACAGTTTATAAGATGCTAACCACTAGCTATCTTTCTCTAAGGCACTTAACTTGTGCCTAACCCCAAAAGTTTGCTAGTTTTAGATTTTCTAATATTTGTACAAAATGGCACAAATGAAATATTAACATAATCAAATTTTGCTGCTAATCAAAGTGAAGATGAATAAATTTCAATGATGAGAAACCAAACGCCAATTAAGGCTCATGTACACAAAAGCCATTACTGGTTACATGGTATGATTTTGTTGAAAATGATAGCAATAAACATGTCCTTAAAATGAATCATATTCCCTACAGGATCTTTTTGTGAAAAATGACTCGGCCTTATTATGAATTTCTAAACTACAAGAAGTCTTTGTCATAAACAATGAGTCAGAACAGTCCCTTAAAATGAACCTTAAACCCTATGAGAAGTTTTTGTCAAAAATAAGATGCATTAATAATCCTTACAATGAAATTAAGGGGATGTAAAGGGTTTACCATTTGTGTTGAGCATGTCAAAAATATCAAACAAATATTAAGCAGGAAACCCATTTAGTCACACATTAGTGTTTAGACCTAGTTACTGACTACATTGTACAAATGAAATGCATAATATTCTGAACTGATATTGAAGTAAATGGAACTGTTTTCAGTACATTTACATAAAATGCCTACTTTTAAACATCTTTTTACACTTCAAGAATTATAACCCTCAAAGCATACATTAAATCCTTTTTAAGAAAACACTTTGCTAATCAGTTTTTAGGTCAGTCCTTAAAATGAAACAAAGTTGCAGCTTACCAGAAATGTTTGGTCAAAAATGATTTGCCAAAATGGTACTTTAGTTTTAACCAAGGTTTTGTCTTGACAGAAATTGTTGTCAAAAATGATTGGCCGAAACAGTCCTCTAAATGATCCTACTGGTTAATGTGAAGCTTTTGTTAAAAATGGTTTGCCTAAAATTGTCCTAACAGGTGTATTCAAATGGCATAAATGCTTAGTTTTTGAAACAATTAAAATTATCTTGCCATTTGACTATTATATATATAATCTCAACCACTTGCTTTCTCTCTTCAAAGCACTAATATACTGGAAAATGAATATACTGGACAGCCTTCTGGGTATATCTCAGTTTAAAACCTGTTACCAAGATATTAAATTTGTGCCTAACCTAGGAAGCCTGCTTGGCATAGCCAAATTGAAGACAGACTTACCATAAAGCACATTCAGATGGAGTATTTAGGGGATGACAAAAAACAGCAAAAGCAAGGATCGAGATTACAGACCTACAAATATCTCTAGATTTTTAAACAATTTACAAAAGATCAAAACATTTCTACACTGACTGACCTAAAAACCATCACATTATTTTTGTGCACACAGTTTATAAGATGCTAACCACTAGCTATCTTTCTCTAAGGCACTTAACTTGTGCCTAACCCCAAAAGTTTGCTAGTTTTAGATTTTCTAATATTTGTACAAAATGGCACAAATGAAATATTAACATAATCAAATTTTGCTGCTAATCAAAGTTGAAGATGAATAAATTTCAATGATGAGAAACCAAAGGCCAATTAAGGCTCATGTACACAAAAGCCATTACTGGTTACATGGTATGATTTTGTTGAAAATGATAGCAATAAACATGTCCTTAAAATGAATCATATTCCCTACAGGATCTTTTTGTGAAAAATGACTCGGCCTTATTATGAACTTTCTTAACTACAAGAAGTCTTTGTCATAAACAATGAGTCAGAACAGTCCCTTAAAATGAACCTTAAACCCTATGAGAAGTCTTTGTCAAAAATAAGATGCATTAATAATCCTTACAATGAAATTAAGGGGATGTAAAGGGTTTACCATTTGTGTTGAGCATGTCAAAAATATCTAACAAACATTAAGCACAAAACCCATTTCGTCACAAATAAGTGTTAAGACCTAGTTACTGACTACATTGTACAAATGAAATGCATAATATTCTGAACTGATATTGAAGTAAATGGAACTGTTTTCAGTACATTTACATGAAATGCCTACTTTTAAACATCTTTTTAGACAGAATTATAACTCCTTCAAAGCATACATTAATCCTTTTTATGAAAACACTTTGCTAATCAGTTTTTAGGTCAGTCCTTAAAATGAAACAAAGTTGCAGCTTACCAGAAATGTTTGGTCAAAAATGATTTGCCAAAATGGTATTTAGAGAAAATATTTTAACCAACGTTTTGTCTTGACAGAAATTGTTGTCAAAAATGATTGGCCGAAACAGTCCTCTAAATGATCCTACTGGTTAATGTGAAGCTTTTGTTAAAAATCGGTTTGCCTAAAATTGTCCTAACAGGTGTATTCAAATAGCATAAATGCTTAGTTTTTGAAACAATTAAATTATCTTGCCATTTGACTATTATATATATAATCTCAACCACTTGCTTTCTCTCTTCAAAGCACTAATATACTGGAAAATGAATATACTGGACAGCCTTCTGGGTATATCTCAGTTTAAAACCTGTTACCAAGGTATTCAATTTGTGCCTAACCTAGGAAGCCTGCTTGGCATAGCCAACTTGAAGACAGACTTACCATAAAGCACATTCAGATGGAGTATTTAGGGGATGACAAAAAACAGCAAAAGTAAGGATCGAGATTACAGACCTACAAATATCTCTACAGATTTTTTAAAAATTACAAAAGATCAAAACATTTTGTACACTGACTGACCTAAAAACCATCACATTATTTTTGTGCACACAGTTTATAACATGCTAACCACTAGCTATCTTTCTCTAAGGCACAAAACTTGTGCCTAACCCAAAAAGTTTGCTAGTTTTAGTTTTTTCTAATATTTGTACAAAATGGCACAAATGAAATATTAACATAATCAAATTTTGCTGCTAATCAAAGTTGAAGATGTTCGTGAGACCAAACGCCAATTAAGGCTCATGTACACAAAAGCCATTACTGGTTACATGGTATGATTTTGTTGAAAATGATAGGAATAAACATGTCCTAAAATGAATTATATTCCCTACAGGATTTTTGTGAAAAATGACTCGGCCTTATTATGAACTTCTAACTACCGCAAGAAGTCTTTGTCATAAACAATGAGTCAGAACAGTCCCTTAAAAGAACCTTAAACCCTATGAGAAGTTTTGTCAAAAAAAGATGCATTAAAATCCTTACAATGAAATTAAGGGGATGTAAAGGGTTTACCATTTGTGTTGAGCATGTCAAAAATATCTAACAAACATTAAGCACGAAACCCATTTACTCACAAATTAGTGTTAAGACCTAGTTACTGACTACATTGTACAAATGAAATGCATAATATTCTGAACTGATATTGAAGTAAATGGAACTGTTTTCAGTACATTTACATGAAATGCCTACTTTTAAACATCTTTTTAGACAGAATTATAACTCCTTCAAAGCATACATTAATCCTTTTTATGAAAACACTTTGCTAATCAGTTTTTAGGTCAGTCCTTAAAATGAAACAAAGTTGCAGCTTACCAGAAATGTTTGGTCAAAAATGATTTGCCAAAATGGTACTTAGAGAAAATATTTTAACCAAGGTTTTGTCTTGACAGAAATTGTTGTCAAAAATGATTGGCCGAAACAGTCCTCTAAATGATCCTACTGGTTAATGTGAAGCTTTTGTTAAAAATTGTTTGCCTAAAATTGTCCTAACAGGTGTATTCAAATGGCATAAATGCTTAGTTTTTGAAACAATTAAATTATCTTGCCATTTGACTATTATATATATAATCTCAACCACTTGCTTTCCTCTTCAAAGCACTAATATACTGGAAAATGAATATACTGGACAGCCTTCTGGGTATATCTCAGTTTAAAACCTGTTACCAAGGTATTCAATTTGTGCCTAACCTAGGAAGCCTGCTTGGCATAGCCAACTTGAAGACAGACTTACCATAAAGCACATTCAGATGGAGTATTTAGGGGATGACAAAAAACAGCAAAAGTAAGGATCGAGATTACAGACCTACAAATATCTCTACAGATTTTTTAAAAATTACAAAAGATCAAAACATTTCCACACTGACTGACCTAAACACCATCACATTATTTTTGTGCACACAGTTTATAACATGCTAACCACTAGCTATCTTTCTCTAAGGCACAAAACTTGTGCCTAACCCAAAAAGTTTGCTAGTTTTAGTTTTTTCTAATATTTGTACAAAATGGCACAAATGAAATATTAACATAATCAAATTTTGCTGCTAATCAAAGTTGAAGATGAATAAATTTCAATGATGAGAAACCAAAGGCCAATTAAGGCTCATGTACACAAAAGCCATTACTGGTTACATAGTATGATTTTGTTGAAAATGATAGGAATAAACATGTTCTTAAAATGAATTATATTCCCTACAGGATCTTTTTGTGAAAAATGACTCGGCCTTATTATCACCTTTCTAAACTACAAGAAGTCTTTGTCATAAACAATGAGTCAGAACAGTCCCTTAAAATGAACCTTAAACCCTATGAGAAGTTTTTGTCAAAAATAAGATGCATTAATAATCCTTACAATGAAATTAAGGGGATGTAAAGGGTTTACCATTTGTGTTGAGCATGTCAAAAATATCTAACAAACATTAAGCACGAAACCCATTTACTCACAAATTAGTGTTAAGACCTAGTTACTGACTACATTGTACAAATGAAATGCATAATATTTTGAACTGATAATGAAGTAAATGGAACTGTTTTCAGTTCATTTACAGAAAATGCCTACTTTTAAACATCTTTTTGACAATACTCCTTCAAAGCATGGTTACATTAAATCCTTTTTATGAAAACACTTTGCTAATCAGTTTTTAGGTCAGTCTTTAAAATGAAACAAAGTTGCAGCTTACCAGAAATGTTTGGTCAAAAATGATTTGCCAAAATGGTACTTAGAGAAAATTATTTTAACCAACGTTTTGTCTTGACAGAAATTGTTGTCAAATATGATTGGCCGAAACAGTCCTCTAAATGATCCTACTGGTTAATGTGAAGCTTTTGTTAAAAATTGTTTGCCTAAAATTGTCCTAACAGGTGTATTCAAATGGCATAAATGCTTAGTGTTTGAAACAATTAAATTATCTTGCCAATTGACTATTATATATATAATCTCAACCACTTTCTTCAAAGCACTAATATACTGGAAAATGAATATACTGGACAGCCTACTGGGTATATCTCAGTTTAAAACCTGTTACTAAGGTATTCAATTTGTGCCTAACCTAGGAAGCCTGCTTGGCATAGCCAAATTGAAGACAGACTTACCATAAAGCACATTCAGATGGAGTATTTAGGGGATGACAAAAAACAGCTAAAGCAAGGATCGAGATTACAGACCTACAAATATCTCTAGATTTTTAAACAATTTACAAAAGATCAAAACATTTCTACACTGACTGACCTAAAAACCATCACATTATTTTTGTGCACACAGTTTATAAGATGCTAACCACTAGCTATCTTTCTCTAAGGCACTTAACTTGTGCCTAACCCAAAAAGTTTGCTAGTTTTAGATTTTCTAATATTTGTACAAAATGGCACAAATGAAATATTAACATAATCAAATTTGCTGCTAATCAAAGTGAAGATGAATAAATTTCAATGATGAGAAACCAAACGCCAATTAAGGCTCATGTACACAAAAGCCATTACTGGTTACATGGTATGATTTTGTTGAAAATGATAGCAATAAACATGTCCTTAAAATGAATCATATTCCCTACAGGATATTTTTGTGAAAAATGACTCAGCCTTATTATGAATGTCTAAACTACAAGAAGTCTTTGTCATAAGCAATGAGTCAGAACAGTCCCTTAAAATGAACCTTAAACCCTATGAGAAGTTTTTGTCAAAAATAAGATGCATAAATAATCCTTACAATGAAATTAAGGGGATGTAAAGGGTTTACCATTTGTGTTGAGCATGTCAAAAATATCAAACAAACATTAAGCAGGAAACCCATTTAGTCACACATTAGTGTTTAGACCTAGTTACTGACTACATTGTACAAATGAAATGCTTAATATTCTGAACTGATATTGAAGTAAATGGAACTGTTTTCAGTACATTTACATAAAATGCCTTCTTTTAAACATCTTTTACTCCTTCAGAGAATAGTTACATTAAATCCTTTTTAAGAAAACACTTTGCTAATCAGTTTTTAGGTCAGTCTTTATAATGAAACAAAGTTGCAGCTTACCAGAAATTTTTGGTCAAAAATGTTTTGCCAAAATGGTACTTTAACCAAGGTTTTGTCTTGACAGAAATTGTTTTCAAAAATGATTGGCCGAAACAGTCCTCTAAATGATCCTACTGGTTAATGTGATGCTTTGGTTAAAAATGGTTTGCCTAAAATTGTCCTAACAGGTGTATTCAAATGGCATAAATTGCTTAGTTTTTGAAACAATTAAAATATCTTGCCATTTGACTATTATATGTATAATCTCAACCACTTCCTTTCTCTCTTCAAAGCACTAATATACTGGAAAATGAATATAGTGGACAGCCTACTGGGTATATCTCAGTTTAAAACCTGTAACCAAGGTATTAAATTTGTGCCTAACCTAGGAAGCCTGCTTGGCATAGCCAAATTGAAGACAGACTTACCATAAAGCACATTCAGATGGAGTATTTAGGGGATGACAAAAAACAGCAAAAGCAAGGATCGAGATTACAGACCTACAAATATCTCTACAGATTTTTACACAATTTACAAAAGATCAAAACATTTGTACACTGACTGACCTAAAAACCATCACATTAATTTTTGTGCACACAGTTTATAAGATGCTAACCACTAGCTATCTTTCTCTAAGGCACATAACTTGTGCCTAACCCCAAAAAGTTTGCTAGTTTTAGATTTTCTAATATTTGTACAAAATGGCACAAATGAAATATTAACAGAATCAAATTTTGCTGCTAATCAAAGTGAAGATGAATAAATTTCAATGATGAGAAACCAAAGGCCAATTAAGGCTCATGTACACAAAAGCCATTACTGGTTACATGGTATGATTTTGTTGAAAATGATAGGAATAAACATGTCCTTAAAATGAATTATATTCCCTACAGGATCTTTTTGTGAAAAATGACTCGGCCTTATTATGAACTTTCTTAACTACAAGAAGTCTTTGTCATAAACAATGAGTCAGAACAGTCCCTTAAAATGAACCTTAAACCCTATGAGAAGTTTTTGTCAAAAATAAGATGCATTAATAATCCTTACAATGAAATCAAGGGGATGTAAAGGGTTAACCATTTGTGTTGAGCATGTCAAAAATATCTAACAAACATTAAGCAGGAAACCCATTTACTCACAAATTAGTGTTAAGACCTAGTTACTGACTACATTGTACAAATGAAATGCATAATATTCTGAACTGATATTGAAGTAAATGGAACTGTTTTCAGTACATTTACATGAAATGCCTACTTTTAAACATCTTTTTAGACAGAATTATAACTCCTTCAAAGCTGCATTAATCCTTTCTATGAAAACACTTTGCTAATCAGTTTTTAGGTCAGTCCTTAAAATGAAACAAAGTTGCAGCTTACCAGAAATGTTTGGTCAAAAATGATTTGCCAAAATGGTACTTAGAGAAAATTATTTTAACCAAGGTTTTGTCTTGACAGAAATTGTTGTCAAAAATGATTGGCCGAAACAGTCCTCTAAATGATCCTACTGGTTAATGTGAAGCTTTTGTTAAAAATGGTTTGCCTAAAATTGTCCTAACAGGTGTATTCAAAAGGCATAAATGCTTAGTTTTTGAAACAATTAAATTATCTTGCCATTTGACTATTATATATATAATCTCAACCACTTGCTTTCTCTCTTCAAAGCACTAATATACTGGAAAATGAATATACTGGACAGCCTACTGGGTATATCTCAGTTTTAAACCTGTTACCAAGGTATTAAATTTGTGCCTAACCTAGGAAGCCTGCTTGGCATAGCCAACTTGAAGACAGACTTACCATAAAGCACATTCAGATGGAGTATTTAGGGAATGACAAAAAACAGCAAAAGCAAGGATCGAGATTACAGACCTACAAATATCTCTACAGATTTTTAAACAATTTACGAAAGATAAAAACATTTCTACACTGACTGACCTACAAACCATCACATTATTTTCGTGCACACAGTTTATAAGATGCTAACCACTAGCTTTCTTTCTCTAAGGCACTTATCTTGTGCCTAACCCCAAAAGTTTGCTAGTTTTAGATTTTCTAATATTTGTACAAAATGGCACAAATGAAATATTAACAGAATCAAATTTTGCTGCTAATCAAAGTTGAAGATGAATAAATTTCAATGATGAGAAACCAAACGCCAATTAAGGCTCATGTACACAAAAGCCATTACTGATTACATAGTATGATTTTGTTGAAAATAATAGCAATAAACATGTCCTTAAAATGAATCATATTCCCTACAGGATATTTTTGTGAAAAATGACTCAGCTTTATTATGAACATTCTAAACTACCGTGAAGAAGTCTTTGTCATAAACAATGAGTCAGAACAGTCCCTTAAAATGAACCTTAAACCCTATGAGAAGTTTTTGTCAAAAATAAGATGCATTAATAATCCTTACAATGAAATCAAGGGGATGTAAAGGGTTTACCATTTGTGTTGAGCAGGTCAAAAATATCTAACAAACATTAAGCACGAAACCCATTTACTCACAAATTAGTGTTAAGACCTAGTTACTGACTACATTTTACAAATGAAATGCATAATAATCTGAACTGATATTGAAGTAAATGGAACTGTTTCCAGTACATTTACATAAAATGCCTACTTTTAAACATCTTTTTAGACAGAATATTAACTCCTTCAAAGCATACATTAAATCCTTTTTATGAAATCACTTTGCTAATCAGTTTTTAGGTCAGTCCTTATAATGAAACAAAGTTACAGCTTACCAGAAATGTTTGGTCAAAAATGATTTGCCAAAATGGTACTGAGAGAAAATTGTTTTAACCAAGGTTTTGTCTTGACAGAAATTGTTGTCAAAAATGATTGGCCGAAACAGTCCTCTAAATGATCCTTCTGGTTAATGTGAAGCTTTTGTTAAAAATGGTTTGCCTAAAATTGTCCTAACAGGTGTATTCAAATGGCATAAATGCTTAGTTTTTGAAACAATTAAATTATCTTGCCATTTTACTATTATATTATAATCTCAACCACTTGCTTTCTCACTTCAAAGCACTAATATACTGGAAAATGAATATACTGGACAGCCTACTGGGTATATCTCAGTTTTAAACCTGTTACCAAGGTATTAAATTTGTGCCTAACCTAGGAAGCCTGCTTGGCATAGCCAACTTGAAGACAGACTTACATAAAGCACATTCAGATGGAGTATTTAGGGGATGACAAAAACCAGCAAAAGCAAGGATCGAGATTACAGACCTACAAATATCTCTACAGATTTTTAAACAATTTACAAAAGATCAAAACATTTCTACACTGACTGACCTAAAAACTATCACATTATTTCTGTGCACACAGTTTATAAGATGCTAACCACTAGCTATCTTTCTCTAAGGCACTTAACTTGTGTCTAACCCAAAAAGTTTGCTAGTTTTAGATTTTCTCATATTTGTATAAAATGGCACAAATGAAATATTAACATAATCAAATTCAATTATCTTGCCATTTGACATTATATAAGGAATATTCAGGGGATGACAAAAAAAACGGCAAAAGCAAGGGTCGAGATTACAGACCTACAAATATTTCTATAGTTTATTTTTTTTAATTTACAAAAGATGAAAACCTTTGTACACCGACTGACCTAAACATTACTTCGAATTACAACTTTGATCCAAGAAGCACGACTGAAATTTTAGAAAAGTTAAAACTAGATTCTTTAAATTGAAGGAGGAACCAGAGTCATCTTATTTTATTCTACAAGGGTTTGAATAATGCTGCAAGGGTACCTGTTAATAATCTTGTTAAACCTTTAAGTGTTACAAAGAACAAACACGATGAACATTTCAACTTAATTTATGCTCAGACAGATGTTTTTAAATTTAGCTTCTTACCCAACACTATATGGGATTGGAATTTACTACCCCATGGAATTATATAGAATTACAGGGAATCAACTAATCCAGTAAAAATTATTATTAAGGAAATCAGAAAAAGTGAATAGATAGTCCAACACTTGACGCAATAGTGCGGTGCAATAATGTTGGTAAGATGTATCACCATATTCAATCAAAATCAAGATCAAGAAGATCACAATTCTCTGGTAATGCACTGAACTGATGTCTGAGTGTGACATTAATCCTAAAACATTTATAAATTAAGTGCATATTAACCTTGTTCCTTTGGGTCCACATTAAAAAAAATTGATGTCCAGCTACAACAGGTAAATCAAGTCTTCTGACATCTTCTTTCACTCTGTATGTCTGCATAAAGAATTTAAATTTGTACAATTCAGTCTTCACCTCTTGACTCTGTTAGAAACTTTGAAGATTACTGTTAGCAGTAAACATTTGCAACAATTACTTGAGAATACATCTCACTTGTCCTTTTAATCCTCTTATATCAAGAATAAACAGATCAACTATTATATTCAGTAAACTTTATAAATTTACCTCCAGGCTGTCATACATAATGTATTTTGTTGTCTGAAATCTGAACACTTATATACAATGGGTATTTCACACATTGTTGAAAAGATCAACTGGATGAACATAATACATGCACAGATTATGAATAACAAATTAAATCATATAGTCTGAATATCACCATTGAGCTATGACCTTGTGTTCTTCAGCAGTTTTACAATAATGCTAATTGTACATTCACAACTCAACTTTACCCTACTGACTGCAAGACAGTCTGCCATTGCAATTAGTACAGATCATGATCACTCTGCACACCAATGGCCTGTGGTACTACTGCATGTTATAATATTTTTGTATACTGACTTATTATGTTATAGTAACACAGTACAGTACAGTATAGAACTACCACAGATGGCTAGTTTTGAAATAAAAAAGTATGTCTTCTCCAACATGTAACCAATTATGTGAAAAATCAACTGACTGTAATGTGACCAGGATATGCACAACAAAGTTTGATCATGATCACTCATGTAAAGTTACAGGGCGAGGTTCAGAGATGAAAACTGAACTACAATAGTAAACTTTGAAATGGTAATATTGATGAAATATCAACTGATTGGAACATCCTAAAGACATGCACAATTACACTTCCTATCAAGTTTTATCAATATCCACATAGTATCAGTGTCCTTCACAAGATTTTTTAAAAAATTTTCCTGTTACTCTATAATTATACAGACAAGTAACCTTGCAGCTTGATTTGAAGAACATTGGTAGAAGTCAACTAGATGATGCTACAAAGTAATTACCTAACCTCTTCTCCATGTATTTTTGGAAGAGATGATATTCAAAGTTTACCTTGTATTAGTCAAAGTAGTGACCCTAGACCCGTGCGCAGGACCGCTTTTGACCACAAGAGCCCAATTTCAATATATTATAATATTCAAGAAGGCCACTACTCAAAATGCCATTCCAAACATCTAAGCTCTACTGGTATCCAACATGTTAATCGGACGCTCCATTATTTGGACAATTTTGATTTGCACGTACTTAAACAGTTATCTTTTGATCCAACGTGTAATGAAGATACTTGGATCATGTAAATGCTTTCCGTTTCTTCTACAGTACAGTCAACTTATCACTTAGGTGAAAAACATTAATAAATTTGCTATATATGTACCACACTTGCATTATGTTTTGATGGCAGAAGGCCTTAGTCGCATGGGAGCTTAATATATCAATGAATAGCGATATTCACATTCTGTTTCAACACTAGTTTCATTCAAGTTTTAAAGGTGTGGAAAGGGGAAAGCTTTGCAAACTGTTAAGAAAATACTTAAATTCTCAAAAGAAGATAGTCTTTGTAACTATTATACTAAAAGCATTAAATAACACGTTTAGTACATTAGGACCTAAATCAATGTAATCATGACGGACTTCAGGTCAGGATTAATGCAATAAATAGTAACTAGTTGCTTTTTCTTGGAATGCTACTTGTTTACTTTAAGCAGTGATAAAATCAACGAGAAAGAGAAAAATATGATGAAATAACAAGACTCAATTGTCCGAATAATTGAACCCACGTTGCATATTTTGGGGACAGTTTACTGGATATCATTTTACTTGAATTGAACTAGAAAACATATTTAGTGACCTCCTCAAAGTATACGGATGCTTACAGCTAAGACCGAAGTTTGTTGTGTGAAATTTAGTGTTTAGTCAATATTGGCAGAATTATTTAGAAAAATGTCCCATTTCTGTCCAGTTAATTGAAAGAAACCAGTAGGCCTTGAGGTTTTACACAAGATGACTTTTACTCCTTATACAAGTCTATGTAAACTAATGAGCCCCTGAGTTGTGCTACTTCCAAACATTTAGACATCATGCTTGTTGCTTCTTATTTCTCACGATATGTGACAGATTCAGTGGAAATAAGGAAACTAAACAAGAGCTGTCCCTCACAAGTGACAAATGCCCCCGAAAGAGGTGTCTAACAGTCTGTGTCCTCATCAGAAATGTAAGGCCGGACCCACAGACGGACGGAGCCCTTTCCTATATCTCCTCAGCCAAGGCGGGGGGATAAAAAGCAGTCATCGAGAGAAAGGTTAATTTGGCACATTCAACTTCTATCATAATTTTCATAATTAGGTGTTCATAACAGGCTGTACATACACCACAGACACACAAAACACCAGTTTAGAAAGTAACAGTATGCTAGGAAAAAGGCAATATTCATTACACCACAAAAAAAATTCTTACATGTAAGAGGAAAGCAACACCAGAAAATTGGAAACAAGAGGGCCAAGATGGCCCTATATCGCTCACCTTGGTACAAGTCCACTTGCCTGGTGGAAGATCACTAGATAATGTTATATACCAAATAAGTTTTCCTATATACGCCTTTGTAAAACAAATGATCCCCCCCCCCGGGCAAGGTCAATTTTAACCCCAGGGGCATAATTTGAACAAACTTTGAAGAGGTCTACTAGGCAATGCTACATGCAAAATATCTAAGCTCTAGGCCTTGTGGTTTCAGAGAAAAAGATTTTTAAAGTTTTCCCTATATAAGCCTATGTAAAACTAAGTGACCCCCCGTGCGGGGTCAATTTTGACCCCGGGGTCATAATTTGAACACTATTGGTAGAGGTCTACTAGCCAATGCTACATGCCAAATATCTAAGCTCTAGGCCTTGTGGTTTCAAGGAAGAAGATTTTTAAAGTTTTTACTATATAAGCCTATGTAAAACTAAGTGACTCCCCGTGCGGGGTCAATTTTGATCTGAGGGTCATAATTTGAACAATCTTGGTATAGGTCCACTAGCCAATGCTACATGCCAAATATCTAAGCTCTAGGCCTTGTGGTTTCAAGGAAGAAGATTTTTAAAGATTTTACTATATAAGCCTATGTAAAACTAAGTGACCCCCCGTGCGGGGTCAATTTTGATCCCAGGGTCATAATTTGAACAATCTTGGTAGAGGTCCACTAGCCAATGCTACATGCCAAATATCTAAGCTCTAGGCCTTGTGGTTTCAGAGAAGAAGATTTTAAAAGTTTTTCCTACATAAGCCTATGTAAAACTAAGTGACCCCCCGTGCGGGGTCAATTTTGATCCCAGGGGCATAATTTGAACAATCTTGGTAGAGGTCCACTAGCCAATGCTACATGCCAAATATCTAAGCTCTAGGCCTTGTGGTTTCAGAGAAGAAGATTTTTAAAGTTTTCCCTATATATTCCTATGCAAAACTAAGTGACCCCCGGTGTTGGGTCAATTTTGACCCGGGGGTCATAATTTGAACAATCTTGGTAGTGGTCCACTAGACAATGCTACATGCCAAATATCTTAGCTCTAGGCCTTGTGGTTTCAGAGAAGAAGATTTTTAAAGTTTTTCCTATATATTCCTATGCAAAAACTAAGTGCCCACCCGCGCAGGGTCAATTTTGACCCGGGGTCATAATTTGAACAATCTTGGTAGAGGTCCACTAGACAATGCTACATGCCAAATATCTAAGCTCTAGGCCTTGTGGTTTCAGAGAAGAAGATTTTTAAAGTTTTTCCTATTTGTTGCCATAGCAACCAGAGTTCTGCATGGAATGGAATTCTTTGAACACTTTTGGTAAAGCTTTATGCAAGGAACATTCCTGCATAGTTTTATCAACATTGGCCTAGAGGTTTCAGAGGAGATGTCATTTGAATCAAAATGTTGACGGACGACAGACGACGGACGACAGACAATCATCGATCAGAAAAGCTCACCCTGGCGTAGCCAGGTGAGCTAAAAAAGCATCAGGAAAAAGTTGAGCCTTTCTGTAGCACAATACACGTCAGCAGATGGAAAGCTAAAAACTGCTAGGTCAGTCAAACCTGTAGATTGCAGCAAATGTAAACTGAAATGTGAAACAAAAATAACGACTGAACAAGGACAACAGCTGTTTGAATCATACTGGGTCTTGGCCAATTACGAGAGACTTAAAGATTTTGTTTGTGCAAGCATCGAGGAGAAATTTACAAAAACAATTCTTGATGAAGATGGAAAGACAACGCCAAAACGAAAACAGGTGACAAGAAAGTTTTCATTTGAGATTGAAGGTGAAAAATATTTTGTTTGTAAGACATTCTTAATGAATACTTTATCAAAACATATATCTATCATGCCATGAAATAAAAAAAGGACGGGTATTTTACAGAAATTAATTCAAGAGGAAAGCACAGATCTCATAACAAACTGCCTAAAAGTACAATAGATGAAGTAAACAAGACCTGTCCCTCACAAGTGACGAATGCCCCTGAAAGAGGTGTCTCACAGTCTGTGTCCTCTCCATGTGCTCAATAAATGTGCTATGTAATTTTAAAATCCTTCCATGCCTGACAGAGTACAGTTTTCCATTACTTTAAAACACTAAGTGTGACCTTGACCTTTGAGGTAGGGACATGGGTCTTGCACTCGACACACTGGCTTGATGTGCTGAACATTTGTGCCAAGTTATTTCTAAATCAATTAATGCATGACAAAGTTATAGTCAGGACACAAATATATGCATATAAACAGGATTCCATTACCTTCAAACTCTAAGAGTGACCTTGACCTTTGAGGTAGCAATGTGGGTCTTGCGGGCGACACGTCAACTTGCTGTGCTAGACACTTATGCCAAGTTATTTTAAACTCCTTCAAGCCATGACAAAGTTACAGTCCGGACATGAATGTGTGATGCATATATAGAGGAATCCATTGCCTTCAAACTCCAAGTATGACCTTGACCTTAGAGTTACCAACGTGGGTATTGCACGTGACACGTTGTCTTGATGTGCTAGACATTTGTGCCAAGTTCTTTTAAAATCCTTCAATGCATGACAAAGTTACATTCTGGACACGAATGTGTGCATATATATAGAGGATTCCATTACCTTCAAACTATAAGTGTGACCTTGACCTTTGAGGTAGTGACATGCACTTGACACGTCATATTGATGTGCTAGACATTTGAGCCAAGCCAGTCTGGACACGAATATGTAAGTTGGGACGCACAGACGGACAAACAGATGGACAGACGGAGAGTGCAATTTTAATATGCCACCTTTGGGGGCATAAAAAGCATATTAATTCTTTCCCTAGAGTAAATGCACATTATGTTAGAAAAGAAACAAAAAGACAGTTCCTGGGCCCAGAAATAACACTGCCAAATATGTATGACATGTTAGCAGATGAGTGCAAAGCTAATGACTCGCAGCCGATCAAACTGGATAAGTACAGGGACATTTTCAATAAGAATTACAATCTCTCTTTCCATATACCTACAGAAGATCAATGCTATACTTGCAATGTATACTGCCAGGCTCTTGAAGATGGGAACGCAAGTGCAGAACAAAAAGATGCTTATGACAAGCACCAGAAAACGAAGCAACAGTTAAGAGAAGAGAAAGAAAGAGATAAAAACAAGGCGCAAGCAGAGTGTAATATCCATGTGGCTTGTGTTGATCTCCAGTCTGTGTTGTACACGCCATATTCTTTGGTGAACCTAATTTACATGTATTATATGCATAAACTCTGCTGTTATAACCTTACCTTTTACAGCTTAGGAGACCACCAAGGTACATGCTTTTTGTGGTCTGAAGTCGAAGGAAAACATGGAGCATCAGAGGTTGCTACCTGTGTTAAGCTTCATCTCCAGTGCCTTCCAGCAGCAACAAACCATGTAGTTTTGTATTCTGATGCATGTGGGGGCCAAAATAGGAATAAATCCTTGCAAGCCGTTTTTTGCAGGAAACACGATCCAAAACATCAAAATAATAGAATGATCATAATTATTAAAAAGTTGACATACACATATGGAAGTAGATTCAATGCACTCTGCCGTGGAGTTCGCAAAGAAAACAAGAGGGCCATGATGGCCCTATATTGCTAACCAGAATACTGAATACTAGTCCACTTGCCTAATGGGTGTGGTCAATTTTGACCCAAGAGGCATAATTTGTAGGTGGAAGACCACAAGACAGTGTAACATAGCAAATAGGTTTTCCTATATCCATCCTAAAAAAGTTTGTAAAACAAGTGACCTCCTTGGCAGGGCCAATATTGAACCCAGGGGTATGATTTAAACAAACTTTAGAGACGTCTACTAGGCAATTTTCTGTCAAGATCATCGTACTTCAATATTCAATGATTTAATACAAAACTTTCAACATAAGTGATTTTGGCAACAAATAGTAGTGCAATTCACAAATGTTTTTGGGTTAAAACTATTTAAAAATTGAAGAATGCTTTTTTTATAAAGCTATTTTTAGTAATGGTGACCTTGACTTGAGATTTTTGTTTTTGCATAAAACAACTTACAAACTACAAAAATTATATTTTCAGTAACAGTGACCTTGACCCTTGTGGCCCCAAATGCAATCCCAAGCTTCCTCTCCACTCAAGCTACCATCACACCAAGTTTCATTACAATTGGTCACTCCTAACTCAAGTTATTGAGTGGAAACCATTTTTCTATTTTTAGTAACAGTGACCTTGACCTTAGTGACCTTAAAAGCAATCCCAAGCTGGGTCTCCATGCTACACACCAAATTTCATTGCAATTGGTCACTCTTAACTTAAGTTATTAAGTTAAAACCAATGTTTTTTTTGTTTTTTCTTTCTCAAAGAGCCTATGTATAAGTGAAATGAAGTGACCCCAGTCAGGGTCAGTTTTGACCAGGGGCTCATAATTTGAACAATCTTCGTAGTTCCACAAGGCAATGCTGCATGCCAATATCTAAGTTGTAGGTGGTGTGGTTTCAGTGAATATTTTTTCAATTTTTTCCCATATAAGCATATATATTCTATTTGTTGCTAAAGCAACTTGATTTCTGCATTGAATTACAAAGAACATCCCTGCCAAGTTTCATCAACATTGGCCCAGTAGTTTTAGAGGAGATTTCAAATGAATGAAATAGTGGAAGGACAGAGTGGTCCCAATAGCTCATCCGGCAGTAAAAAGTTACAAACATAATTTTATATTTTTTTGGGCTTGAAAGAAATTGGGGATGATGGAGATATCTTCTAAAGAAATTGTTGATGAACATGGACAATGAGTAGTCACAACAGTTCACTGAGTATTTGAGTTCAGGTAGTAGCTGAACTTTCCCTCACTGTGTCAATCATTAACCTAATTACCAAATGTTAATTTGAAAATTCTGTTAATGAAATACACAAAAACAATGTATTACGGTTCTTCATGTTTTTTAATTGATAAACAAACAAACAGCTGCACGAAATGCTTAACTTTGCACCAAGAATATTCAGATCCATGTACAAATGTCTCATGTTTCAGCTACATTTTCTCAAACAAACAAACTACTTTAACAACCGTAACAATTGCATGAAACATCATTAAAAAATATGGGACCACTTTTCTACGTAACATATTGCAGGAAAGCAATCTATCATACAAACAGGAAGGCCAGTCATGATCACGTACAACACTAATTATCCTACTCACTAACATGTACATTTTCCAAAAATTAGTAAACACTTAAGAAAATCTCAATAACAGCACTTTTCTCCTTGACCAATCATATATCACTTCCTTGACACATTCACTTCCTTTTCAATAAAGAACAAATAAATGTATAGAAACTAGTGGCTCGAAATAAATCTATTCCAAAATTTTAACATTAAGGGCACCTCCTGTAAATAGTTGCAGTGTAAAACACTGATTTTTTAGCATCGTAGCATTTGGCAATAACAAGAATCTTGAAACTGTGAGTCTGCTGAGTTCCCACAAAACAGTTACTTTGATGCCCCATGAAGTCCAGACCGATTTTTCTGACTTAAGTAAAATCACCGGAAATGCCGAAACAATAATAATTATGCAAAAATAATAATTTCCACATTTTTTCTGTCATAATTATAAAGTGGATTCCACATATCACCAGCAATGTAACCTCAGTAATATACAGGCCACAATCTGTGTTAAAGGATACTTCTATAGACTACCCTGCCTGTTGACATGAGCAAGGAGATAGTGGAGCAATATACAACTGATATAAAGACCACTTGTCAAGCAGAACCACTTTTAGCTTTTCTTTGCAGTAATGTTGTCTCTGTTCACAGGTTTGACTGTATTCACCAAAGAATGGTTGTGTACTGTTTTTAAAACAAGCTTCTGAAGTTTGTAGTTTCCCTACAGACTTTGTTTTCCTCATCCCACTTGTAGAGTAAATGTCAACGAAAAGCTTCTATGCCTAGAAATAAGGGATCTTCATTTTAAAGCCATGTCCATACAGCCATTGGGCGAAAAGCAAATTAATGACTAATTGGCAAGCACCATGTAATAGTTAAACATCACACATCCTTGTACCCTACAAAGGTATATGGCAAATTAGACACTTCTCAAGAACGGAATTAAACCAACAATGTCACTGCTGAACATGTATTAGACGGGCTTACTGTGGTTGTCTCTATGAATAAACACTTCTCAAGCATGGAGTGTCAAACCAACAATGTTGCTAATGAACAAATACATCTGACTGTACATGTACTTGCTAACTCCGGACCTAGTTTTCATGTTGCTGTAAACTGTCACAGTTTCAAAAGCATTGGTGGCACTAATGAATCTGCTTTGTCTTTCCCTTCAAGAGTTTCAACTATTTTCAGAGCAAATTCAAAGCATGTGCCTGGGCCCCGGCTTGTTATAAGTTTCCCATCCTGTACAACACGAGCTTCAGAGTACTGGTAATCACCTGCAACAAAATGAGACATTAGAGGTTGGTATTAGATTCATAGTTTCCTCAAAGTCTTTCTGTTTGTTTAGATATTAACTTACACATATTTTATAACTATCACTGACCTCTCAACTTAAAGGTGGTGAAGCCTAGACAGGGCAAACTTCAGTGCTTGGCTGCTCGGCATTGACTGGAAGGACATATGATTAACATTTATATCCATACCAAAGCACGAAGTGCTTGGACTTCTTCACCTGCTGAGTTTAACTGTGTGTTTCATTCAGTGGAGACACTGGTCTGAACTCAAGTAAGCAGATTTTTATTTTAATTCAAGACCATAAATACAGTATCTGTTGCATACTTAAGTTTCAACTTTATAAGTCTTTGTATCAATAAACTTACCTAGCTTGTCCTTTACAGACGGATGTGAAGTAACATTTTTTCCAGTCCCAACTTTGTGGCTTGCTAATGCTATTGGGGCTGAAGTTATGAAACAGAATTTATTATTATTATCATTATTATGTTTAGTTTGATCATGATGTGCACTATTCACTATTGTGTACCATAATTATGTACATCGGAGAAATAAAACCTCCAAAAACCTCCAACACTTCATGTTTTTTTGTTTTTTTATGCTTTAAACTAAACATGTGAGCTGTCTGTTACAGACAGCAAACTTACTGAATAATGGTCAGTCTCTAAAATGAAAATAAAACAACAACAAAATTAAATTTGAGATCATTCCACTACTACTGCTGATGACTTTTTTGAAATATTAGTTAATTAAATCAATTTTCAAAATCTGAACCAAGAACACATTAAAATTAAACTGCCAAACAATGTCCAAACTGACCATACCCATTGAAACTTTACAACCATTTAACTCTGAATCTATTTCTTTGTCATCATAACCCAAAACACAGTAACAAGCTTAGCTAAACACTTGACAAACCTACAAGTCTCCAAGGTTAACAGCATCAAGTATCAATTATGTAAGGACACCAGCTGTGATTCATCAATAGCATAGCTGATATACTTCATTTCACAAGTCTTAGAAACTAAGAAATATATTTTTAATATAATGTTTTAAATTCAATGAGACAACACTCACATCCCATTTAGATTTAATGTTAATGTAGTTGATATTCTTGAAGTAGTAAATATCGTGTTGATGTATTAAATATTGTTGTTGATGTATTAATGTTGTTATTAACTGTTGTCGATGTAATTGATATTGTTGTTGATGAATTGTTGTATGTAATTAATGTTGTTGTTGATGAAGTTAATGTTGTTGTTGGTGTAGTTAATTTTGTTGTTAGTGTAGTTAATGTTGTTGTTGATATAGTTAATGTTGTAGTTGGTGTAGTTAATGTTGTTGTTGATATAGCTAATGTTGTTGTAGATGTAGTTCATGTTGTTATTGATGCAGTTAATGTTGTTGTTGATGCAGTTTATGTTGTTGATGTAGTAAATGTTGTTGATGTAGTTAATGTTGTTGTTGATCAGTTAATGTTGTTGTTGATGCATTTGTTAATGTTGTTGTTGATGTTTAGTTAATGTTGTTGATATAGTTGCAGGAGTTAATGTTGTTGATGCAGTTAAGTTAATTTTGTTGGTGCAGTTAATGTTGTTGATGCAGTTAATGGATATTGTGGGGTTAATGTAGTTGATATGTTGTTGATATAGGTTGATGCAGTTAATGTTGTTGCTGATGGAGTTAATGTTGTTATGTTGCAGATGACAGTTAATGTTGTTAATGCAGTTAATGTTTTTGTTGATATAGTTAATGGTGTTGTATACCTGCACAAACAGCTGCCACCACACCTCCAGAACTCTCCTGTGCTTTGAGTATACTTCCCACATCTGAGGACTAAAACAAGAAAGTAAACAGCATTAAAACTCTCATTTTCTATTATTAACAACAAATAAAAACGTTGGATTTCAAGGACCCAAAGCCCTGAACCTCCACCAAGACAGGTAACACAATTTAACAAGAGGGCCAAGATGGCCCTATATCGCTCACCTTGGTACAAGTCCACTTGCCTGGTGGAAGATCACTAGATAATGTTATATACCAAATAGGTTTTCCTATATACGCCTTTGTAAAACAAGTGACCCCCTCCCCCTGGGGCAATTTTGACCCCAGGGTCAATTTTGAACAAATGGAGGCATAAATTGAACAAGCTTTGTAAGGTCTACTGGGCAGAGCAAAAAGTTTTAAAGTCCATATAAACTACGTTAAACTCATAGCCTTTGTGGTAAATTCAGACGGGGTCATAATTTGAACCTGGTAGGGGTCCACTAGCCAATTACATGCCATTCTAAGCCTGGCGCGGTTTCAGAGAAAAAGATTTTTAAAGTTTTTCCTATATATAAACCTATGCAAAACTAAGTGACCCCCGTGCGGGGTCAATTTTGACCCGGGGGGCATAATTTGAACAATCTTGGTAGAGGTCCACTAGCCAATGCTATATGCCAAATATCTAAGCTCTAGCCCTTGTGGTTTCAGAGAAGAAGATTTTTAAAGTTTTTCCTTTATATGCCTATGCAAAACTAAGTGACCCGTGCGGGGCAAATTTTGACCCGGGGGTCATAATTTGAACAATCTTGGTAGAGGTCCACTAGACAATGCTACATGCCAAATATCTTAGCTCTAGGCCTTGTGGTTTCAGAGAAGAAGATTTTTAAAGTTTTTCCTTTATATGCCTATGCAAAACTAAGTGACCCGTGCGGGGCAAATTTTGACCCGGGGGTCATAATTTGAACAATCTTGGTAGAGGTCCACTAGACAATGCTACATGTCAAATATCTAAGCTCTAGGCCTTGTGGTTTCAGAGGAGAAGATTTTTTAAAGTTTTTCCTATTTTTTGCCCTAGCAACCAGAGTTCTGCATGGAATGGAATTCTTTGAACAATTTTGGTAGAGCTTCATGCAAGGAACATTCCTGCATAGTTTTATCAACATTGGCCTAGAGGTTTCAGAGGAGATGTCATTTGAATCAAAATGTTGACGGATGACAGACAATCATCAATTAGAAAAGCTCACCCTGGCGTAGCCAGGTGAGCTAAAAAGCTAAAGAGTTTGAAAAGCATTATACGGGAAGACATTCTGAGCTTTGGTTGCAAGCCAGCTTAAACAGATTTTAGCACAATACATTCTAGCCTTCTATCTCTCCGCCAAAAATTGAAACAGAAGTGTCATTTCTTTTCATTCATTTACATTATGTAGCCAGTGGCTAAAACTAAAGTAAGGTATAACAAGTTAGTACCTCTGCCAGGTTTTTCGCACCTCCTGCCCCACCAGGGCACACCACCACATCAAATGGACCTTTGGCATCACTTAGAGCAACATCTGGTACAATCTTCACTTTACGGCTACACTCTACTGCATCTGCACCCTTTAAACCAGCCAGAGTAACATCTATCTGTTAATTGATAATAAACCTGCAGTTTAAACTAATTTTCAGCAGTACAAGGCAAATCCTGTCATGAAGTCTACATGTAAAAGAGGCTTTCAAATTATCAGCATTACTCACTTACATACAAAAACTAAATGATTTAACCATGTTATATCAGGCTTGATGGTAAAATTAAAATTCAATGCTGTTTAGTAAAAAAAAAAAAATTTTCTCATTGTGATAGTTATAAGGAGGCAAATTTATGTACTAAATTCAAAGCTTCCAATCTGTGTTGCAGAATGTTTCCCTGCATTACTTAAAAGTGGGTAGGTGGTCTTTCTGAGGGTTAATTAACAGAACAGCCCACTACCAGAACGGCCCGGTCCAGATAAGCCCACTTTTAAGTATTACAAGAGCTGTCAGTAGGACAGCGCGCTCGATTTTTAGTTCTTGCCAATAAAACAAAACTGACAGTTAAGGGCACACAAGACTTTAACTAGGAATTTCTAAGTACAAATCAAGAAACATTTTCACAGAGATAACTTCTCTTGCTTACAGATAGGTCTCATGATGGTTCATAAGTACTCCAACTTTCAAAGTAATATCTCAAATGGTTAAGTCAACAAGTGGACAAGAATGAAAATTTTAACTGAGTTTCTAAGTCAAAAAGGGCCATAATTCAAATAAAATCCTTGACAGAATTACCTTCTCCTGCCCATGTTTTGGGATCATGATGGTTTACAAGTATTCCAACTTTCAAATTAATATCTCAAACAGTTTAGTCAAAAAGTGAACTGGTACAAAAAACTTAACCAAGATTCTAAGTCGATAAAGGGCCTTAATTTTTAAAACAAATCCCTAACAGAGTTACCTTCTCTTGCCTACAGATGGTGTTAATGATGTAAACATGCATTCAAAGTTTCAAAGCAATATCTCAAAGGGTTAAGGCAATAAGAGGATTTTACCCATATTCAATGTATTTTCTAAGTAAACTAGATGGGTGTTCAGTAGAACACTTGTGTCGCCCTCTTACGCTTTGTCAGTATAAACCAATAATTTGGTGACAAAATCTAAATACAAAAAGGGGCATAACTCTGTCAAATATGACCTTGCCCAACAATATTTGGCGGCATCATGACGCTTATGTCATAAGCAATACAATTTGAAAGTTTGATGAAGAAATCTTAATTTGAAAGTTTGATAAAATAATCTTAAGAAATGGCAAAGTTATAGTAAAAATCAAAGTATAAAAAGGGGCATAACTCTGTCAAATATGACCTTGACCTACAAAATTTGGCAGCATCACGACCCTTATGTCATAAGCAATGCAATTTGAAAGTTAGATGAAGAAATCTTAAGAAATGGCAAAGTTTTGTGACAAAATTCAAGTACAACAAGAGCTGTCACATGACAGCACGCTCGACTATTCGAAAGCTTGTTGGTAAAATGGGGTTTTTGTCTAAGAACAGGAGTATTGTGTAATGTCTATAAGAATTAAGGTCAAAGATATGAAACTTGTTCAAAGACCTTTGTAAATGTACATTGCATTCAAGGCCTTACTCTGGATTCTGCAAGCCAACTGGAGGGAGGATGTGGGGGATAATTTCAAAGAAATACAGACCTTGTATATTTGATCATGAATAATTTTGTAACTTTTCAAAATTGATATGTATAGAATTAAAAAAGCATGACCGCTTCATGCTGCATAATTATTCTATGACATTTCAAAAAGAAAGCCATTTTGAGTATTTCCATTTTAGTCTGGAAAAACTGTGACAAAATTCTAAGTTAAAAAGGGCATAAATATGTCAAAAATCAAAAACATTGGTGAAGATGTTGACAGTAAATACGTTCGATAGTATTCTATCTTTAACAAAACATTCAAAGTTAAAAAGGGACACAAATCTGTCAAAAATCAAAACAGAGTTATGGGGATTGTTTCCTCAGGTGTAGATGTTGATGGTAAACATATATTTTGAGTTTCAAGTCAATACCTTATATAGTATTCAAGATATTTGAATTTACAAAAAAAAATACCAAAACTTCTAAGTTAAAAAGGGGCATAAATCTGTCAAAAATCAAAACAGAGTTATGAGGATTGTTTCTCTCAGGTGTAGATGTTGATGGTAGACACATACTTTGAGTTTCAAGTCAATACCTTTGATAGTATTCAACATATTTGAATTTATAAAAACTTTAACCAAAAATTCTAAGTTAAAAAGGGGCATAAATCTGTCAAAAATCAAAACAGAGTTATGGGGATTGTTTCCTCAGGTGAAGATGTTGATGGTAGACACATACTTTGAGTTTCAAGTCAATACCTTTGATAGTATTCAAGATATTTGAATTTATAAAAAACTTTAACCAAAATTTCTAAGTTAAAAAGGGGCATAAATCTGTCAAAAATCAAAACAGAGTTATGGGGATTGTTTCTTCAGGTGAAGATGTTGATGGTAAACATATAGTTTGAGTTTCAAGTCAATACCTTTGATAGTATTCAAGATATTTGACTTTATGAAAAACTTTAACCAACGCAGACGCCGCCGCGGCTGGGGCGAGTGCAATAGTCTCCTTATTCTTCGAATAGTCGAGCTAAAAAGGGGCATAACTCTGTCAAATATGACCTTGACCTACTAAATTTGGCGGCATCATGACCCTTTTGCCATAAGCAATACAATTGTAAAGTTTGATGAAGAAATCTTAAGAAATGGCAAAGTTATAGCCAACGTTAAGTTTGTGTGACGGACGTACTCACATTTTGATACTTATATGGCTAGCCTTTTGTTCTCCCCATTGTTCTTTTAGCCACTTAACAGAAAATAGCCACATAACAGCATTACGGAATGAATGACATCAAAGTAAATGCACTGTTACCTATTGTCTGTATAGCCACCTAAGTGCCAGAATGTGAGCACGGATGGACAGATGGACAAAGCGATCCCTATGTATCTCCTTTTCTCCAAAAGGGCGACACAAAATGGGGCATAATTCTGTCAAAGACCTTGACAGAGTTATGTACTCTTGTCTGTTGATGTAGGTCATGATGGTAAACAAGTATGGTTAGTTTCAAAGCAATACCTCTAATGGTTTTGAAATAAAGTGAGGTGGTACGAAAAACTTAACCAAGCTCAATACACTTTCTAAGTCAAAAAAGGGCCATAATTCTGTCAAAAACCTTGACAGAGTTATGTACTCTTGTCTGTAGATGGAGGTTATGATGGTAAACAAGTATGGTAAGTTTCAAAGCCATACCTCTAATACTTTTGAAATAAAGTGGGGTGGTACGAAAAACTTAACCAAGGTGTGACACCAAGCCGACACCGACGCCTGGGTAAGTAGGATAGCTCCTCTTTTCTTTGAAAAGTCGAGCTAATAAAACTAGTATTAATATTAAGTGTTCAAAGTTTTAGTGGATACCAGTTAACTCTAAACATTTTTGTTCCTCTATTTATTGCAAATACAATAGACATATCAATCAGAGTAAGATACTAATATAAATAATATATTTTACAGCTGTCACACCTTTATGCCTAATTTTAATTGCTCGATAATTAGCGTAAAGTTTACTTTCAGTATTGAGTACAACTGACCCATAACATACAATTTATTCTGTACAAATCACATTTTTTTCACTCTAAAATAAATATCACTTCAGGCCAAACTAGACCTATCACTAAATGTGATTAATACCACAAAAAGACCTCTTAATCAACTGAAGAAGTTAGTAGTTACAGAATACCTTGCAAAAAAAAATAAAAATATAATTCTTGGCAATAACTCTGTAATTTGTCGAGATAGAGTTATGGTTCTTGTACATTACACTTCCTTTCAATGTGCTTGACCGTTGTATGAAGATTTATTGAATTCCAACCAGTAGTTTTCAAGTTATGCTCCAGACAAGGAAAAGTAACAAAGGGCAATAACTCTGTAATTACTTACAATATATTGATGGTTCTTGTACACTGAACTTTCTTTCATTGTGCTTGACCATTGAATGAAGTTTTATTGAATTCCAACTAGTGGTTTTCAAGTCATGCTCCAGACAAGGAAAAGTAACAAAGGGTTATAACTCTGTAATTAGTCCAGATAGAGTTAATATGGTTCTTGTACACTGCACTTCCTCTCATTGTGCTTGATTATTGTATGAAGTTGTATTTAATTCAAACCAGTAGTTTTCAAATCATGCTCCGGACAAGGAAAAGTAACAAAGGGCAATAACTCTGTAATTACTCAATATAGAGTTATGGTTCTTGTGCACTGCACTTCCTCAGAATGTGCTTGACCATTGTATGAAGTTGTCTTGAATTCCAATCTGTAGTTTTCAAGTTATGCTCCGGACAAGGAAAATGCAACGAACAGACCGACCAACCAAGGGGTGACTCCAATATACCTCCGTAAACTTCGTTTTGGGGGATTGAAAAAAAAAATCTGTTTTTAGGGCAACAGTCCCATATTCTACGTAGGGTAGGGGCAAAGTTTGTTTGTTTTTCTGTTTATTTTAAATGTAAAAAAATCTATAGGTTAGGAAAAACATCTGTGTTTAGGGTAACAGTCCCAAGACTGCTAGGTAGGGTAGCGACAGATTTTTAAAATAAATATATTATATATTTTTTTTTTATAATACTAGGGTTTAAGCCTTTAAACCTTTAAAGTTTCTGAAAAACCTCACCTCTTAATAAAAATCTAGATGTAAAACTTAAACACGCAATTTAACACGTGGGCCATATATTGGCAGGTAGCCGGTTACTAAAACTGACTTTCATCACCTAACAGTTCCCCTTGTAAAGTCAATAACTAAAATTTAAATGTTTTGTATTTCCCCAATTTATGTGGGTGTGCAGAACTAAATAATAAAACGAAGATTTTTTTTGCCCACTTTTAAAACTTAACCTATTGTTAATCTGAAATATCAGAGGTAGAAAGTGGGTGCAGCCATGACAAAGGGGGGGGGGGGAAGGTGGCCAACTCTAAAATGTCAGACTGTAAAATGTCAACCTGTAAATCGGTTTGCTTTCTGAGTGGAAATAGTGAGACTACTCAATGAGTAACCTCAGTACTCACATGATGCCCATGTAGCCCAATTCATTTGGCTGAACCGTTTGTCCCATTCTAAAGATCTTGATTTTTTTCAGTCAAACTATATAAGGCAAACAACTACAAAATAGTGGGCCTGTAAAACCGATAAAAAAATGCCTTCAGAGTCGAAATAGACCAGAAAAGCACAGACACCGGTTTTTTTTATGAGCAAGAGATTTTGAGACCAAGCTAACACGCTCACCTAGGACAGATCCCCAGGTGTCTGTGCAGAAAAGGACCTATAAACTGCTGTTAATATAGATCTTTGGACTAGATGCCGATGGTGAGCCAGATTTCACCCGGTGGTGAAAATATTTACTTTCCAGTTTCTGGCCTATAGTGGCATATGCTGTTAGGATGTAACATATACCCCCAGCAGGGCAGCACTGTAATTTAAGGGAGACAACAGTGACTTCCAAATACTTCTACAAGGGAGGTAACCTTAGCTAAGGTGACATTTTTGTTTACCCCTGCCCTTCTGAGAACATCCACGGTAATGACAGTTTCCATTTCTTCTGCCCCCTCAGATAAGATAACCAATGCTGTTTTCATGATCGGTTTCTGCAAATGAAACTGCCTATAATTTCGATAAACTGCTGCAAATCCTCGAAAAAGAGTTAACCGCATAGGAACCGGAAGTAGAAACGATTGACAGATTTACTCTCAAAACCAAAAACAATGAAAAATATTATCAATTATTTAGGAAAGTATAGTAAAAATAACACGAAGAAATATTATAAATAAAAACATATTTTTGCAAACATTAGAAGAAAAAGTTTACTAACATTAGACAAAGGAAAATAGGTTTACGAATGCAGTCTCTAGGCTAGAGATTATGGTTGTTTGGTGTTGTTATGCTGAAACCTGTCAATTGTGAAAATTGATAGTTTTGATAACAATTGACAGGTTCATCATCATTGTCTATGGATTAGAAATGATATGGAACTTGATATGAAATATTTTTTAAACTGAAAGTGAAAGGACATTACTTTAAATTATCAGATAGTCATCTTTCTGTTCGATTTTACCATTAACTAGATTTCGCGGGCACCTGTTGTTTTTAATTGGCATGCAATAAGCATCATGAGCCGGAATTCAAAAGCATTTCTGAAAGGCAGTGATGGGCATTATTACCCTCTGGCTCCAAAAGTTACAACAGTAGGAAAAGATGGTTGTGATATACTTCTTCAGGTGAGGAATTCATTTCTGTCTTTTTATGACATGCTTCCATGGGTGGGGTTAAAACATTATGTACAGTATCATATCATGTCTTCTTCTTCTCTGTTGATGGCAAACAGTCAATAATGAACTATTATGGCCATGTGTGAGGTGTTTTAAAAAAGTGAGCTACCAGGACTTCCCAGCTACTCAGTCCACCAAGAGGGAAACTGGTTACTGGTGTGATAGGGTAAAAAAGATAACCTATCTTACACCTAAAAAACTTAAAGTGCTTAATTACAATATGTTTATGTATCTGTGCAGTATAAGAAGTTAGTAAACAGAAGGGTTATGAACAGGATAAAAGAAAGTGTGATCAGGTTTATGGGTTCAACATCTATGCCAGTGCTGACTTAAATCTGGAGATAGAGTCAGCACTACATGGGATGGAAGTGTGTTCCACTGTACTTTTTGTGCATGCAATTGAAGTATGAAATCAAAAGGCCTAAAAAAAAAAAAAAGGTTTTTTTTTTGTGGGCCGGCCGGCGGTAATTTTTGCCGACCGTAAACGTTTTTTAAGGCTTTCAAAGGCCTGAAAATCGGGATAACCATTTTGGCCCCCATTTTTCCCCCATTTTTTTGTTCCCCAAAAATGTCCAGTTTGTCAATTTGACCCGCGGGCATTTTCTCTTATGACGAGGGACTGGGCGGCAATTTTGCCGTGGAATCAATAAAAACTGACCGTCGTCAGTGGCTAACATACGAAAGTAGGTGGAGCGCGTGCTAGACGGGTTGGCGATTTGGCGTCAGTCAAAAATCGATCGTCGCGTGGCTAATTCATACGAAAGAAGGCGGAGCTAATAAGACACTACCTGTTAAACAGCATGACGCAGTTTAGGTGTTATCAAATGTGATAATTGATAAACAATCATGAAACTGAAAATAACAGACCTCGGCGAATTTTTGATGCAACGGTGTTTGTAACACGGATTAGTATGAGATGGTAGACAGTGACAAGTTCGACACGACTCTGTGTATTGTTATTCACAGTTTGCCGGAAACGGCAGGCCTCCCCCCCCGGGCGAACAAAAGACAATTAAGTATTACCCGTTCTCCGATAATCATGTGTCATTAAAAACGTTTTGAACTCGACCGCACGTAAAGCGCAACAAAGTTATGATAATTGCATTGTTTTTTGTCAATATTTAAATACTGACTTGCGGTTTAAAGTTTAACTTGCATATTGTTCTGGACGTGATTTTTATTCTACACGAATATATGGGGGCATTATTCGGCGACTCTCCATCCCTCATGAAAAAGACAGATAAAATAATACAAGATCTTCCTAAATTCGTTTCAAACAACCTTAATTAAAGCCCCTGAAACTACTCTGAACAGAACAAATTTCATTGTATTAAAAGCGGTAAAAATCGCGAAAATTTGAAGGAAGTCACGGACATGCGAGGTCGCGAAAATATATGACAAACGGGAAACGATGTAAATATTTTCATTTTTGAGCTATGGAGCTTAGGTTGGGGATTAGCAGCTACCTAATTTAAGTATTAGAAAATATAACTTACAAGCTGCAAGACAAAAAAGAAAAATAATATGCAACCCTAGAGTATAAGAACCCGGGGCCACAAAAAAAAACCCAAAAAAAATCACCTTTACTCTTTAAATTTTTTGGGGCCAAAAAAAAACCCCAAAAAATATCACCTTTACTCTTTAAATTTGATTTAGAACTTTAACATTTAAGACTGAAGAATCAATGACCCTTCAATTTGAAACACCCCGTTTTTTTACCCCCACCCCCTGAAATTACAATTTTTACACAACAAATCTCAAACAAAAGTTTGCTGTCATGATTGTCTTTGTCAGTCTTCAATTGAGATTATTTCAGCCAAAATCTGTTCTTGTTTAAAACATTTCCTAGTCTCTGTGAATAATATTTTAAGTAGTGTAAAAAAGATATGTATGATAGTCAAATATAAACACAAACTTGAAAATAAAAGATTTAATATGAAAATGTTGTCGGTTTACATAAATTCATAATCTATATATGAAAGAAGATAAATTTAAAAAAACGCAGATTAATTGTATATTTCATGTATTATTTATTTTATTATAATATAGTCAAATGAGTAACAAGTTTAGATGTACAAATGAAAAGGTAAGGGGGTAAAATTAATAAAAAAAAAAAAAAAAAAAAAAAAAAAAAAAAAAAAAAAAAAAAAAAAAAAAAAAAAAAAATTTTTTTTTTTAATTTTTTTTTTTTTTTTTTTTTTTTTAAAAAAAATTTTTTTTTTTTTTTTTTTAAATTAAAAATTTTTTTTTTTTTTTTTTTTTTTAAATTTTATTTTTTTTTTTTTTTTGGTTTTTTTTTTTTTTTTATGGGGGGGGTTTTTTTTTGGGGATTTTTTTTTTTTTTTTTTTTTTTTTGGTTTTTTTTTTCTTAAAATTTGGGGGGGGGGTAAAAATCAGCTTGTATCAGATCTAGAGAGAGTCTGCAGATTTCAATGCTATGACAGTAATCAAGTTCTTTCAAACCCATACAATACAATACAATAAGTTTTCTTTTGAGTCTGCAAATCAGAAATAACAGTCCCGAACAACATCAGCTTTCCAGGAGCTCTTGAACCAGCTGTTAACAGCGGAATAAGCATACTATAAATGAATTGCATTAAATTAAAGGTAAACTTACACAAAAGCACAAATTTCTTACAAAAAGAAAAGAAACATACATTTGATAACAATGTAGATCTACAAGGGCTGTGTGATATCTGCTGATCCTGACTAGATGCTTAAAAACTGCCTTAAAGAGTAACTTACTGTTTAAGACACTGAAAAGCAATAAGATGTAAGGTAGGAAATGGTTTAAGATAAATATATCAGTACAAAATATATTTGAATCAATGAAATGATCAGCAGCTATCACACAGGATGAGGATCAAAATACATAATAGCATTTCAAACAAAAGCAGAAAGCACATCAGTATTAAAATCAATCCATATAAATCAATAAAAAGGTTCTACTCTTTTTAGACCACTCTTAATACATGAAAAGAAACTCCATAAAGTTTAAGTGACTTTAGTCTTAAATAGGTTAGCTGTTAGGCCAAAAATATAAACATGTATGTTCTGGTCACCAAACCAACCCTTAACTTTGTACTACCAACATCAAACATTTTATGAGAAAGTGATCAATTTTTGTGAGAAAGTGATCAATTTTTGTGAGAAAGTGATCAATTTTTATGAGAAAGTGATCAATTTTTGTGAGAAAGTGATCAATTTTCCAGTGTTTAAGAGCAAAAATATTATCAGCCAATTGGTTGATTAATGCCTCTTGCACTCATTAGAACAAATATGGTAATATCTTGCAGTCTCACAATCATGTAATCCTGTTGAATCTTCTCCTCTCTTAAGTAAACATAATTACTTCATCAATACATCACATAAAACAGTAATTACAAATTATTGATTAAAGGCTAAAATGGTCATAAAAGGTAAACATTGGATACATAACTGTCTCACCAGTAGGTGTCAGTATTGACCCCCTGTTTTGTTGTCGCTCCTATGAAACCTAAATAATGTTGTTTCTGGAGTGTAGGTGTTTTTTATAGATGAATTATGGATTAAAACATTATCAGGCATAAGAAAAAACAACATGTCAACAAGCAAAGAAAAGTATACCAGAGGCTGTAAAATACTGTGGTGAATTCCATCTTGATATCATAACATAGCGGTGCTGTCGGAATTGTTGTTCTAAAATGACTAGCAAGGCCTGTCAGTAACCAATTTATGTACTGACTTTAAGCTTCACTGAAATCCCCAGGGGTATGAAACTACATGGGAATTACTTTTGACTTATTTAATTCAAAATAATGACCCCTTTTTCAGTATGTTTTGTGTACAAGTTGCTATCTTCTTAACTAATGCAAATATTGGAATTAAACTGCACACAAGTGTTTAACGTGTTTACTGCAGATAAAATGGTCAAAATGCAAGTCCCATAATGCTGAAATGTATTCTACATTGTTGTGTACTTTCAGTTCTTGTTAATTTTTAAAGTGTTATACCTAATGCTGTCAGATTGTCAAAAATCATTTTTGAATAATATTTCATACTTAAGCCTTATGAAGGTTATGAACAGCTGTTATAGTTATAATTCTGTTAAAACTAACTAAACACTGATATACATATGAAAAACCTTAAGTTGGTTAATTTTTTTAAAGTTATCGTATGATGCTAGAAAAGTTCAAACAAGATTTCAGGCAAAGGTAAGTTCACAACTGTAGGGGTGTCAGGCTTTGGAGAGTTCTTTGAAAAGCTTCATTTATTAATGACCCACTGTGTGAGTGATGTTCAACAAAATTTGCTTTGATTCAAGTTTTAATTAATTTTTAATAGAGTGTATTGTGGGCTTTGCTGCAGTGAATTAAATGTCTTGTAATACAAAGCTTACGTAATAAAACAGGGCATTCCAGTACGAAATATTCAACCTTTATTCTACATAGCTATGCTTAGACAAATGAAAATTAATCAATTAAATGTTACTGTTGTGACATTATTATGCAGCATTTATAACTGAATCAAAGCAAAATCAGTAAAGCCTTTACTTACATGTTTGTCAAATGAAAAAAAAAGTTACAGGAATTAGCCTGTGTATAAATTTGTAATTTGATCCAAAAAACGCTTTTTTTCTAACTGCAGCAATATGTAGATATATATATATATATATACAAATGTACGTAGATATATATATATGTAATAAATGTTCATTTATTTGTTTTATTTGCAGACAAGCGGTGTAGACCAGCAACATGCTGTTGTAGAGTACAGTGAACAAGAGGATTGCTATGTTCTACAAGATCTCAATTCCACACAGGGTACCTATGTCAATGATGTACGTGTTCAAAATGCCGCAGTGCGACTTGCTCCTGGCGATGTCATAAGATTTGGCTATGGAGGAACTCCATATGAATTAAATATAGATAATCCACCTCCGGTAAGAATTCTTTATTTTGCTTCTGTGCAAAAACAAATTCAATGTAATAAAAGTAATGTAAAATGACCAGTGAGCTGTGTTTGAGATCATATTAGACAAAGTTTGTTTGCATTTTGTTATTTTAGGGGTACTGGTACACATTTACAGCAATCATTTTAAATGGTACAGGTACATTTCTGCATCAGTACTATAAAAGTATGTACTGTATGTATTTCTTTTATATTAAAGACATCCACAGACTTCTGTACAGATAACACAATTCCATTTCGGACAAATAAATAAACTGCCTTTTCGAAATACATATTAAATTTGTTTGTTTTTAGCAATTAAAAAAAACATAGTTAATAGTATAGTGATCAGTATTTTTTAACCAAGTATAAAAAATGTATGTCTTTAATACCGTAAAATACAAAGGAAAAGTAAAATCTGTAAAATATGTATTACATTTTTGAGACATCCATATTTTCCACTGGTCATTTAAAAGTGAACTATGTTAACCAAAATGATCTTTTATGCAAATTTGTTGTGCTGAAACATTTTAAAAAATTATTTTCAGTTTTTTCTGTTTTTGACATTTTTGGTTTTAAAGGGTGTGCAACATTTTTGGGAGCACTGAAATTTGTATGTGAAGAAAACTTGGTTGACATATTTTCTTTAGTTTGTTGTGTAGAACCATTTAACTTTGAGTTTTGCCAGAGAGGCGATGCATTATTCATAATACAGGAAGAGTTAAACTGTATAGCTGAGTTCACTTATCATAACATTATATAATATATAGTATTTTACAGTCAATTTTGTGTGAAACTCAGGTCTCCTCCAAAGAAAGTTCACTTTGCAAATAACTAATCATAGGGAGAATACAATGTAGTTTTCATCTTTAGAGGAAATGCCTGTGATTAAGGCTAGTTTTTAGGTTGTTCATTAATGGAGAAGTTATTGTGGTTCTTACATATTTCTGTCTTGTTTATGAATTAATGTATCAAATAACACTGCCTAACAATAGGCTTAATTTCATGTCCATACAGTTCTTATTTTCAGCATTAAACATTTTGTTTTTGTGACTAATGTAAACATTATTTCATAATGATTTATGACGTTTAAATTACTGTGATGCTTAAAAAGACTTTGTAAACTCATCATGCAAATTTGACTTCGAGCATTGACCAAACCATAATTCTTATCTTGGAAATAGGGAGAAATTCTTTTTAGTTCTTTGTTTTATTGTTTGAGTCAGCTGTTGAGAAAACAATGTTGAGCTAATTGAGCTCTAGCTGAGCTCTAGCATGCAAAAATCAACCCTCTGAATATCAATTGAAGAAAAGACAGTACTGACACTAATGAAGAAGTATGGCAGGCTGTAGTACTGTTAAAATGCAGATAGACAGACAGGTTACAGAATACTATTTACTAGGCAAACTCACATTTTGATCAAAATCTATGTTGGTTGTAGAACTCCAGAAACATGGATATTGCATTTTACAGAGCTCAGAACATTGGATTAAACAGAGCTCAGAACATTGTATTTTGCAGAGCTCAGGACATTGTATTTTACAGAGCTCAGATCATTGCATCTTACAGAGCTCAGAACATTGAATTTTGCAAAGCTCAGAACATTGGATTTTGCATAGCATGGCTCAATTAAAGCTTCATAATTATTTAATGCTAATATCACTGTTGCTTATTATGTAATGCTGAATTAATATCACTGTTGCAGTGTGTGTGTATACTATAATCATTACTTATTAATCATTGTGTTTTAGAGCCAGATATTACAGTCATACCACCAATCTCCTGTAGGTATTCTTCCACATGAGTTCCATCTAGATTCTGTATTACCCCTGTGTATACATGAACATAGAAATATTGTGTCACTGCATTAAATGTTGATATTTTCATGGCAATTCTTTGGTTGTACGATATATTAGGGGTTGACTGTGAAACTGCATACTAAATTGAAAATGCACATACAGAAGATCAATATAATATTCCATCGAGCATGCATTGAGTTAATCATTACAGTCAATCAATTCTTTGAGAGTCCATCAATACTTTGAGTCACCAGTTATAAACAGGGCCACATCAAAGCCATTATAAAAACCCCAAACATTAGCACCACAGAAATATTAGCAGATAAATTAATTATACATGCAGGGAAAATTACACTGACTTTGTGTCTGTATATTTTGGTAGCTAGGGCTTCTCAATGAAAGAAAATGCTTAATTGAAAATGTCAACATTTATATTTTGTCACACATATTTGGTATTCAAATGTAGGACAGTATCCACTATGACATACATTATCCCCTTAGCTCAGATTTGCACAGGAGGACATTAGCTCCATCAAATTATCTTTCTGTTAGTGCATCTGCATACTAATTGTCTGTATTCTCTGACAAAATTTATAAATCTAACAAAAAAACTTCAAATTTTTTATGTCATTAAATCAAATTTCAAACTAAAATTGAAGAGTGAAGGGGCTAATGTCTGCCTTTGTAAAATAATGAAAGGGCTAATGTCCCCATATGCAAAGAGGATAATGTCTTATGGGATAATATCTGTGTTCACCTTGCTATTTCCTGCCTTTGGAACAGGGTCTATAAATATGCATCATTGTAGCTTAATTTGAAAAAGACTTCAAAGGTTCCTTTGTTTATCTGGAGAATTTTTTACATGCTTTAATTGTAGTATTTTAGTGGCATTGATAATAAGAAGGTAAATGTAGTAGAAAGGGGTAGCATGGTGTAGTGGGTAGAGAATCAGACTTGTATAAGCCCAGAGGTTGCGAGTTCAAATCTCTTAAGTGGAATTTGACTGGAACATCCATAATCCCTTCTTTGGTGCAAGAACTCATGGTCAAGACTCCAGTAAACAGTCAGAAGAAATTAATATATAAGTTGCAGAAGCTATGTAAAATAAATTTGAATGAAAACTGGGATGTGATACCACTTTATTTCTTAATAGGTTGTTCATTGCTTAATATTATTTGAAGATATTGTATGACATTATTAGACTTAGTTTTACACTAGGTTCAAAGGTTCAATAAAGGGATCTAGACATGCACACTTTGGTTTCGATAAACGTAATGTTTTAAAAAATTTGGTAGCTTATTACCTGACTTAAAGACTTAGCAAGTCTAGTTGAAACAATACAAGAACCCTTCACTCAGGGCTTAGTGCTGGCATTAGCCAGTGCCAAAATTGGCAACAAAGAAGTTAAATTGGCTCAAAAGAAATTGAATTGGTTACACCTTTGAGAGAAAGAGTATAGTTTGTGTGCTAGTAACCAGCAACACATGGGGGAAAAAATGGCTCAAAGAAAAAAATGGCCAGTGCTAGCATTTCCTTCATGCAGTGAATGCAAAATTTAATATTGAATGTGGTTAAAAGAATCTTACAGTCAAAAATCTTGAACCGTTTATTGAAAAAATTAATCAATGTCCATTGATATTTGAGGGACTGACAAGTCAGTGATTTTAGGTATAGAAAGTCCTGGTATTAGTCCTCCACACGTTACTTTGATAGTAATTTTTTCGTGTTTTATATTTTTCTCACTTCTTACTTTGGTGATGGGATAGGTGTTGTAGTTTGTAACAACTGTGCACTAGGACAATCTCATTACATTTGGATTTTACCAACCTGCTTCCAACACAGCTTGCAGAAAGTTTATTGCAATCCTTCAAGTTGTATTCTCTATTACACAGAAATGAGATATGCTAAATACATTTTGTTTTTATACAGAGGCTTTCACATTATTTTTGACATTATTTCTGTAGAAAATTGGTTATCTGGCTTGCTTTAACAGGTATAAACATTGTAATGCACAAACATTATGATATCCATTTAAATCAGATAGCAATTTAACATTAACTTTGGCAGAAATTATTCACTGAACCAATGTTCTTTCAGTATCTGTTGAAATCTGTTTTCCTTAGCAATGTCAATATTTTCCTTTCATGCCTTAATTTATCATTGGTGAACTGTTCATGAAGTTTTAGTTAACTGTAGGTGTAAAATGATGTGCCAAAAACATTTATCATTGATTCATATTTTAATGATAAAGCAAGATTTTTTTTTACACAAATTTCATGTTAAGATACCTGTTGCTATATTGTGTTAAAGATTAATTTTACTACAGTTCAATTTCAAGCACTGATTGAGCGGTGAATGTACTTTTAACTTACTGTAAAATAATGGTAAAAACCAAGGTAAACATAAAAGTCATAGCTCAATGGTCGATTCAGACTATACCTTAAACTTAAACCAACCAATAATTCATGTCGGTACATGCATGGTATTATTATCTTGAATCTTTTACTGTAAATTTGAAACATAACATGCTTACTCTCATGGAAGATGCATATTTCCAGGGAAGCCTTATTAATGTATGACTTTAATGAATTTTCCTAAGGAATAAGCATCATTAAGACTTTAAATTGTTCATTAAATTAAAGTAGATGAATGCATACTTTACAAGCTACTTGTTTGAGTGACGGAAGTCAACATACATATGGTTATCTTAAGTTCAAAAAAAAAATCATCGTTCAAGTGTGTTTGTCATTAAGATGTTTGATTAAATTTTTAACAGAAATATAACACTGGTACAGATATTAGTTTTCAAATCCTTTTTGCAATCGGTTATTCCAATTTTATCCCAGTTTGAACAAAAACAGGGACAGGTAGTTAAGATCTATATATCAGCCTTGAAATCTGTATTACCACTTCAAATATAAGGCAATCATAATATAAATTTGGGATTACATGGTCAATATGGCATATGTATAAGACATTTATAAGCTTTTTGTGGCACTAATATATCAAATCATTCAATCAAATCAATACTTCGCCACAACATGGGGTAGAGGTATTTTGGAGAAGAGAAATGGATTATGGGCGTACTGCATATTGGGTATATTGGCTAAATGACTTTGATTTTTTCCCGCTGTAAATCTAAGCTAATCAAATTTTAATCTGATTAAAGAAAAATATTTCACTTAATTTTACATTTCATTAGGTTCAGTAAGCAAATTCTTTGTAACGGTGTGCTTAATGTATTCTTGCATGCTTTCTTCTCAAAACTCAAGCAGTTCTGAGTTAAGGTTTTCTACAACAGAAACCAAGTTTAGCTATGTATATTTATATACTCAGTGGTAAAATTTAACCTATTTTAACTTTATTCATAAAAAGCTTTCCAAAGAGTAAATATTTATCTCTAACAGTACAGTTAAAGCTTTCTTCAGCAGAACCTTATAAGAACATTATAATTATATACTGTGTACTCGATGGTAGATGTACACAAAATTATACCCATTCTAATTTTACTCATAAAAAACTTTTCAAAGACACAAGAGTTATCGCTATTCAGTCACTATGTTTGCAGATATCTGTATAATCAGAGAGACTTGAACCTTACACTTGCTTGTCTGTCTCTGTTTCAGATTGCCTATCCGCCTGTACAGCAGAGACCAGCATGGACTGGGAACCTAGCACTCATCACAGGAGACCAATCTCTTTACACACAGTCTGTTCTACAGTCCAATCCTGGACTTCCATACCTGACCACACCCTGTCTCACAGTTCCTGCAGCTCATTGGACACCTGTAGCACATGCACACCCACAGATACCTCAGCCACGCCCACCACTGAGAAGTCGACCGCTCAGTGCAGGTGCCAGGAGACCTGCAACAACTTTTGACAGGTAAAACCTTCATGATCTATGTGTTTTGTCGTGATCTATGTGTTTTTGTGTGACCCTTTCAGAGAAAGGTGATACATAGGGATCGCTATGTCCTTCTGTCCATCCGTCAGAAAAACTTAACGTTGGCTGTAACTTTGCCATTTCTAAAGATTTCTTCATCAAACTTTCAAATTGCATTGATTATGACAAAAGGGTTGTGATGTCGCCAAATGTGTAGGTCAACATCATATTTGACAGAGTTATGCCCCTTTTTAGCTCGACTATTCGAAGAATAAGGAGACTATTGCACTCGCCCCGGCGTCGGCGTCTGCGTTGGTTAAAGTTTTTTATAAAGTCAAATATCTTGAATACTATCAAAGGTATTGACTTGAAACTCAAACTATATGTTTACCATCAACATCTACACCTGAGGAAACAATCCCCATAACTCTGTTTTGATTTTTGACAGATTTATGCCCCTTTTTAACTTAGAATTTTTGGTTAAAGTTTTTTATAATTTCAAATATCTTGAAAACTATCAAAGGTATTGACTTGAAACTCAAAGTATGTGTCTACCATCAACATCTACACCTGAGGAAACAATTCCCACAACTCTGTTTTGATTTTTGACAGATTTATTCCCCTTTTTAACTTAGAATTTTTGGTAAAAGTTTTTTGTAAATTCAAATATCTTGAATACTATATAAGGTATTGACTTGAAACTCAAAATATATGTTTACCATCAACATCTACACCTGAGGAAACAATCCCCATAACTCTGTTTTGATTTTTGACAGATTTATATCCCTTTTTAACTTAGAATTTTTGGTAAAAGATTTTATAAAGTCAAATATCTTGAATACTATCAGAAGTATTGACTTGAAACTCAAAGTATGTGTCAACCATCAACATCTACACCTGAGGAAACAATCTCCATAACTCTGTTTTGATTTTTGATAGATTTGTGTCCCTTTTTAACTTCGAATTTTTTGTTAAAGATAGAATACTATCGAACGTATTGACTTGAAACTTAAAATGTATGTTTACTGTCAACATCTTCACCAATGTTTTTGATTTTTGACATATTTATGCCCTTTTTAACTTAGAATTTTGTCACAGTTTTGTCAAACTAATATGGAAATACTCAAAATGGCTTTCTTTGGAAATTTCATAGAATAATTATGCAGCATGCAGCGGTCATGCTTTTTTAGCTCGACTATTCGGAGAATATGGAGAGCTATTACAGTCACTTGTGCGTCGGCGTCGGCGTTGCTTCTTTGGTTAAAGTTTTGCCTGCTAAGTACTATCATGCACATATCTCAGTAACCACTTATGATATTGACTTGAAACTTTGTTCATGTCTTTAGGGGTGTCATACAATCAAGGCAGATAACTCTTGAAAAAATTTAGTACAAATTATGGCCCTTGTTTGACTTTGAAAATTTGGTTAAAGTTTTGCCTGCTAGGTACTATCATGCACATATCTCAGTAACCACTTATGATATTGACTTGAAACTTTGTTCATGTCTTTAGGGGTGTCATACAATCAAGGCAGATAACTCTTGAAAAAATTTAGTACAAATTATGGCCCTTGTTTGACTTTGAAAATTTGGTTAAAGTTTTGCCTGCTAGGTACTATCATGCACATATCTCAGTAACCACTTATAATATTGACTTGAAACTTTGTTCATGACTTTAGGGGTGTCATACAATCAAGTCAGATAACTCTTGAAAAAAATTTAGTACTAATTATGGCCCTTGTTTGACTTTGAATATTTGGTTAAAGTTTTGCCTGCTAGGTACTATCATGCACATATTTCAGTAACCACTTATGATATTGACTTGAAACTTCGTTAATGTCTCTAGGGGTGTTACACAGTCAAGTCAGATAACTCTTGTATAAATTTAGTACTAATTATGGCCCTTGTTTGACTTTGAAAATTTGGTTAAAGTTTTGCCTGCTAGGTACTATCATGCACATATCTCAGTAACCGCTTATAATATTGACTTGAAACTTTGTTCATGTCTTTAGGGGTGTCATACAATCAAGGCAGATAACTCTTGAAAAAATTTAGTACAAATTATGGCCCTTGTTTGACTTTGAATATTTGGTTAAAGTTTTGCCTGCTAGGTACTATCATGCATATATTTCAGTAACCACTTATGGTATTGACTTGAAACTTCGTTAATGTCTGTAGGGGTGTCACACAGTCAAGTCGGATAACTCGTGTATAAATTTAGTACAAATTATGGCCCTTGTTTGACTTTGAAAATTTGGTTAAGGTTTTGCCTGCTAGGTACTAAATTTGGTTAAAGTTTTGCCTACTATGTACTAGCATGCACATATCTCAGTAACCACTTATGATATTGACTTGAAACTTTTTTAATGTCTTAAGAGGTGTCACACAGTCAAGACAGATAACTCTTGTTTAAATTTAGTGCAAATTATGGCCCTTGTTTGACTTTGAAAATTTGGTAAAGTTTTGCATGTAAGGTACTATCATGCACATATCACAGTAACCACTTATGGTAGTTATATCAAACCTTGCAATAGTGTTCAGGGTAAATTTTGTATCAAACAATTAATTTACCAAAAATTAAATCTATAGTTATAGATTTTGACTTTTTTATGATTCAACTTTCCTAGTTTATACTTAATAGTTAGCAGAATTTTGTTTTGCTATTATACTGATAAAAGTTTTGTTTTATTAGCAAACACCCACAATAGTCGAGCGTGCTGTCTTATGGACAGCTCTTGTTAATTCTATACATACCAATTTTGAAAAGTTACAAAATTATTCATGATCAAATATACAAGGTCATGTATTTCTTTGAAATTATCCCCCCATCCTCCCTCCAGTTGGCTTGCAGAATCCAGAGTAAGGCTTTGAATGCAATGTACATTTACAAAGGTCTTTGAACAAGTTTCATATCTTTGACCTTAATTCTTATAGACAATTACACAATACTCCTGTTCTTAGACAAAAACCCCATTTTACCAACAAGCTTTCGAATAGTCGAGCGTGCTGTCATGTGACATCTCTTATTGTACTTGGATTTTGACACAAATTGTTGACTATTCTGACAAAGTGTAAGATGTCGGCACAAGTGTTCTACTGAACACCCATCTCGTCTTTTGATGTATTTGTTTTGTGTTAGTATGCGACAAAGTCAGCTGTAACTTTCTGTCTTAATTACTTTAAAATGTAAATTTAACTATGTAAAATGTTATCAGCAGTTACCATGTTTTTGAACTTTCTCAACTCTTTCTGTTACAGGTTACAGACAATAGGTGGAACGATGCAAGCTCCTTCACCTAGTGGAGTCTCTTCACCTCTTCCAAGAAGTAAGTTCCCGTATTTCAGTAATTGAAGTACAGTTGTACATTATTGTAAAGTTCTGCTGTTAAGACCACCCAATAATAAGACCAGCTTCAATATTAAGACCACCCAATAATAAGACCAGCTTCGCTGTTAAGACCACCCAATAATAAGACCAGCTTCGATATTAAGACCACCCAATAATAAGACCAGCTTCGATATTAAGACCACCCAATAATAAGACCAGCTTCGATATTAAGACCACCCAATAATAAGACCAGCTTCGATATTAAGACCACCCAATAATAAGACCAGCTTCGATATTAAGACCACCCAATAATAAGACCAGCTTCGATATTAAGACCACCCAATAATAAGACCAGCTTCGATGTTAAGACCACCCAATAATAAGACCAGCTTCGATATTAAGACCACCCAATAATAAGACCAGCTTCGATATTAAGACCACCCAATAATAAGACCAGCTTCGATATTAAGACCACCCAATAATAAGACCAGCTTCGCTGTTAAGACCACCCAATAATAAGACCAGCTTCGATATTAAGACCAACCAATAATAAGACCAGCTTCGATATTAAGACCACCCAATAATAAGACCAGCTTCGATATTAAGACCACCCAATAATAAGACCAGCTTCGCTGTTAAGACCACCCAATAATAAGACCAGCTTCGATATTAAGACCACCCAATAATAAGACCAGCTTCAATATTAAGACCAAACATTTCAGAATTAAATGATCAGTTTTATGGTAAAACAGTCTTGATGCTAATAAGACTGATTCAATTACATAAAACCACTTTTATTACAGGACCTTTACTGTATTGCTTACACTCATTATACAATTAAGCTCATTATAAGAAATAAGTACAGGTAGGTTGTTTGGTGTCTTTCATACCACAACAGTCAACAAAGAAGCATCTTTGTGATACAAATTCTTCCTGACTTTCAGGCAAAACACAGACAAAAATGGATTTAAAGTGTCAAATACAATACAGACATAACTTATGTGAAATTTCGATTGACTCCTGACCTTTTATCAAGCTTTTTGTTTGATCTGGAATGCCAGACTTAATAAAATAAATAAGAAAAATGAGATACTAATATTTAAGAAAAACATAACTTGATAAGTGTCTCTACTTTGGAAAACTGTTACCCTTCTCAAGGGCTTATATTCAAACTTGAGTGTGTGTATTGTTTAGCATTATCATTCACCAGTCTATTAAACAAGATGTTGCATGCCTGAAGTACATGATTTTTCAAAAAATGTTTTTTGCAGGTACTTCATGAAAAACTTTTCCTTTAAATTTTGTGTGTAAATCATATTTTAAATATTTACCGGTACATTTTCTCCTAACACCGTTTAGCAGATTAAGTTTTATTTCATATGTGTGATTTTGCTTTTATTTCATTCTGTCATTTAAAATTCTCACAGCTGTAGATACAAAAGCATGGACAGTTCAAGGTATATTTTAGCATCACAAGCTATATATGCTTTATCACTTGCTTTCAAGGCCAAACGCTTTCTTGCTCTATTCATACAGATTTTTATGCCCCAACTTCCCTTTGTGAGGTAGGGATTAATACTTGAATCATGTAGATTGCAGCATTGTGTTGTATCTATTCCAGTTCTGTCCCACATTACACAAAGATTAATATTTCGAATAATGCTTATTGTACCAAATTAAAATTTAAATGGTTTAGCAGAACAAGGGCAATAACTCTGACTTGCTTTATATTTTAATTATACCGCCTTTTTTTACCTTGTCCTGGGCAAAAACAAGACCTATCATGGCAGTGAGGTTGGGGTATTGTAATCACCATCAGTGATTTTTTTCCCTTTTTTGGCTCAGGGGCAAAAATGTGCCATCTTCCACCGCATCTTTATTTTTCAGGTCAAGTAATGGTTAAGATCAGAAAAAGAAATTGAAATGCAGTGAATGAAATTGCTCTTACCTTTTGTTGTGGCAGCAAAAGTTTTTACGCATTTTTCCTTGCCAGTATTTTTATTCATGTAGAAGTTAACTTTGCTTCTGATGTCACTTTTCTTGTCCAATATATTGTTAATTTCTCCTGCTGTTTGATAAGTTTTACTTTCCTTGTATACTTTATGTGTGATACTTTTTTCAATTTTCATTACAAACTATTAGATACCGTATATTCCCTTTTAAATGCTCTGGGTGCGGGGGACCGACTTTTTGGACAATTTTATAACATTATTTCATGGAGGCCACCTGATATTTGAAGTTCAATGATGTGAAGTTATGCAAAGGAAACCAAATGAACTAAACGAAGTCTCATCAAACACACTCAGTTCCATGCACCTACAGGGAAACCTTGTTGATAGACCCCACCACTCAGTTTCTTGTAGCTGTTTTCGAGACCAATGTTAAAATATGTTTGAAATACACAAAAACTTGATAAATAGGATTCCTGTTATTCACAAATACAGAGAATTTGTAAGTTTTTCAAGTCAATTATGTTGGCCATACACCTCATATCAATACTGCATTTATCTCTGTGGTCCCCACATTACTACATATGGTGTCTAAGTGCAAATTACTTCCGGTAGTATACAAAGAAAATGCAGAATGTAAGTTACTTTAAATATCGAATACAAAGCTTAAGTAAGTGTTCATTGGGACTTTTGGTTACTGAACTTGCTAATCGAGAATGACTGGAACTTCCTTAGAACCAGCCATTCATTCACAAAAACACAGGGGAGCGTCAATAACAGTAGGCACGTTTACAAGGGAAAATACGGTAGATTCAGATAATCTTAACTTCTACTTTATTATTTAGGATGTGGCATTCAGGGTGTGACTCCTCCCCCTTATCTTTCTTTATGCTAGCATCTTCAAGGGTAAAATGTTAAAGTAACTTAAATGAAATATAGAAGAAGAACTCAATTCAGCCTGTTGATATACATTTTTTTTCACTAAAGTTCTAATTGCAGTTGCACAACTAGTAGGATGACAAATTTGCACAAAATGTAAAAGCTGTAGTACAACACTTCTATAGATATTAATATATAACTCACTAAAATATTAGAACAAAGCACCATGTGGCATGAAAATATTATGTTGTGTAATGGTCAAGTGTACTGTTAAAGAAAGAGTTTTTGTTTAAAATTCATTTTTGGAGTTACACTGTACTAGCTATAAAACACTTTTTCCATGAAGCAGTTTAGTCAATTTTTTTTTTTTAATTTCAGGTTATTATTAGGGATGTAATTGATTAAAATTTTTGTATCGATATATCGATTTAGAAATATCGACGATACAGCGATATATCGATACATGGGCGTAAAAAGTCACTGACTACATATTCTACCAAATCTCTTGATTTTACTTGTACTAAACATATGGTTCTGGTGTATAATATATATCAACCATTGCAGTGCTGAAATATTTTTGCCTATGAGACTTCATTTCATCAAATTATCATTCGTTAGTAAAACAGGGAACTCTGGGTAGAGTGATTGTTTATATTTTGGTTGAGTTTTGATGGAATTTTCGAACGTGAAACTGTAGATCATTGCATGGTATGACATTATTTGATATACGATTTTTCAAAACGGCAATCGATATCGAATCGAAAATGTTTAATCGTTGATATATCGATATCGTTTGAATCAATTACATCCCTAGTTATTATTTTCTTTATCTAATACAAACTACTATGTGACTTAATTAATATGTAACAAAGATCCAATTATTGTTTAATAGTAAAACATGTTAGATGGTTCTGTAGCACTTAGCATCATTACAGTATCATATCATGGAACAGTTCTTAACAACCAACTGTTATGTTGCTTGCTGCACAGGTCACATGGGGATATGTGTACAAGACTTAAACTTTAAAATTAGAACAAAATAAAATCAATAGTTTAGACTCATGCTACAAAGTTCCCAGTGGGTTGAAAACTATTACTGGTATACATAATTTATTACATGTATTTCAGGTGGAGGCTGGGTTAATAATGGTAATGGTAGAAGTGTGGTAACTAGTCAGTTTGCCCCAGTCCGACCTCCCCAGGACAACATGGGAGGACATGCTGATCTTTCTCTCATACAAGAAAAGGTAGAAATAATGAACATTTTTATGTATCTTTTATTGAAGGGGTAAGCTTTCGAAACTGTTAAGTGAGGCTATACTTTAGAAACTGTGAAATGATCCATTTGCCAGCTACTGTGGGAAGACCAACTTCAAAGCGACTGTCATCTTGATGACAGTGTGACGGGGCTAACATGGTAGATGTAACGAAGAAGAAAGCTACATGTTGTTAATAAAACTGATTTCTTTAAACACACATAAAAGGTCCAGAGAATGTTTAAGCATGGTAGTTTGCAGAGACTTAACATTTCAGCCCATATAACCTCTGTATATCATGTGAGTTGTAAAAACTATGATCAGACTTATATAACCTTCCCTATTATGCTTTCCACATGACGCAAAAAATTCTTTGGTCTATAAACATTTCTGTTAAAAACAATTAAAATATGTCTGAGTACAGTTTTAAGATCTAAAATGTCGTAGCTGAATCAGAAGATGAAAATGCACAGGGGTCTATAATTTGCAAGTTAAATTGAGATAGTGTGTCGATGATGAAGAAAGGTGTATCTGGCAAGATGGAAGAATTTTACCGCAAACAGATAAAACTAATTGCTACAAATTCTTTTCACCATTGCAGGATCAGAAGATCCGAGAATTATCGGATGAGGTAGTGCGGCTACGGAACATCGAGATGGAGTCGTTCCGTAAAGAGCAACAAGTTCAACAAAGGGAGCAGCAGCTTCAACAACTACAGCAACAGTTACAGGTTCGTGTATATATCTGACAGAATTAAGGAAACCAACTAGACAACAGTGTTATCTTCTTTTTTTTAGTAATTTTGAAAGTGGTATTTGTTTATTAAAGGAAAGACTTTGCTAAATGTTAGGTTACTTATGCTGGTATGTATCAAAGTGGAAGAATTTAAGTTTGATTTATTTCCCCTATTTAATGTGAAAAGTGGACTGCTTCTTGTAGAGTTTTCAAAATGCACTGGTTAAAAACTACCCCTTTTGGCAGTGTTTTACTTGACAATTGATTCACATTACATTATCTACTATCTCAGAATGATGACATGCTGCTGCTGATGTTTCAGACCAGTTCATTAAAACCAAAAAATAATGAATGGAAAATCATCTGAATATATGTTGACACCCATCTACACAAATTGTCTTCATTTTTCTGTGTAGTCATGTCTTAAGTATACAAATGTGTGTGTCCTTAAATGATTGTGTCAGTACTATTGTCACATTGCATCAAAGACCAGCTTTCTTGAAAGTTTGAAAACATGTCTGACTTTTGGCAATAGTTGCAGTTTACCAGGGGAGCCCTTGAATATGTTTGAGATAAGAATTTTGCAATTACATGTTGACAACAACTTTCATTTCTATGCTTTGCCATAAATCCAAGTTAAAATTTCTAATTGGTATTTAACAAACGCTATTTCTCATGAAATCTTGAGTTTTAAGTCAAATGCAACATTTAAATACATATGGCTGACCAGAACAATAAACTAACGATGATATGGTATATATACCTGTTACTTTGCAGTCACCTGTAATTCAGCAATCACCTGTGATGCTTCAGTCACCTGTTACTGGGCAATCACCTGTACCACTGACAGAGGAACATGAGTTTAATAATGGAACAAATGTAATCATTTTCAAGTCACAAAATAAAGAAATAACTTAACCTTAACATAAATTTAACCTTGATTAAAATCCTCTAGCATTTATGTAGCCGCATGTGTTACTTGTATGTAACTCTTACATTACTAATCTAATTACATCCCAAAACCAGCTTTAAGTAATTACATGTACTTATATCCTAAAACTTTCTGTTCCTGGCTTCTATTGAGTCTTCTAAAATAAAAACACTTAATTCCTTCTGACATAATGATAATCAAGTTAGATGTAAAATTGTTCATAACAATAGTTTTGCTATAAGTATTAGATAACTTTTCTTAACAACCATTTTTATGCCCGCAAAGGTGGCTATATTTAAATCACACTGTCCTTCAGTTCATCCGTGTGACCGGGCTAACTTTGTCATACAAGAAGGGATTTTCATATACATTGCACAAATGTTCAGCACATGAAGACAATGTGTCTTGTGCAAGACCCACGACCCTACATCAAATGTCAAGGTCACACCTAGAGTTTAAAGGTCATATTATTCTGTATACATGGCAACTCTGTCTTGCATTGAAGGATTTTAAAATTACATTGCACAATTGTTGAGCAGATGAAGATGATATGTCATGCACAAGTCCCACATCCTTGCCTTGAAGGTCAAGGTTACACTTGGAGGTCAGAAGCTTTAGAAATCTGTTTATATGCACAATGTTCATGTCCAGATTGTGACCTCTATCTTATATCTATCTGTTATATTTAAAGGATTTTAAAATGAATTGGCACAAAATTAATGTGCAGCACATGGAGATACAGTATTGTGTGCAAGTACTTGGCCCACACCTTGAAGGTCAAGGTCACACACTGTGAGACACAGCTTTTGATTTGATTTGATTTGATGAGAATTTTATCAAGGTCCGTCCAAAAGAGCACTTATGTTAGCTTAATATCTGGATGAGACCCCGGCATGTCTCCCGTCATGCCTAAAAAACAAAATTTTGAAGCCAGAAATAGGAGAAATTTACCTGCTTGCAATTTCCAGCTAGTATAGCCAAAGGTTGAATTTGATTGGTTACCAAAGAGTAGGCCAATCATGGCGACCAATGAGATCTAAGTGTGATTGACCTAAGACACAGCTTTGGGGGCATTCGTCACTTATAAAGGACAGCTCTTGTTAAGTAACTGTTGTCCCATGTAAGAAAAGCATATTTGAGTTAATTTAATAGACTTGTCACAGCCAGAGTTAGGAGCCATTTTAATTTGATGTCAGTTCTGTAAAATAGAAAAAAGTTATATAAAAATAGCATTTTTTTTAGGTGACACTTGCATTCTGTATAAATAGTGGCTTTCAGCCCATGAGTAAATGTTAGTGTTTGTCTGTCCGTCTTTGTGTATTGAAAATATTACGAAAGTGTGTACATGTATACAAATGCAGTAGATGTCTAGTTGTAGCATATTGTAGCAGAGGCTATGATATGTTATTTTGTGCAAATGTTTCTGTATATGTAAAACTGCATGCTAGAACTAAAAGAAGACTTTACTAGCTGGCAAACATTAAATTTACACTAATTCTTAGTTCTCAGTTAATACATAAAATAATTTTAAAATAATCAGATACTTTAGAGTACAGTTTGATTTCAAGCAGTGTGTCTTCACATTTAGGCAACTGGAATACTAAAACTCATTGGTCAACACAGAGGGGAACCTGTAAGAAGTGGCTCATTGCTGTAAATCAAACTGCACATAGTCAATAGCACCATGAGAGATTTATTAATTCAAAAGGTGCAGATGTAATATGAAGCTTGGGGTATAATTAACTAAAATTATTATACTTTCTATAAGAGTAAGATGTAAGGTTCACATTTGAATGATTTAAATAGCTTTCGATGAATATGGCAAAACTTCCATAGTTTAATCATTAATGATTGGTATTATTCAGTGAAAATATCAATATCTAATCTTAACTTTTAATTGAGTCTATTATATGAACCTATATTATAGGAGTAATAGACTTTGTCAAATGGTGCAGTTGTGACTGGGCTATATACTTAACATGAATAGACACTTCTGAATGTAAGAATGGGCTTTATACGAGCACAATATTTCTTAACCTGTTTAACAGACTGCACTGATCGTGATCATGATCTCCATTGTTGTAAAAGCAGAATCAGAATCTAGTATGGTAAAGGTTTATAGAAATGCAAAACTGTAAAACAAATAAATATAATTACTATTTTCAAATTTCAGGAGGTCAGCTCTCAGCAAGGCCCACTGATAATGGGTGCCGACCCTGATGTCACAAACAAGTTAGGCCAGCTTGAAACTGAAGTCACAGTAAAGAAACAAGAAATAAACGAACTGAGAGAACAGGTATTTATTGAAAATTATAATTTTACATACAAATGTGTTCTTAGTATATGTAAGGTACTGTTATGACATATGAATAAACTCTTGTTTATTTATAGTCATACTTTATAAATATTAGAGCATTTACTGCTGGTCTACATATCTAATTTAGATTCCTATCATTGATCTGTTAGCCTAGATGGATTGTGTACATACAGAATTACTTTAGTTGTCTTCAGTTTATAAAAGAAAATACATATTAATTATTAAAGGTTAAAATTGCTGTAAATTTCATTTCGATCGGAAATAGTGAATACAATGTCATGTTCCTGGAACAACAACAACAAAACATTCTTACTTATCGTTCAAAAATTGCTATGGCTACATTTTCAGTGTTAAAATCAAAGTACTGCAGGTACAGAAAAATACTCACAGTAAACCTAATTTAAAGCCTATCAAATTTTGAAAGGTCAGTAATGGAATATGAAGATTTTAAGGTCCTGACACAGGGACAATAGTGTAGGGCAAGTGTTTGATAAGTGATTTCTTAAACCAGTATTTGACAAGAAAAAGTGTTCAATTTTTGGCAAAGAAACTTAACATACTTTTCATAAATCAAGGAAACATGACTATACACAACTAACATTCTGTTGAAAAAGGGTATAAAACCAAAGAAAGAGCACAAAAATATCAAACAAACAAAAAACTGAGTAAAATTTAAAATGAGGATGACATATAGTTAACATTGGTATACTAGATCGAGATTAGACTTTTCTGTATTTTAAATAATTTTCTGCGTTGAATGCGGACTGTAAATGTTGTCTATTTTCACCAGGCATGTAATTGTTGACATGAACACTGATATGATTGTGCAATTTAAAAGTTATGGAAGCATGATATTTCCATTCAGAACTTGATTATGTAATATACTGCTTATCACACCTCTGACAGTATTCATTTTGCAAAATTGCAAATATCTGTCTCAAGAAACATTTGAAAAATTATATGTTGTTTAAAAGTACAACAAAAATTCCTTTAAAAATTGTATGCATTATGAAATCAAAAGAGTTTAAAGCTTTTCCAGAAACTTTTTATGAAATTTTGTATAAAGATTTATTTTCATCTCAGATGTGTGTTTTGATTGATGGTGAGTTCAACACAAAACAGTCATGAATCTCTTCAGTTGTTATGATAATTTTGCTTTGAACTCAGATGATACTAGTTGAAGTCAGTAAGAAACAGGTAGATGTAAGAAAAATTGCATGTTTATAATGTTTACTTTTTACAGCTGGCGCAATTACAAACCCAGAATGAGCTAGACCTAGAAAGCCCTGCCAATATACATGCAGAGCTCAGCGAAAAAATTAAGGAGGTTAATAATCTCAAAAATGAGCTTGAGCGTGTAAAAAAGGATAAAAACATAACCTCAGGGCTCGTAACTCAAATGCAGCGAGATATGTCTAACAAAGTAAGACAACTCTGCAAAAATGCACTCAGTAATCCTGCCCTGTGGAGTTGTGCACCTTTATCTAACCCAGAATTCTAAGTTACTGTTTGTGGCCAACCATATTGTGTTATACTCTGTTATACATAAAAAATTGTGAAAATGGTGAAAATTTGATGAAAATAATTATGTGTAAAGCGTAATATATTTGAAATTTGAAATACTTTTGGCTCAGGATTTTGGACAGTGATTAGACATACACTCATACCCACAACAGCTGGCTTTCTTGTTTAATTATTTTTTAAACAAAAACTTGTTTAATTGCATGTAAATTCCACCTCAGTCTTGGACAGTCACTCTTCAAAGGAAAGATAACAGTGCTAGTTGCAAGGGAGACAACTGTATTGATTTCCAGGGGAGATAATCTGTTCTGGTTCCAAGGGTATATTGTGATAAGACACTAGGTCTCTTGGACAGGTTGTGACCAGTGTCAGAAAAAAGAAAGTCAAATGATTTCATTTAAATCTTACACTACTTGTTGTAAGTAAATCAGTCTTTGTGACCATTTCTGATCATAAGCAGTCTTTAACTGTCTGATCATGATCTGCACTGTTTGACATTCAGTCAGTTAATTTTAATTAAGCAGCTCTTAAAGCAGTTAATGGTGCTGTCTAATTTAAAATATTGATTAGCCAATCATAGACATTCAGCAAGGTTAGGATTAAGGTCACTGATATCAACTGTCACAATATGAGATAATTCATTTTAAATGTGGTGCATGATGGGAAAATTGATGCATTCAGCATAGTTAGAGAGAGTGGTATTTCGGACAGACAAAAAATCAAGTTTTAGTGGTGTTTGAAGCGGAAGAAAATAAGTCAGAAATTTTAGTTAAGTTATCATCACTTTAATAATTATCATGTCTTTTTACAAATACACAGCTAAGGAGAACTGTGCTTAGAAATGCTAACACGGCAGCTCCTGTTTATAGGAAAAGGGTAAAACTTGCACAGTGATTGTATAAAAGTAGCACAGAAATATATATGTGTTTTAAATTAATTTTGTGTATTGAGGGTTAAGTATTAAACATTTCCAAGTCCTGCGTGTGTTCCTGCGAGATATGACTGTATCGTATTGAAGAATAACACAGTATGGTTGTCCCATTGGGGATTGCTTTTGGTTCTAGCATGAAACTCACTTCACTTTTTTTATCTGCATAATGTATCAACAGAAAAATCCAGTTTAGCACACTTATGACACTTTTATATTTTTAGAAAATGATGCTACTTTATATATTTCGACAGAAATGTCATTTTACATGGAAACATATTATGGAAAGACTATAAATATTTCAAAATTATTTCTTAGAGTCTATTGAAGGTGTTGCAAAATGCTTTCAGTTTCAGAGAGGTATAGCCATATTTGAAATATAACTGATCTGTACACAAATTGAAAATTAGTGAAAAAACAAGTGTGCTGAATTGATTTTACACTTCTTGTTTTATTATACCACTAACTTGTTTGTGCATGACTAAACTTTATACACTTGAGATGGTTAAGTTTGACATGTATTAGAATTATGTGCATGTTTTGTACATTGTGTAGTTATTTTTTCTACGATATTTCCTACTATATTTTTACCTTGTAAAAGACTGAACCTTTTTTGTACATGTAAATGACTTCAACAGAGACTCAGACATATGTATTTGAAGGCACATATTTTTTTTGTTTCATATGTGGCAAAAACAATAAAAGGGACCCATGGTTTAGATATTGCTGTTTCAAATCAGTATTGAGAAGAACTTCATTGCCTGAAATGGCAAAAAGCAGTAAAACTCCACATCAATTTGACAAATCATTTTCAGTTCTAAAAACCTTACGTTTGTAATTTTTTAGAAATTTAAAAACCTGAGGTCTCTTATTGAAGCATTGTCACATAATTATACAGAACAAATACCATGAAGATAGAACCCCTTTGTTATACTTAGTTCAATGTAAATGAAAAATTTGCAGAAAAAAAATCACATTGATCAAAAATACACTTTCTGTGAAATTTCTGTCATATAATTTAGTTTTATATAAGCCATGATCTTTTAAAAGAGATTTATCAGTTGATAGAAAAAATAAGCTTGGGTGAATGGGTCTTTGTGCAATTTGTTTGCCTAGCATATTTAACTAATGTAGTACAGTATCGATCTTCTTTTCCTTCTTGAGCTTTATTTGTTTCTGGTCAGTGTTTCGAATTTGTAATTATTGCCATTTACCTGTTCAGTGAGGTGCATGTATAGAGCTTACACGAAAATATTCTTGCGCTAAATGTGTAGTTATTTTCTGAAGAGTAAGTTACTTAGTTATTATCTGCTTTTTGTACAACACTCGGCTTTTACGTTTTTGCTCCCCTTCAGGTCTGTGATATCATTTAATCAATGCATGTATAATCCAAATGCATACTAGAAAAGTTTATTTCTTTCAAATGTGTAATTTAGATTTTCTTAGTGTTTTCTTCAGCTGTAAAGGTCTCAAAAAGACAAAGTAGCAAAATTTATTAATAGTGTTTAAAGTTGAAACAAAGTCAAAAACATTTGATAAGCGTTCTTAAATATGAAAATCAAACATAAAGCAATTTCTGTATTGCTACAGGATTCCTCAATTTCAAAGCTGACGAGGGAAATTGAAGCGTTAAAGAAGGAACTGAGAGAGCGTGACTCCCACCTCTCTGTGATGACCTCAAAGGTCAACAAACTGAAGGAACCTAAGAATGAAGAAAGGGACGCTAGAGAAAGGGAGCTAATTAGTCTTAGACAGGTAGATATTGTTTATGAAAGGGAGGTAATCAATGTAGATTTGTAAGTTGAAGCCAAGTGAACACTCTTTTGGAAGGGAGGTAATCCCTTAAACAAGGAAAATTATCAGGGGAAGGGAGACTATCCAACATAGTAAAATTAATAGCAAAAACGGCAGACTTTACTACTGTAACAGTGGTTATTACATATAACATTTTTAACTTTTTTTCTTTTCCTTTAGCAAGGCAGTCTCTTGATTATAAGCGCTATTTACTTACATACATTATATTCCGCAATTATATTTGAAAACTTCTTTGTATTAACTTCAGAAATTTAAGACAACAGAGAACAAGAGCCAGGAACAACAAACACTGATTGACAGTTTAAGGGAGGAGCTGGAGAAGACAAAGTCTTCCCTTTTTGCAGAGAAAGATGTTCAACGTAAACTACAGCTCGCTGTTGACCAGGCAAAGGCAGATGCACAAGATTTAGAAAGGGCAGAGAGAGTTGTAAGAGTCGATCTAGAACAAATGTCAAAGAAGGTAAGATCATTGGTTATTGTTACGGTTTTATAAGTGCCAATAATATGTTCAGCAACATATTTTCACTAGACTTGAAGTCAATTGATATATAACCAATATACACAAATAAATCCAGGAAGTGTCTACCGAGACAGTTTGTTTTAAGAAAAACTGACCATACAAGTTAAGCAAAATTGAAAACAATCTACTGAGCTGTCTTAATTGACTTAATTTGTTGAATCTGATATAAGCGCCACCGTACAAAAAAAAACGATTGTGTTTTCTGACAACTCAACTTTTCACATGAGACAAATGTATGATTCAGTTTGTTGTCATTGTTAAAAAATAATGTCACATTACAGAGAAATTAATAATATTTATGCTATACATGTATAATATAACACGTGAATGTATTTGATTCCAATTTCAGCTGGAAAGGTTCAGAAATCGAGTGGTTCAGACAACATTTTCGACACCTGGTATAAAAGCTCCAGATACAGAGATCAGTGATGATGAACTTCTAGAAACACTGAAGAAAATAATTGATGAACGTACAAATTCATTTAGAAACATTAAAGAATTAGAACAGAAACTTAAAGCAGCTGAGGCAAGCAACAAGGGATTCGATAAAACTGTTCACGATTTACGCAAAACTTTACAGAATGCAAAGGTAAGTAAATTGTTACGGCAATATTTTTCATTTGTTATGAATGGAATTCCACACTCTGATTCAGTCTGTTATGAATAGAGAAAACATGATAATTTGACAAGATATTTTTGTTTAGTCTACTATTTTACCACTTTTTAACAGCTGTATGCAAATTTAGTGACATACTTGAACAATAGGTTGATTACGTTGAACAATAGGTTGATTACATTGAACAATAGGTTGATTACTAGTGCAGACTTTGTGTAACTATAATCATAGGATAATATTTTATTTCAAAGAAATGCAACTAAAACATGCGAAATGCAATTGTTCATTGCAGGCTCATTTGAGACAAAATGGCCGTCTGTCTGGTTCCCTGAAGGAAGAGATTGGTTTGATACAGTCTGTGTCAGTGAATGACACAGTAGCCTGGATCAGGGATGTGGCAGTGGGTCTTCTAGAAGGAGAAATGTCGTGGGAGACTGACATAGAAACAGCCCTGGAAAAATGTGGAGTCAATGTCAAACTTACCAATGATGGTATGCTTATAGTGCTATCTTTATTTTTTTAAAAACTGAACCACAGCTAAATATGATTTATATTATGTCTTCCTAAAAACTGCAGTCTTTGTAAAGTTGTCTTAGTACCTGTTTCATCTGCAATGCAGTCTTGAAGCCGGGTTTACAAGTTCATAACAAGGCAGAAGCCAGGATTCAAACTTGTACTGTACAGCAACATAACTTAGCCTCAACAACAGTCCAAACAGAATTTTATGCTGGGTCTTGTCTTTTTATTAAAGAAAAAATACTTATGTCCCTTTTAGTCATTTAGTCGGATTCAAACAAGGTTAAAATTACCTGGAGAAAAAATTAAAATTTGGAATTTGAATAGAATACTGATAGATATGTTGTGTTTTATTGAAATATATGAATGTATATATGTGTGGTCCATAATCTTATTTTCAGAACCCAGTAAACATATAAACCTGCTGTTTGCTAAATGGGAAAGTGCTATAAATGAGAAAGAACGTCTTGTTAAACAAATTTCCGACATGGATGTCCGTCACAAGGAAGACTTGCATCTACAGCTGGAGCAGCAGAAAGTTGAAATGGAAGGAAGAATCGCTGATGAGGCTGAGAAAGCCAAACTTGAAGGTAAGTTGTGTTTTGTAGATAGTCATTTCAGTGGCGGAGGTAGAAGTTTCTGCCTGCACATTCATGTAGTCTGTATTTTGTTCTACAGTCTGCACTGTTGAGTTGAAGCATTATTTTATACATACCTATTAAAAGACAATTATAACTGATACAGTAACTTTCTTACTTACCTTGGTTAATGGCTTAACAGACTTTTTAATACTTCAGTTTGAACAATATTTTTAGTTGGTTGTCACAATGAGCATTGACAAATTGAATAGTGAATATTAGGTCAAGGTAGACCATGGATCTACATTATGCACAGCAGGATGAGGATTAAATGATTTTATTTCTTTCCTGAATTTAAAGAAGAAACTGATAATGTTAAGCTGGTTGTGCACTTTGAAAAGAACATGGCTGCAAAAATTACCATATATATTTTATATTTATCTATACTGCATATTGTTCTATCCCAAGGCAAATGAACAAAGAACTTCATGTTCAGATTGAGTACACAAAAAAGAAATTTAGAGAACTAATAAACAATATTAAACAGTATGTACAGTCTAGACTTTGTAAATGATCTGTGCCAAGATTTCTGACAGATAACGAGTTACGGTTAAGAAATTTACACTGATTGTCATACTGTATTGCATACCCTTAACTCTTAACAGTTTTCAAATGTCATAGTTAAAAAGCAATTCTATATGGATATTGATAAGAAAAATGTAGCAGGGTTTGAGATAATGCATTGTACATGGAAGTTTTATGTAACTTATTGCAGATAATGAATTTGACAGAACGCAGTTATAAAGACTGTTTAATAACTGAAATGTATGAGTAATTTTAAATTGCTTTGGCTTTAAGTTGTAGGATTAAATCATTTGATATACAAAATGTTGTAATAAGTTGCTGTCTATTTTGCCTAGTTGAGGAACGTATGAACAGAGCTATAGATGATATTCGTGCTGTTGAAACAGAAAAGTTAGATGGTGCTGTACAGGCTGAGAGAAGGAAAGTAGAAGAACTTGAGGCTACGTTAGAACAGCTTAGAACTGTAAGTGTGCAGGCACTTTATTATCATAGTATCACATCCATAATATAATATACCATCTGGATTAAGTTTGTGTGAAATTCCATTTTTACACATTTTTTTCAGGAGTGCATATAGTTACATTTTAATCATGTACTTTGGGTGTTAGTGGCAAATTGTACTGAACACTTCAGAATTTTTTTTATAGAAAATCAAAAGAATTGAAAAAGGGAATGCAGTCAAGTGCTACATAAGAATGATACTCTATTTCGTCAGCCCATAGTTTCAAGTAAAGGGATGTGTTGTAATGTGATAACTGATCAGCCAATTGAAGCAAAGCACTGTCCTAATGTAGAAAAACATGTTATTTCTCTCCTTGACATTTTCTGTTATTAACCACAAAAAAAATAAACACTATAAATATTTTATTGACCAGAATCTCTCTGACAAAAATGAAGATCAGCAGTCCAAGTTAGAGGCAGGACAGGAAGCACTCTCCCAATTGGAGGAATATAAGGTCCTTGAAGTTCAACTACGTGAGCAGTTAGCAGTGTTAGAAGCGGCTAAAATAGAGGAAGTGACTAAATTAACTACTGAACTTGTTGAAAGAGAACAAAAACTAGGAACTGATGTTCAAAGTTATAAAGAACAAATCAAACAACATTCAGTGACAATTTGTGCAATGGAAGAAAGGATTTCAAAAGTAATGAAGAAGAATAAAGAAAGTATTGAAGAGGCAGAGTGTTACAGGAAACAGATACAAGGTATGATTTGATGTTAACTGATGTCACTTTTGGCGGTATCAATTCTTTAGTTCCTAATTTCTTCTTGACATTTCTTTAAGATCTGAATAAAACCTTTGCGACACTACCATTTCTATAAAGTAAAAATATAAATATTTTTTCAAATATCCACACAGTTTTATATCCACAAATTTAAACACCGTCACAGTTTTCTGTAAGTGATTGGCCATGTTAAGTCTTCCTGCCATTGCAGCAGAATATAAACATATTTATACTGTGCTACACTGATAGACTGCCATTCACAAATTAATGTTAAAGTATACTTTGAGGTAGCTTTACTTATCCTTTTTAGCTGGACTATTCGGAGAATATGGAGAGCTATTACAGTCACTTAACTGTCAAGGTTCTTGCTTTATTCTTTGGTTAAAGTTTTGCCTGCTAAGTACTACCATGCACATATCTCAGTAACCACTTATCATATTGACTTGAAACTTTGTTCATGTCTTTAGGGGTGTCATACAATCAAGGCAGATAACTCTTGAAAAAATTTAGTACAAATTATGGCCCTTGTATTGAATTTTGAAAATTTAGGTTAAAGTTTTGCCTGCTAAGTACTATCATGCACATATCTCAGTAACCACTTATGATATTGACTTGAAAGGTTGTTCATGTCTTTAGGGGTGTCATACAATCAAGGCAGATAACTCTTGAAAAAAGATTTAGTACAAATTATGGCCCTTGTTTGACTTTCAAAATTTGGTTAAAGTTTTGCCTGCTAGGTACTATCATGCAAATAACTCAGTAACCACTTATTTTATTGACTTGAAACTTCGTTAATGTCTCTAGGAGTGTCACACAGTCAAGTCAGATAGACTCTTGTATAAATTTAGTACAAATTATGGCCCTTGGTTTGACTTTGAAAATTTGGTTAAAGTTTTGCCTGCTAAGTACTATCATGCACATATCTCAGTTACCACTAATGATATTGACATGAAACATAGTTAATGTCTCTAGGGGTGTTACACAGTTCAAGTAGATAACTCTTTATAAATTTAGTACAAATTAGTGGCCCTTGTTTGACTTTGGAAGAAAGGATTTCAAAAGTTTTGCCGCTAAGTAGTATCATGAACAGTATCTCAAGTTACCACTTATGATATTGACTTGAAACTTTTTAATGTCTTAAGAGGTGTCATACAGTCAAGACAGATAACTCTTGTTTAAATTTAGTGTCAAATTATGGCCCTTGTTTGACTTCTTGAAAATTTGGTTAAGGTGTTGCATACAAGGTACTATTGTCATGCACATATCTCAGTAACCACTTAAAGTATATATATCAAAACAATCAAAAGTGTTCAGGGTAAATTTTGTATCAAACAATTAATTTACCAAAAGTTAAATCTATAGTTATAGATTTTGTCTTTTTTATGAGTTCAACTTTCCTAGTTTATACTTAATAGTTAGCAGAATTTTGTTTTGCTATTATACTGATAAAAGTTTTGTTTTATTAGCAAACACCCACAATACTTCGAGCGTGCTGTCTTATGGACAGCTCTTGTTTGCTATATTCTTACTCTGACTTCTTATAGAATTAAAAATGGAATTGAGTAAAAGAGAAAGAGAGAAGCCCCCACCTCCGCCCAAACCGAAGATTGTCCACGTCGCACAAAAACCATCACATGATGTCGTAGCCATGGAGCAGCTTATTGTTGTGCTAAGGTAATGTTTCTCTGAAGTTCTTAACTATGGTGCTACCATATCATAGTGGTAGCGTGTTTGCCTCAGCGTCCTGGGTTCCATCATCGCCAGTGTCATTGGCAGTAGTGTCCTTCTGCTAGACACTTAATACCTTATTGCTTTGGCTTTCTTCATGGTGGTAGCTGCCATCTTGAGTGAATCTCAAGAGTCATTAATCTAAATTGTCACATCTTTTTACTTGTTTTGTCATTGAGAATAAATAAACTTGTTTAGAATATGAGAGGTTAATTCACCAATAGCAGGTTAATTTCTCTGCACAGTCAAACCAGCTCTCTTAACAAATTCCTTCCACACGAAACCTGTGAGAAGGTCTTAGTTGACAGGTGGCGTTAATTCATAAGTGTTTCTGTTCTAAAAGAACAGTTTGCTATTCATTTTCTGTCGTCTGTAGTAGTAGGCTGGTCTTCATTCGACTGTTGTCTCTAACTCAAATTTGACTGTGTTTTCGATGTAGTTATTGTATATTTCTGCCAGCACCTGCTCTCACTATCATATTAATATCTTTACAGGAAAGAAAATGCAGAGGTGAAATCAAGACTGCAGGAGCAAGAGGATGTTATTTTGGGTTTGAGAAGGGATCTAACTGGGGCCTCAGCCAGACTGTCTGATATCACAGGTAAACAATTGGAAGTTTTTGCTGGACATCTAAACAATAAATGTGACATTCTTATCTAGATGTTGTTCTTAATGTACCAACTATTTTTTTCAGAACATTGTCAACAAATACATAAAATCATTCCTGTTTTAATATGACTTGTGCAGATATATGTATACCAGTGTATTCATTATATGTATGAAAGTCTATGTTGTTTTGAAAAAGGGCAATCTCTGTTGTAATGAAACAAGCCAGTCTGTTTGGAAAAACTGTAACTTTTAATGTTCTAAATCAGGACAAAATATGTTCTGAAATAGGGTTATTTATATTATCAGATAAGGCAATTTTGACTTGTTTTGAAATAAGGCAATTTGACTTGTTCTGGAATAGGACAATTTGACTTGTTCTCAGATAGGATAATTTGTCTAGTTTCTAGGGCATTTTTTCTTCAAATTAGTAGGAATAACTTCTGAAATTAAGATGTTATGTAGCCTGCATTCTGTGGTTTACATATTGTTTGTGTTTATCAATCAAGGTGAGTTAAGTGAAGGCCAGAAGCAGGAGGTAGAGAAGTGTAAGGAGATGGTCAGTAGGAAAGAGAAGGAAGTTATAGAAATGAGACAACAACTCGCAAAACTGTCGAGAATCATTGACAAACAGAAGGAAGAACTCAAGACTGTAGAAGTTGATCTCAGGTATAATGAAGCAAAATTATATATTAACTTGAAAAGTAGTCTTGTACCAAACATTGTGACTTTTTGAAATGCTGTTAACTTGTTAAGATATCAAGGTTTTCTTTGGGTGATAGAGTCGAGAACAGTGGTTGTGAAACAGGTATGCACAGTCCTACCTGCTGTTTTTGAAATGAACTGTTCATACTACTTTTGACTTTTCAATCTGTTTAAAATAAATGTCAAAGCTTGTTGCAATTATGTCCAAATCTTTTATTTTTAAAATTTAGAATGTGGACATGTAAGAGTCAGCATACGTGTATAACTGATTTTTACAATCAACATTGTAATCAGATAACTGAAGATTTAATTTGAAATGGCTTATCACTAATATGATTTATTTTGTAATGTTACCAACTAAAAGAAAAAAAGTCTGTCTACATGTACGGGAAGGGTCGTTTCTAATGTTGAAATAAATTGTGACCCAACCCTTTTGCTATGTTGCAACAACATCTTTGCACAGATATTCTATATCACATAACTGTTAAATAATATGTATGTATATGTATTTTCACTAATTGTATATAAGATTTCTCTGAGGTAAAACTGTTTTTGTTTGTAATTTCAGTAAGGAGAAATCCATTTCATTGAAATACAAGAGTCTGGTAGAGAAAGAGGCACATAAAGTGGTATCCTTAGAACAGAGTCTAGAAGCTGAAAAATCAGAACAGGCAAAACAGCTAGAGCTGATGGATCAGGAAGGAAGGATTACGTCAGAGATGACGTCTCTTGGTGCACAGTGTCGGGGAGAGAGGCATGAACAAGTAATAGCCAGGCAACGGGAAGCTCTTGCAGAACTCCGAGCAAGGGTGAAAACTCTTGAGATAGCTAGACCACCTTGTAAGCAGAACATAGTTACAATTTCATGGAATTTGAACCAGTTCCTTGTACTTTCCAAAACTAACAATTAATTCTTTTGATTAATTGTGTGTACTGTTCTTTTCTGGCAGTGTGTCCCTCTGTTTATCAAGAGGTTAGGTGCTTCTGAAGAACATCAGTATTATGTTCACCTCAGGATTACAGGGTCTAGAGTTTGATCCTTACCAGTGCCATGTTGGTAGTGACAATGTCCTTAGGCAACAGACTTTATTCCACTTTGACTCTCTATCTCTCTCTCTCTCTCTTTGAGGTGAATTGCTTTTGAAGTAAGTCTCAAGAGTGATGAACCAGAGTTGTAAGAACTTTTTATGAAATGAATGAGAATAAATAAATTAGAACAGAGGTCAGGAGTTCAATCTTCTATCTGGAAAGGCGTTTTATGTTCCATTTTTTTTTTTACTTAAAGTAGAGTTAAGATTTCAGAACAATTGCTTTAGGTTTTTGTTAAACTTTTGCTGTTAGGTTTAAAATTCTTAGCAATTTAAATTACAAATAAATGCAGACAATATTTTCACTTTTTGGATTTGAAATGCTGTATAGATATTGCTTATTTTGCTCAACAGTACCAACTCAGGACCAGGCACTGCAGCAAGTGATCCTGCTCAAGAAAGACCTTGCAGAGATGAGAGCCAATCAGGCGCTAGCAGAGGATAAGAACATCCAGAGTCTGACGATGCTTGATCGTGAAGTGGGCAGGGCACGAGGGCTCGTGACTGACACTAACCCTGATGCTGAGATGGAGAGAAGTGCCCATAGAGAAACCATGGAGGCTCTTGAAGCCAGTGAAAACTCTGTAGGTTTCCTGTTTAGCTCGACTATGGAGAATATGGAGAGCTATTACATCCTGGTGTGGCGGCTTGCTTTTTGTTAAAGTTTTCCCTAAGATTCTGCACATATCTCAGTACCACTTGAATTACTTAAACTTTGCTTCTTTAGGGTGCAACAATCAAGGAGAGGGGGGGGGGGGGGGGGGGGGGGGGGGGGGGGACCGAAAACAAAGGCGGGGGGGGGGGGGGGGGGGGGGGGGGGGGGGGGGGAGGGGGGGGGGGGGGGGGGGGAAGGGGGGGAAGAAAGAAACCTGGCGGGGGGGGGGGGGGGGGGGGGGGGGGGGGGGGGGGGGGGGGGGGGGGGGGGGGGGGGGGGGGGGGGGGGGGGGGGGGGGGGGGGGGGGGGGGGGGGGGGGGGGGGGGGCGGGGGGGGGGGTTTGTGGGGGGGGGTGGGGGGGGGCCGGGGCGGGCGTTGGGGGGGGGGGGGTGGGGGGGGGGGGGCCCCCCCCGCCCCCCCCCCCCCCCCCCCCCCCCCCCCCCCCCGGCGCCTGTTTTTTTTTTTTTGGGGGGGGGGGGGGGCGCGGGGGGGGGGGGCTGGTTTTTTTTTTTTGTGGGTTGGGCCCTTTTTTTTTTTTTTTTGGGAGGGTTTGTTTGGGAGATATTATTATACAAATATAAAAATAAAAATTTATAGTAGTATAACGATAAATTAACTATAGTTATAAATTTTAATTTTGTTTTTTTTTTTTTTTGGTGGGGGGGGGGGGGGGGGGGGGGGGGGGGGGGGGGGGGGGGGGGGGGGGGGGGGGGGGGGGGGGGGGGGGGGGGGGGGGGGGGGGGGGGGGGGGGGGGGGGGGGGGGGGGGGGGGGGGGGGGGGGGGGGGGGGGGGGGGGGGGGGGGGGGGGGGGGGGGGGGGGGGGGGGGGGGGGGGGGGGGGGGGGGGGGGGGGGGGGGGGGGGGGGGGGGGGGGGGGGGGGGGGGGGGGGGGGGGGGGGGGGGGGGGGGGGGGGGGGTTGGGGGGTTTGTTTTTTTTTTTTTTTTTTTTTGGGGAGGAAATTTTTTTTAAACGGGATGGCAGAGGGTTGAGGGGGGGGGGGGGGGGGGGGGGGGGGGGGGGGGGGGGGCGGCTGACAAGCGGAGAGTTGCGGGTGGTTTTTTGGAGAAAAATTTGTGGGGGGGGGGGGGGGGGGGGGGGGGGGGGGGGGGGGGGGGGGGGGGGGGGGGGGGGGGGGGGTGGGGGGGGGGGGGGGGGGGGGGGGGGGGGGGGGGGGGGGGGGGGGGGGGGGGGGGGGGGGGGGGGGGGGGGGGGGGGGGGGGGGGGGGGGGGGGGGGGGGGGGGGGGGGGGGGGGGGGGGGGGGGAAAAAAAAAGGGGGGGGGGGCCTTTGTTGATTGGCGACTTGGTGCGGGTAACCCGGGGGGGGGGGGGGGGGGGGGGGGGGGGGGGGGGGGGGGGGGGGGGGGGGAGGGGGGGGGGGGGGGGGGGGGGGGGGGGGGGGGGGGGGGGGGGGGGGGGGGGGGGGGGGGGGGGTGGGACTGGGGGGGGGGGGGGGGGGGGGGGGGGGGGGGGGGGGGGGGGGGGGGTTGGGGGGTTTGTTTTTCGGAGGGTTAATGTGTAGGAAAAAAGGAGTTTGTGCGACTAAATTTAAAGGTGTTTTTGTTTTGTGACACTAACCCTGATGCTGAGATGGAGAGAAGTGCCCATAGAGAAACCATGGAGGCTCTTGAAGCCAGTGAAAACTCTGTAGGTTTCCTGTTTAAATATTGCATTCTATTTAACTAATATCCTTTTCAGAAGAATTTTCCAAATTTGAATTAAGAGCGTATGCTATATCCATTTGTTGGTAGGGATGTACTGGAACAGCTTTGCTAACTGAATAGGAAACAGTGTTGACTAATGATTAGACTGCATGGTTTGGTTGGCTTTTCATTGTCTACATCTCCATCCAGTAGGATAGTGGGAAATGTTAGACATGTAGTCATTTCAGTCTGAAAACCATTTTGATTTGGACTCCTTACACCTTTTAAATAGTTTAACAGGGCTTTTTTTTTTGTTCATTAACTTTGCTTAAAGAAATAGTTTCAGCTTTTGAAGATGTGAACAATTTAAGTCCATATAGAATTTAAACCGTCTTATGATACTGCTGTAATATTTATTCAGGTATTTAATCAAATGCTTAGTATGAAGTTTATGTATTGATAATATCTGTAGACTGAGTTTGTTGATATTTCTGTAATTCTGAATAACAATTATGAATTTATTTATTATTTCAGTTCCTCAGCACTTTGAATTCAATTTCTATGTCTCTGGATCTTGATGGCATCGAAGGAATGAGACCACTGGGACACATTCCCAAAGATGAGAGGGATCGACTGTTACGTGAGAGGGAAAGAGCATGCGAGAAACTTGTCAATCAAGTTAAAGTATACAGAGAGAGAATAGCAAGAAAAGATGAGCTGTTACAGGGATATGAAAGAGATTTGGCTAAACTTAGGTAAGGAAATGTGGTTGGACTTTAAAAAGTGAACTTGTGCCACTGTTAAGATAGTGTGACAATACCATTAAGAGAGGTTATCTGGTATTAAAATGTAGTTTGGAAACAGGAAACATAACTCTGTAGAATGTGGACAGAACAAGCTTGGAAGTAATTTAGTTGATAGAATTCTATATAATTTTGAAATTAAACTTGAATTTAACTGCAAATCTAGCTATAAAACAGTTTGGTTTTACCATTGCAAAAGTTTTAATATTTCTTTATTTCTTTTTAGACAAGCTCAAGAATTAGCCGACCGAAAATCTGCTCAATTGGACACCTTAGCGGTAAGCATTATGGGTATTTGCAGGTTAGATGTAAACTTATATAATGATTCAAGTTTCTCTAGCTTTGATTTTTGTATGTCACCCGTGTTGACCTTAGTAAGCCTACACAGCTGCTTAACTGTCCTGGAATTTTCCATGGTGTACTGACTGACTTATGAAAAAGAGAAGTAAAAATGTGAACTGAGAAAAGTTAACAGAAAAATACATCTCATACAAATTTGATCATTTTGTGTGACAATTTTAAATTTTGTACCATTGAAAATTACATTGTAAGTTAGGTGAAAATGCTACAGTTACTAGAATAATGTCACTTACTAAAATAATCTTGTACTGTAAAATTTGAATGCAGTTACGTACTGTAGGATATAGCCATAGTTGACTCTTTCTTACAGTCTGGTTACTGTTTCTACCTTTGCAGGGTTTTCAAGAACTGTAATATTTGTTTACTCCAATAGCAGAATCTGCTGCACCTATAGCTGTGTTTAATTTTGTTTGTATCGTGCATTGGCTATAAGTGTTTCAAAATAATAGATAGTTGGTAACTAGAAAAAAAAATCTATCACTTGTCACATATATGAAGTCATATTTTGCTGGTTCTTCTTGCAGAATGATGTACGGACTAAGGCAGAGGAGTCTCATTACCTCAGGGAATCGTTACATCAGACGAGGGACAAACTCGACCAGGAGAAACGTCTGAATACTGCAATCAAACAGAGAAAGGTACGTTCATTTCTGACAGGACTGGACCAGATGTAGATCAGTTGAATACAAAATGGCATACAAAACACCAATAGTTTTGAAATATTTCTTACAGTCAGACCTTTCTAAAGCAACCACTAAAAGAATGCATTTAAAGGTGGTCATTTAAATGAGATGGAGGTTTATTACAGGTGTATTTAATATAAAAATGGCTCAATAGGATACATCAAAAATAGCTGCTTAAGGTTAGCGACTGCTTTATAGAGTTGACCACTAACACAGGTTCAAGTGTACTTAATTGTATTTTGTTATTCAGTTTATATTTTGCGTACCTGATTAATTATCTTAAATAAGGCCTTAATATGTTAAAAAACTTCTGGACCAGTCTCCAGTTGCTGCCCTCTGATTGGCTAGAAGTGGGTTCATTTTTTAATTTGACTTATCATAACATTATAAACAATGTAAACTGGTAATTTTCAGACATTCCATCTGGAGAATGAGAAAGTTCATCTAGCACCAGCCTCGCACAGATGTAAACCCGAAGACCCAAGAATCGTACTGAAAAAGAAACGTGAACGGGAAGTGCTGAAGAGAAAGAATTATGAAATCAAGTCACTGAAGCATGAATTGACAGAGAAAGAGAGACATTTATTTGACACACAGAATAAATTGTATACAGTGTCACATAGTCAGGTGAGACATTTTCAAAAATTACAAATTGTTATTCCCAAATTCAAGTCTACCAAACAAAAATGCTTTTCATGAAAAAAGCCACAAAATTTCAAGCTCTCAAATTTACGCGTATTTATAGTTTTTTTATTTACAAGCAAGACCTTTTGGCTAGCATTTTAGTTACCTTAGCAACAGAATTGTCTGATTTCAAGTGAATCAATAAGTATGCCCTCATGTTTATATCAAAGACTGGTTGAAATAATCAAGTGACATTATGTTCATAAAACAAAGAACATTAAACAAAGAACAGAATTTAAAAGAAAAACCATCAGAAATTCTAGGGATTCAACCTTTAGTCCAGGAGATTTGTCTGATTTCGCAAAACCTTTCATCATAAATATCAGGAAACTTGATATGACTTGTATGCACATGTATACTCATAAAGGTAAAATTCATTTATGTAAGGGGATATCTTATAATGAGAATAATATATTATATGGTTGTTTACCTGCAGTATCACAGAGTTTAAGGTGTTCAGTTGGTAAGAGCAGTTCGAATAGATAAAACCATAATCCTTAATTAACATGTTATGTGATTGTTTTAATAACTTGTTACATGTATTAACTTGTTTGTTTCTTATACCTTTGCATGCCACTATAAATATTTAACAACAGTTCGATTCTGTAGGCATGGTGTTTATTAGCATTAGATACTGTGATTTATAACCTGAAACTGAAGGCTACCTTTTTATTACCTGAAACTGAAGGCTACCTATATATTACCTGAAACTAAAGGCTACCTATTTATTACCTGAAACTCAAGGTTACCTATTTATTACCTGAAACTCAAGGTTACCTATTTATTACCTGAAACTCAAGGCTACCTAGATATTACCTGAAACTAAAGGCTACCTATTTATTACCTGAAACTCAAGGCTATTTTTACCGAATCGGTACTTTTTATTACCTGAAACTCAAGGCTACCTATTTATTACCTGAAACTCAAGGCTACCTATTTATTACCTGAAACTCAAGGCTACCTATTTATTACCTGAAACTCAAGGCTACCATTTATTACCTGAAACTCAGGTTACCTATTTATTACCTGAAACTCAAGGTTACCTATTTATTACCTGAAACTCAAGGTTACCTATTTAAAAAGAGAATGATTACAAGCTTCTGTCTATAAAAGCAACAGTAAACATTGAAAACATTACTTAATACTGCAGAACTTGATTTATGAAAAAATAGAAACAGAGAATGACCTAATCAAACTGTATTGTATGTTTTATTATTCAAGAACATTTGTTGTTAGCTAATGAAATCAAAAATATTGACCAATAGACAGAAGTGTGCACAACAACAGTAGTCTTAGTTAATTTTGAATACATATGGTATAGTCTGATTTTGAGTGCTTACTGGTGTGCAGTCTTAGCTTAATTTAATAAAACAGTTAACACAGAGAAGAACTTGAAGTCATGGCCCATTGATTGAAATTGAAGTATACATGTATGTAGTTTATTCAGACTAAAAGATATTATACATAGAGATCACACAGTTTTGTTTAGCCCTCACCCTACTGGTGGCAAATGATTCTGCATTTGCTTTAAGTGAAGATCATGATTATTATGTACATCCATGAAGTTTGATCATGATCTGCACTGTTCACTGCTCAGTCAGTAACGTTCCAGTAAGCACTCCTTTGTATCATTAATGGTCCTGTCCAAAAATGAAGTAGACAATTCCATTTTAGAGATTTAATGAGGTAAAGCTTATAGTAAACCAGCACTTTAATTATCATTTCAATAAAAATCCTTTATTTTGTTTTTAAGAACAGACAGGAGTATATAAAGCCATCTTTAATTTCTGTTTTGAATCCAAATTGACTGTGTATTACCCTTTTACGACTTATACATCATTATAACCTAACAAAATCTCCTAACAGGAGACAATCGTGCACATGCAGTTAGTTATTACATAATATGTTATGACTTTGTATGACTTAGATTGCATGTTTGATTACTTTGAATAAGACTATGCAGTAGATTTAATGTATATGTGTATTAAGTGCATGGACTAGCTATCAGGAATGCATAGTTGAGTGTGAAAAAGTTCGCAGTATCTCGGAGAGGATTAGAGTCTAGTAATGCTCCTCTCTACGTGCAATGGTTAGGTATAATCTGCCTGTATGTATGTAACTGAAATATTGTTTAAGATGGTGTTAAAACCGCCAAATATTTGACATATTTAGGAGAGCCATTTGATCAATTCTCAACTCAGTTTATGCAAAAGATCCATAGCTAACTGCAAGAACTTCACATGGAAGTCAATTTCAAATCAAGTCTGAATACTGTTTGAAAACTCCCATCGTTTGATCTGCAATGGTCAATTAAATCAACAGAAGACCTATTAATACCATCTATTGATAATACAATGGTCTAACTCATCAGGACAAATCTCAAGATTGTAAATCAATGGCAATACGTTGGTCAAAATTTAAAGCACCACTATATTGATATCTTTTATACCGATGTACATGTATTCAGATAAGCTAAATGGTAAAATTCAGTCAAAACCTTAAGTCACTTGGTGAAGCATGTGGATATCAAAGAAAATTTGTTTGAACAATGTCCACCATAATACAGCAGAAAAAAAAATTCATATCAGACTTTAGCACTAAGTCTTGCATTTAAAAGAAAAGAACTGAAATTATTAATTCAATAAATCAAGTGAATATTTTTTTAATGATTACCGGTATGCATTGTTCAGTTTTTACTAAATTTTCTGTGTGCATAATATTGTATAACCTTCTGAAATGCTATTTCTTCTATTCTACTTGCAGGATTATGAAAATGAAGAACCCCAAAGAATTCCTTTAGAAAATTAGACGATGACTCCACAATAGTGACTGTAGAAAAACTCAATAGAGATAGAGAGTGTTTCAAACTTTTATAATGTAGGGCTCAATTATAGCCAATAAGCTTGTAGATTCTGATAGAGTATGTGACAGAAGAATGTACTCTTTATGAGAAAGGTTTTGCTACAGGAAGAATGTAAGGAAGATGAACACTCAAAATAAATACAGTTTATTCTTGTTAAGTCAAGGTTCGTGGGACCAGAAGAAATTATTCTACTTAAAGCAGTCCAAATTGATATAAGAATTCATTGTCAGGAGGAACAAGTAACTGCGATAAGTAGAAATATTTCTCTTTACAAAGTTCAGGATAATGAGAGTGGACTGTATACAGGAAAGCAGAGAAATTCACCAGCACAGTTGTTGTTACAGATATGGTATACCCTATAGTGGGTGGTGAATTTGGCGGGGTTACATTTTGTCATTTAAATGATTTTACTGATCATGTGTTAAATTTATGTTGTCCAGAGAAATGTTACAGCCATTGATTTATACAATATAGCTTTGATATGGATTTCTATAATAAAAATACTCACCTTACAAATACAACCTGCTATAGAATAATAGCACATTGAATTTTTCTTATAAAATCATTCTTGTGGGAACTAGGGGACAGTTAAGCAGTTGTTTACATACAGACTCATTCCTGATTCTATTTTATTCCTCCCTGTTTATAACAACTGCATGCATGGACAAGATATTACATACTGTTACATCTTCCACTTTGCCAAATCTTTGACCCCCAAATCTCTGGAAATACACATAACATAATATCGTACAGTTGATATTTGCATTCCACCATCTATGTTTTTGAATCAAAACTTCTGTTTTGGCATTATGCATTTATGAAGTTTCTGTTAAAACAACTTGAATGTAGATATTTCTTTTTAATTGAAGCTTAATTTCTGATCAATATCACTGCATGTACTAGCTTATTATCACAAAATGTCACATTTTACATGGTTTTGTGAGAAACACTAGGCAGAAATCATAGCTAATTTGATGTTATATGATTTTTTAAGTGACATAACAGGTCAATTTATAGTATGATATACAGAAATGTTCAGTTGCACACTTCAGAGGGGATTTCCAGTTCAAGTTTATTATTTTGTCAATAAAGACAAACTCTTATGAGTTGCCAGGGAAGCAACTGGTCTTAAAAGGATCCCCTGTCTGTTGTCCGTCTGTCTGTTGTTCCTCTGTCACAAATGTTTGTCTCCCAAATTTTGCTCAGGAGACAACATGTTCCATGGAAAACTATTCTTTAAATCATTTGAAAGAATAGTTGAAAATAATCAAGTGACAGCAAGTAAAGAAATCACCAAAACTTAAAATTACCAACACAAACATTCCAGCCTTGTGGTCCCTTATGTACAGTGTTAGTGTAATAAGACAATGTGTACCATGAAAGAAAGAATGTACTGTTACATGTAATCAAAGTATGAATTTTTCAAGAGCTGTTTATATGTTCAAAAATCTAGAACAAATGACTGTTTCATAATTTATTGTAAATATGAATGATATTTAGAATATTCTATTGTAGAAACACTGCCCATTTTTTTCATGTGAATTGTTTACATTTAAAGTCCTCATGTGTCTGTTATTGTGGTCTGTTTTATGGCTGATGTTAGTAAATTTTCATCAGTTGCCATTTACATGCTAATCAGAAATACAAATGAAGGACAAGCTTGTTTAAAACAATGTATTTAATCAGATTTTAATACTGTCGTTTTGGCTTTGACTTTAATCTACCTGACTTTCCTTTCCTAGATTCTTTATATAAATGCATCTTGAAGAATCTAGTGGCATTATTCTATTTTCAGTATTTTTTTTATACTTTCACTTACTTGCGGTTATGGTACTGTATTACGTCTCCATGCTGAATTGTAGGTGCATGAAATTTAGACAACTTTTCAATTGTTCTTGAATGTAAATTTGGCATATCAATATAAGTTTTTATGCCAGCATTTTTAGTGTTAAGAACCCAAGAATAATGTTAGAGAACTTTAGATCAGCTGTGTATAATAAACTTTTGTGATACATGTAAAAGATCATGACTTGATTTTTGTGTAATATATTGCAGCTTAGTTGATACAAATTACCTTTAGTTAGATGACGAAGAAAGCCTATGTAGCCTAATGGATCCCAAGCCTCCGTAGCTTATTGGAACACCCTAAGCTATGAGCTGAGCTATCACAGCAGGTTCAGGCATCACTAAGCATGGATACATTATTGATCAAAACATGAATTTTTTCTTAATTTCCACTGTCTATAAAATCGTTTAAACTCAAAGTCTTGAAATAGACCTGCACATTTTTTTTTGCTTTCTTTCGGGGTCTGTAGGACCCAGATTGTTCTTTTTTCATACAATGTAAATAAAATTATACAGCAATACCTGTGATATTTCAATATACAAATGTATCTGTAACCAGAATTTTCCATAAACTTACAGTGATTTTAAGGCATTTTGTTGTTTTACATGAAGCTGTTGTTATGTTACCATGGTTACCATACTTATTGTAACATTATGTTGTCCATTCAAACCACTTACAGACAGAATAATTACATTCTGCTTATTCATCAATTTTTAAAACATCATCCAATATTTATTTTCTTCAAATTGATGAAATTTTCACATTTGTGACAATTGTTTGAAATAAGACAGAAAGGTAATGGAGAAATAGTTTTCACTGCACAAGGTCAAAATACAGTCTTGAATTCTAATTTCATTTTAAATTAATTGGTATTTAACTTTTTTTTTAAATGTACTGTTATGTTTCGTTTATGTTATAATTCTATGTTGCTATAGTATGTATGTATTATTTTTTCCACTTTTATCATGTTGTGAACTTATTGTTCAGCTAAGTGATGTATTGTTTTTATTTTTAGGCTTCTTTTAGTTATTAGTACAAACTAATATCTATTCTGGGGTAAGATTTCATGAAGATAATAAAACGTAGAACCAGAAAGGATTGTGTTTTTTTTCTGTTAAAGAAAGTAAGATATTTCAACAACACCCAAACAGGTCTACATTTATTTAAAATTTTGGGAAAGAGCAACAAGATGGCCATATGTTGCATACCTGAACACAGGGCTGTCGTCGGCTCCCGAAAAGTGGTCCGACTGAAGGCATGAGATAGGGGAGAGAACAAGAGGGGGGGGGGTAATCCCCTTACAAGGGGGGTTTGGGGGATATCCCCCTAGAAATTTTGAGTTTCTGTATGCTTTTAGACACATTTTTATTGCATCCTGAATGTACTTCTGTATTGTTATTTCCACTATTTTCATAAAGATTTTATAGAAAAAAGTACCATATATTTGGGCAATCAATTAGCAGACTCGTGATGGCACTTAGAGTATTTATGCTTTTTGAATGACACACTAGCATCTTTCCAGTTCGAAAATCCATTGAGAACGTAAGCTTTGTCTAGATTTTAACTTGATAGTTTGCCGTCTCTGTAAGCAACCATGCACATATGACAAAAAGTGAGGTCATTGGCTTCATCGTAATGTAACCACGATCTATTGGTAAATCACGAAGACTGAAAACTTCTTTTCACTGAAAGTTTTTGACCAAAGGTGCGCTGTGGAAAATTAAATGTCTTTGGTCGATTTGGTACTGGGGGTATATCTATTATGAAGCAATAAGTGACACGGAAGGTTTCAGATTTAGAATGGACAGAAAATATGTGTATGCATTTTAGAGTTTTATTTCGTCCCCTTTTCCCTCCCCCCCCCCCCCCCCGGGGGGTTTTTTTTTTTTAGGTTTCGGGGGACAGTGCAAGATACGGAAAGCGTCCTGTTCCAGAGAAACCCCCTGGTTCTGTAGCATGCCAGGTGTACAAAACCGATACATCGACCTTGGTTTAGGTCTGATCCGAAAGACCTTTAATTATGTCAGTGGAGGAGCAGGGGATCGAACCTACGATCCCTGGATGACAAGTCCAGCGCAATAGCCACTGGACCACTGACCCGCTCCTGGACAGAAAAAGGTTTCCATATCTTTTATACGCATTATATCCGTCATTATTCATGATTAGTAAATATAACCTAAGTAACTTGATCTTTAAAAATTTCTATTTATTTAGGGCGAGAAAAATATTATTTTATAACTTACATTTAAAATCAGACGAAGTCTTTCTTTAAATTAAACTTGATTAAAGATCAACCAGTTGCTGTGCCTGAGATAATCTAATGGCCAATTGGATTAATTAGGAGTTGCCGGTTTTCACACCATCAGGCAATAGTAGCCACGCGCTATCGATTGCATTAGCATGTCAGTACGTCAGCACTTTTAATCATTTCAGTAAAGAAGAAAATTGAATGGCCATGACAGTATGCTTAGCCAAAAAAGTGGTCCGGCCATGGCCGGACCGTCTGCGACTGCCTTGGAACAAAGTCACTGAAGCTTGATGACAGGAAAAACTTTATTTGACGTGTACCAAGTAACCAACAATGATACAAACACATTAAGTTGAATTTAACACATGTATAAAAATTAAAACATACATGTACCGGTACCAAATAAGCTCTAGGCCTTGTGGTTGCAGAGAAGAATTTCAGAAGTCTTCCTGTAAAAGTCTGTGTAAAACCTCTGGCAGGGCCAGTATTGACCCCAGGGGCAATTTTGAACAAATTTGGTAACAGTACACTAAGCCAGGCTACATACTAAATATCTAAACTTTAAAGATTTCCTATACCAAGTGACCTCCTGGTAGGGTCACCCTGTGGCATGATTTGAACAAACTTGGTAGAGGTCAAGTAGACAATGATACATACTAAATATTTAAGCTCTAGGCCTTGTGGTTTCTGAGAAGAAGAATTTTAAAGTTGTTCATATATAAGTCTTCGAAAACCAGTGATCCCTGACACCATGGGCAAGATTTGAACAAACTTCGAAGAGGTCCACTAGACACCAAATACCAAATATCTAACCTCTATACCTAATGGTTGTGGAAAAGGTTTTAAAAAGTTTTCCTATAAAAGCCTATGTAACATAAGTGACCCATTGGTAGGGCCAATATTGACCCAAGGGGTCAGAATTTGAACAATCTTGGTTCCACTAGGTCATGCTAATAGCAAAATATCTTAGCTCTAGGTTTTGTTGTTTCGGAGAAAAAGAGCAGTTTTTCTCATTTGTTGCTATAGGAACCAGAGTTTTGCATGGGATTGACTTCTTTGAATACCTTTAGTAGAGCTTCTTGCGACGAACATCCCTGCTAAGTTTCATCAACATTGGCCTACTGGTTTCAGATGAGAAGATGTTGTGTGAAGGAAATGGTGGATGGACGGGTGGACAAAGTATGGAGAAGAAGAATTTTAAAGTCATCCAGTAAAAGTCTATGTAAAACAATAGACCCTGGAATGGAGTCAATTTTGATCCTGGTATAATGAATCAAAAATGAACAATCTTGATAGAGGTCCACTAGGCAATGTTACATGCCAAATGTCTAAGGTTTCAAATAAGATTTTTTTCAAACAGTTTCTTACTAAAACCTATGTCAAGTTAAGTGACCCCTAGGGCAGGATATATTTTGACCGAGGGATTATAATTTTAACAATCTTAGTAGAGGTCCACTAGGCAATGCTACATGCTAAATATCTAATCTCTAGGCCTTGTGGTTTCAGAGAAATTGTTTTTCATATTTGTTGTCATAGCAAAAAGAGTTGTGCATGGAGTTTTTTGTCGCGTGCAAGACCCACGTCCTTACCTAAAAGGTCAAGGTCAACTTAGAGTTTAAAAGAAATGGAATCCTGTATATGCATACAAACATACATGTACATTTGTGGCTTGACTGTAACTTTGTTATGCATTGATTGATTGATTTTAGAAATAACTTGGCACAAATGTTCAGCACATCGAGACAATGTGTTGCATGCAAGAACCACTTCAAAGGTCAAGGTCACACTTAGAGTGTAAAAGTAACGGAATACTGTATGCATGGTTACTCTGTCATGCATGGAAGGATTTTAAAATTACATGGCACAGATGTTGAGCACATGGAGTGGACACAGACTCTGAGACACCTCTTTCAGGGGCATTTTCGGTGGCATTTTCACCTGTTAGGAACAGCTCTTGTTTTTACATTCACATCATGGGAAAGTTCATATATAAAATTAAATCAATATTTCATATATACAAAACATATGAGAAGATATCAGATTTATCAATGGCAAATATGCCTATGCATGTTTTTCTTTCATAAAAGAATAACCTCTTGCTCTGTTTATTTGTAAAATGTACTCTTCCATCTATCAAATGGGACAGTATCATAAATTGTTAAAAAAAATAAATAGCTCACAGAGCAGATCATGATCAGACAGCAAAGAAATGAATAGCCCACAGTGCAGATCATGATCAGACAGCGGAAAAATGAATAGCTTACAGTGCAGATCATGATCAGACAGCAAAATAATGAATAGCTAAAACAGTTCATATCATGATCAGACAGCAAAATAATGCATAGCAAACAGTGCAGATCATGATCAGACAGCAAAATATAAATAGCTGATGATAGTTCATGGCATGACCAGACAGCATAAAATGAAAAAAGCTTACAGATCAGATCACGTCAGACAGCAAAAAGGTGAATAGCAAACAGTGCAGATCATGATCAGAGAGCAAAATAATGAGGCATAGAGCTTAGATATTCAGCATGTGGCATGACTCTCTACCAAGATTGTTCAAATCATTACCTCAGGGTCCAAATTAACCCTGCCTGGGGGTCTCTTGCTTTTACATAGGCTTATTAAGAGGAAAATCATGAGCCAAAGGTAAAAAATTGACCCTTTTCTGCTATTAATAACCCTCTATATTATAGCCAATGGTAGACAGGTGAGTGATATAGGGCCATCATGGCCCTCTTGTTTTTTGTTTCTGGTAAACAGAGACATTCTTGTAGATGCAAGTACTCATCTGTATCTTTCATCAAAGAATTCAAGTTGTCCATCACAAGAGCATTTGACATTGAATCTTCTTGAAACTTTGTCAGTATAATTGCCTTGATGTGATTTATATCGAGTTTTAATATCGTTCATGTCACAGGGGATGAAAACTAGCTCAGAGGGTCAAATCATAGAAAAAAAAAAAATTGAAATTTTAGCCTACTATGTCTATGGGAAAAAAAAAAAAAAAAAAAAAAATTTTTTATTTTGTGTATAAAGGAATAAAAAAAGATTAGCTAAGAAAAAAAGCTGCATTTTTCCCGTCATGTGGGGGGAAAACTACTTATAAGAAAACTTGTGTATGCAATAGAAGCTGACATGGACTTTTCACTTGGTCAGAATGACAGCCTTCATGAACAAAGATGATGGTTGAATATGGATTAACATAAGGTCAAATCATAGAAACACTTTGTGTATGCAATATGGACCTGTTCCATTTTTCATTGGGTCTTCATGAAACTTGGTCAGAATGAATTTTGGTTTTCATATGGGTCCTAGGCGAGCGATATAGGGGTATCTTCGCCCTCCTGTTGTACCTAGTTCTTGTCACGAAAGCTTAATGTTGGCTATAACTTTGCCATTTCTTAAGAGTTCTTCATCAAACTTAGTATTGCTTATAACAAAAGGGTCTTGATGCCACCAGATTTTGTAGGTCAAGTTCATATTTGACAGAGTTATGCCCTTTTTCTAGTTTTGTACAAACTTAGATTGCATTTCTTAAGATTTATTCATCAAACTTTCAAATTTTATTGCTTATGACAAAAGAGTTCAAATAATAAGTCGTATTCAAAAATTTTGTAGGTCAGAGTCATATTGTGTACAGAGTTATGCCCATTTTTCTTAGATTTTGTCACAAAGGCATTATTGTCTTGATTCTGATGAAGTGTAACTGAGAGCGTACAGAAGACTTAGTGAAAATCTACTGAAGAACTACCTAAGGTTATAGCTCAAAAACTTTAGCCATCTAATTTGGTACTTCTATACAATGTGTGAACCCATTGTATGCAAGTGTTCAACAAATATTATGTTTGATGGCCTGGAGGTAGCCTAAGTAATAAGGCGTTTCAGTGTGACCCTTTCAACAGATCTGATATTATATAACTGTCACAACGTAGTACGCCTACTTTTAAGGCTCATTTAGGCAGAAAGTGTAGAAGAGTCAACGGGCATCATAAATCTGCCTACTTAAAACATTTTCCGGTCTAATGGCATTAATATCACTTTGCTAAATTATGAAAAATCTGACCACTTCTGAAGGTATAAACCTTTTACACATAAGGCACGAGATGTGTATATCATGTATACCATTAGCAGGTGTGTAGTTAGGAAAATAAATGGTAAGCATCATTTTAAAACTTAAGCTTATAAATTAAACATAAAGTTTATATGGTCAATGAATCATATTCACAGACTATATGGTTTAGGATTTTTCCCAGTTGATTGCTTTTCAACAATGTGACGTAAAGACGGCAATTGTAAAATGCAAGTGTAAAATTGTCAAATGCCTTGTAGTGGAAATTGAGACTGGCCTGGAGGTAAAGTTAAAGTGTTTACTGAATATAATTATTATAGTTGATCTGTTTATTCTTGATATAAGAGGATTAAGAGGAAAAGTGAGATGTATTCTCAAGTAATTGTTGCAACTGTTCACTGCTAAAAGTAATCTTCAAAGTTTCTAAAGGTGAAGAGTTTCAAGAGGTGAAGACTGAATTGTACAAAATCTAAATTCTTTATGCAGACATATAGAGTGAGAGAAGATGTCAGAAGACTTGATTTACCTGTTGGAGCTGAACACCAAATATGGACCCAAAGGACCAAGGTTAATATGCACTTTATTTATGAATATTTTAGGAAACTTAAAGTTATAATCAGACATCAGTTCTGTAAAAGGTTATGGAACTATTTGAAAATTTCAATAAAGTATTCAGGAATATCAAAGTGTTAAGTTACAAAATGCTTGACTGAACTTAGGTCCTATTCTATTTGAAACTTGGCTAGAAAGTGTTGCATGCACTAAATTTAAACTATGTGTATGAAGGAATCCATGTGTTAGAAAAAAGTTCTGGGCTTTGCCAGAGAATTGTGTGTCAGATAATTTGTTACAACCCTGACGTTGCTGTCACATATATATCACAGAAATCACTTATGGGATGAATTGAATAATTTACTAATGTGTTTAGGGGGTATTAAAAAGGTTGCTTTTTAGCTTGACTATTTGAAGAAAATGGAGAGCTATTGTACTTGCCGCGGCGTCACACTGCTTCTGTGACACCGCTAGTTAAAGAAGTTCAATTTCTTGAATACTATCAAAGCTATAGACATGAAACTCAAAATATATATTCTACCATCAACATTCAACAACTGAAGGAACAATCCTAACAACTCTGTTTTGAATTTTGACATTTTCATTATGCCATTTTAACTACAATGTATTACTAAGAATTTCATTATTTTGTAACTGGCTATAAATGTAAATGTCATTTTATGCCAAATAAAATGTATGTTATGCTACTAAGAATTTCTTATCCCTAGCCAAAGGCAGAGGGATATTGTTTTGATGTTTTCTGTCTGTCCAAGCTTGCGTATAGATATGTAGGTGGCTAGGAGTACAAGCGTAATGTAAATTATCCATTCAGTCTGTAATGTGGCTAAAAATTTCTTTACATGGCTCAAAGAACACTGGAGAGAGCGATAGCCACATAAGTAACCTTTTGTTAGATTGTAGTTTGTCCATCCAGTGCCATAACTAAGGAATCAATGGACAGAATTTTTCAAAACTTAAACAGTTAAAATAATTATACAATAGCATAATGCCGCAGTGCATGCTCTACTTTAATTATAACCCCGAAACGAAGTTAAGAGGGGTATATAGGAGTCACCTGGTGGTTGGTTGGTCGGTCTGGTAGTTGGGCTGGCGGTCCATTGCATTTTTCCTTGTCTGGAGCATAACTTGAAAACTTTTATTTGGAAAACTATACAACTTCATACAATGGTCTAGCACAATGAGAGGAAGTGCAGTGTACAAGAACCATAACTCTGTCTTGAGTAATTACAACGTTATTGCCCTTTGTTACTTTACTTTTCCTTGTCCAAAGCATAACTTGAAAACTACTGGTTGGAATTCACTACAACTTCATACTATGCTTAAATACATTGGGAGGAAGTGAAGTGCACAGGCACCATAACTCTATCTTGACTGATTACAGAGTTATTGCCCTTTGTTACTTTTCCTTGTCCAGAGCATACTTTGAAAACTACTGGTTGGAATCAATACAACTTCATACAATGGTCAAGTACATTGAGAGGAAGTGCAGTGCACAGGAACCATAACTCTATCTTGACTCATTACAGAGTTATTGCCCTTTGTTACTTTTCCTGGTCCAAAGCATAACTTGAAAACTACTTGTTGGAATTCAATACAACTTCATACAATGGTCCAGCACAAAGAGAGGCAGAGCAGTGCACAAGAACGATACCTCTATCTTGACAAATTACAGAGTTATAGCCAAGAACAATATCTCTATTTTAGTTTTTTTGGCAAGGTATTCCGTTACTACGAACTTCCTCAGTTAATAAAGCAGTCTATCAGTAGTATTAATCACATTTAGTGATAGGTTTAGTTAAGATTGGCTGAGTTATTGCCCTTTGATTGGTATTTTCTTCTGTATGCAATGAAAACATAAAAAATTCTATTGCTCTGCAACCAGTTTTCCAAATTTATTTGTAATTGGCTCAAATAATTTAATGAGCAGTTCACTCTTTCTGTTATCCACACCCTGCCCATGGATTTGTTTTTAGCTAGACTATTCGAAGAATAAGGAGGCTATTGCTCTCGCCCCGGCATCGGCGTCTGCGTTGGTTAAATTTGTTTAAAAAGTAAAATATTTTTAATATTATCAAAGGTATTGACTTGAAACTCAAAATGTATTTTAACCATCAACATCTACACCTGGGGAAACAATCCCCATAACTCTGTTTTGAATTTTGACAGATAAATGCCCTTTTTAACTTAGAATTTTTGGATAAAGTTTTTTATAAAGTCAAATATCTTGAATATTATCAAATGTGTTGACTTGAAACTAAAAATATATCTTTACCATCAACATCTACACCTGAGGAAACAATCCACATAATTCTGTTTTGATTTTTGACAGATTTATGGCCCTTTTTAATTAGATTTTTTTTATAAAGTCAAATATCTTGAATTCTATCAAAGATAAAGACTTGAAACTTGAAATATATGTTTACCATCATCATCTTCACCTGAGGATATAATCACCATAACTCTGTTTTGATTTTCTTTACAGATTTATGTCCCTTTTCAACCTAGAATTTAAGTTAAAGATTTCTATAAAGTCTAATATCTTGAATACTATCGAATGTATTGACTTGAAACTTAAAATGTATGTTTACTATCAACATCCTCACCACTGTTTTTTTTTATTTTTGACATATTTATGCCCCTTTTAAACTTAGAATTTTATCACAGGTTTTACCAGACTGTTATATGAAAATACTCGAAATGGCTTACTTTTGAAATGTCATAAAATAATTATGCAGCGTGCAGCGGTTATGCTTTTTTAATTTTATGCATATCAATTTTGAAATTTTACAAAATTATTGATGATCAAATATACAAGGTCATGTATTTCTTTATCATTTATTCATGGCAGAATTCAAGCTATGTTGAATATATGTAGTAAAACATACTTGTCACTCCATGTACTTTTGCACTGATACTTCTTTTGTTTTGTGACCAGCACAAAATCAAGGGGTAAAGGGGTATTCATCACTTCCAGTTAAAGCTCTAGTTTATTATGTTTATATCTCAATGACTGATTATGAAAATAAATTGACTTGTTACTTTTGATCAGCAAGAACAGAAGATGTGTGCTGTTACTTTCAAAACACATGGTTTAGGGAGCACCTACATGTATGGATGCTTTAAAGTGTGTTTTCTCTGATAAGATTTGGAGATTTTTGTGAAAGACACAAGCTAGATTAAAATATTGAGTTCTGTGAACATACGTTTCTTTTATTTCTATTTTTAGGTTTTCTGGTAATTACTTACTTAACTTGTGAGAGGCAAAGTACAGAGTGGTAATCTGCCAGGTTTATCTGTCAGAGAATCTGTTGAAGGCTTGGTCATCTTGACATCAATACAGCCACAGAGGACATGTACACTGTAGAATGTTACAGGTAATGTGTAGTTGTAGTTAATTTGATAATGACAACAAAAACAGCTTAAATAATATTGAGTAACCGTAGAGTATGATGTGTGTTCATATTGATAAATGCAGTCAACCCTGGTAACATAGATCATGGAAGACCTGAAAATTGGTCAAGTCTCACTGAGGTTTACTTACATGTACATATCCCTTTTGATTATGGATTTAAATTCTACATCATCTCTCTGTGGGGCCCATGCAGAAGATGAAAGTCAGATTAGATAACTTTTGACTGAATTTAATTAGTTATGTTTTGATACCTCAGCAATAATTGATTCATTTAAAACCACAAGTAAGTGTTTATAGGTATTGGACTTGATAATAAGAAGTGACCATACACTTATATGAATTTAGTTCTAACAGTTTAAAGCCAGTATATGATATAAATGTTTTAAATGTACTATCAAAGTGTTTCAAATAGTCGAGTGTGCTGTCATCTGAAGCTGTTGTTCATTTAATTGTGTTGAAACTTTATCACAAAATACTATTTATTATGTACACAATCAGTATAGATAATTGGTTGTAGAGTGAAGGGTTTCAACACTGCATCAAATTAAGCACATTGTTTTGCTTCATTTTCATAAATTGAAAAATTACACAATTACATTCTTTTCTTGGTTTGTCTGAAGGTACAAGATAATCGTAAATACTAGCAATTTGGCCATATCCAATGAAAATCTATACTACAATTTCAAAGTATGTCAAATTTGAGAAGACTAATTAAAGTCAGAATAATAGTTGCTGGCATAGTGTGTGATGTATAATGTCATAACATTTAATGAAGTCATGAATTATGTCATCAACATAATTGCAATTAAAAGGTGATTCAGTTAGCTACCGGGCCGTTTTTGTTTTTTTGGGGAGACTCTTTCAAATGTAACAACACAAAGAAGGAACAGTATACAAAATTGTTGGGTTCACTTCGAAGTCAGTCCTCTTCTTACAAACATTATATGATAATTTAATTTTTGGAATATTTCATGCTGTAAGATGTCTTAACACATCATTTTGACAAAATGCATTACGTCTGTATTAGATTTTTTTTAACCCATTCATATACATAAATTGGATTAGATAGTTTAATATTAGAGTCTAAGCTAGATATTACTGATAGCTATTTATTAGCTCACCTGGCACAAAGTGCCAGGGTGCACTTTTAGGATCACTCACTGTCTGGGGTCCGTCTGTCCGTCCACCATTTCCTTCAAACGACTTCTCTAAAACCACTGGGTCAATGTTGATGAAACTTTGCAGGGATGTTCCTTGCATGAAGTTCTATCAAAGTTGTTCAAAGAATTCTATTCAGTGCAAAACTGGTTGCTTAAGCAACAAATAGGAAAACAAAAAGTCTTCTTCTCAGAAACCACAAGGCCTTATAGAGCTTAGATATTTAGCATGTGACATTGTGTAGTGGACCTCTACCAAGATTGTTCAAATTATGACCCCCGGGGGATCATTTGGTTTTACATAGGCTTATATAGGAAACACTTTAAAAATCTTCTTCTCCGAAACCACAAGGCCTAGAGATTAGATATTTGGCATGTAGAAATGCCTGGTGGACCTCTACCACGATTGTTCAAATCATGACCCCCTGGTGAAAATTGACCCTTCCCGGGATGGGGGGAAGGTCACTTGGTTTTACATAGGCTTATATAGGTAAAACTTTTTAAAAAAACCACAAGGCCCACAGGCAGAGAATAAATATTTGGAAGTTACTTAGCTTTTTGTAGTGGACCTCTACGAATAATGTTAGGATCATGACCGATAATTGTATTATAGCCAATGGTAGTCAGGTGAGTGATATAGGGCCATCATGGCCCTCTTGTATTATTTTTACTATTACAACATTGCAATGTTAGCTACTTATCAAATACTGAAAATCAAATTGGTGCATTATTGTAAAATATGTAAAGGTTGATGGATATAAAAGAGAGCTTTACCTGCTAGTGATTTAGTAAGTGGCATTACAAAAAAATGACACAATGAAAAAATCAGGCAATTCCCTAGACTGTATACAGAGAGGACAACAAGAAATGAATTGATGTGAGGCATGAAAGGCACGGCAAAGAATTCATGTTTTTGTTTATCTTTTGATATCAGGTTATGTATTGTAATAAGTCATTTAGATAACCCTTTTACCTACATTGAATGGTGTGTTCCTATGAAAAGTACATGAAAATGCTAGATGCAGAAGTTAAAGGTGTATAATCAGAATTTGGCAAAGTAACAGATTTGTTTGAAACTTTAACATCTGATCATTTACACTCATTTATGTTCACTTAGCGGTTAATTCAAGAAAGATTTTCACTGGAGGTATTTTTAAAATTTTATTTCCCTATATTGGTTGCCCAACCAAGATAGAGTTATTTTATCATGAGTAAAAATTTGATACACGTACTTTGCCTAAGGAAAGATATACATATAAGACCTATTGTATTATATTTGTGAAATATTTGCATTAAAAATTATATATTTAGATGGAATTCATTAGAAATGCAAGTCTGAAAAATTATTATTACCTCCCGTTACCTATCTTGGGTGAGCACCCAAGATAGATTGAAAATAAATGAATTCAGAAGCTACACGTAGTTTTAAAACTTGCATTTTGGTTCAGAATGTTAAAATATTTGTATATCTATCAAATTCAAATGTAAAAGTAGAAATTGTATTGAAATAAAAAAGAAATACTCAACGTTTTAAATACTTTTATATTAAAGGGGAGTAATAAAATTTTATAAAAGTTAATAAAATGTAAATTTCTGATAGGGATCTAACTCTATGTAAGGGGTCTTTTTGTTCCTAAAATAAATCTGTAACAGAATATATCAGGGTGGTACGATGGTACAGTGGTTAATGATCTAGACTACCAATCCGAAGGCCCCCCCAGTTCTAATCCCAGCCGTGACACTGGAAATTTCAGACATGCTTTTCAGTATTTTACACCAATATTGAGATGAGTCGTTGAGTGTATCGGTGCTATACACCAGGCATGTAAAGAACCAAGGGATCAATTTGTAGAGTCTGGTACCTGCATTTCATTGTGTCTGTATCTGTATCTTTAAACTTCCCCCTTTTTTCGGGGGTTTTCCCTAAAAAAAAAAAAAAATTTTCTTCGTTTTTTTGCAACATTGTAAAAATATTCTTGTAAAATGTTCCCGATTTGACAGCTAAATAATAAAATCATGCATTTATAACAATATTTTGGCATTTTGTGGGTGTCGTGGAGAAATCTAGTGGTGTCTTTGGGTAAAAGGTTGGCCCAGAACTTTCAGTTTTGAAATCAATACATTTTCTTTTTACTTTTTGTAATTTTACACTTTTCAAAACATGTTGTTGTTATTATTGGTATAGGTAAAATGTGCAATTTGGTGCCACCTAATACAATTCTTTATGTTTTGGTTTGGATTATTAGCTCCTATAAGCGTCGGCGTAACCACTTATGTTAAAGTTTGCGTACCACCTCAAATATTTTCAAAGTCCATTGACATATGGCTTTGAAACTTACACACTGTTCACCATCAGACCCCAACCTGTACACAGGAGGAGGTAACTCTATCAAGCATTTTGACAAAATTATGCCCCTTTTTCTACTTAGAATTTACGTTAAAATTTGCGTACCACCTCAAATAGTTTCAAACGCCATTGACATCTGGCTTTGAAACTTTGCACGCTTGTTCACCATCATGCCTCCAACCTGTACACAGGAGGAGGTAACTCTTTCAGGCATTTTGACAAAATTATGCCCCTTTTTCAACTTAAAATTTACGTAAAAAGTTTGCGGCGCCTTACCACCTCAAATATTTTCAAAGTCCATTCACATCTGGCTTTGAAACTTCGCACGCTTGTTTACCATCATGACCCCAACCTGTACACAGGAGGAGGTAACTCTATCAAGCATTTTGACAGAATTATGCCCCTTTTTCGACTTAGAATTTACGTTAAAGTTTGCGTACCACCTCAAAATTTTCAAAGTCCATTGACATCTGGCTTTGAAACTTCCCACGCTTGTTTACCATCATGCCCCCTACCTGTACACAGGAGGAGGTCACTGTATGAAGCATTTTGACAGAATTATGCCCCTTTTTCGACTTAGAATTTACGTTAAAGTTTGCGTACCACCTCAAATATTTTCAAAGTCCATTGACATCTGGCTTTGAAACTTCACACACTTGTTCACCGTCATGCCCCCAACCTGTACACAGGAGGAGGAAACTCTATCAAGCATTTTGACAGAATTATGCCCCTTTTTCGACTTAGAATTTACGTTAAAGTTTGCGTACCACCTCAAATATTTTCCAATTCAATTGTCATCTGGCTTTGAAACTTTGCACACTTGTTCACCATCATGCCCCCAACCTGTACACAGGAGGAGGTAACTCTGTCAAGCCTTTTGACAGAATTATGCCCCTTTTTAGCTCGACTATTCGGAGAATATGGAGAGCTATTACAGTCACTTGTGTGTCGGTGTCGGCGTCGGCGTTGCTTCTTTGGTTAAAGTTTTGCCTGCTAAGTACTATCATGCACATATCTCAGTAACCACTTATGATATTGACTTGAAACTTTGTAAAGTCTTTAGGGGTGTCATACAATCAAGGCAGATAACTCTTGAAAAAATTTAGTACAAATTATGGCCCTGTTTGACTTTTGAAAATTTGGTAAAGTTTTGCCTGCTAAGTACTATCATGCACATATCTCAGTAACCACTTATGATATTGACTTGAAACTTTGTTCATGTCTTTAGGGGTGTCATACAATCAAGGCAGATAACTCTTGAATAAATTTAGTACAAATTATGGCCCTTGTTTGACTTTGAAAATTTGGTTAAAGTTTTGCCTGCTAAGTACTATCATGCACATATCTCAGTAACCACTTATGATATTGACTTGAAACTTTGTTCATGTCTTTAGGGTGTCATACAATCAAGGCAGATAACTCTTGAATAAATTTAGTACAAATTATGGCCCTTGTTTGACTTTGAAAATTTGGTTAAAGTTTTGCCTGCTAAGTACTATCATGCACATATCTCAGTAACCACTTAGATATTGACTTGAAACTTTGTTCATGTCTTTAGGGGTGTCATACAATCAAGGCAGATAACTCTTGAAAAAATTTAGTACAAATTATGGCCCTTGTTTGACTTTTGAAAATTTGGTTAAAGTTTTGCCTGCTAGGTACTATCATGCACATATCTCAGTAACCACTTATGATATTGACTTGAAACTTTGTTCATGTCTTTAGGGGTATCATACAATCAAGGCAGATAACTCTTGTATAAATGTAGTACAAATTATGGCCCTTGTTTGACTTTTGAAAATTTGGTTAAAGTTTTGCCTGCTAGGTACTATCATGCACATATCTCAGTAACCACATATGATATTGACTTGAAACTTTTTAATGTCTTAAGAGGTGTCACACAGTCAAGACAGATAACTCTTGTTTAAATTTAGTACAAATTATGGCCCTTGTTTGACTTTTGAAAATTTGGTTAAAGTTTTGCATGCAAAGGTACTATCATGCACATATCTCAGTAACCACTTATGGTAGTTATATCAAACCTTGCAATAGTGTTCAGGGTAAATTTTGTATCAAACAATTAATTTACCAAAAATTAAATCTATAGTTATAGATTTTGACTTTTTTATGATTCAACTTTCCTAGTTTATACTTAATAGTTAGCAGAATTTTGTTTTGCTATTATACTGATAAAAGTTTTGTTTTATTAGCAAACACCCACAATAGTCGAGCGTGCTGTCTTATGGACAGCTCTTGTTCGACTTTGAATTTACGTTAAAGTTTGCGTACCACCTCAGATAATTTCAAAGTCCATCGACATATGGCTTTGAAACTTTGCACACTTGTTCACCATCATGATCTCAACCTGTGTACAGGAGGAGGTCACTGTATCAAGCTTTTTTTACAATATTATGCCCCTTTTTTTACTTAGAACTTCCGTTAAAGTTTGCGTACTACCTCAGATATTTTATTTAAACTCTTTTCTATTTACAAGTTCCTGTTATTAACTACACTTTAACAATATCCTCCAGGATGGATATTATTTTATATTGTCAATCACTGAGAATAGTTGAGCGCGCTGTCTACTGACAGCTCTTGTTTTTGTAATATTCCAGCCATATTATGTCATTGTTAATTTTCCTTAAAGGATATGATTCATTGTATTCATCATTTGTCTGTATACTATTACACAATAAATAGATTCCAGTCTGTTCTGGCAAATATTCTGCACTATGACAGAAAATGTTTCTGATGATATAGGTTCATCTGATTAACTGATCAAGCTGTAAAACTGTTTGATTTGAAAATATTCCAGACAGTGCTTAAAATAGTTAGGCCTAGATATTGAAAGAATTTTCAACAGTTTCCAGGCCACTCCATAAAAGATACCAAGCATTGTGCTTAAATCTATTGAAGAAATTGTCATGAATTCTAGCCTTTGCTTGAAGATAAATGTTGAAATTTAGTACTGTGCAATGTGGCATTCTAGTTCTGTCCTTCTGTGTTGGTTTTCTTGCTAGATATGGAAAATATTGGTTAATACTCCAGGCAAATTTTATCACGGAACTTCATAGATATTTTCATATTGACAGCGCTATTGAAATTTAAAATTTAAGTCTTTTAGCTGAACAAGGAAATTACTCTTGTCCTAAAATAAAATGTTCATACACATAGCACATAGTTACTCATAGCAGGTGTCAGCATTGGATGTTAAAATACATCTAGATATTTTAGATGATTGAACACAACATATATTTCACTAATGCGTAATGGCATTATGGAAGTGGTTCAGTCATTAAGTCTGCCCTGCATGAGGCGATGAAATGTGTGGCATACCTCATGTTTCAGAAAGGACTTGGGAGTATGATGAGTCCAGATACATCAAGTAAGACACCCATTAACTGGATTCGTGTATCAACTGTGAGCAGAAAGGACAACTTGTATTTTTTAATCTCTTCATGTATTTTATTAAATAGATAGTTTAGCTAGTTTCTAAATGTGCAAAACATGTCAAGAAAAACAAAACAAGCACAGAAAAATATCAAAGTAATTCAATACCAGCATGCAGCTTTCAACATTTTTCGGTAAAGGCTTGAACCATGGAACTATTCTGTATGGAAAAAATTCAGTCTGGCCACAATAATATAAGTGGTAGCATTGAAACTTTAAATTGAAAGCTTTTCTGGTCTGGGCAAGAACCTACTCCATCGAATTTAGCACAAGATTTGCCGGAAAGACTTGATGTAGTCTAATGTGTAATAACATACAAACAAAATATGATTACTCGTTCATTTAAGGAAAATTGATGAAATTTTCTAAGAATAGACTAACTTTCTCAGTCAGGGTAGTCAGTCGCTCTTTTTCCCTGTAGACTACTGTAAATGATAATATTTCTGTACTGTTTAGTGACAGTTGCTCATACACTTTTTAGCTCACCAAAGTTTTACTCAATTTTCATGTAAAAGTGTCAACTTCATCTTGATTATCTATTGAGCAAATTTTGCACATCAGAAGATTTAAAGCAATGATACTAGGCCAATTTTGAAGGAATCTTTCTGAAGAAACAGTAACATCAAGAATTGTAATAGGTGGCACCAAATTGTGTAACGTGTTACCTATTCCTAAACCAAAAATAACAAGATCCATTTTGATAAGTGTAAAATTACATCAATTGTAATGACTTCAAAACTGATCTTTTTGGGCTAACTATTTACCCAAAGACATTCTCTAGACATCCCAAAGACTTGCAAATGCCAAAATATTGTTCTGGATGTACAGTTTTTAATATTCAGGTGTGAAATTAGAAACAATTTATTAAAAACATATCTACAATGTTGCAAAGAACTGGGGAACATGTATGTATCTTTATTCAAAGAAGGTATCTACAGTGGATAATTATTTCATTATTGCACTTCAATTCAGTGTAGGTATAACGACATTAAGTGTGATCTAAATGCTTTACTACAATACATTACTGGCTAGAAAATAAAATAAAAAAAAAAAATTATTCTTATTATGGTATTACAACCTTTAATGTCTTTCTTCAATTATTTTCTTCTTGTCCTCATTGTTTACAGTCTAGGTATTATCCTCTATTTATTTTCATGTGTCCCCTTTTTTGTAGCGCCACATACCATGTCATCAGTAAATGAAGCTGTCTTTTATATCCATTTATCTATACATATTTCACAATTAATTTATTATACATCAATTTGATTTCCAGTGTTTGGTAAGTAACTAACATCATAATGATGTGACAGTAATAATCTTAGAACTAGCTTTCAGTAATATCTAGCTTAGAATCTAACTAACACCCAATCCAGTTTATTTATATGAAGGGAGTACAAACATCATAACCTTATTGGTTTCAGGTTTTGTTTTTTTTCAATTTTGTCAAATTAAGTGTTTGATGTCTAACACCAATAGATAATCAAAAAATGAAATTATCACTTAATGTTAACTTTGTACATCTCCACAGTAATAAAAGGAATGATGTGAGAAGGCAACCCACATGTATTGTTGCTATCTTTGTGTGGTTACATCTAAAAGAATCTCATCAAAAATGACCTGACCAGTAGCTAATTGAAACATCTACTAATTGCAATTACCGGTATGTTACTGACATAATTATAAATTTTATGATGTCATTTAACGTTATGACATCATACATCACACACTATGTCAGCAACTTTACTGAAAGAAGAAAGAAACATAGGGTAACTAAAACTGCAATATTCTTTTACTCATTATGGATACACTATTAATATTTAATTTTTACTTCTTTCATTCATGGTACGCTAACAGTAGTTCAGAGGGGTCATAAACTGATGAAATTCAATTGTTTGAAATTTCCCCATGAAAGATAGATTTTTATTTTAGATAACGTCTAATACAGTCCTTCAGATCACCACAAAGGTTTACCCTGCCTTTCTTTTTTTCTTTAGTATATTATTCTTACTTTATTACTCTTCTCAAGTCTGTCATACTTCGATGTTGTATTTCAGATTTGCATCTGACATGGCCAAATGCTTTCTGCTTAAATATTGTCTTTTACAAACCAAGAAAAGAAGGATTGATTTTGGGAAAACTATTATGAAAATCAAGAAAAGTAATATGCTGTACAGTAATAATGATAAGTTGTATAATAAAGATATTATATACATTGCAGATCATGACCAACCAACCATAAATTATATGAAACAAAAAAAAAAAAATTAAAATATGTCAGAAAGAAAGGCGAATGGATGAAATGTGTTCTTTTTAGCTCTTTACCTGGAACAAAGTGAACTACTAAGATCGTTCCTATCATTGTTGTTCAAATAATCATAATGAAACTTGAACACAATTTATATGGCCACAAGACCCCCAATAAGTTTAATTATGGGTTTGATTGGATCAGTAACTGTTCTTCCTGAATTATGGTCCCTGGTTTAACAAAAATGCAATAATTGACTATGTTTACACTCTAGGACAGACTGTCATTTCTTCTCCAACTCTATCCATATTTTCAGAGAATGTATATCACCATAAGATCTCTAATGATTTTAATAATGGGCCCCTGTTAACAAAAATTACGATATTTAACTATGTTTACACTCTAGAGTCTTCATTTCTTCTCTTATCCCAATCATATTTACAGAGAATGTGTATGACTATAACATATCTAATGAGTTCAATTATGGACTTAATCGGATTTGTTCTTCCAATGTTACGGCCCTTGATTTAACAAAAAGCGCAATATTTAACTGTGTTTAAACTCTAGTACCGTAATTTCTTCAAAATCTGAATCAGTGTTAATTAAACCAGGCAGAGATGTTCCTTGCATAAAGCTCTACAAATATTTTATTTTTAGATTTCGTTCCATGCAGAACTCTGGTTGCCATGGCAACAAATAGAAAAATCTTTAAAAAAATTCTTTTTCTGAAACCACAAGGCCTAGAGCTTCTATGTATTAGAGCGTTCTTATAGCATTGCCTAGTGGAACATGGGTTAATTTTGAGGGGGTATATAGGAGTCGCCAGGTGGTTGGTTGGTCGGTCCGTCAGGCGGTCTGTTGCAGAGGAAGTGCAGTGTACAAGAACCATAACTCTATCTTGAGTAATTACAGAGTTATTGCCCTTTGTTACTTTTCCTTGTCCGGAGCATAACTTGAAAACTACTGGTTGAAATTCAATACAACTTCATACAATGGTCAAGTACATTGAGAGGAAGTGCAGTGCACAGGAACCATAACTCTATCTTGACTCATTACAGAATTATTGCCCGTTTTAATTTGCCTTGTCGCAGAGCATAACTTGAAAACTACTGGTTGGAATGCAATACAACTTCATACAATGGTCCAGCACAATGAGAGGAAGTGCAGTGTACAAGAACCATAACTGTATCTTGACTAATACAGAGTTATTGCCAAGAACAATATCTCTATTTTAGGGTTTTTTTGTTTTACATAGGCTTCTATAGGAAAAACTTTAAAAACCACAAGGCCTAGAGCTTAGATATTTTAGCATGTGACATAACCTAGTGAACTTCTACCAAGATTGTTCAAATCACGACCCCCAGGTCAAAATTGACCCCAACCCGGGCTCACTTGTTTTTACATAAGCTTATATAGGAAACACTTTAAAAATCTTCTCTGAAACACAATGCCTAGAGCTTAGATAGCATGTGGCATTGCCAAGTGGACCTCTACTAAGATTCTTCAAATTATGACTACCCTCCTCAAAATTGGCCCCGTCAGTGGGTATCTTGAATTTTCATAGGCTTATATAGGAAAAACTTTAAAAATCTTGATTTCTGAAGCCACAAATCCTAGAGCTTAGATATTTGGCATGTATCAATGCCTTTCTCCATAAAACTAGTACATGGTTATTTCTGTTGATGTGATCGAAGTTCCTGTGGTTAGTGGTACATTGTAGTGTGGGATATCAAACGTTTGACTTCAGCACATTACAACTAAACCATCGATTCGCTCTGGACAGGGAAAAAGAGATATTCAGTGTACATGTTTTATGAACCTCCATTTGCTGCATATGAAAATGATAACCAAAAATTATTTAATTATCCCAAGTTAAAGGATGTCAGTCCATTCAGAAAACCAGTCCTCATTTAAACATGACATATGCACAAAAATGTTTACCTTTCCAACTTTTTGTTCAGTGTCTTGACCTCAATAAGTGCCCAACTTTTAATTTGTTGATTTGGTTAATGTTTTGCATGCAAGGAAGGTACTATCACGCATATACCTCAGTAACACCTAAGGAAGTTATTTACTAACCAATAGTTTTCAGGGGTATCAAATGAACATCAAGTTCCTCAAATGGTTCCATTTCACTGTACAAAATTGTCGCAAGAGCTAAAAATAGAAAACCTTTAAACGACATCTCCTCTTTAACCACTGGGCCAGTTTCAACTAAACTTTAAGGGAGTGTTCCTTGGATAGTCCTCTACTTAAAGCACTAACATGGTTCTGTTTTGCTGCACAAGATGGCTGCCAGAGCTTAAAGTAGATAAACCTTTAAATAACAATGATTCTGTTGTTGAGCCAATGATACCAAGGTGTGCGATATACGGCCATCTTGGGCGATATAAGGCCATCTTGGCTCTCTTGTCAATTTATTTGTTCATTTTCTTGTCCAGAGCATAATACTGGATTCAGCTTGTCCATCTGTCCTTCTGTCTGTAGACGTAGTCTTGTGTGCTCTCAATTTCAAAAACCCCTGTCAAAACCTATAAATTTATTGATATTTCAATTGATAAGCACCATGCCTATTTATTCAGCGCATCGAGACAATGTGTCGCATACAGTACCCACGTCCCTAACTCAAAGGTCAAAGTCACACTTACAGGTCAGACAGTTTAGAAAATGTATATATGCACATGTTGATGTCCGTATTGTATTTTACTCTGTTGTATATTGAAGGATTTTAGAATGAGTTGGAACAAATGTTTTTTGTTTGGATTATTTATTGGCAAGCACTGTCCAGATTCAGTGGTAATTCACATGATCGATTTGTACCAAGGAAAAAAAAAAAAAAAAAAAAAAAAAAAAAAAAAAAAAAAAAAAAAAAAAAAAAAAAAAAAAAAAAAAAAAAAAAAAAAAAAAAAAAAAAAAAAAAAAAAAAAAAAAAAAAAAAAAAAAAAAAAAAAAAAAAAAAAAAAAAAAAAAAAAAAAAAAAAAAAAAAAAAAAAAAAAAAAAAAAAAAAAAAAAAAAAAAAAAAAAAAAAAAAAAAAAAAAAAAAAAAAAAAAAAAAAAAAAAGGGGGGGGGGGGTTGGGGGGGGGGGGGGGGAAAAACAAACCGGGGGGGGATAAACAGGTTTTTGGTGCGCACCCAACCCAAGCCTAGCTGTGCATATTGTGCATAATACAATAAGGGGTCATATGTTTAAAGGTCAAGGCAACAGGGCCTGAAAGTTAGAAATCTTGTCCACTTTTAATGGCTTCTGGCTAATTACTGAAGAATGGTTGGTCACATACTTTAACTTGGTAGGCAAATTTGCTCACCTGGCTTTGCCAGGGTGAGCTTTTCTAATGAATGATTGTCTGTCGGCTGTCATCCATTGGCCATCATCTGTCAACATTTTTATTCAAATGACATCTCCTCTGAAACCACTAGGCCAATGTTGATGAAACTATAAAGGGATGTTCCTTGCCTGAAGCTCTACCAAAATTGTTCAAAGAATTCCATTCCATGCAGAACTCTGGTTGCTGAAGCAAAACATAGTAAAAACTTTAAAAATCTTCTACTCAAGATATTTGGCATGTAGCATTGTGTAGTGGACCTCTACCAAGTTTGTTCAAATTATGACCCCTGTCCAGAGGGTCTCTGATACTTAAAGGCCTAGAGCTTAGATATTTGACATGTAAAATCACTCTAAAACCACAGGGCATGGCATAGAGCTGAGATATTTGGCATGTAACATTGCCTAGTTGACCTCTACCAAGTATGTTCAAATCATGACCCCTGGGTCAAACTGACCCAGCAAGGGGGGTCTCGTGGTTTTACATAGGTTTATCTAGGAAAAATCTTCTTCTCTGAAACCACAAGGCCTAGAGCTTATATATTTGACATGTAAAATCACTCTAAAACCACAGGGCATAGAGCTGAGATATTTGGCATTTATCATTGTCTAGTGGACCTCTACCAAGAATGTACAAATTATGGCCCCCGGGTCAAATATGACCCTGCCTGGGGGGTCACTTGGTTTTACACAAGCTTCTATGGGAAGAACTTTAAAAATCTTCTTCTCTAAAACCACAGGGCATAGAGCTGAGATATTTGGCATGTAACATTGCCTAGTTGACCTCTATTAATTTTGTTCAAATCATGACCCCTGGGTCAAACTGACCAGTCTCTTGATTTTACATAGGAAAAACTAAGTCTTCTTCTCTGAAATTTGATTTGAAAGAGATTTTATCAAGGTCCGTCCAAAAGCTGAATTTTTAGCTTATGTTTTGGATGAGACCCGTTCTTCTCTGAAACCACATGGCCTAGAACTTTATTGCATTGCCTACTGTGGACCTTTACCAAGACTGTTTAAATCATGTCTCCCAGCCCAGGAGTTCCGACCCGGGAGTCCCGGGTGAAAATAAACCCTTTCTGTGGGGGGTGGGTGGAGGGGTGGGGTGGAGAGTCACTTGATTTCGCATAGGCTTATACAGGCAAAACTAAAAAAAACACGCAAGGTCCACAAGCAAGCTTAGATATTTGGAATGTTACTAAAAACAAAAATAATATCAAACAGGGAATGCCACGTACCAAAAACGCAGCCTCCCCAAAACGAGCCCCACAGCACCCAGAAGTGCACACCACCAACACACACACACATGCACGCACGCACGCACGCACACACACACACAATCATGTACACACACAAACATACACTACCAACACACACTAGCATACAAAGCAAACACACGAGGACAAAACGAACAATTAAAGGAACACAGTGGGGCACCGCCTTGGGACGGTCAGTGGCAAAAACACCACTGGGGAGCTTAAACCGGTTTATGGTGCGCACCCAACCTCACTCTTAGCCCCACCATGTTCCAAAGTCACAGGACAGTGTAAATAAAAGTAATCCCTGCTAGGTGAATCTCTAACACACGCCATGGAAACAAAAGGCATGGTATGTAAAACACAAAAATGCTCGTGTATAAATATATAAAAAAGCAAACCTTGAGAACCAAAAAACGTATGTACTCAATGCATTTGCAGAAGGCAGAGCACCAAGAGAAACACCCTTAAGGGCCCGACGAAACAGGCCAGAGGACAGAAATCAAAACAGTTTCGTCCCAGTGGGATTTAAAAACTGCCCATCACAGAGTCCTCCCCCTCTTCCGTCAGACACAATCAAAGAGGGAAGCATAGCGTAGTGTAGTGGACCTGTACAACTTCTGTTAAAATCATGACCCCTTGTATTGTTGGCAATTGATAAACAGGTGAGCGATATAGGGCCATCTTGGTCCTGTTGATAATGACCAGTGAAAAGAGATTTTGGGTTCAAAGGTCAAGGGATGTTAAAATTGATAAAAGATTAATGATCTATAATTATACGGGTGAAAGCTTGAAGGGCGCAGGCGCCGGTAGATCCGACCATAGGTAAACGTATCTACGCGTATTTAATTGAATACTGAAAGCAATAAAATTAATGAATTCACGATTACCCATGGAAGATTTCAATTTGTCTGCACCCATGGACGATCCGTCAAACATACTTATAACGATGCACCGCTTTTTTTAACTTCGCTGCAAATGACCAATCGGAAGTCCTCGGTAGATTCCGTTACCCTACATCAAACGAAGCATTCTACCGAGGTGTTCCGATTGGCAAATGACGTCATTTATGTGACGTCATTAAATGTCAGCCATTTTTGTTTTGAAAAAATGCAACACATTTCCGTTTAATGCAGGTTTGTACTTTGGAAATATAAAGAGATTCTATTTATGTACACATTCCTAAAGTTTGATACCCTTCCTGTTACGCCATAAAAAGTAACATTTCTTTTAGCAGTCAATACCTTGATTCATGATTCAATGGATATTCGATATCATTATTTTCGTAACTTCAAACGTTTTTCCCCTGCCCCCTGGCATTGCCTGGGCATGCTGGGCCCTGAAAGTTCGTAACATTTTTAAAAATAAATTACTGTTATGCTTTCGCCCGATATAGGTTTTGCCTATTTTCATATTAATGAATCATTGGTTGTAGGGATATGATTCTTTATGTCGTCTTAAAGCTGCAAAGCTATACTTTTTGTCTCAAATTTGTTTTTACATACTCCTTAGGTATTTTCATATTACTTTCAAAGTTGGAGTACTTATGTACCATCATACGGGCGAAAGCTCGAAGGGTGCGAAGCGCCCTTCTGGGGGCGGCCCGACCAATAGGAACGTATATGCCGTATTTAATTGAATACTGAAAGCAATAAAATTAATGAATTCACGATTACCCATGGAAGATTTCAATTTGTCCGCACCCATGGACGATACGAAAACATACTTATAACGATGCACCGTTTTTTTAACTTCCGCTGCAAATGACCAATCGGAAGTCCTCGGTAGATTCCGTTACCCTACATCAAACGAAGCATTCTACCGAGGTGTTCCGATTGGCAAATGACGTCATTTATGTGACGTCATTAAATGTCAGCCATTTTTGTTTTGAAAAAATGCAACACATTTCCGTTTAATGCAGGTTTGTACTTTGGAAATATAAAGAGATTCTATTTATGTACACATTCCTAAAGTTTGATACCCTTCCTGTTACGCCATAAAAAGTAACATTTCTTTTAGCAGTCAATACCTTGATTCATGATTCAATGGATATTCGATATCATTATTTTCGTAACTTCAAATGTTTTTGCGACCCCTGGCATTGCCTGGGCATGCTGGGCCCTGAAAGTTTGTAACATTTTTAAAAATAAATTACTGTTATGCTTTCGCCCGATATAGGTTTTGCCTATTTTCATATTAAGACCTATCTGTAAGCAAGAGAAGATAACTCTGTGAAAATGTTTCTTGATTTGTACTTAGAAATTCCTACTTAAAGTCTTGTGTGCCCTTAACTGTCGAAGTTTTGTTTTATTGGCCAGCACTAAAAAGTCGAGCGCGCTGTCCCACTGACAGCTCTTGCTTGTTGTTGGTTTTGCCACTTTTACCACTGTAATACCTTGCCTAAACATTGTAATAAGTTTTTCTTACGCAACGCCGTATATGTAGACTGGCTTTCAATTTTAGCCAAAAGAATGCCGTAATAAGGCCTGTATCTATAAAAATCAGTATGTAAATCAGTCAAATATTTACAAAATATGGCGGCGGTCGCAACGGGAAAATCTTGGAGAGATTTTTTCGAGAAAAATGTTCATTTGCCGGCTGCTTTTGATAGAGAGCATGCTGCACAAGATATTTCAACACCAATATGTATCGGCCTAACTTCAGTAGATGGAATTAACCCAAAGGTTTGTCAAAATTTTGATTGTTTGAATGTCTTTCGTGCCTGAGCTTGTTTCAACTGTTCCAACACATAAACACAGACTTAGCCTCACTATTTCGACTGCAAGACCTACCCATTTTACAAACTGACATTACATATATGTCTGTCTGCAAAGGGCGGCCGTCGTATAATTTTTATAAAGCGAAAATCTTTTGTACATAATTAGTTGGGCAAATACAGACTGTGAGAGTGCAAAATATTTGAAGATGTAAACAAGTGTGAAAGGAGCAATCAGTGTTGGAAGATTCACTATATATTCTATAGGACAGGCTACAGGCCGTTATAGGTACAGGGAACCATATACTGGGGTGCCTGTATACTGTGGGTTTGGTGTTTTGGTTAGGGTTAGGGTCATGTATAAATCTGTTCACAAGGAGCATTCTCCGGATATTGGCCTGATCATAAGATTTTGTTACAGTTGTAGTTATGTAGTGGTCCCCGGCTGTATCATCTGGAGTCCTGTGAAATCAACATGTATATGCAGCATACTTCGATACAAATCATTCTATATTGCACTTATAATACAACTACAGTAGTTCTAGTTGGGTCACACGATTAACCGAAATACCGGAATACTACCGAAATACCCGCAAAAATCAGGAATGTACATATGTTTTAATTAAGAAGCACCTGTATGCTGTATCTATTATATTTTTCCAAAATATGTCATGAAAGATAAAATATACAGTCTTTACTTCGTGCTTTTTCCCGTTCATGTCGTAATTAAATCGCACGTTTGTACTTTCACTTTATAACTTAGTGACGTCATTCTATAACTTTTTCTCGGTTGATCATTAAAATATGTAGATCTATACAAAAGTTTATATTTTTGAAATGAAATTAAGGGCTGCTTCTACCATTGATTCATATGAAATTAAAAGTGAGTACAAACCAGCATAATGTTCGTGGATTCTGTTGAAAGTCAGGTGTAATCGTACATGAGAGTTTTAAATACATGTATTGAATGTACTGATCTTCAAACACAAAACTGGTTTGCAAGGCTTTTTTCCTCATAAGTTGAAAAGAATGAGAACAGTAAATCATTTAATATTCATCAATTTTTAACATGCTTGCTATTACACCTACACTGCGGCGTATCTTGAAAGCACGTGGCTTTCTCGTATTTGGCGGGAATATTTTGTGTGGGAACAATCAAATGTTCCGACACAACAATGTCATATGTATATACCATAGTAATTAGGTCATTGCAAGCTGAGTGTTCGTTGCTGCATAACTTTTCATTTACCTCGCCTCAGAATTTAAAATAAATTGCTTTTTTAATAAACTTGCTTCTTTATATTCATGACACAAACAGACTGGGAACATTTTAAAATTAAAATAAGTCGTAACAACAAATTAACCGCGTGTTTTAATCATTAGCTTGACTTGCATTTAGACCTACTATACATGCACCTCAAACAGGTTTTTGAAAACTGAATTGTTTGTATATCACCATCCTCGTTCGAGGCTTAAAGCGGTTTTGAAAACTGAATTACGAGACAGCTTTTTTAAAGAGTCAAGTTAATCAAAGGTGATGACAGATAATCAACGTGGCAGCCTGATATGATGATGCCCCAATTAGCAATAAACACGTGTTGATTGGAATAACCAAACGATAAACCGATTAATTAATAGTAAATGTGTTTGCCTTAGGGGTAAATGCAATATGAAGATTTTTAAAATCTTTAAGCGAAGGTGGCTAGCAATAAACAAGTAATTTTTTTATCATTTTTTATGCATGAATTTATGTTTTCCAGCTACGGAATTGTTTGAAAACATGATAATTTCATCGTCATAGGAAAATATATTCGAAAATGGGCAATGTTGCAGCATTTGGCACAAAATGAAAATACGTATATAAATTTCTTAGTTACTTTCAACGGGGAGCCACGTGTGAGAGCGAAGTATTAATAGTAAAAACAAAATGTTTATGGGTGGTATGTCAGTAAAGTCTTTCTAATAATTTGACGATCTATCTAATTTCGTTTCGAAAATGCCGCAAGTTTTAAGAGCACACTTTTGAATTTGTGTGATTCTTGTTACTGACCGTACAAAGCAGCGTTCACGTCGAACATACCATATTGGCTGTGAAAAGCAAAAGTTTTGCACACAAACTATGATGTGCATGTCCCTATTAAAGAAAGAATACATCAATGGTAAGAATTTGTGGTAACAATTGACGATATGTTTCGATTCCCGCAAAATAAGTATGTGAATGTTTGCAATTCTCCGTCGGCGATTCAAGTAAGAAAAAATAGCGATTGATCAATATTTCAGAAACGTCGAGTAATACTGGTCAGACAGTTTTATGCAAGATATGTATTTAATTCAGTGAGTATTTGAATTTTTCCGCTATCGTTTGATAAAAATATTAGTCTTCGTGATTTCTGCGCCGCTCCTTTGATGTTTGGCACGGCGAGTCTTGCTTTGAAAATAGCGGATCGCTTCAATATACAACCTCGATATTTTCGGGGAAATACACAAAATACAACCTGCATGATAGTTTAATGATTTACAAAATTTCTTCCTAATACATGTCATGATCAAATAATAAACGTAAATACATAGATTGTAAGATATTACTTTTTTTCTCGGGTATTCCGGTATTTCGGTAGTATTCCGGTATTTCGGTTAATCGTGTGACCGGTTCTAGTTGACCGTATTAAGTTATGGAATTGTAGCCTTGCAAAGTTAACAGGATAAGGTCCTTTTTTGATCACTCAGCATAAAAGATAATGCACCTTTAATTTTCTATAGTAATCAGGGTTTGACATTTACGCAGTCCCGTGATCCTGAGGACACCAAAATCTTTGGTGGTTCTCCTTAACTTCCAAGTCAGTTTCATGATTCACATGCATATTAATTTTATTTATTTTTTAATATGAAAATAGGCAAAACCTATATCGGGCGAAAGCATAACAGTAATTTATTTTTAAAAATGTTACGAATTTTCAGGGCCCAGCGGTGGCAAAAACGTTTGAAGTAACGAAAATAATGAAATCGAATATCCATTGAATCATGAATCAAGGTATTGACTGCTTAAAGAAATGTTACTTTTTATGGCGTAACAGGAAGGGTATCAAACTTTAGGAATGTGTACATAAATAGAATCTCTTTATATTTCCAAAGTACAAACCTGCAATAAACGGAATGTGTTGCATTTTTTCAAAACAAAAATGGCTGACATTTAATGACGTCACATAAATGACGTCATTTGCCAATCGGAACACCTCGGCAGAATGCTTCGTTTGATGTAGGGTAACGGAATCTACCGAGGACTTCCGATTGGTCATTTGCAGCGGAAGTTAAAAAACGGTGCATCGTTATAAGTATGTTTTCGTATCGTCCATGGGTGCGGACAAATTGAAATCTTCCATGGGTAATCGTGAATTCATTAATTTTATTGCTTTCAGTATTCAATTAAATACTCGTACAAACGTTTACCTATGGTCGGGCTTTGCCCGAAGGGCGCTTTGCGCCCTTCGAGCTTTCGCCCGTATAAAAATAATGTGTTTATTTTGCTTATAGGGAAGGAATTTAACACCCTAAATATTTAGAATTTCTGTTTTGTATAAACATGAAATATTTTTTTATGCAGTCCGCATTGTAGTGCCTGCTTGAATGAAATAGTTTAAACAATCCTTTTGTTGTTTTTTAACTTACTATTTCAAGTAATACTTGCATGATATGAGTGAAATAAATTTTAAGTTTTTGACTTGACTTGAGTAAAAGTAGGAGGGACTTCTGATTTCAAAAGTAGAAGTCCTGTCAGGATTTCTGGTTTAAAAGTTTGTGTTGTCACAGTTGAACCCTGATAATACCAGAGAGTCCCTACAAACACATTATAAATCCTATTGACACCGATAATAAACGCCTACCCATTATAAATGCTTCAGAATCCCAACTAAAATTTTTAACCAGGTTTTCCGAAGGAAAAATCCTGGTTATTAGATTGAGGTATGTCGGCGGGCGGGCGTAAACAATTTCTTCTGTGCGCAACTCCTCCTACATTTCTCAACGGATTTCAACCAAACTTTCACAGAAGTATTGTCATGAAGTGCCCTGGCGCATATTGTCGGGGTTTTGTGATTTGGTCATTTTTGACAGAATTATGGGCCTTTGTTTTTTTCCACATAATGTAATATATATAGAGAAATACTCTTCTGTGTGCAACTCCTACATTTCTCAAGGGATTTCAACCAAACTTTCACAGAACTATAATTGTGAACTAAAGAATTTTGAATATATAACGTTCTGCCCCTGGTTGTCCGTCCGTCCGTCCGTCCGTTAGCAATTTTGTGTCTATATAAAAGGGAGAATACTCTGTTATTATAAAAGAGAGAATACTCTGTTATTACTGTCTATTTTTAGAATAGATTACCAGTCCTGTATACTTTGGAGTCAGTATTCTGTTACAGTAAGATGACAAAATTTCTCATGAGACCAGCGGTTCAAACCCCACACAGAGCAAATGTTTTTTTTTTTTTTTTTTTTTTTTTTTAATAATTTTTGCCTGAATTATGGCCCTTTGCATTTTTTCCACATATGTTATATATAGAAGAATACTGTCATGTGCCCATTTCCTCCTACATTTCTCAAGATATTTAAACCAAACTCTCACAGAACTGTTGTCATCAAGTGCCCTCGTGCATATTGTCTGGGTTTTGTGTTTGGATCAATTTTGCCTGAATTATGGCCCTTTGCTTTTTTACACATGTAATATATAGAAGAAGACCTTCGTTTCTTTTTCACATTATGTATATCTACTGACTTAAAAACACATTTGCGCGCGGCCAGCAGACTGGAAAATGAAAACCTGGTTTTGTGACAATTTCCTGTCACTTGTTATTTATTTTCATATTAAAAAATGAAGCTTATCTCATTCTCGCTAATTAATGCGCATAACGAGTTGAGAAGGGAAAACCCAGTTTTCCAATGTGGCGGCCAAAATTTGTAAGATCAGTGATTTTTTTACTTTTTTTGGCAACAGCCCATGCCTTTCAAATTTGGAATTTTTAGCGTGATAAACTTCAAAATTGGGAAAAATTAACAAAACTTGATAAAAAAATCATTTTGAAAAGTTTTATTTTAAGGTAAATTTATGTCATTTAAAAGTCCTTGCTTCTTTAATTTACAACTTCATCTTTCTATGTTTCATTCCTTTAAAGCTGTCCACTAAACATTCGTTTCTCATTGTTCAGTTCAATTTTTTTGGTGACATAAACGCATTACAGCGTCCAAACTAAGTTGAATAAGACGATTTAACTTTACAAAAAGATGTTCGAATGTCTGCAGTGCCGATGGCGTGTTTAAGTTTTATTTTTTTATTATAATATTTGGAAATATGCGACATTTTTCGATAATTAGGGTAATTTTCTAACAATTTTTTACTGACACATTTTGACGCATGAAAAAGCATTTAGCGACCGTGATGAAAGTCATACTAAATGCCGTACTATGCCGTGACCCGTTTTATGTAAACAACGCGCGTCAAATTGGCAACAAAATTCTGCGAATAAACCAAAATCAGAGTCGGATTTTCATGATTATTTGCATCGATTTAGTTCAACTTTCACAAGAAATCAATCTAATTGGGAAAAATCTTCTCATTTTTGGGAATTTGTAAGCCTTTTTTTGGGAATTTTGACCAGTTTTGTCAATTGGGAAGACACCGAATTTCGGAGTCAAATCGGCGCAAAAAAAATCACTGTAAGATATATGGGTTTTGTTGTATAAAGGTTGAATTCATGGTATGTTGAGAAGACACTAAAGTTCTAATTATGCAAAATGGTAGATTATACTTCAGTCTTGTCATATTTAGTAATGATTCATCCCAAAGTGTGTTTACCTTGGAAAATGAACACGGTGCAGTTTGTGTCATACACCTGTTGGGTTCCTCAGTAGGATCATCTTTGACGCTATAATCAGAAATAGGAATCCTAGCATCAAAGACCTTGAGCTATAATTATAGGTGCTTCCTATCAACGGGAAAAGCCAAATACAATTATTTAAGTTGTAATTGGAAATCATAATTATAAGAAAACACCTCATCTACTACAGTCTAAACAAAAACACCAATCATAAAACAACCTTCCGTATAATGGTATGATGACCTCCATTAAACAATGCGACAGATCATGGTCAATAGATGCTTTTAAAAAAAAATGCTCTGCGGCAAACTCCCCACAGTGGTTACCTCCCCTTACAGCGATTGAGCTGCGCCAATTCAGGGTTCCTGAGAATCCTGACAAAATTGGGGAAAATTAATGCTTTTACAGCTGATGAAAAAACGCCGAAGGGTGGCATATTAAAATCGCACCATCTGTGCTTCTGGCCTTACATTTTGTCATGTCCAGACTGTAACTTTGTAATGCACTGAAGGATTTTAAAATAACTTGGCAAACATGTTTAGCACATCATAACGATATATTGCGTGCAAAAACCACGTCCCTACCTCAAAGGTCAAGGTCACACTCAGAGTTTGAAGGTAATGAAACCTTGTATATATGCACACATTTGTGCCCGGATTATAATTTTGTCATGCATTGATTGATTTTAAAATAACTTGGCACAAACGTTCAGCACTTCAAGACAATGTTTTGTGTGCAAGACCTGCGTCCCTACCTCAAAGGTCAAGGTCACACTTAGAGTTGAAAGGTAATGGAATCCTGTATATATACATACATTTGTGTCCTGACTGTAACTTTGTCATGCATTGATCGATTTTAAGATAACTTGTTCAGCACATCAAGACAATGTGTCAGTTGCAAGAACCAAGTCCCTACCTCAAAGGTCAAGGTCACACTTAGAGTTTAAAAGTAATAGAATACTGTATGCATGGTAATTCTGTCATACGTGGAAGGATTTTAAAACTACATGGCACAATTGCTGAGCACGTGGAGAGGACACAGACTGTGAGACACCTCTTATGGGGGCATTTGTCTCTTGTGAGGGACAGCTGTTTCCCCAAAATTGGGAAGGGGCCCAGGCCTTCTCAAATTGGGAAATTTTATGTGCGGTGTCACCCAAATTGGTTAATCTTGTGCGTATTCTCATTCAAATTGGGAAATTTATCAATAAACTTGCTAAACACTTTAACCCTTACCTTTGTGGGAAATTTATCAATAAACTTCAAAATGTGAAGAGTTTCACAGGCTTGAAAGAGATGTGCTTGAGTCTTATCCCAACAGATATTTTTTGTGCAGAAATATAAAGAAATGTACTAAAAAAGTATCCCCCCCCCTAACAACCACCACTCTTCAATTCTTGAATTTGGTAAACAGCTCAAGGATGATAAACTGTAACATTTGTAAATGTTTAGTGTAATTATTGTGGTTTGTCATGTATTTTCACGACCCCGCTTATTTGCGATTTTCGGGAATATTTGGTAAATTTTTCGGAGATTTAAGAGATTTTAAATGAAACAGATGGTTTATGGATGTCTTAAATTAAAAAGCTTTTACCAGGTCAAAAATGATAAATTATACCTTTTAAAAAGTTTTTTAGGCAATTGTTTTTGTTTGTCATGTATTTTCGTGACCGCGCTTGTGCCCGTTTTTTGAGATATTTGCTGATTTTTCAGCGATTTTAGATATTTCAAAAGCTTAAATCAGAGATAGAGTGTATTTTCATTAACCTTACTAGATACTGCATGTTATCAGACACAATTTTTGGGAATTTTCTTTCAATTCTTTTGGAAATATTTTGGCCTCAATTGGGAAATTTCTTCATTTTTTTCAGTTGGGAAGGGGCCGAATATCGGCCCCTATTATATAGAGTAAAAAATTCCTAGCGTCCGTCTGTTGTTGGCCATTTTGAAATGAATTTGAGAAATTAGTTTTAATCGTGTTTTTGCAATATTTTTTGCTCAATGGTCTGTAATCAGTTTCAATTTTTGTAATATGAAACTTTAATTGATTGTATTTGTAGAAAATCTGTGAATATACGGGAATTGTCACCAACAAAAAGCTATTCCGACAGATTTTAATACGATGGATGCCATATAAAACATTCGTCAGCTACGTAAATAGATTTGTATGACAAGAAGTATCTTAAAAAAAAGATACACGGCGATTGTGTCAATCAAATATTGCATTTCCCTGTGTGCCATCAGAACTGCCCCCGAGAGCGTGCAAGTTGTTATGGGTAACTTCTTTGCCAGGTGTTTTCAGCATCTTTCTTGACTATAACCCAGTGTTGTCATTTTAAAGGGTAATATAAGCTTTAAGTGACGTTTCTAATCCATCACATGTACAAACTACAGAAGAGCAGCCATGACAGCAATGAGACTAAGAGACAACCATGAACGTGTGATACACACTATGGGATCCAATAAAAATAAAGCTTATTTTTTCATGATCCCATTTAAAATAGCTTTTCTTTCAGGGAAATATAGACTTTACTTCGCTAACCTTGAAAGGAAAGCTCTTTAAAAGACTGATTGGCTGGTAAAAAGGTTGTTTCAATGTGACCTTCTGTCAGCCAACCTCAGATCGTAATAGCATTTATAACCTTTTTTGGGAGATGATTTTAATAAGATTGTTACTGAACCAAGCTTAAAGATCACCAGACTATTTTAGGGATTTTCATCAAAATTTGGTCAAATGTTCATCACATGATGGTGACAAAGGTCAAGGTCACTCTTGTGGTCAACGGTCATGTGACAAATATAATTATGTCTTTCATTGAAGGGTTTTCATGAAAATTTAGTTATATGTTCATTTCATCCTGTCCGTTGTGGACTTTCTATTGCATAATAAATACACCATCCACTTGTTAAACCCTGAAACAAAGTATGGGGGTAAATAGGAGTCACCCTGTGGTTGGTAGGTCTGTCAGTCTGTCTGTCGGTTGCATTTTCTTGTCTAGAGCAGAAATTGAAAACTACAGGTTGGAATTCAATACAACTTCATACAATGGTCAAGCACATTGAGAGGAAGTGCAGTGCACAATAACTATAATGCCATCTTACTAATAACAGAGTTATTGCCCTTTGTTACTTTGCTTTGTCCGTACAGTACACGCAAGGTGTTTTTTCCAAATGTCACCCTGTCACCGCGACAGAAATTCATTCTAGGTGACCAGTCACGGTGACGAGGTCACCCTAAAAAAGTTTTGGTCACCCAAACGGCCACCGCGACCATTTACGATGCGCTGAGATATTCGGTCGCGGTGATTCACGGTGGCCGGTCGCGGTGAATCGCGGTGAACAACTCGACTGAAATAAAGTATTTTACAATTATTTTATTATATTTATTGGTGTACAAAATGTAGAATAGAATACATCAATTTCTGTAAATACTTTTTATTTTTCATCTACGGTCTCTATTATTAGCACATCGTCGCCGCGGTATTTCTGTTCCGAATTGCCGCTCGAGTATAACTGCATAAAAAATCATCAGTTTCAAAACGTTTTCTTTCCTTCCTGAACTTATATTTATCACGTTTATGTAGATTTAAAATAATAATTCACGTAAACAATGTGCCGTAATTGGTCAATCTTTTTAATCCCAACTTGCCTTTTGTCAATCACGGTGGGTGTGAAAAATATCGCCTGTAATAAAGGATGACATATTTAACTCAAAAAATTGTTTGCAAACCCAAGCTATTTGACACAATTACTTCTGAAAGATAACTGTCAATATTGAGTGAATACGCATATTTGTCTGCGGAGATTTTGAGTATCTCTTGTCTTACGAAAGTCGACAGACAATGCATCGAAAGTGCGTAAATATTTAAATTATTGTAATAATTATATTGTCCAATGTTCGAATTTCTCAAATGCAAAAAATGATCTAGATTTATAAAAGTTCCGAATGTTGTGTACCCGAAACACAATTGCCGTCTGCTATATTTGGTGTACCGCAAGGTTCAGTTGTGAGACCTCTCTTTGTTGCGAATTATGCTTTCTTTTATATTTAATTTTATTATTTTGTACGGATCACACAAACAACCGGAATATTACGGAAATGCACATTATTAATAAAGAAATCTTGAATATCAAAACGAGTTGCTTGTTCGCAGCAGGAACGTAGAATCTGTATATTCTACGTTCCTGTTCGCAGCATACTTTTTGTTTTGTCATTTACGATTGCCTCTAATTTTTCAGTAACTGCCAACGTCCATGCTTTCCCAGTTAATTTTCTTTCATTTTGCCAAATAAAGTTATTTTTACTGCAAAGTGTTTTCTATATCAAACGTAAAGCAGCAGGTGTCATTAGATCAAAGAATGCCGCCGCGATGGCCGGTTTCTTTGATCTTAGTGAGCACGTGGTATTAAAAAGTAAAAGTTTGAGACATTGACAATAGATTGATATTTTGGATTATTAGATCATAAGTTTGGAATAGTTAAAGTAAGTTTGTTTTTTAGATTTATTGTGTTGCCGGGGTTGTTTTACTTGATCCTAAAGTATGTTAGTTTGTTGATAGCGGCATCGTAATTAAAACGATTTGGGCGTCGGAAAGTATCAAAAAACATCAAATTACAATTACTTTTCTATTTTTTATTGACAATTTAAAGTTAATCAGTAAAAAAACATAACAAATATTCAAGTCTCGACCCGAATGTGGACACCGCGAAACACCGTGACCAGTCACCGCGATTCGCGGTGACGATGGTCACCGCGACCGGACACACTAATTCGCGGTGACGGGTGACTCAGGGGGGCATTTGGGTGACCAAATTTGCGTGGTCACGATGATTGGGCATCGCGGTGATGGGTGACAATTGGAAAAAACACCTTGCGTGTACTGTAGCATAACTTGAAAACTACAGGTTGGAATTCAATACAACTGAATACAATGGTCAAACACAATGAGAAAAAGTGCAGTGAAAGTACAAGAACCATAACTCTATCTTGACTAATTACAGAGTTATTACCAATAAACATATATTATTTATTATAAGTTTTTTAGCTCACCTTTTTCTCTGAAACCACAAGGCCTAGAGCTTAGATTTTTAGCATGTAGCATTGCCTAGTAGACCTCTTCAAAGTTTGTTCAAATTATGCCCCTGGGGTCAAAATTGACCATGCCCAGGGGGGGCGGGGGGGGGGGAATCATTTGTTCTACAAAGGCGTATATAGGAAAACTGATTTGGTATATAACATTATCTAGTGATCTTCCACCAGGCAAGTGGACTTGTACCAAGGTGAGCGATATAGGGCCATCTTGGCCCTATTGTTTACAAGGTATTCTCAGTATTCTGTTACTAATACATTTAACTTCTTCATTTGATAGAGCAGTCTTTTTTTTTGGGGGGGGGGGTATTAATCACATTTAGTGATAGATCTAGTTTAGTCAAGGAGGGGGGGGGAAAAAAAAAAAGGGAAAAAAAAAAAAAAGGGGGAGGAAAGCCTTTTTGGGGGGGGGTTTGGGGTGGTGGGTGAAGATACTTTGATTACTGACCTAAAAATACACTCATTTTTCATGCACAATACATGTACCCCTAAAACACACCCTTCTTTTAGTTGCTTGCTGTATACAATGCTAAATATTACGAGAAAACTCGATCTCCTCTGCAAGAAGTTATTCTCTTTGCATAAGGCATTGACCTAAGTCACAACATTTTGTGATTTTTATGTTCAGCTTTACCGATACACCTTCATTAAGTTTGCATTAAATTTTAATGCGCTGTTGTTTGATATAAAAATCTATATCGTGAGTAGCAATGATAATACTTGTATAGCGGGTAAGATGCTTGACTTAATCCTTTTACACATTTTGACACAATTAGCAAATTATCAAACTTGAACTGTATAATTATCATACTAAATAAGGTGTCTGTTACTTACCTGAAAAAAATCAGGGCAGGTTTTAAATACTACTGTAACTCAATATTAGATAATTGAGCATACTAGCTCCGCAAAGGTGCAAAGTCATTATCGATGCGCCATAAGATACCATTTATTTATTCATTCAATGAATGTACTTGATGTTTTACTATTTATTGTTTATCTTAGCAAACAAATTAAACAACCAGAGCAGTTCTGAATACCGGTTTATAGCACTGTCAGTCTGTCACACAGTGATCTTCCTTTATTTATACAATGAGATCAAGGTAAATTTCGCCCTAACTTAGACCCAAGCTTAAACGTGAAAGTAAAAATCAACTTTTTAAAATCGTTATTTGCTAAAATTTAATCAGGACCAAAATCACGAAGTATTCGTCGTATATTTTCCGAGTATAGTAACTAGTTCTCGATGCAGGTAGATATAGAATATAAAATGAGAGTGTCTTCTAACTGTGCAAGACTGCTTCTTGGCACAATGGCTAATTCTGAGACCCTGCTGGTGGCAGAAATCTAGGATAAATAGTCACAACGTCCAGGGTAATTGGGATGAGTTCCGACGTTAAGTAGCCAGTTGGAAGATAAGGTGATCTCTTGCTTATTAAGCTGTAAATCTCGCAAACAGGGATCTTTATCAAAATATTTACGTGTGCCTTGTTGTACTTCCTACAAGGGCTTGTATAGATCTACATCAATGAATGAGAGCATTTATTATCAAGCTATCTATGATCAAATATGACGTCTGAGCGTCTGGTCTAGCTATGCTCCTCAGCCCTCACGAGCTTGAGCTTGACGTAGCTCAAATTGTAGAAAGATTGTAAGGTCAGGGTACAAAAAGAAAGTATAACTTTATCTAGCTGTTAGGATAACTAGCTTATTTACAATGCTCTTACTTGGAGGCAACTTTGACATTTTATAGGTCAAATTGCAGAAAGACTTTAGACTGAGAGCACAGATAAAAGTGAACTTAGTCGCTTAAATTTTCAAGCTTAGGGTAGTCCCTGAGTACATGTGAGCTTGAGGCTTGAAGGAAAATAATGTGCAATTATAAATTATATGACAACCTGATTTCTTGATTTTCTAATAGTTAGCTTAAAAAATAGTAAAAACTGCTAAGGGAAGTAACTCTGTGTAAGCTAAGATGTTCTGAGATGGAAGCTTTATTATGTTTATATCCCTTCCTTTAATATCAGTTTGAATTAATATTAGAATTTGAACCATTTTTGTGGTCACCGACTTGTTTGAAACTTAAGAAAATGAATAAATTAACTACTTAATCCAACAATAAGGATTTAATCTGCACCCCTATCCCCAAAAAAGAATGATAAAATAGTATAAAAAAAAAGAAAAACAAAACCCCTAAAAAAACATTCCAGATTTAATTTCTCATCCAGGATAGAAATTAATTCTGATGAATAAGGTTTATGCCAAAAAATGAAAAAATGTATCTAAGGGTGGTTTGTTTTTTTTTTTTATTTTTTTTTTTTTTTTTTTTTTTTTGGGGGGGGGGGTGTTTTTTTTTTTTTTTATATTGGGGGGGGGTTTATTATTGTGTTGGAGTGGTGGAATTTAAATTATATTTTATTATAAATTTTTATCAATACATTTCACTTGTTTATCCAATTTAATTTTCACAACTTGATCAATTGAATTTACCTTTAAGGACACTCTCGAATTTACTGTCAGAGACAGGTACTTCCAAATTTAACTTCTAAACTTAAATATAGCTGTCCAATTAGGAGACACTCTTGAGGGTGATACAGTCAGACCATAAACTAGGGTAATGCAGTCGGACCATACACTAATACAGTCAGACAGTAATATAGGGAAATATAGTCAGACCATAGAGCATTTATATTTGACTGTCTTCAAACACATTTTATGGAAGCAATCAAAGTAAGTGCTCGTTAAATAAACTTACTACACATTTTCCTTTAAGTGCCACTTTAAAATTAGCCCTTGGAATTTGGCTCTTTAAATTTGCTCTCATTTAAGGTTATTTTGAAATACAAAGTGATTGTGGAAAAACTTGCTGCTAAACAAATTAGTGATTTGTGTAGGTATGAAATATATCAAAGTGTATGATTGATCAATAGAGGGCAAGTACAAGGCTACCGGCAAGTCAAATAGCGATAGATTCTTAAATTGCCGTGAAAGTATTTTACTACCTGACCTTTGCCAGTTTTGTATGTAAACTATAGATTTGTAAATGACAATGATATATTTCTTAACCTCTTGTGACTATTTGATCATTAACTTCTCGGTTTAGACTTCTATATTTGTAAATATTTATATAATAACGGTAAGAAAAAATCACACCACACTCTGACCATAGTGCCTTGCCTATTGTATCACACTAGTTTAAGCTAAAAAGTCGTATATCATTCCTATTTTAATAGAAGTTACAACTGTATGGAACTGAATTGTCAATTTTATAGTATTTGTACGTCAGCCAATAGGAATTAGATTCAGGCGTGACTGGATTTATCTGCCTTAATTGGATAGGGAAGATTGGTCTTATCTCTGGGGGTTTTTAATTAATGAAATTTTACTTTGGGTCTAGAGATTTAATATGTGCTGGAAGAGTAAATTTTGTGTGAGACTTTGAAGTGCTTGTGGAAAATGTGACAAAAAATCAGCATGTTACATGGTATATGTCATCTGTTTGCTGTGATCTTTCTAGGAATTTTTAACATTTTTTTAATTTTTTCCCTGAATTTTCAGGTGAATACATGGAGTCTGTTCAGTTTTTTTTTTGGAAAAGCTTAATATGGATATAGAAACCTTCGGATTATCGTTATTTGCAATAAGCATGACACAAGGTGTCAATCAAATGAATGAAATATTCCAATCAAAACTGTACTATACAATTTACCTACGACAGGTAGACATGTGGAAAAAAATTGAAATTGATTCTTGTGTAATATCTGTGAAGTTATGAGGTCACATTACTGGTGTTGGGTTAATCAACCGAAGTTAAAATTACCGTTTGATTCAGCTTTGACTTCGGAAAAACCTGTTTTTTAACAAATAGGGAAACGTGATATCAGGTTCTTAATTAAGACTGTCTCAAAGTTCATATTTTTAAAAGCAGTTTAAAGGTCCATTACTAACACCAAATCAATTTTTTTTTAAAATCTGGAGTTGTAACGGGCGTCTTCTCAGTGGGAAAAATTTGACATACTGCATCAAATGTGACCATATTGTGTTGAAAATTTAAGTTTTACAAAAGAATTCATAAATTTTATTCTGCCTTTTCAAAAATGAAAGTAGGTTTTCAAATTTTTCAAATATCTTTGTAATTTTCCAGAAATCTCTCAGAGAAAGGCTGTAAATAGGTTGTACATAAATTAGCATGCCTATTTTGAATAGTAATTGAAGAACTTTACTTCCAATGATGTGAAAAGTATATGTCTGACTGTTTATAACATTCAATAAAGCAAAAGGAGGACAACAAGACCCCCAGGTCAATCTAAGGAAATACACAAACATTCACTCGTTTTTCTGCAGCACTGTTTCAAACAGGGAATCACTCCATGGCTATTGTGAAGTTTTAGATGTATTTCCCTGTTGCAATTCCAGATTTAAAAGAAAATTCAATTTGGTGTTAAGAATGGACATTTAAAACAATAATACACAGTATTTAATATTCAATTCAGTTCTTAAATGAAATAAACATAATTTAAGTACAATTTAATAGTTACTGATGTTTCTAAAATACATCACTTTTTGTTCATTTACAACTACCCTATCTATGTAGATGAACCTTTGTATGTTAAAGACTGTCATTGTGAAGTAATGCAAATGTCAGAAAAATCATTAAGTCGGTAAAATGTTACTGTAAAAATGAATGCTGAGCTTATCTGCTCATATTGATCTGTACAGATACAAAAAAAAACAGTCAGATAGGTACTCTGTGGCAGGTACGATTCCCAGCATGATCTGTTAGACAGTTTACCGATAGTTTACTAAACATTATTTTTTAGTGATGTTTTGTAAATTACAAGGTGTATTCAAGCAGCGAAATTGGCTAAGAAAATGAACCTGGCGTACCATTTGAAATATGCACACACACATACCCCTATGATACATGTTGCTGGCATGTGCACACATCAAAAAGAGTAAGCCGGGCTCAAGTTACTTCAGTTGGAAGAAAATATGGCGGGTGGCATTATACTTTTGTAGTTTTAGATATATTAGGGCAAAAGTTTTAGTAACACTGAAAGCAATTACATCTGCCAGACATATAGTGCCTATGTGATCAACTTTACTTACAACTCAAGCTTATCCAGTATCATTCTCCAAAAATTTAAACAAATTTATGGTAAAGGACATTTGAATGTTAGTACCGGTATTAAAATTGTAAAAAAAAATCATAGAAAAGTTTCTTCAAAATGAAGTGGTACTAAGAACAGATATAGCTATACAAGTCTTTCTTTTAAATACTGTCTTCTTGGAATTTATTGATTCTGTGGAATACCTGAGTTCACTGTCTCTGTAATGGACAATGAATTTGAATAATTAAAAGATGTGGATGTTTTTTGATGTGATTGATGTCCCTATGGTCCTTGAGCTATTAATGTTCTGTGAAAGACAAACAAACTTTTGCATTTTGAGGGCTAAATATACAAAATCAAAGTAAAAAATTTGAAGCATTACTGTTGCCCATTTATATACCCATATACTTTTTTACAGGAGGCTAAGGGTATTGTGCTAGGGCTGCAGTTTCTAGTTCCTTAACTCCTAGCTAAGTCTTACATAAACTTTGACTGTATATCTTAGTTTTGATGGACAAAATGAACAAGTCAACTATAAAAATAGAGGCCATGTTTTCTGAAAGTATATCTAGGAACAAATGTCAACATTATGATACATCTATTTCTTTTTTTTTTTTTTTTCTCTTTGGAACCGCCAAAAGGTAGTCCATTTATTTTCTTTAAAACAACATGATAATATAATAACAAATATTACAAAAGAATTAGAAAAATGGGATAGATAATATCATATTACACTTGTTACATTCTTCATAATAGATTCTAATTTTTTCATTCATTCCTATTAGTCCTTGAAAAACTTTCAAAACAGAACAGTCAAAATGTGGGAAATCAAAAACATTATCAAATGAGTATATGTATGTCTCAGATAAGACATTTTTTGAAATTTTGCTGTCAATAGAAATCAAGCAAGCCATTCTGAAAAACTATTTTGAATCCTGTATTTATCTGAGTCAAAGGAGCTACACATAATGAATGAGCATCTTCCAAAAGTATTTTGAAGTGTCATGAGGTAGAAGATAAATAATAAATATAATAATAATAAACACCATATAACAAACCTGGGATTTGTGGGGGGCGGGGGGGAAAAATAGAACGTTTGATGTATTTAGATACTTTAATAGGATACTTCAAATTATTTGTTTCAAAAAGTCGGACAAATTTGAATAATAGATATTTATTTGACTTTTTATTTTCATAGTATGTTGTAATACAAGAAGGTCCTTATAAAAAATTTGGTCGTATAATATAAGTTGAACGCCTATTACTTAAAAGATATGCTTTGTAAATACTATATGTTAATTGACTAAGTATAACATTAATATCTTCATACTCAGGATATGTCGTTTTCTTTATATATATCTATTTCTTTAAAAATGTTACCCGCTGGCAACAAGTGATGTTATCCGTGCAGATCATTATCAGCTTACACTGTTATCGGTGCAGTGTGATCATGATCAGCTTACACTGTTATCGGTGCAGTGTGATCATGATCAGCTTACACTGTTATCGGTGCAGTGTGATCATATCTGCTTACACTGTTATTGGTGCAGTGTGATCATTATCCGCTTACACTGTTATCGGTGCAGTGTGGTCATTATCAGCTTACACTGTTATCGGTGCAGTGTGGTCATTATCAGCTTACACTGTTATCGGTGCAGTGTGATCATTATCAGCTTACACTGTTATCGGTGCAGTGTGATCATGATCAGCATGAATTGCTACATAGTGAGTAAATTTTCAATCAGCACCGTTTTAACAAGCAGTGGTTCTGTCCAAGTTGAAGGCTTGACAAGTCTATTTTAGAAAGTCAGCATTTGTTATTTCTCATGCATCTGTATTGACTATGAAAAGCATCGACTGTAATTGATTTGTCGCTTCTGCCTTTGACATTTTAACTGCTTTGATCTATTGTGACATCAAACAGGTATGATATAAAAAAACGCAGGCTGTATCACCAATTGAATGGGGGAATTAAAGTCACATCTTGTATTGTTACCATTGCCCTACCTACACAATTCATCACAACTGGGAGATTTCTGCCACATTCTTGATCTGAAGGATAGTAAGAAAAATAGGAAGATGGCTTCAGATGGATCATTAAACTTCATACCAGTACAATGTTTACGTACTTGTACTATTTATACTCACTATTCAAAGTTTTTGTTGTAAAACAATCCTAATTCCTTCTTCATTTCATGTAAGTAAGTTTCGGCTTTATTGCATCTAAGTTACAGCTTTATTTCATCTTAGTTACAGCTTTATTGCATTGATTCCATGGTTTAATGATATTTTTCCAACCATACAGTGAAAGTACATTTCGTATGAACCCGAAGTCATATCTGTGGCAACTGATTCAACAAATGTAATAGAAAGGTTAATTCTAGCAGAATCTGTGCCAAACACTGACATTTCCTGTTACCACATAGTTATGATTCTCAGACTGATATACAGTATTTCTATCTGTTTTGAAAATGTTTCACCAGTCTCAGAACTGGGCTTTCTGATTGGTCAGTTTTGAAAGTGAGATCTTTGTGTCCAGTCAGATAGTTACCAGACTTTAAACTTGGTTTGAAAAGAAAACTGTTTTTTTCTACTTCTGCTTAGGCCTAAAAAAAAAATATGTTTGTTTCAGGTTTCATGTCCCAAAAAAATGGGTAGGTAGGTAGGAAATTTTTTTTTTTTTGAATTTTTTTTTATTCTCAAACTAACCAAATTCAACATAAATTTGAATATATTTATGCTAAAAAAATTTAAAACGCAAAAAAAGTTCTAGGGTTGGGGCAAAAAAATAGGGTAGGTCGGGAAACCTAAAACAAACATTTTTTTTTACGCCTTATCCCAAATTGCATACCTTTCTTTCATCATATTTCACAAGTTTGTTGTAAACGAGGCTATTCAAAATACATGATTGTGTTTTCTTTGAAAATGTATAGATAGAGGCTTGAGGATACCATGTATCTTTGCTTTTTTTATCCTACTTGCAAGTGACACTATAGAATACATATATATATCACACACACAAAAAGACTGTATAGTACAAATAATTTAAAATAATTCTGGCAAGCTTTCATGATTTTAAAATAACAGATTGAAAACAATCCTGTAAATCAGCCTTGGCAATTTAAAATCAATGACAAAATGATTTAGACTCTGATTTTTACATGGTACCTCATTATATTGCATGAATCTCTCTCTTACATATTATACAGAAATAATTAATTTGTTATTGATCGTGCAGAAACTATTTCATGTATATAATTTGTCGACAGGCCTAGTGGACATTATCACATAATAACAAAATTAGTGTTTTGTAATGAAATTTTTAAGCTAGACTGAAAGATCGAAATTAAAAAGCAATTTGAGATACATACATTATGTATCATCTTTACTTGTAAGGAATATTGTGTTTAATTTGTGGATTGAAAGATCAGTAATTTCATTTTTAACTGCCTTAGTAATTGAGGGTACAGTAGGGCTCTAGGAAGCAATCGGATAAGTTGTTCCTACAGACAGTGTTTAATTATCACTTCTCATTTGCAATATTTTAACTCACCTGAGCATGAAGTGGTCAAGGTGAGCTGATTGCTTGATGTCTGTCACTCTTCCACACTTAACCATGTGTATGCAATAGAGACTACACTTTTCTCTGGATCTTCATGAAGCTTGGTCAGAATTAGTGCCTTGATATTTGGATATGGGTCATCTGGGGTCAAAATTTAGGTCACCAGGTCTAGTCATAGAAAAACCTTGTATATGCAATAGAGGCTGCATTTTTCATTGGATATTCTTCATGAAATTTGGTCAGAATGAGTGTCTTGATGAAATCTAGGTGGAGTTCGAAAATGGGTTATTCTGATCAGAAATTAGGTCACTTTGTCAAAATTTAGGTCACCAGGTCTAGTCATAGAAAAACCTTGTATATGCAATAGAGGCTGCATTTTTCATTGGATATTCTTCATGAAATTTGGTCAGAATGAGTGTCTTGATGAAATCTAGGTGGAGTTCGAAAATGGGTTATTCTGATCAGAAATTAGGTCACTTTGGCAAATCAGAGTAAAAATTTGTTAACACTTTGGGTCCATTTGACCATCAATCAACATGAAAATTGTTCAGAATGATTGTCTTGAAGAAATTAGGGCAGGTTGATACTTGGCCACATGGGGTCAAAAACTTTGTGACACAGTCAAATCAAAGGAAACCTTTTTTAACACTCTAGAGGCCACATTTTGATACCAAATTTGCATGAAAATTGGTCAGTATGTTTGTCTTGATGTTTTGAATTTGGTCGCCTGGGATCAATTACTATGTCACAAGTAAAAGAAAAAGCTCCTGGACATGATTGAGGCCACATTTTGACATTCTATTATCATGAAAATGTATCAGTCACTCAGGTGAGCAATATAAGGCCATCATTTTACAGTGTTACCTAACTTTAAGTCTTCTTTAAAATATTTAATTTTACTTTTAAAGGTTAAAAAAACCAGAACGAGCCTGAAGAATATTGATATATATGTACATTGTAAATTATTTTAACGCTAAGGATTATATATTAATAATGCTCACAATCATGAATCATGGCCTTTTGAAGTGCTCTCATTTTTATCTGCAGTTGCTATCAAATAGTACTTTAGGTTTACCTTATACATTTCAACAGATCAATATGCTGATTTGTAAAGTTGTTTATGACCTGAGTATCTCAAGTTTTGAATTTATGACCTGTAGATACCAAAGTATCAAATAAAATATCCTTTTGAATTTGTAGTTTTAATTTTTTAACTGACCTTTAAATTGATTTTATGTCTGGTGCCAGGGATGGTGCAAGGGATGCAATATGCAGGGCGCCAGTGATGCAAAATAATTGGAAAATAAAGTAATATGCACCTGTGTAGGCTTTAATTAGATGGTGCAATATTGATTTCTAAATGCACTAAATTGAAATTGATTGGATAAAATACTTGATAAATTCTTGGTTTTCCGAAGGTATACATTATGTTTAAGTTTTTCTCTTAGCTATTATAAGGTTAAGTTGAAGAAAGCTCTGTATCTCAACTTTGAATATGACATTTGACAAATTTAATTAATTGAATGTATGATTAGAAAATTCAGGGAAAATTGATCATGAAATTTTGTGATGACAGTACAGGATTCAGAAGTGACATTCTTATGCTGTATGCAATAGAATCATGGCAACCAAGAGGATGGAAAATAATGTATTGATACAATATAATTTGAAATTGTGTTGATAACAAAAGCTATGGCTTGGACTGAACGGCGGAAAACAGATTTTTCTGGAGTTCCAGAGTATAGTGAAGCAACAGATTCTAGCCAAAATGGACACAAGAGAAACAGCTCTATGTCACAGTATCTCAGAAATGAAAAACAGGAAGTGATAGTCGGTGGCTATGCCCCAAGTGTTACAGATGGTACAAAATTAAAACAGAAGGTGATAGAAAACCGAACATTGCCTCACCCAAACGAGGCTTTTATCGATTGTGCAATACAAACTGTGCCATTTTGCATTGGATTAACCAATGTTGAAAACGTATTTTTGCCTCAGTCTTGTTTCAAACAGGTAATAAAAAAGTCAGACTAACTTTTTATAAGTTCTTGTAGAGACTGAAGATGTCTCTACAGGCTGCAGGCTGATAAAACACCAAGTCAGTCTGAATGTTACACTTGAGGTTTATAAATGTTTTACAGTTGATGAATGTTTTATGGTTTAATTTTCTGTGTGTTATAGATTGGTTATACTTTATGTATAAATGTATGAATTTGATAATAGCATGTCACTCTGGAAGCTAGATACAGATAAAGTGTATCTTTTATGTATACCTGTTGCTGCAGAATTAGGCAAGTACATGCGTGATTGAAAGAGGAATAATCAGTAAGACCATTTTTAAATTCAAAAAGAACAAAATGAAAAATGATTGCCTACCATTAGCCTTTAACCGAAAAAATAAAGTTTAGATAATTTCATACAGTCAAGAGCTTTCTGTTTCATTATAAATACAGTTAAACTTGCATATATGAGTCTACCGTAAAGAACAAGTTTTCAACTTTTACAAAATGAGGGAATGTCTGTGGGAAGTTGGCAACCACACAGTCCGGTATATATCTCTTTACTGACATGTAGATCTTTAATTGTCATTATTTATTCTTGTCCGTTGTAAAAAAAAAGATGTTTAAAATACCTTTACTAAGGTGCCTTTACCAGCTTTACGAAAAAAACAAAATGAACTTGGATTCTTTAGCATGATGTGATTTACGCAGCAACGTCTGCTGCAAACTTGATTGTAAGAAGTGTCAGCTTTATGCCTTGTGACTAATTATTCCACCAAATGCTTTTCAATAATATATTAGCAGCATGATTAATATACCGTATGTGGCAGTATAGATCATACCAAGGTCGGGTGTTTCTACCGATGATTGACTGGTTACTGCAGTAACAGACACATTGCTCCTGATGACAGATTACATTGTACAGCTAACTGATTCTGTTACGCATGAAACAGCTCAATGGCTTCCACTAGGTGTCTGCATGCAATACTGTTATCTCTGCATCAAGAATGTCAGGGGGAATGTTTTTTATTGCTGACTTCTACAGTACTGAGTAGGTTACCTATGTGTTTTGTGATAATGTAGGTTAAGGGCATGTTTTGTAGACTCATTAAAGAACTGACTAGAATAATTACTGGTTGGAGATTTGTATATAGGTAGAGATTACACTTTCATAGGTAGACTTTTACCTAAAGTGTATTGAAGCTTATCATTATTAAAGAAAAATGGCCCCCGTAAGTGTACTGTATGAAATTTAGGCATTCTCTGACCCTTTTCCTTGGTTGGATGCAGATTTTTCAGTTGCCTGGATCATCTACCCTACTAGCGCAACAAGTGATTGAGACCGCCTTTGTGACCAGTGCATATATATGCAGAATGAGTATAATCTCCACTATTCAGTCGGTGAACTTTCAGTGGCCACCTCTTTGAACCACTGATGTTATCATGCAGACTGAAACTAGTCCATTTTAGAAATTTAAAGTAGCATAATGGTTATTAATCAGGTAGCTTTTAGGGATGGGCCTCAGGGCCTTGGATCATCATCTGTATGCTCTTACTTGATTCATGTTACTAAGAGAATGTCTTGGTAGTAATTGTTACCATAGACACATTCTTGTTTTGTTTATTACAGGTGGATGGAGTCAAAAATGTTGAGTTCCAGTTAAGAGTTAGTCTTTTTGATTTGGCGTACCATCAGTTCTTTGGTCGACAATGGGCAGGACAGTACTCCGAGCTGGCAGGCCTTGGTGGACAGTCAAAACCAAAGTTGCGTCTGTCTCAGGTAATGCTTTTTTTTTTTGGCCCCTGTTGGGGTACCCCGTTTTTTCTCCGTCATGGGCGGTGGTTTTTTTTTTTTTGGGGGGGGGGGGGGGGGCTCCCCTACCAGCCGTACATTTATCAGACATAAATTGAAACTGCGAAAATCGTATTAAATTTTTACACTAATAATTTAACAGATAAATATCATTAATAAACCAATTTCATTGGCGACAATATAATTTGAATTTAGGAAGAAACATGTATGTATACAGGTAATGCTGTTAATTTGTTAAAATGCAGTTGACTAAAACTTTGAAAAACACATTTGTGTCATTCAACATGTATAGAATTCAAAGAGTTTATAAATTATGTTTAAAGAAACTTTTGAAAGATATCAGTACGAGTTCTGAAGTGATATATGATTTAGGTGGAAATGTTAAAAATATGACGACACGTTTTACTTAAACAGATACTCAAAATAAACATGATCTTTGCCTTTCCTGGTATCATAAACACAGGTTACCCAGTACTAATATTTTTAGTTTTTATCTACTGGTATTTTATACAATCACTATGGTACTGTTCTGTATTACTAATTAACATCCCATCGTGGTATACACGATTTATCTTGTCCATCCATCTGTCTGTCTGTGAACACGATCTTATGTGCACTTCATTTCCAGAATCCCTGGTCAGTATTAAAACTTTACAGGAGTGATTGGTATGAAGCCTAGTTGTGCATGCTCTTGGCAGGTTTTGTTGGGATTATTTTTCACAGAGTTATGGCCCCTTTGTTTATTTTTACAATACAGTGTACATAGTGATTTTTGTGCCACATCATCCTCAATACCTTTGGCCAGAATTGAATGAAACTTCACAGGAGTGATTGGATTCAAGCCTAGTTGCGCATGTTCTTGGCAGGATTCAGTGATAGTTCTAGCTGTTTCTATCATCAGAAAAGAGAGCAATTAGCAATGTATACTCATGTGAAATATACATGTATACAGATCAGTTATGTTCATACATTTTGATGGTTGCCTTTTGTAAAGGAAACTTAAATTCATATTAAATTGTATGTCTCTGTGATATCAAAGTTGCCAAGATGTATCTACATCCATCAAAATGGACTCAGTTCGGTGTAATGTCGGCTCTTAAAAACACATGTAGAATGGACTATGGAAAAGTGTGTTTTCTCTTAACATGACTATATTTTTGTGTATTTATTTCAGAGTATCTATTTCCATACATCTATAGTCAGTGCCAACATTGTGACAGTGGTTGAATTGGTGGCTTCAGGATTAAACGAAGCTGGCCGTCTCAAAAAGATCTCATGTGGGTGGGGTATCATACGACCCTTCAAAGATGAGGAACTACCTGACACAGCTAGAGGGATCAAACCATCAACACAGAAGTAAGTTAGCTGAATTCAATCTAATTAAGATGCGATTCAGATTTGTTGTTTAGTTTTAGCTCGGCAGTTTTTACGGTTGTAATCATGGTAAAGGGGTGTCGTATTCCTGTATCAGACTTAAAAATGGAAGGCTGTTTGTTGAATTGGTAAATGTTACAGGATTATGTAAACGTATCTTGTTCTGTCTGAGGATTTAAAAATTATTTTTGATGCATTGTATTTCTGGTTTATTAAAGATTTTCATTTATATTGCTTGAGATATATGCTACATGTTATTTAGAAAATTGTATTTTGTGAGTACATGTATTATGTATGATACTGCCACAAGAATAAAAAGCATGTCACTGTGTAAGATATGCCATATATATTTTTCAGGTGCCGTTTATACTATGGTAGTCCTAGAGCTTTGTTTTTCATGGATGAACCAATTGAAGGTAATATTTTATTCTTGCCCAAATATGTGTAACAAATGTTAAAGTCATGAAGCAAATGCTACTTCGTACTTTTATATGATCTCACCTTTATCATTTTTACTGGAATTACTGTGATTTTGGCATATGTTTCAGTAAAATTCATATGCTAAAAGAAGAGAGCTTTTTTTGCTGGTCAACAGATAGTTTTCCTTTGTAAATTTTTGGTGTCATCGGATTCAAATCATAGAGGAGAAAAATGTTATCAAGTTTTTTCAAGTCCTCTTTCTTTTTTGAGCTTTTAAAACCAAGTTTAACTGTGTTTCTGTATACACACCTTAAGTAAGATGGTTTTTTTGTGAATATGCAAGCAAACGTTAGTCATGACGGTATTTGTTTTTCAGCCTGTGATTTTCTACGACCGATACCAGATTGCGAGTTGGGTTATACCATAGCCACCCACAAGGCCATGTATAAAGTGACACATCTGTTACCAGAGAACACTGTAGTTGGAAACAATGACATTATCCCAGGACTGTTTGATAGTGACTCTGCAGGTACTGTAGCAAAAAATTGATAGAACAATCCATTTTTTGAGGATTGTACATTGTATATGCATAAGCCCAATTTCGAATTTGTGGACAAACAAAAATAGTGTACATAGTTTTACCCATACAGAATATTATCCAGCCTTTTGGATTTATAAAAGGGAGCTATCCTACGCCCGGCGTCGGGTCGGCGTGGCGGCCACACCTTGGTTAAGTTTTCGTACCACCCCACTTTATTTCAGAAGTATTAGAGGTATGGCTTTAAAACTTACCATACTTGTTTACCATCATAACCTCCATCTACAGACAAGAGTACATAACTCTGTCAAGGTTTTTGACAGAATTAGGCCCTTTTTTACTTAGAAAGGTATTGAGCTTGGTTAAGTTTTTCGTACCACCTCACTTTATTTCAAAACCATTGGAGGTATTGCTTTGAAACTAACCATACTTGTTTACCATCACGGCCTTCATCAACAGACAAGAGGACATAACCTGTCAAGGTTTTTGACAGAATTATGCCCCTTTTGACTTAGAAAATACATTGAATATTGGTAAAATCCACTTATTGCCTTAACCCTTTGAGATATTGCTTTGAAACTTTTAATGCTATTTCACATCATTACCCCCATCTGCAGGCAAGAGAAGGTAACTCTGTCAGGGATTGTTTTAAAAATTAAGGCCTTTATCGACTTAGAATCTTGGTTAAGTTTTTCGTACAGTCCACTTTTTGACTGAACTGTTTGAGATATTAATTTGAAAGTTGGAATACTTGTTTACCATCAGATTCCCAAACATGGGCAGGAGAAGGTAATTCTGTCAAGGATTTTATAGAATTATGGTCGTTTTTGACTTAGAAACTCAGTTAAAATTTTCATTCTGTCCACTTGTTAACTTAACCATTTGAGATATTACTTTGAAAGTTGGAGTACTTATGTACCATCGTAAGACCTATCTGTAAGCAAAAGAAAATAACTCTGTGAAAAATTTTCTTGATTTGTACTTAGAAATTCCTAGTTAAAGTCTTGTGTGCCCTTAACTGTCAAAGTTTTGTTTTATAGGCAAGCACTAAAAAAGTCGAGCACGCTGTCCTACTGACCTTGTTCTTTTATTTTTGTAGCGCTGTTAACCTTCAACAGTTGTTCTATAATTTTGGGGTGCATATCAATTTGTTATACAAGGTTGCTATATTTGCACTTTGTGTACATACAATACATTTCACGATAATATATATTCTTAAAGAAATGATAAATTTACTATTCTACGTACATATAGACCATATGATGATATGATCTGCTAATTGTAGGAAATGCCCCTTCAAGTTTTCGTTTTCTAGGTAAACATTAATGACAAAATTAGTTTTATCTATAAAATTGTACGGACATTGAGATGTTACCAGGATATGTTAAGATTTGTAAGTTGAAATTTGGTATATTTTTCGTATTGCAGCCAAAGACAAGCTGAAGAAGCCAAAGTCACTGAAGTCTGTAGCGTGTACCATAGAACAAGTAACGTTACAGTTGAACCCCACAATAGAGAAGTTTGAAGAAGAATTATGTGAGACGCTACAAGAAGACAGACTTAACATGATGGGTAAAAGATCCGATGGTACTTCAATGGCTATTATGGAAAGAAGACTTTTGGTATGTATTTGTTTAATTGTTATGTTATTAATTCAGCTGGCAGTATACTATTATCAGGGCTTTTGTGATACCATATATATCACACCTAGAGCTAGTTGTCATAAGTTGTTAGTTTGGGATAGAATGTGGGTAGGTTTACATTTAGTCAAGTCATTTCAAATTTAATGCAGTACCTATAATTTTCAGTAGAAGCAAATGCACATACAGCACTACAGTTTCGTAAAATGCACATGTTTGAAGCAATGTTGGTTTTAACAATAGGTTGGTATACACAATGGATGGACGTTTGTTGAGAAACCTCAGACGTTCCTGTTGGATGCCAAAAATATAACCTCAAAATCCTTGAAGCCGGGAGCCAGTCCTACATTCAGAAGGAGTCAGAGGTTCAAAAGTTCACAGAAAATGCTTGGTGCTGAGGATGGGTAAGTCATGTCTTGTTGTTGTTGTTGGATGGGTTTAATGCCCATTTCAACCGTATCTCCGTCATAGTTGTACAGGTGGTAGTTTACCTAACTGCCATACCTGGGAAGGACCAGTGCAAAATTATATCCTCCGTAAGAAACTGGCTACTTTTTCCCTTGAAGAGTCATGGTGACTAGCAGGGTTTGAATCCATGACCCTCAATCAGTGAGAGGCTACAGTGACTGACTCAAATCACTCGACCATGGAGATGAATCCCAGTAGCATTGATTGTTTAGAGTGGTGCACAATGAAAATTTTGCAGCTAGCAACATAGACCATTATGAGTTTGCACATACATGAAAACTGATTATGACCATGTTCTACACTGGTCACAATGGTAGACATATCTACCAAAGGCAGTGTAAAGGTTAAGATTATGTGAAGTTTAAAATTGCTTGTAAAATTTATCTTTTATGATCAGTGTTTATTAATGAATTATTCACCTTCATTCTATTAAGCTGATATTTGTTTGCTGGGCATACTTTTATTCATTCAAATGGACAGAATGAACCAAACATTGTGTGGATGACAGAAGTCAATATAATAGGTTTTAATACTAGTATTAGAATAAATGCAGGTCTAGTGGTTAAGTTTGGCTAAAGCTTTGTTGCGGACATCATGTAATGGTAATGCGTTCCATAGCATGCTGTGAGTAGATACATTGTAAGTTGTAAAACTATTGATGTAGAACTATTGATGTAGAATAATTGATGTAGAACTATTGATGTAGAACTATTGGTATGATCATAAATTCAGAAAATGGGGTATTATGATGTTCAGTTGATCTGCGGGGTTGTATTTTTAGAGTTGGTTGTGAGCTCCTGGATCACACAAGAGGTGGGGCTTTGAGTGGGTGATCTGGTACTAAATAGCCAACAGGAAAGATACTACCCTGCAGATCAGTTGTCTATTACACTGTTCCTTGTCATACATGTTTGATGTACACGATGTAGTTATACTCTGTGTACTAGTATATGGACTATTCTCTATTGTCTTAGGACATCGGCATCTTACCACACAAAATTTCAGTTAGACCAAAATACAAGTATACAAATGTATTTAACAATATTTTATAGAGAAGTGGTTTATTTTCACTTACAGTCTAGACATGGGGAACTACCTGGTTTTGAATCAGAAAGTTCACATTAATGATCTACTTGAGGACCCAATGTTTGCAGTTGTGTTCATTCTGGAATATGTGATAGGAGAACAGCTTTCAGCAGAGGACAGGAAGGTTAGTACAGTGTTTTACTGTCTTGGCATGATAAAACGGTTCTCTGGAAGTTTTGTCATCACTACTGTTATGACTTAACTTTTTATGAGTTGCTTTAATTGTATAATAACAATATCTTGTGAATGTGTACATGTACTAGTAATTGTAAAAGGAAGAATCTACAGTTTGGAATGTTTGGCTTAGTCTTATAACTGTTTGAGGTTAAATGCTTATGGTCATGTACAAATGTCTATAAATACCAAAGTAAGCAATGCCAAAAAAGGTCCTAAATTTTGTACTTTCAGATGTCCAAAAGTCTTCAGAGAGGCAACACAAGGTCAGTAACTCTTCGCTGGTCTGCCTGGAACCCATTTCTCCAGCCCAATACTCCACATGTCACAGTGGGCCTATTTGGTGGTCCCATTCCTTCCCCAGATGGAGAGTTTGTCTATAAAGTTCCTGACACAGCAATGCAGGACGAGATGTCAGCAAGAACAGCTGGAGGTCTGATGGCATTCCAGTGGGGATTTGGTTTTAGGGTATGACTACCAGTTATCAGAAATAAAAACCTTTTCAATTAATGTTGTTTCAGACACTGCTTCTGTATCTTTAAATTTTAAAGTATTAGTTGTAGACTTAATTTGAGATATAATCTGAGCATGATACGAGTGAAAACAAGATCCTAAGTGAATGAATTATTTGTCTGCTGACCTCATTAAACTGATTAATAGTCATTTTGTAGAAGAATATATTGGGGAAGCTGTATTTTATTGTGTATTTAAAACTACTGTAGTGAAACAATATTGTTATGCGGCACTAATTCTCATAAATTTTGTAGTTCTTATGACCAATTTTAGATCTCGACCAAATACCATTTGACATTACCATCTTCAATACAAAAAAGATGATATCCATGATTCCCATGAATTTACATGCATGCATTCATAGTGTAGGAAATGACTAAAGGCAGTTCGTAGACATTTTTGGTTTGAATCATGACAACTGATTAGCCTGCTTAAAGCAGATAGTTTGTTATTGTGAGAACTGTAGACTGTGATCCTGTATATACATGCAGACTGGTTATGGTGTACACTGCTTGCTACCTAGTTGTTATGCAGCATTGGAAGAAATAAGGAAATGTGGTCTATATAGTTTTATGTTGTATATGTAGACTTGAATATACTGTGAATTTGTTTTCTAACTTCTTTAGGACAGTGCTTCGTCAGGAACACATCCAACTCACCCGATGGCGCTGGCCCCTGGGTTTCATATGGGCTCGGCTCATTCTATGAGATCTGCAAGCCACAGTATGGAAGGAAGTGAAGCTGCAATGATGATGGAGTCACCAACTGCTCAAAGAAAACCACCCTCCGGTCGACCATTTTCTTCAAGGTATATTATTCTATTCTGTACTATAGTTTTAAACCCTAGTCTGGTCTCTTGTTCTGTTCTGGTCTGCTCTACTCTGTTATGTACTGCTCTGTTGTATTCTGTTATGTATTGCTCTGTTCTATCGCCGCCGTTATGTACTGCTCTGTTCTTTCGTTGTTGCCGTTCTTTCGTTCTGCTCTGCATATGTACTGCTCTGTTCTATTCTGTTCTGCTCTGTTCTGTTATGTACTGCTCTGTTCATTGCTCTGTTCTGCCGCGTTATGTACTGCTCTGTTCTATTATGTTCGCCTGCTCTGTTTACTGCTCTGCTCTGTTATGTACTACCTTCTATTCTGTTCTGCCGCCTGTTATATACTGCTCGTCTTATGGCCGCCTGTATGCACTCTCTGTTCTATATCCCTCTCCTGGTCTATTATCCTCTCTCTGTTCTATTGTGTTATGTATTGCTCTGTTCTTTCTTTCTGCCTGCCTGTTAATGTACGTCATAGTTCTGCCTGCCTTATTACTGCCTGGTCTATTATGTTCTGCATTGCTTAATAGTACTGCCTGTTCTATTCTGTTATGTATTGCTCTGTTCTATTCTGTTCTGCTCTGCTCTGTTAATGTACTGTTCTGTTCTGTTCTGTTCTGTTCTGTTCTGTTCTGTTCTATTCTGTTGTGTGAGGTAGAAATGTCAAGTTATTGTAAGCTTGATAATGAGGGTATTAACTGTCAGTCACTCATTGACCAAAGGGATTTTACATGTTAGGACTTGTATGCAGAAATTTATGATAGGCCTTCAATTGCAAGAAGCACTTTGTAAAGTCTGGAAAAAAAAACAACATTGTTGATGTCTAAAATGTGTAAAAAGTGTTGATCAATATGCAACTCAGACTTTATTAGAGGAGCTATGTTGTCATTCATGTAGTCTGATGGACAATCAAACATTGTGGATTTGGATCAGCAGGCATATACTGGTCACTTGTTTCCACATAGAAGGGCTACTGTATACCTATAAACATGGAAAGGTCGAAAGTTGGGTTGATTCTAATACCAACATATTCATTTTTGTATTACAGAGGTCCAGCTGGTCCACAACGCTTGCCGTGCCACAGCAGGTAGGAGCTGGGAGTGTACTGCAGCCCCAGCAGATGCCGATGCAATATCCCCAGGTTTATGCTCAAAGTATGCCACAACAGATGTATATACCCATGCATCAAGGACCTGTACAGATGTATGGCATGCAGGTTTGTACTTGGCAACTTTGAACTGCTTATCCCACTATATTTCTGCAACGAATTTGACTAGACCCATCTCCATGGTCAAGTGATTAATGTTAGACTCAAAGATGAACCTCTAGGGGAAAAAAGTGACCAGTTTTCAATTTGGACAAAACCATTTGTTGTTTAATGATGTGCAGACTGAAAATTCATGAGCAATTTGGAAACAGCTTGTAGCTGATCATGATCAGCACTGGTCACAAAGGAAGAATCATCCAGCAGGTTCGAGCCTAATTAGGGTCACGACAGTACCTCCTCATATGACACCAGGTTCTTTTTCCAGGAAGCGGACTCGAGAGTGACTTGATAAGCTGCAAGTTTTCTTCACAATTGAGCTAAAATAAATTAGTATAAACTATAAACTTAAGGCAGAATCACCTTGTAGTAGACTTTTTGATTTAGTGTAAGGATATGTAAACTGGCAAAATATGTTTATTGAAGGCATAGACATCAGTATAGAAAGATTCAGTAGTCTAAGAGTGATAAAAGAATTCAGACATTAGCAAATTATTGAATGAGTATGTTGATTTTGTCCAGATCATCAGATAATGTTTTCTCTTCAGCAGTTTTTGGGGGGGGGGGGGGGGGGGGGGGTTTTTTTTGGGGGGGGGGGGGGGGGGGGGGGGGGGGGGTGGGGGGGTTGTTTTTTTTTTTTTTTTTTTGGGGGGGGGGGGGGGGGGGAGATTTTTTTGTGGGTGTTTTTTTTTATTTTTTTTTTTTTTTTTTTTTTTTTTTTTTTTTTGGGGGGGGGGGAGGGGGGGAAGTTTTTGTGTTTTTATGGGGAGGTTTTTTTTTTTTTTTGGGGGGTTTTAATTTTTTTTTTTTTTTTTTGGGGGAAAAAGGGGGCCCCTTTTTTGGGGGGCTTTTTCCTTTGGTTATAATCAAAATGAATGAGAGTAGGCCCGAGTCTGAAATAGGTTAAGCAAGAGACTGATCTGTTAAGCTGTCATTGTGCTAAACTTTTCCTGCTCTCACATTTAACATGTTGTATTTCTCCAGGGACCATTGCCAGACATGCAGGAGTTGAGATACACGCCATCATATCAACCCATCTTGACTGCTGCACCTCAACCTAAGAAGTAAGCTTTTTATCATTGTCTTCAAAGAAATTAGCTTTTTTTCTATTGACCAGAGTGTGTGATGTTAACTTGTTGCACTTTGTGGGTGAATGTCTCTCATTTGTGTGTGTAGTGCCTTTTGTGAGCTATTGTACTGGTACCATCACTTACTTTGTAATTATTTTTAAAGGAACCAGGTCGTCTAGATTCTAGGAACTTCATTTAGTGTGATGAATCATGCCACTGCTCACATTGATTATGCAAACACCTGTGTCAAGCAGTCATTTGTTTAAAGAAATCATCTGTCTTATGCATGTGACTGTTGATACATCTCAAACAAGCATTTTTAAAGTGAAAATTGAGGTAAAATGCAGCTACATGCTTTAATAGATCACTTGTTTCCCTTGACTGACTGTTTAATGTAGGTTGGACATATACTGAGAAGTCCAAAACAAATGAAATAGGAGTAAAAGCAGAGTAATCCAATTACAATCGGAGAGTATAGACGGGAGAAAACTCACTATAGTGTCTTATTGTTAGATTACAGTTAATGTAATAATTGTTGTCTTACCTTTCAGGGGTTCTGGTCTGTCTAGAGCAGCTTATGCTAAGTTATACTCTGTTGGATTTCCACCGGTTCTGGACCGGAATGGTGATCCACCGGAAGTGATAGATCCGAACACGCATGTCGTTACTGTCGATATACAGAGAGAGCTCAACGATCCACTTCAGTGTAATGAAGTTATCTTCCAGTTCCTTGCATTCTCAAAGTATGTCTATGTGAACATTTTTTACTGTAGATATTCATGTTCTCAAGTATTTGTTAACGGAAATCATGCATATTCATAGGCTTACATGTATATTCATACCCCCACAAAACGAAGTTTGCGGGGGGGGGGTATATAGGAGTGAGCTTGTCGGTTTGTCGGTCGGTCTGTTGGTTTTCATGGTTTCCGGATGATAACTCATGAACGACTTTACCCTTTTTGAATAATTTTTGGAACACACGTGCAACTTCATGAAATACAGTTCAAGTTCAACTTTGGGGTCAGTAGGTCAAAGGTCAAGGTCACAGTGACTCTGAACTGTAAAACAGTTTCTGGATGATAACTCATGAAAGGCTTGACCGATTTAAATAATTTTTGGTACACACGTGCAACTTCATGAAATACAGGTCAAGTTCAACTTTGGGGTCAGTAGGTCAAAGGTCAAGGTCACAGTGACTCTGAACTGTAAAACAGTTTCCGGATGATAACTCATGAAAGGCTTGACCGATTTAAATAATTTTCGGTACACAGCTGTAACATCATCAAATACAGGTCAGGTTCGACTTTGGGGTCAGTAGGTCAAAGGTCAAGGTCACAGTGACTGAACTGTAATGTAAAACAGTTTCCGGATAATAACTCAACTATAGTAACTCAACTCTATGTCCTTGTGGCCATTCCTTTCTTATGGTTGCCATACTTCTGTGACAAAGCTGTATTGTGGGGGTATAATTTGTAACTCTTGTGACAGTTCTAGTTAAATCTTGTACAATTCTAATATAAAGGTTGGAATGCATATACAGTATAATATGTATCTTGCAAATGCCATGTGTAGAAAATCTCTTTGCAACCAGGTTTAGTTCAATTCATTGAATAATTATATTGGGGGTTTAGTTAAGGTTTCAAGCACCTAATCTTACCTTCTGTTACAAATAAAAGGAAGTAATTTTGCTTGTTATTCCTTATTTCATTTGAAAAAAACAGAAAGAAGTACTGAATCAGATATATTTGGTTGTCATGGAAAGTAACGGAACTTTAACAAAGCATTGCCTAGCTGACAAAGGCCATGTTTTCCTAAGTTACACCTTGGTTTACTTGCATTCTGAGGTGTACTTTTTCCTGAAAGCAAGTGATGTACCAGAAATAAATCATGAGTGGAAATTGCTCATTTAATTATTTAACTATCTTTTACATGAAATGGGAGTTATGTAGAGTATTTGACTAGATTGTAATTGTTTTGTTTGTTTGCAGGATGATAGAGAATATCGGAGCCTCGGGACAGGAGAAGACAGGAGGTACCGTCTTCTTCTCATTCCAGTTCTACAGAAACCGGCAGGTCACTACAGAAAGGTAAGCCATGAACAATGATACAAACTCCTCTGCCTTTATCAAAAGATTGTACATTCATAGTCATTGTAAACCAAAGTGACCTAAGTAAATAATTTATGGTTGTTGTGTGTGACTATAGTACAATCGTGCCACTTGGGTTACACAAAAAGTCGAGTTTACAGTATACATCCAGACTAGACAATGCCGATGAAAAGCTCAGATGTTAGGTTTGCATAGTCTAGCTTTATTGTATTGATGTCATACAAGCTATACACATAATATGTCACATGAACATTACTGAAAATATAGAGTAAAATGTCTGTTTCAAATTGAAAATAGTGGTATAGCGGTGAAAGTCCTACTAGATTTAGTAATGAAGTACTAATTGAGTGCCATTGTGTTCCTGGACAATTTTCACTTGATTACACACATACAAATATATCTACCAGACAAGTGATGTTTGTGGTCACATTTTCAAAAGAAATTTGCCTTGAATATACTAATTTTGGACAGATTCTTTTTGTTTACGTCGATGATAACTGTGTCAGTGTTATAAACAATGCTGCAGTCAGAGGTGAGGTCAGATACACAAGTACAACTGTATTTGGAGATTGTTACTACATTAACTTGAAATTCTTCATGCACACAGTCATGTTTTATATTTTACATACACATGCAATGGTATTTTAGGAAAATTCTGTTGAGTCACGTATGTTATATGGTAGAATTGTTACATGAGAAAAATTGCTTACAGATTGTTGTTGTCCAAGCCTCAGAATGACCTTTCATCAGATGTACATTCCTTGCCGTACATACTTCAGAAACTAGACAAAGATGGGACACTACTCAAAGGTCCACCAGGCCTTGAGGTAAATTTTCATCTATCTGTTAGTTCAGGGACTCTCATTTGGTGCTGGAAATCTGTTGATGCAACTGTGGCAAGGACAGTTATCTTTGCCCACATGATTGAACAATTAAAGGTTCCCTCCTTGACAATACTGGTGACATTTGCAATTAGTAGGGAATGCCCTGTGATTAGCTGATAAACAACTTAACAAAACTGCAATGTGTTTTGATCTTTGATGTCATATTGAGTGAAAATAATTATGCACTTACGTCTTTCACTGAGATACCCTGAGACATGTACTTCAAGCAAACTGGCTGGATAGTGAGTTGGCTATGTTAATACTGCCATAATATTGGCATAAACAGTATATACATACATGTATATGGTATAGCCATCTTATAAACTACACTGCAACCAAGTTATATTGTGGCTCATAATCTACTGTGAGTAGGGACTGATCATAGCTTACTCTGGTTACATAGTAAGAAATATTTTTTTGCAGCATGTGAAAGGTTTATATATTGTGTGTCTTGGAATGATATTTTTAGGAAGAACTTGCCATATTTGATCACACAATTGTTTATTTTAGATTCGCTATTTTATGGATCCAGCTTTTATGAAACCAGGAGAGACACAGTTGTTCTTACAGCATCTCTCACAACAGACCATGTACATAGATGTGTGGGATGGTGACTCTCTCCTTCCTCTGGGAAGTACTGCAATAGATTTGAAGGTAATTTATAGTACAGATGTACCAGGTGATTGTGTACTGTATTTTTTCCCCAGTCAAATGAATTATTTATCAACACATACTTTGAAATTAAGATTCAATTCAAGAATGCTAGTTCTATATTTCAAATAGATACTACACAAAGTAAAATGGTAATTGTGTAGAAGTAAAAATTCATAGCTTTCATTTGTTTTTAGTATCTAAAATTGGGCATATGTTTCATATCACTTTATATTTAAGTCTTCCCAATCAGAAAAAGTCACAATCACTTGTGTCTTGAATTTGAAATTCATTTTAAATATTGAAAACACTGCAGAAAATGCATTTTGTATAAGAAAGAAAATGACAAGATGGTTTAACAGTGTTTTTCAAAACCAGTTGCACTTGTAAGTTGGAATTTTTGTATATGGCTTGTTCTTAAATCTTAATCATTATCAAATATCTAAATTGTTGTAAATGATAAGAGAATGTCAGTAGTAAAGTAACACCCGAAGGTAACTTCGAATATTACTAGACTAAGTACAGATGTCTGATTTTATGTTTTGAGGTCCTCATATTTGATGGCCCTAGTATGCAATTACCTTACCATGTGTGTATTTCAGTACTTGTGTAGGACTGGTATGGAGGCTGTACAAACCACGTTTGAGTTGGACGTTGTTTCTACAGAATACCAGGAGGATCCTAATCTGGCTCATGGGGAGGCTGGGGCTGGCGGGGTCAGACCTGCCAATGTACAGTCTGTGGTTAGAGGCAAGCTTCATCTGAGACTGGCAAATCTTGGACACCCGGCAGACCCTAAGGCAACAATGGCCGGTATGAAGTTTAACAATCAAAAACAGTTACTGTCTTTTTCCAATTGAAGTTATGTCCTGATTTAAAAAATCAATGTTCAGTTGACACTTAATTGTTAATTTATAAGTTTGTGTTTTCCACCAGTTTTAAGTAAATTTTACAAACTGTTAAAATCTTCTCAAAAGTTTCATGAAGCAGCTAACTTCAGAAGACATTGTACTTACAGGTTTCAGTCAGTCGACTTTGCCAACATTCACTATGGACCCTAGTGGTAAACAATTAGTGGCCATCTCTAGTTAATAGAGCACTAGTAACTGTCCACCACTTTGTGTTGTATTTAATTGACGAGAAATTAATTAGAATTTTTCTGGTTTTGTTTTCCTTAAAAAGAAAAGTCATACATTTTGTTTTAAAGTCTAAGATGCAACACAAAGTGTTAAATGTTGTTCCCAAACCAATTGTACACTTCTGTTACATCTAGATAGATATCAGTTTCACTTTCAACACACCTGGCTAAAAATCTAATACAATAAATTCTAATAACATAAGAAACTTCGGAAACTCCACTCTAATACCTTCTGTACTAAGTAACAATTATAACACATTAAACATACTGTACATGTATGGACTCAAGCTCTTTACTCTGTAGAGGTAACATTTGCTAACTTCCTGTTTTGCCCTACCTGCAGACTGACCCTTGCCCTGCTGTGGATGTTCAGACAGATTATGATCTGAATTTGGCCGCAAAGGTAAAGTCACTTGCTGCCGGCAGGGTAAGGGTTAGAAACATACAAGTATCTCACTCTGTGATGGTAGAATTTCCCCACCAAGATTGATAGAGCAGGTAAAATATAGCTTAACCAGAGACAGATGTCTTCCCTGCCCAAAAATCAAACCTAGGTCAATACTGTGTGTAAAGAACCAAACACTAATTAAGAAATCAGCTGTTTAGAATGGAACTTGGGAGTAAAGCATGATCATTTCTAGATCAGATTTAAAGCTTTTACATGCCCATCACATTGTAATGTGGAATCTTTTCCAACTATTTTCATAGAAAACTAAAAACTAACTAAAACATGTACACTGTTTTACATGCACTGTACAAGTATACATGAATAGACCTTACATATTCTCCTTCCTAATCTTGAAGCTATGTTGAATGTGAAAACTATGAAATAACTTATGGTGAAAAAATGTCTTGCTTAGTAAATTTTGCCCATATTGAAACGTACCCATTGTAGTCAGATGGTAGAATGGTGTAAAATAGAAACAAGAGAGGAATAAAAAAGTCATAAAGATCTCTATTTTTATATGTTAAATAGCAAAACACAGTAATATATTTTTTATTATAGTTTTAATAATTAGTTGCATGTATAAAGGTTGTAGTGGGTGTAGTATTTAGAAAGCTAAATTTTGTTAGAAATTTAAGTTTAGTATGTAAAATTGTTGTTTAGTACAGTTACTCTGTCTTGGGTGTTTGACACTATGATATGTTGTCTCCAGCCTAGGTTGGCAAAAGTTGTGCGCAGGAAAACTACTAGGTGTCACATGTAAGATAGAGCTGTACATGTTGTAGTGTTGTTGTTGTTAGGTCTGCTTCTATAATATTTATGATACATTGTATTAGATTTGTTTCTCTTTATTTCAGCATATATAAGCCTGCCGAGTAAAAGTTTTCAGGTTGTATCTCAGACCGCCAGTACCTCCGCCTTCGGGGGAGGGAGTTTGATCGCCGGGGAATCTAAAACTAAATATGGTAATTTATCAGGGAGAGAAAACCACGTTTTTGTAACTGTCGTGATTTGCTTTAAAAAAATGTTGCTTGCATAAGAATTGTGGTTGTTGCACTAGCTTTCATCCCTTTGCCGTGTATTTTTTTAACATGTGCAGCAGTATAAAACCCTGTAAGTTGATACCAAAGCCTACATAATACAGAAGTTTTTACTGGTACATAGATAGACAAATTACTAAATTTATTTTATGCACTCGTTGTAGTCGTTTGTTAAGAATTTAATGGTTGACAATTCCATTTTAAAAGTGTTGTGTTACTTCCAAGGTTACAGAGCTAATGTGGTTTTGCAGTGATTAGAGAAACAGTTGAAATGATTACATTTTACTTCTCATTTATGTTATGTTTTAATACTACCATTACCTAACTTTGCATTCATTGGAATATTTCAAAGTTAAAAGACACAAAAAAATATAATTAACTATTTTCATCAAATTGATATCAAAGTTTGTAAGCCTTAAGATGCTGGAAATATTTTCACAAAAACTAAATATTTACTTGATAGATGGCTTTTCTGCAGTGTGTCTGTTTTGTTGTAGTACACATTGAAGTTTTATGTATTTTGCCTTTGCTATTTCTGGTGGTTCACTAGCTTTTGGTAGTGTTGCTGAAACTTGCTGGATCTGTCAGCCGTCATAGCATAGGAAATAATGTTGGTATCCAGTTACAGTCCTTGACATTTTTCCATTTAGGAAATGCTGGTTTCCATTTATATTCATAGACATTTTTTACATTCAAGAAAACTTCAGTTTTAAAAAATGACAATAGTTCCATTTCTTTAGAGATGCAGGAATTATAGTTAAGAAATAATCTATGGCTTGGAGTGCTTTATCGAAATTGAAGCATTCCCCGGAGGTGATGTGCCTGGCGGAATAATTCAAGAGGCGGGCCAGTGCAGTGACCAATCCCTACGCAGGTGAAGGTCACACTGGGAAATGCTTCAATTTCGATAAAGCACTCCAAGACATAGATTATTTTGATTCTTAGAAGCCGATTTTTTTAATACTATCGTAACTACTATGGACCTTTTTTCAGTTCGGCGGTAATGTGTAAAACAGCATAAGTAGTAGCTGTTGGAATTCACTCCCTATTCGGGCAACCATTCAAGATATCAAACATAACTAGATAATACAAACTTATTTTAGTTTAATCATCTAATACATAAAATATAAAAAGAAATACCTGACTGACATTATGCAGAAGACATCAGATTCAGAACCTAACAAAGCAGCCAATCGATTTAAATGCGTGCCGTTAATTTGAACTGTACAACGTTTTAACATGTCAGTAATGACGTCAATGTGATGTCGCGTCAACCGTTTTCCCTCATAGTTTTGTCTCCCGGAATCAAAACATTGTATGACTGTTAATCCTGAATTTCTTGGCCCTTTTTAAGGAAGTCAAGGTGAGGGTATTCTAAGGCTTACTTGATGCAATCAAAAATAATATTTAGGTTCTTAAACAAATCTTTTTCATGCGACTGATGTATTTATACTGATATTATTTCCATTTCTATATTCTGTTTTTTGGAAGGAATTTTAAATTAGAAATTTTAGCCTGGAAGGAGCTACTTCCATGTCCGAAACTCCGCCTACTTTTCCGAGTGCTTTAATCATATTTATGCACTCGAAGTGACTATAGAAATATACAGTAGGCATATTAGAATATTTAATAAAAGAAAACTAAGTTATTTTAATTAGATTACGTTAGTGGAAATAAGCATTTATTTGCCCTTTGCAATGGGTTCTTTATAGAAGTTATTATATGTTTTACAGTGTTAACAGACTAACTTAACTAACAAAATAGTCAAGAACTGTAACTGTTTGAATACAGATGTATATTCTAATATATGCCATGTAAGGAAATAAAAGAAATAAATTTATTGCAAACATAGCAGATTATTAAGTTCAGTTTATACTGAATACATAATTATAGTTAAAGTATTTTGTAGCATTTAGTAGTAAATGTTGCGTTGCTGATTTATAAGTTGTGGTTATGGGGAATTAGAGTGATTCAGCTACTTGGTGAATAAAGTGTTGTTACTATTTCTAAAATACCAAAATTGCAGAAATTGCATTAAATTCAGAAAATAAAAAAAAACAACACCAATTTCTGGTAGTGTTCACATCTCTGTGCCTGATTTGATGTTCATTAACCTTTATCCTGTTGGCGGGAAATGATTCAACCTTTGCAACCAGTGCAGATTATGACCAGCTTACATAATTATCTGTCCAGTCTGAACATAATCTGCAAGGTTTGCTGTTTACACAGTTAATTTTATTAAATCTCCATTTGAACAATTAATGATACTGTCTCTTGTTGAAAGATGGAAAAGTCTAGTTTTAAGAATAAGTGGGGTAGAAGTTAATGAACAGATCCAAGTAGAGACACTTTAATTGATCTGTTCATTCATACTGCAGGTGTTCCTGTCAAGAAGCGTGTAGCCAGAGCTCATCATATGGCTGAGAACAATCGAGAGGTGTCTGCATTGCTCTTCTCAAAGCGGGAAGAGATTGAGCCGGTCACCGAGTCTAACAGAGAGGCAGACTCCGAGAGACAGAGAAAGCTTGCCAGAATGCAGGCGATCAGAAATATTGACGGAGGAATAGAAAAACCACAGACACTTATGGTAAACTTAGATTGAACTTGATTTTAAAGTTAGAAGTTAGTAGTTGCAGCAAAATAACCAAGAAATATTTCAAATTCCTATGAAGAAAATGTACAAAACAAATTCAAAGAAAGATATTATTATGCAGACAATAGATGTACTTGTCATTGTGATAAAATAATCTAGATACAAAGCATCTTTCATTATCAGCTGGTTCCATCATAAACTTTGTCCTGAAGGCAATTGATGTAAGTTGAAAACAACTTGTTTTGCATTGAAGCAATAACAAATAATGATAAAGACATAATAATTTGTGCTTATTTTATTGACAGTTTTCTGTTATCTCCCCATGTTTCAGGCACATAAACAGCTGAAAACAGAGCGGGCAAGAGATTTGAAGACTTTGGAAATTTACCGTCTCCAGACAAAGAAGGACGGCATAGAGGCCATGCTAAGTCAGTCCATAACAACGGAACACACCATTCATCCTTCTTTTGGGACGTCAGAATTCTTTGAGTTTGTACTACGCAATCCATTCAATGTGGAACATACTGTCAAAATAGAATGGGAGAGCAAACAGCTACAGTAGGTTACACTTCTTTAAAACTACTGGTTTCCTTCATATTACCTGACAAAGATTTTCTCAATAATTCTGTCAAAACTGCAACTGGAATCATGCAATTTTCACAGAACATAATAATGTCAGTTTCTGGCCTAGGCTTTCATGTACTTTGCATGGTCATAAAATTGTTTTTCATCTTTGAAATTGGTTCAGGTTATCAGTAGTGTAACACATCAAAATGAATGTTGTGTCAGAGAAGAATAGAAACTTTGTTCTTGTATCTTTTTTGTGCAGCATGTATGACAAGACTTCATTCAGTGCATTTATGCCTCTGTTTTGTGTGTTAGGTGTGTGACAGACACTAGAGAATGGCGTTACTTCAAGCAGCTGTACCAGATACAGTCACAGATGGAAGAAGGGATGTTTACCAGTGAGACAAAATCACGCTTCCCAGAGGTATTCCTGAGACCCAAGGAAACTGTTAATGTCCCATTTAAATATGTCTCGTTCCTGGCAGATCAGTCTGTAAGCCCGCAGGTAGGCACATTTGATTGATAGCTTGATCTTAATGTTTAGATAATATATACTGTACTTTGAATTATCAAGTAATGTAATATCATGTTATTATTTGACTGAGTGGGCACCAAAACTGAAATTTCCATGAGTGGCACTTGTGAGTGGAATTATTGTTATACATTTTTTATTATATATCTATAATTATTTTGCCAAAAATACAGCCTATATTCAACCATCAAATACGGCCTGACAGAAAAAGATCCGTATTGTATGTACGTGGAATACAAAAAGCGCGGCAAAATTTGTAAGAGTGCATTCAATTGGCTCTAAAATGCACATGACGTTAATAACGCCGCTTTTGACTGGGTCGTTACTATTTGTTTATACGATGGCGTCAATAAAATGACGTCGAACTATATGTATATTTCGCACTAAAAAGAGTTTTTCTTTAATTTTAAGCTTAAAATTTCATTTTAATTCAGTTTATTCGCGCAGACAAGTGTCAATAGGTATATAATAAAAGGGTTATTAGTATAGTAATGTGATCCATAAGCCGGATTAGCTCTCGTCGAGGTCGGATCAAACTCGTGCTACGCACTCGTATGATCCGACGCACGACTCGAGCAAATCCGGCATGCTGGATCACGCTACTATACTAATAACCCTATTGTATTACATTGAAACCAACAAATTTTCTGTTTGTTTTATGTTTAAAACTCTATCTGATTACCAGCATTCATTATGCTCTGTATACTTCTTGACGTTAATTGGGGCGCAGGGGCATACAGGCTCCTGTTGAACATTTCTACACCTGCTGTAACTTTGATCTCTTTTCTGTGCTATTTCAGGGCCCTGTAGATCCATTCAGGCAAACAATGAAGACAAAAGCATCAAAACAAGATAGTCTCAAGCCAAAGACAATAAAGGTATGGCTAGAAGATTTTTGTTAGAAACTAGGGATGTCAACGAATACCCAAATTGGTATTCGGATATTCGGTCAGCCTTCCGAACGAATATCCGGATATTCGGTCGTTTTTATGTACTAAATCTAATACGTTGTTGATCAATTTGTCACGTATTTTCGCAATTGTAAAATTTATAGCTTACAGTTACCCTAGCCAGGCGAATATTCTATCCCGAGAACATACTTTTATATTTTTTGAGTCAGCCAATTCATGGCTATAAGATTCAGTCATTCATGTCATAAAATTAGGATGAAATAAATTGCATATACGTTGTTATTACGGGAGCTAACTCTGTAAGGACTGTTGTACTTTCGGTTTCGTTTTCTCCGTGACAGAGTCGTTACACGGACATTTCTTTTCTTTTTCTGCTGCTTCAGTCTTTATAGATCTGCAGGAGGCTTAATAGGACTGAGAAAGAAAAGCTTCAATTAAGATCAACCTGAAAAGATTTTCATTTTAATTAAAAAATGTAAAAATTATTTAATAAACTTGTTTAATGTTTGTAAAATGTGCCGCTGTACAAAAAGATACTTCATAATTGCAATGGCTAAAGTAAGCGCCTCTCCATAATTATGTATCGGCGTAAACAAGGCTTTAAACACTTGCATAATAAATTTTCTTAATCTTAATGTTTGTTCAACAATTCACACCTAGAAATTGAAACTCTTTTGTTTGCATAATCTCTTTTGTCTATCACTAAAGATTGACTATAGAAAGTGTCATCACCAGAGCAACCGGGTATTGTAAACTGACACTTTATCGGCCGTAATTGAAAATTAATTATTGTCATGAAAACAACATGTAAATATTTAAGTTTTAAATTGAAATTCGTTTTTTGGATGCATTTACCGAATACTCGGATACCTATATCGTATCCGAATATTCGGAAGCTGAACGAATATTCGGATATCCGGATATTCGTTGCCATCCCTATTAGAAACCGCTGTTCAAATATGCGAGAAAAAGATCAATGCAGAATATGGTTTTTTAAAGGTTTTAGCTCTTGCCACCCTATATTTCTAAAATTGGTTTAACCATCTTTCAATTTGGACAATACCATTAATTTTTCATGGGGGTGCTCTCTGAAAATTTACTGAGTGAATAAAAAACAGTGCAGTTTTTCATAGAGTGACTGTAGAGATCTTCAAATCTTGTTGGTAACTGAATTATATGAAGAAAAATTTAACAAAACATACGGAAAGAAACAAGTGCATAAGTTTCCTGCTATAGCTACTTTTACTGGTTTGTATTATAATGATACAGTCTTATAGGATCTCTTTTAGTTTTGATGTGTGAAGACAAATAATTTCATAGACTTTGAAATATGAAAAGACACTATATTTCTTTACTGATATTGTTTTACATAGATACATTTCAAGAGTGAAGATGAGAAACCTCTGGCTATACTTCTTTTGAAAATAGAACCTCAGCCTCATGTGATTGACCAGACATTTAGATTCCACAGTCCAGAACAGACATTCCTGAAAAAATCTATCAGGCTACCGCCACTAGAGAGTCTACCAGGTAAATGCAAGTTTCATTGAATCATTGAAAGCTCTTGTTTAAGCCCTGCTTCTGACCTAACTATTTATTGGAGAAGTTTTGCAGTTTCTAACAGACAACATTAGTGTAGCAGTGGTCCTTTGCAGGAACGATTGTTAGGTGCTTGCATGTAAATTACTGAAATATTGCTCAAAAGGGCATTGAACTCCATGGGAAAAAATCTTATTTGACATAAGATTTCTGTAAATTTAGTTTGTGTTAAATTTTACAAATTCAAATTTGTCAGATGGTATTATTACAGGAGCCCCTGTAGGTAGTGGCAGTGTGATACAGACCATAGCAAGATGTAGTGACCCAAATATTATCTGTGATACAAAATCAACTCAACCAGGTGAACCTCAGGATGTCTTCTTAAAGGTATGTGAAAACAAAAAGTGACTGTGTATGAGTGCTGCATGGTCACTTGGCTACATTATCTGAAGCTCAAACAAAAGATTGAAAATAAAGCAGTTCGCAATAAAGGTAATATATCATGGTTGAAATCATTTTATCACACTGAATTTCTCTTGAGCACCCATGTGATTAAAGAAAAAATAATTCAAGATGAATAATGGATGAGTCCATCTTAGAAATTTTATAGGAGTAAAGGTTCAGGATTGATGTAAAAAAATTTGCTCAGTTTTGTTAACTCTTGCCCTAAGAGATAGAGGTAGACCATCCAAGAAATTTAGCAGGTTATTATTAAAGTACAGTGAACTATTCACTTTAACTTCATAAACATAAGATGCAGATAGTCTCAAGTGACTATCAATGAGCAAAAACAAGTGCTTGTTAGAAATGGGTATACATGTATATTGTAACAAAAACTGGAATAATTTCAGGTTCCACTGGGAGCATCCCCACAAATCAAGAGATTCTTCATGGCTGTATATCTTGATCCGTTCATGGCACGACCTATACAGATCTGGCAGTTCTATGTACATGCCCTGCAGAGAGTTGATGTATCTGGGGTGGAAGGACAGACCAGCAGGTTCTCGCTGCTACTAAGGTATGACTAGGTGCTTAGGTAAAAAGTTCCTGTCTGTGTAATTCTTTGATATTGTTTCTGCATAACATGTTATGTTATGCAGTACATGTCAGAAATTAATATTCATAAATATATGTGATTTTTATTCTGTCATGAGTTGTCAGTATTTAGAAAAATTATATCCCAATGCACTGTTATTTATTGTATTGCAAATCATTTCTACTACAAAGTATATGGAAACATTTCATGAAATATAGTTATCCTTGTATGATGGTGGATTTTCTGAAAGCATTCTATTGATCATCTGATGGACTAAACTCACATGTCTTGTCTATGAATGAACAAATGTGACATAAATGCAAATCACAAGGAATTGAACTTTGCACTTAAATGTCTTCTTCCAGAATGCATTCTAGTAATTACGTAAGTTATTCTCCCAGAATGCACTGCAGTTATAGCGGAAGTTCTTCTCCCAGAATGCATTGCAGTTATTGTAGAAGTTATTCTCCCAGAATGCATTGCAGTTATAGCTGAAGTTATTCTCCCAGAATGCATTGCAGTAATAATGGAAGTTGAAGTATGAAGGGTATGAAGTAACTTTTACTCTTTGTTGTAAAACATCACATTTACACAGATAAAAATGATGCAGAATAATTTCCCATACTAAAAAAACATTACTTTCATCTTTACAGGGGCACTCAGGCATCTAGACTGGTAAAGTGTTTCTCTTCACACCCTGATGAAATGACCCTATACCCTTCGGAACAGTTCATGTTAGCTTCAGGGGCAGTGCATGAACTTAATGTTGCAGTTCGGCCAATGCAAGAGGGTAACAAATTCTTCTACTTAAATGTGGTGGATGCAGAATTCCATCAGCTCGTGCGCACATGGCTCATCTGTGTAAGTTCACGTGCACCAATGATCTCGAGGGCATTTGAACTGATGTTACCAGTTGGTGGCGGGAAAGGGTGTAGTAAGAAAATAACCTACACTAACCCATACCCACACAAGAAGACATTCCTTCTGCATTCAAACAGAGAGGACCTTCTACAGTTTAAAGAATCTACTCTGGAAGTTGAAGGAGGTGGCACAGCTACTATCGGACTAAGATTTGTACCAATACAGCAAGCAGGAAATGCAGAAGTTCTCGTTTTTATAAATGATGAGGAGGACAAAAATGAAGAAACCTTCAGGATAGCAGCCATATATCAGAGAATGTAAACATGAATTTTACAGACATGCTCAGAGTAACATCTTTGTTTCAGCAAATGTGACATAAGTTTCCAAAATATGCTCAAAATAACCAACTTTATATCTGCAAATGTTGACATGAGTTTCAAGGACATTCTCAGAATAACAGCTGTGCATCAGCAAATGTTGATACTAGTTAAGACATGCTTAGAATAACTTCTTTCCAGCAAATGTTGACATATTATTAAGTTATAGACATACTCAAAAAGTAACTTTGCACTTGCCAATGATAATATATAAATATAAGTAGTTATAATACTCCAGATAGCAGCTTTGAATGGGTAATGTTGAAAGATGTTTGAAAAGCATTGTAACAAAATGTAACGTGTTTACCTAACTAGACTGTTTCAAACTTAGCATGATGAATAGCAAGCTTTTGTTAGATCCATTAGGTATGTCAGAGTACAGTAACTTGCAAAAAATGTGCCCTTAAAGATAGGAATAAAGACATTGTTCACAAACTGCATTTTATTTCATGTTAGAGGTGTCTGGACAGATACTGTTGGTCTGTGATAAATAGAACAGTGTTATATGTGCTAAGGTAATAAATCTGAAATGCCTTATGTCAGAATTGTTACGTGTATCTGTGAATTTGAATGATATTAAATTTTTATGAAAATATTTACTATATGGCAGCACTACAGTTATGAGGGTTGATCAAATAAATTCTCACCAACTTTACAGTTAATATTCCACTGGGCGTAAACTTTGCAGTTTAAAAAAAGACATGAGTAAAATTTAGCGAGTACTTTTGGCATAGTTAAGACTTGCCCAGAAATTTATTGATCAGCCCTCGTCTGTAAATTTGTGTATACGTTTTAAGTTATGAATCATGCAAAAAGCTATTTAGATTTAATTGCGAGTCATATCCTTCCGTCCATTGCTATAATATTCATATCAAAGTCTCTGTAAGACAAGATCCAAGTCTGGATCTTGTTGTACATCCGCATAAATTGTTAGTGCAAATGTTTTTTTTTGTGCTCACTTGTATACTTTCGTAATCCAGAGAGAAGACTTTTAGGGCCATGTTGCTTGACCTAAGTATATGTTACACAATCATGTTGTCTGTAGCCAAGATGTCAAAAAGCAAGATTGCGGGGATGTTAACTTATAAAACAGTTTCTGCTCATATAACACTCACTGTCCTCAAACTTGAAGGCCAAGTGTTGTTAGTTAACAAGTTTTTGAAATGTCTGGATTAGGTCAAGTGCAAAATGTTTAGCTGAACAGCAGTAGAATGTCATTGCTCTTAGCCTACAAATGTTGCTTGTAGTCTGATTATGTACACTCTTGAAGGGACAGTACGCCAAAGGGTGAGGTCACATGATTTTACACGTTCCTGCTCACCAAAAAGAGCCTTTGTAGTAATTGACAGGGATCATTTAACATGGCCGCCTCTGTTTAGATATCATAATCTCACTCATCAGCAGTCAATTTTATTAGGAGAAATGCATTTTTTTAAACAAGCTATTTGTTCAGTGATTTTACTGTTTAACTTAAAGACTGTGATATATTTTATTTTGTTGTATTGAATATTGACATTTTACACAAGACACTCAATTAATGTATCCTCATAGATGCCTTATTTTAGTGTCTGTTTTGTGTCTGTAGCTGTGTATTTATTAGTGACTGTATGTGTATACATTGTAGATGCCAAAGATAGAAAAAAATAAAACATAAAAAATTCTATTCTAGACTGTTCTTTGTTTTAATGTCTGTCTAAGCTATATTAAGATTCCAAGATTGAATCCATTTCCCTCTAGGCTTTATACACAATATAGTCAACAGTTAAAGATTTGTTACAAAGTGCCATTTACCCCTTGCCTATTGGCATTGATGTTGCTTTGGGACCAGTAGATCATGTCTGTGCAGTGTAATCATGATCTGCACTGTTCGTAATTTTAATCAGTAAATTTTCAATAAGCACTCCTACGAACAAAATGAAAATTGTGTTGTCAAAATTTAAAGATGGATTTAGAAATTTAGCATTGATAATGTAATATTAAATACAATTCTTGGCCCTTAAAGGGAGGGGGGGGGGTCCTGCTGAAATTCAAAATAAGAAATTTTATAATTGACCCTGTTTTTATGGAGACTAACATATTGCTAGTAATTTATGGAAAAATAATGATGGGTAATGACTTAACTTTTTGCAAATTAATCTTTAGTGATACACTATCAGATAAGGTGCTTAATGCAGAATTAGCTAGAATTTTCGTATTGTAAACGTTTATGTATGTGGTGTATGTTTCAGGATGGGTGTCAATTTTTAAGCTCTTCTAATGTAGTATGTCATACTTTAGCATGAAAAATTAGAGATAGTGGTATTTCTATAATCATCTGAATAAATATTGCACTCTTTATTATTACCCCACCCACTTTACTAAACTTCATTTTTTCAATTTTTGATAAATGAATAATTCATGATAAAGTAATAACAAGGTTTTTCATATATTTTGCCTACAGTTTGATTAAAACCTTTGTTTTAGAATGCAAAAATAAAAAATGGGGGTCAATGTGCATATAAGAAAGAAATTCAATAAAAACTGACAAAAAATGTTTTTTTTAGATTTCGACGAGCTTTGAGATATGACGGCATATGTCTGTAACAAAGAACTGTAAAAGGAACTAGTTATTAATGAATTTTTATTTCCCAACAATTCTTCTTGTAATACAGTTTGAATTAAGTAAATATCTTAAATGGTTTTTGAGAAATGACTATTTTTGTACTCCTACCCCCATTTTGGCATATGGCAAAATTTGTCAATTTAGTCACAAAATGTGGTCAAAATATTTTTTCTAAAAAAATGTTCAATTTTTTTACGCTAAAATATTCCTATTGTGCCCAAGTTTACTACTACACAATTGTTTTTTCCAGTTAACTCATCAATTTTGAAATACAAAAATTTCCGGAAGTGCAAAAATCCAAAACCTCACCAGTGAGCCCCCTTAAAGTGATTGTCAGGTCAGATAATATTGAGAATGGAAGCTATGTGTTTCCAATGTGTGTCCTTCACGATATCAGTGGAGTAACTGTTTTAACATAGATACTGCCTGATCGAAAATACTTCATGATCCCTAGATGGATTAACTGCGTTGGATTACATATATGGGATATTGATTTCCCTTTTTTTTTGGGTGGGGGGGGGGGGGGATCCTATTGTACAAATTACTAACAGCATTTGAAATTTCTGTTCAGTTTTATTATTGTAAATATTTTTAATAAAACACTAAATTCTAAAACAAGTATCACAGAAATAATATGTAATAACAAGGCATGTTTCCTTAACAAATTAGAGAAAAAAAGTGTGAAATATGGTTTGTTAACTCTAAAATGTGAAAAGCAATTCTTTTTTTGTACACTATTGGTTTTGTTGGCAGTTACACATACAGCAGTATTAAAAGCAAATATAAATTATCTATTACATGATCATGTTATCCAAGTGACTTTAATTTTGGAAGATTGAAAATTAGTTAATAGTTTCTTAAAACTAAGATATATGTACACAGCCTCTTGGACAATGGATTAGATAACGTAACACAATGTTGCTAAAACAGAAATTGAAACAACTTGCAGCGATTACTTGAAAAGACTGGCTAAACCATCTTTATACAAAAGGCATCTGTTAAAATACTGAATGGACCTTCAGCAAAATTTTACCTTTAATATTAAAATTTCTATCACATATTTCAAAGCAGTAAGTCACTTATTATTGTAACAGTCAAACTTTATACACTGCACTTTATTTTTGTCCGTTAATTTCATCTACTGTTCATTTTCATTTTAGAATCACTTTTTGTCCTTTTTCCCTTTTGATTTCGTGGTTGTTGTCAGGTCATATCGGAATCCTTCCTTCCGCGCTGCTGACTCCCGCTTCTTGACCGTTTTCATAACTTTCTTCTGTAGTTCATTTCTTGTCATGGGTCGGGCATCATCTTCACTTGCCTCGGAGCCATCACTGTCGTACTCGTCTCTGGAAATACATACATACTATTTAACAAACATTCTGTAAAATTCAAATGCAAACTCACCTCATTTTATAAGTTTCTATAGTAATCTAGCCTTGACTTATGCCCAAAAACCATCACTCTTAGTTTTATAGTCATTTTACAAAGAAGAAAAAAAAGTGTTATCATTGTGGGATATACTATAATTGCAAATATTATATAGTTGCTCCAGTTGTCTGAGGTGGATAAGCATACATTCGTTATATTTCAATATAAAGCTATTGAAAAGCAAGAAAAGAAACCTGCTTAAACCAATAATATGGTTAATGTATCTGCTTCTGGAAAACTGAGCTTTATTTGTTCTTTAACACATATCCAGCTTGAGGCAGACAGTACTGCCTTCTCATACAGTGTAAACTATAATCACAATTCACATTCACAGTCTAATCACAGTCTGCACTGTTTGTTTAACTCGGACGCTGATAATTTAGTACCACTATCAACAATATGACAACATTAACTGTAAAAAAACCAGGTCATGTCCATTTAAAAGCTGAAAGTCGATGTTAATTGAAGGCTGCTTGACCCTCAAATTTTACAAAGAATATACACTGAAAGCTGTAAGTCCCAAATGAAATGAGAAGGTTTAATAACGATGACTTCATCAACAAGTTTTGTGAGAGATGCAAATCAATGAAGACTAACACATTGAAAAACAACGCAAAAACATATTTTACACAAAAACACGTTTAATCTTACTATCACTGAGTTTGTCAACCTACCCCATCCTACACAAATTTTGTTCATGTATAGATTTACAAAATTAGAAAATATTGTAAAAGCCATGAGGTATCTACAAGGCACAGACGTTCCCAATGTAGTGATTGATGTAGACAATATCCCATTAAAAATGAAGTAAAAGGATCTTACATAATGGTGACAATGAAGTGATGTGTTACTGAGATGATGTAAGGATAAATGATGGGAGGTGATATACACATACGATACCCTCCAGTAACAAAACTATACAACATTTCAACTTTACCTTGCGCCCATTTCTCTAGAAGAGTATTTTGTTAATCAGAATTCATTTTACAAGTCACAGGATAAACTTCTCATTATACATGTCCATTCAGCATTATTTTCCTCAAGTTTTGTCTTGGTACAATTCTTCTCAACCAATTTTTTTTCTCCTCAGGGGTTTCAATGCCCATTTACATATGTGTACTATATCAGATACTTGCAGGTGGACAATTTTACCTAACCATAGTTCCTGGAAAGGACCAGTACTAGACTCCCTGATCCTCTGTTCTTTAAGGAACTGCCAACTTTCTCACTGGTAATAGTTTTGTCAGTAGCAGGGTCAGCAAACTTAACAACTTGAAAATGGGGCCCGGTCTTCACTAACAAAGAAAATGGAAAGTAGAGGAAATATCTAGATGCCATCAGCACTACTTCAAAACATAGCTAGGTTAAACAATATTGACGTGTTTGAACAAGATGCCAGATCTGTTTATTATCTGCATGTAATGATTTTCTGAATAAAGTACCCCTAAAAGTAAATAATAAAATTTGAAGTACATACCCTACTGATGGTGGTATAATTGGGAATGGTGCCTGAGGTGCTGATGGTCCCTCACCTATCAGACTTGGTCCCTTTTCATATCTGTCCATATCCTGTTGAATGTAAGCAACATTATTATTATCTACTTTGAAAATTCTAATTCCTATGTGTCTGGAAATGGAAAATGAATTCTTATTTACAAAATTGAAAAGAAACTTTAAAACTGAAACTTTGAAAATGAAAGTCTAGAGGTTAAAACTTTCTGATCTTTCGTAAATAAGTGTTTAATAAACAGGAGCAATGACTACTGAGTACTGTTCAAAATGAAAAACGGTAATTTTTAGAATTTGGCACTTATCAAAGTATAATAAGATGTATGTAATAACCTTTGACGCAACATAATTTTGTATCGCTAATAATTCATTTGTCCTCTGTTCAATAATGCCAAGGTATTGTATCATATTGCCGTCCGTAACACCTGACGCAGCACCAAGCATGTCGTCTATTGCCGACCTGTCACAGTTTATCTTGTTGAACAATGACTCAATTCCTGGGAAAGGGTGATCACAATGTTTTATGTAATTATATTGTACAGTAGAGGAAGGTATATAAAAAGATTAACAAAGATATGGTCATTTAAAGTCACTTACATAAAAGGTAAAAGAACATGGTGTCATTAGAAGCGTATTGATGTCAATGTTAATTAAGTTTTCTGTTTTGCTGAATGTTAAACATTCATTTGGAGTTAGAATAGAAGCAGCATACATAGTTGTATTTGCAGAATGGAACGTTTAAAGTAACTGTTTCTTGGGCAATATGAGACTGATAATCCACTCGCAATCACATTTCAAAATTTTGAGAAGTCTTTAAGAAGAGGTAGGTATAATATTTTCAGTAATTTTCCTTAAGGGTTTAGACATGTATCTATTATGGAAGTGACTGTTATAAATCATTTTGTTGATAAACCAAGCTCAACCATGGAAAAAATCATGATCTTCCATTTAATTTGGAATGAAAATAATTTGAAAACAACACATGTTCTTAAAACTGGTTTTCTCATCTTGCTCCTAAAATCACTGCTACACAACAAAACATAGAATTACACACTCACCTCTTCGCAACTGATCTATAATCTTTGATATTTCTGTGTGTTTCTTTTCATATTCGTCAGCCTCCTTTGAAGAATTGGTTTGTTTGTCTTCAAGTTCTTTGAGTATTCTTTTGCGTTGATCTTCCAGCTCAGTACCTTGTAACTGGAACTTCTTGATCTCAGTCTTAACCTGTTAGAAATACCAGTAATGTTACAGTGACTGTTTTCACAGGATATTAAGACAAATTGCAACTCAATATTTAGTGGAATCAACTATACAGTGGTAGCAATGAACTTTGACTCAAATTAATAACCACATCAGCAATAATTATTGTGTTGTTGATTTATTGTGACTGGAAATCAGGGACTTCGAATAATCTTTAGCTGAAAGTTTCTTCATGTATTGATGGTGGACTGAAGCTCTAGTAACTTTTATTAATTGCTCTCAAAGTTTGCTTCCTAGAGTTGTGACAGGAAATCACACCAAAAGAAGGGATTGTGAAGGCTGCACATGAATGTGAACTTATGACATTGTGATTATGAATTCAATGTTCTAACCCCATATAATACCATGGTATCTCTCTTGAGTTATTGTTTCAGTACATTAGCTATTTCTGTACTGCATGTCCTCTCCTGCACCTTGGCAACTACATGTGGCTATTTTTTTTTTAATTATACAAAATGCATCTTACTGTACCTCTTGTATTTGATCATTCAGTTGGTCTATGTCATTGTTTTGTTCATTAACAAAATTGAAGAGTGCAAAGTTCTTGTCTTCATCCGCAATAAACCTGAAACAAAAATACAAGCATTGTGACAGCTTCTTTAAACTTTTAATGGGCCTCAATTATTAACAGCATCCCTGGTTCCAAAGCACCCAAAAATGTAGTAAGGGACAGTTTTTCTGTAGTAAGCAGTCTTTTTCATCAAAAATGAAATATATTTCATTGAAAATCACATTAAATTCATTGATTTTTAATTTACGTAGTCTAGATGTATGAAAAACTGCCCAATTATCATTTTCTTAATCTAGTTAGGCTAAACTTTTTATGATCTCAGATAAGAATTCATACTTATGTATCCAGCAAGACAGGGAGGTAAACAGCTTTAAGTCATGTATTATAGTGGGTTTCCAAGACACCAAATTTTACAAGTGGAGGCCCTATGGGACAGTGTCCACTTCTTGAAATCAATGTCTAGGCCAGTTTAAATCTGTTACTCTATCTTTAAAGGTTTGGTAAGTTATTTTTTTCTCTAAATTTTCTGTACTTGCAAGATGTAAATGTTAAACAAACTTAGAATTTAGTGTTACTAAAAAAATTATATATTGTAAAAAGTCCAGCTAAAGACAAAAAATTTCACTTGCTGTTACCTTCTAACTAGCTCGTCAAGATCCTCTTCCCCTGTCATCTCCTTTATTCTCTCAAATGCAGCTTCAAAGGTCTCTACAGAGTCTTCCTGGCTCTCCTTCTTACGTTCAGCTTCCAACGCCTCTGTTAAAAAAAAATTTACAGTTGAACTTGTGTAAACAGTCACCTGAGGGAAGCTTTATAGGATATCTTATATTTTGAATGACTGTAAGGGGCCACGGTGAAGGGGCAGAGCATCAGACTCCTAAACTGGATGTCATCTGTTTGAATGTTGATGGAGGCATTTGACTACGAACCCAATAATCCCTTCTTTTGGCACATTAAGACTAAGTACTGGTCAGAACTCCAGAAACTTGTCATCAAGAGTAGTTAATAGAAATTGCAAGAACTTGTTCTACAATCAAGTTGTAAAAGAAATTGCAAGAACTTGTTCTACAATCAAGTTGTAAAAGAAATTGCAAGAACTAAAATATTCCACAATGTAAAAGAAATTGCAAGAACTAAAATATTCCCCAATGAAAAAGAAATTGCAAGAACTAAAATATTCCACAATGTACATGAATTGCAAGAACTAAAATATTCCACAATGTAAAAGAAATTGCAAGAGCTAAAATATTAAAATATTCCACAATGAAAAAGAAATTGCAAGAGCTAAAATATTCCACAATGTAAAAGAAATTGCAAGAGCTAAAATATTCCACAATGTAAAAGAAACTGCAAGAACTAAAATATTCCACAATATAAAAGAAATTGAAACAATTTGTTCCACAATCAATGTAAAAGAAATAAGTTTGAACAAAACTAATGACACTTATGACTTTAATTAATATTTTACGTGACTACTTTTGACAACTGTGATAAAATCAAGGCTCGTAGATACAGTTATTGTGAAATACTGCAAGAATTTCAAATGGTTATAGTACCCAAACTTTATAAGTACCAGTTCAACATATGGTATAAACAGAATTCACTTTTCTAGTCATTGACTTTCTGAATTTGCTGTTACCTTTTCTCTGTCTCCAGATGACAAGTTGTGGGTCCTCCTGCCTTTCCTGACCCTTAATTCCCATGAAACCTTTGAGGGCCCTATCATGGTCAATAACACGGAGAAGTTCCTTCATCTCTGCATTATGCTGCTGGAGATCTTTGTCTGCTTTTTCCTTCAATATTATCATCTTCTGTTGGGCGTCGTCACTGAAAAACAACACATACAACTGCATTCTTGTTGTTTATTATGATATGCTCTCTTGTAACCTTAGCAATAACTTTGTAAAGTTACAGTTAAATCTGTTAGTAAAGATCACCGTGCAAATAAAGACTATTGCAAGCAGGAAGAAAACAGTCCATCCTTTAAATAAAGTAGAAACTTCTATGAACTAGATGGGTGTTCAGTAGAACACTTGTGTCGCCCTCTTACGCTTTGTCAGAATAACCAATAATTTTGTGACAAAATTTAAGTACAAAAAGGGGAGTAACTCTGTCAAGTATGACCTTGACCTACAAAAGTTGGCAGCATCATGACCCTTTTGTCATAAGCAATGCAATTTGAAAGTTTGATGAAGAAATCTTAAGAAATGGCAAAGTTTATAATAGTCAAAATTTAAGTACAAAAAGGGGCATAACTCTGTCAAATATGATCTTGACCTACAAAAGTTGGCGGCATCACAACTTTTTGTCATAAGCAATGCAATTTGAAAGTCTGATGAAGAAATCTTAAGAAATTGCAAAGTTATAGCTAACGTTAAGTTTATGTGACGGACCGACGACTGGATGGACAAAGCAATCCCTATGTATCACCTTTTCTCTGAAAGGGCGACACAATAAAAACCACCCTGTAAATACAGTCCAGCAGGAAGAAAACAGTGCATCCTTTAAATAAAGTTGAAACTTCTATGAATAAAGACCACCCTGTAAATACAGGCCAGCAGGAAAAAAACAGTGTATCTGTTAATTACAGTAGAAATACTTCTAAACAAAAACCACCTTCAAATAAACACTGTGTTACTTTCATCAGTAAAGATGTATCAGTGATCAGAACAAATTTATACACTGATTTCAACATGAAAGGATAATCATCAAAGACAATGTCTTATTAAATGTTAAAGGTTAACAAAATAAAATTGTCTCCTCCCACACTAGTATTAACAAAAACACTTCAGTTGTTCTTTAACAGTCAGTTCTTGTTCTGTTGAAATCCATGGACCATTACAAAATATTTGACTTAAAAGAAATTCAACTTAAACTGTCTAGATTTATTTAAAAATACTCCAGCAGGACCTGAGCAAGTGACTTTGAGACAAGCAAGTGACTTACATACAAACACAATTCTGAGCTGAAGACAGTTTGAGATAACAATTAAGAGGCGACTGTATTTTTTAGATATAACGGAAGGTTGATCCTAATTGGTAGTGGTCATCTCTGTTAATCAGTAGCCCACCTCAGTAGCCAGTAATGAGTCTATTAAATACACCTTCATTAAGCATCAACCTCCCTTAAGAGGTCATGTTTAGTACGTCCTTTGACTGGCTGTTTAAAAGAGGTTTGACTGTATAAATATTAACCGTTCAGGGATCTGAGTTCAAGCATACCCTCTACTGTAACGTACTATCTATACAAAAAAAACAAGCAAGGAAACAATGTGTTATACCGAGCATCATAGGCCTGAGTGGATTCCTCGATGAGTTGTCCTTTCTGCTTTCGTAGTGCCGACAATTCCTTATCAAGTTTCTTATATAGAGAATCAAATCTGCACCTCTCCACACGTAAACTCTCAATTTCATCTCTCATGCGTCCATTCTCGGTCAGGATTGTGTTAAATCTCTTCCTAGACTGAAAAATATAGTCATCTCAATTATAGTAATGACTGTTTGTTCTCGTTTTGATTTTTTCATTGGTTTTGTTTTATTTTCTTGCATTTATACTTGATTTTGAAGTACCTGCATATTATTTATTATGCTCTGCAATAATTGCTTTCAAATCTGTACATGCAATACTAATAATATTATGATCTGCACTATTTGCAAACTTCAACGGGCAGAACCACTTGCTGTCAGTGGGGTAAAGATTAACAGAAAGATTGATTCCTTAAAACAGTCATGTAAAAGTCATTAGAGTGGTTGAACCTATGCTGGCGGTAACCCTATGCTGGTGGTATCTCCGTAAAACAGCTATTTACAGAAAAGCAGATGAAGAAATATTTTTCATGGTATATTCAGCATTGACAGTCGATGGAATGCTTTAACAGCAAACATATTGATAGCCGCGCGTGCAGCTCTGTGACATCAAAGGAGCTGATACTATTGTACTCGATCCATTTTGCTAGAAAAAATCTTAAATATAGACATCAAAATCACCCAGTTAAAGTTAGCACTTTTGATAAAACTTATTTCTTTTGTATAAAAATGTATATTCTATGGAAACTGTTATATCTTGTTTGTTAATATTTAGGCTCTTAAAACTATTTCCCACCTGTTGGTTGTCAAATATCACATACCACCAGCATTGGTTCCCTTTGTTGTGAAATTTCAAGTTTTGACATGTGTCGTGTCAATAGCTCCCAGAAGGACATAGTCATGTGATGAAGCACATCAACATCTTGTTTCGATTTAGCAGGGATAGCATTATGTTTTCGCTGAGGCAAATCAAAATGGTTAGGATTTCCTGCTTTCTGAACAGCTGATATACACTAAAAATACCTCCAGCATAGGTTCCCCCACTCTATATATATTCTTAAAATGTGTGAAAAGGGTAGAGGAAATAATAACTTTGACCAAATACATCAAACTTTTCCTGCTACCAGTACGAAATAATAACTTTCCAAATATTACTTTTCCTATTTTGACTGGGAGGTCAATTTAAGAAATAAACAAATGCATGTCGGAGTTGCTTCCCTTCCACTGCCGAGCAACACTAATTACACAAGGGAGATCACTGCTAAAGAAGGAATTATTATTTTATTAGTCCATTTCTTTAATTTCTTAAGCACAAACTTCAAATATAAATGCGGCATTATCATTAGTTAAACACATTAAAATGCACAGCTACCGAAAATTGCTTTTATAAAACTGTCACCAAAAATACACTATGTACAGTAAGATGAGCACAATATCACTTTAATTTTGATCAAACAGTTTAAAATGTTCCGGGACATCAAACAACTCTATAGGAAGGCTAATTGAAAAGATATATTAAAATATTTAACACAAAAAATTGGAAATAGGGCAAAAGTAAAACTGAGATCTAATGTTTTGAGCCCTGCTTCGTGAAAACCTATATTAGGCCTTTGTGTACAGGGATGGGTGTAGATCAGGCAGAACATCTGTACCAGTTTTTCTTCTTTTATCTAGCACTTTAAATATAAAAAAAGTTTCTATTTGCACAGCTGAACTCTTGGCTTTTCTTTGATTTTTAACAATGATAAAGATATCTTTACAAAAAAATGTAAGGACAGCTTAACCCTTATTAATACCCTGCTGGTACCAACTAATTCTGTCTTACAAAGTGCAGATCATGATCAGCCTTGTACATCAATGCAGTCTGATCCTGGTCTGGCTGTTTGCTATTCAGTAAGTAAATTTCCACTGAGCAACCCTTTGATGAACTAATATGGCACTTATGGACAGGCAAAATTTAGACAATTAGCAGAGTTTAGAGAAGATAGCGACAGTATGATACCTGGTCGAGTCTGTTATCCAAGGTTCTCAAGGTCTTCTGTGTTTGTACTGTATGCTGAGAACTCATGTGCACACCTCCCATGTTTCGATGCTGCTGTTTCATCTTCTTCTCCCAGTCACGGATTTTCGCATCAAGCTCAATTCCCTTTTTCTTCTCATCCTGAATCTCAGTGTGATATTCCTCTGAAATTTTAGGGATTGTTTGAAATATCTATCGTTAATATAAAATTTTAAAAGCATGCAAATGGAGAAATTGCGCAAAAAAATGGAAAATGTATTTTTGATCATTCTGAATGGGTCCTTTATTCTGGAGCGAGGTATCTGAGGAAGGAAGAACTTTTAATTAATTTTTAAGGCTGGAATGGAGTATGACTCTTGTAATAATATTAAACTTTAGGTTATTTTATTATTCTCTGTAAATATACATTGTTTTGTTTTCCCTACAGAACACACTTTTACAATGTGTAATCATGTAAAGGATTAAGAGCCACTCTTTGTGTAATGTCTTAAAACCAATTTTTGAAATTATTATATGATTTAGAGGGTATCTAAGTCTTACCATTAGCACTAGCAAGGGTCCAAAGGGTGTCTGTATGATCCTCATCCATCACCTGGTTACTGCGACTCTCGGCAAGACGAAGTTCCTTCAATAGTTCTTGTTTCTCGGATTCCAACTGTCCAATCTCATACCTGAAACATGTATGCAGTTCTTTTTTTTACCTCTTTCAGAACAGTCATCCTTTGCCAGTAAATTAAGGAATTATTAAGCTACAAAACCATGATTTTGCCAAAATAAGGAAAGCAAAAGCTGCAGCAAAGGGTGAGAAAAGCAGCAACCAACTTATTTTTAACACTTGTAAGCAATATAAACTATTCTATTTCAGACAATTTCGATGTTCAATATTGCATACTTAAGGGTTTATGGGACCACTATTCTTAGCAATAACTCTGGAATGCCTGAGGGAATCAGAAAGTTGCCCTTTATAAAACACAACAGAGATATATTATGATACTAATTAATACACACTGTATAAAAACCATTTGTAGTCACAGATGATCATATTCAAACTATACGAGTTAGAACTTGGAAGTAATGCAGCAAATACCAACAAAGTTATATCAATTTATAATTTGAGAGGCACCAGACATGGACCTATACTGCTGCCTAATTATTAACAGTTTTCTGTCTTTCTTTTTTGGGAGAAGGGATGGGGGTATAAAAGGAAACATTTCACATAAGATGTTAAGTCATGAAAAAGAATAAACATCTTACTTCTGTTTTCTGATTACATTCTGTGACTCTTCAGTATAGGCAGCTCTGTCTCCTTCCATGATACGGTACTGCCGTTGCAACTTCACCAACTCCTGCTCTGCTAATCCTTCCATGTCCGCATCACTGTTATCCGACCGAACTGATCTGGGGCGCGGCATTGTTACGATTTATCAGAAGTAATCCTGTAATCAGTTAAAATATATTATGATATCACTGGCTATAATTTGCCCATTCAAACTTTGGGTTTCATGTGTCTGCAGCCTTTGTGACCAGTGTATATAGGCTATGACCTATGCAGTCTGATGATAAAATTTAGAACTTCTGTAAATTTTCATATATGCAAGAACATTAAAATATTTTAAACATAGCTTTCCGTAGAAGAGTGTGCTCTGCAGAGACAGGGTGGTGCAGTGGTTGAGTGTTTAACGCTCTGGACTACCAATCTAGAGGTGACCAGTTCAAATCCCGGCACTTGGAATTTCAGAAATGCTTTTCAGTGTTTCCCACCCATCTACAGATGAACTGGTTATAGCTCACCAAGAGGTAATCTCACATGCATTGATGCTATACAAAGGGCATGTAAAAGAACGAAGGGGTCTATTCGTAAAAAGAGCTATGGTCTGTTACCTTTTTTTTTTTTGGGGGTTTTTTTTTTTTTTTTTTTTTTTTTTTTTTTTTTTTTTTTTTTTTTTTTTTTTTTTTTTTTTTTTTTTTTTTTTTTTTTTTTTTTTTTTTTTTTTTTTTTTTTTTTTTTTTTTTAGGGTTTTTTTTTTTTTTTTTTTTTTTTTTTTTTGGGGGGTTAAAAAAAAGTTTTTTTTTTTAAAGTGCAGATTTCCTTGTATCTGAATATGCCTCTCTTCAACATGCACCTGTCAGGAGTCTTGGGAAGTTCACCACTTGAGGGAAAAGTCCCAGGGACAGCCGGAACTTATAAACAATCAAAGAAAAAAAATGAAGAAATAGTGAGACTTTATGGTTATTTAAGTTTTAGAATTAGAAGGTAAATTTCGCTGCTATTTAAATGAAACTACAACTTGAAACAAAACCACTGCTGCATCTTTCATCAACTTCAATGTTGTCTGATATGAATCCCCAAAAAAACTTGGTAAGCACTGTGACTATTGGGTCAGCATGAACACTAAAATTTATTTTATGAGTATATGCCACTTACCGTATATTGAAAGTTTAAAAAATGACAAATCCTAAAATAAAGGTTCTGTTTGTTGTCTCTCACTACCTCGCACCTGCTAAAGTTTGGCTGTTGTCGTAGTTACACTACCGCTTCCGCTAAGAGTTACAAAAAATGTTTAGAGTGGTTTCCCTTCAGTTTATTCGTTATTCTCACGCATGCGTAAACCTTCCTCTTCCTTTGCCGGTTAAACGAGGAAAGACAGCAAGGTAAAACGGGTTATTATTTCAGACGAACTTATGAGAAACCATGATGGTGTCTTCTGCTCATAATAACGTATATCATCTTAAAGGGTGCAGCTGTTTACATTTTCATTCATTAAGACCCAACATTTTGCATTTTGTAAGAAAAACTTGATATATTTCCTACATGTCTAATGACAGTAATGACCATGACATCACTTCTGTTTTAATAAACACCCGTGATGCTGCTCAAAAAATTCAGATTTACCTTTCACCTACATTTAACTGGCAGTGTATCAAATTCGGAAGACCAATTAAGGTTTGCTGAATTGTGCATTCTGAGTCAAAAAAAAACAAACGACCTTGGATTGATTTCTTCAAGGTGAAGGTCATAACTTGTGCATAATGCACTGTGAATGACTTTGTAAGTTGCAAACCAGTGCCAGGAATTACTGAAGAAAGGTAAGATTTTTGCACAAGTAGTGTTGTTTAAAACTGTTTGTACATAGTCAGTAATTAACCTGTGTCTGTCTTAATTTATGTGTTTCCTTTTCTCAGATCAAGAATAGTCTTTCCTGATGGAATTAAACTGAATTAAAATCTTTTGATCAAGTTTCTTATTAGATCTACCTGTGATTGATACAAAATGATACCTGTAAACCTGTTTTCTTAGCTCAAGGAGGGAGGGGGGGGGGGGGGGGGGGGGGATTTGGGGGGAATGGGGTTAAAAAAAAAATTTTTTTTTTTTTTGGGGGGGGATTTGAATGGGTAATTGGTTTTGGGGGGTTGGCACAAAATAAAGGAGATAAGGTTACAGTTATTATTGTAGAATATTACTAGTTTATATAAGACCTACATTTTTTTTTTTTTTTCCCATTTTTTTTAAATATGCTTTGGCTAGTTTTTGCCGATAATATCTGTTTGTTCAAGTTTAGATTGGATATGCAAGTATGTCAGAACTCATGACCATAAACAATTGACAGCTTTATGGCTGATTAACTGTGCATCTTTTAAAAACCTTCCTCTCAATAATTGCAAGGTGTAGAGCTTAAATAATATTATGAAAGTTGTGGTCATCTCTCGGGACTGTTCTAACTACACCCCTGGAGTCGAAAAAGGTCCCACCCTTTTGACATACTTTAATTTCTTAAAGCTACAGAGATTTGGTTTGGACCATGCGTTAAGTTTTGTACATGGTCACTATGGATGACCTTGACCTTTCACCTATTTTCTGTTTTTTAATCTAAAGCAACAAGCATTTAACCCATGTGACCTTGAATTTTTAAAAGAGTTTTAAAAGTGCAGTTGTTATTTGCAGCGTTTTATTTACCAACTTGTGAATGGGTCAGTACCAGGGAAATTGTGAAAATAGCGTTTTTTCTCCTAAATTGTGGAAAATATTTAACTGAATTGTGAATTTCTTGTAGTTGGAAAACATTGAATTTAACAGCCATTATCACATTTACAAATTACGAATCAATCAGACACTTGAAAATTGGACCCTAAGCGACAAAATCCTGATTAGATTATCACTTATAAAAGCCCCCTTTACCTAGAAAACAATATACGGGCCTCCAGCGGTGGGTGGTTGAAATCACCCCCAGTTTTAACCAGTTAAACCCCCCGGTCAATACTCTGGGCTCTCGAAAATGTTTAAGTGCTTGCATGACTTATTTATAAGTACTCATTGGGACTCCTAGTGTTTGGGTTATAGGAGTCCTAGGACTCCTAAATTTCTAGTGAGAGCCCTGAAACTGGTCGATTGGCTGTCAATTGAATGTTTTGTGATAATTTTTGGTTATTTTAGTGCAAAAAATGAACTTTCACTTCAAATTGATAAAACAAAGACGATAGTCAGCTAAATCCACTGGTCAATACATTGTACCTTCAAAGTGGTCAGTCAATATATACAATGTAGGTTAGTATTGGCTGTAAGGTCTATTGTCCATTGGTCATTTTTTGGTGGTCAATTGAATATTTTAAGTGCCTTAGTAGGTGAAATATCCAATTTAGAATTCAAATAAATAAAATGAAATAATTCAACTAAATAAATAAGGCCAAATTTAAAGAAGTCTTTGTTTGCTGTCTCCCGACCCTACTTTTTATACCCCCAAAACGAAGTTTAGGGGGGTATATAGGAGTCACCCGGTGGTTGGTTGGGCGGTCTGTTGCATTTTCCTTGTCCGGAGCATAACTTGAAAACTACTAGTTGGAATTCAATACAATGGTCAAGCACATTGAGAGGAAGTGCAGTGCACAAGAACCATAACTCCATCTTGACTCATTACAGAGTTATTGCCCTTTGTTACTTTTCCTTGTCCGGAGCATAACTTGAAAACTACTGGTTGGAATTCAATACAACTTCATACAATGGTCAAGCACATTGAGAGGAAGTGCAGTGCACAAGAATCATAACTCCATCTTGACTAATTTTAGAGTTATTGCCCTTTGTTACTTTCACTTGTCCGGAGCATAACTTGAAAACTACTAGTTGGAATTCAATACCACTTCATACAATGATCAAGCACAATCAGAGGAAGTGTAGTGTACAAGAACCATAACTCTATCTTGAGTATTTACTGAGTTATTGCCCTTTGTTACTTTTCCTTGTCCGGAGCATTATTTGAAAACTACTGGTTGGAATACAATACAACATCATACAATGGTCAAGCACATTGAGAGGAAGTGCAGTGCATAGGAACCATAACTCCATCTTGACTAATTACAGAGTTATTGCCCTTTGTTACTTTTCCTTGTCAGGAGCATAATTTGAAAACTACTGGTTGGAATACAATACAACATCATACAATGGTCAAGCACATTGAGAGGAAGTGCAGTGCACAGGAACCATAACTCCATCTTGACTAATTACAGAGTTATTGCCCTTTGTTACTTTTCCTTGTCCGGAGCATTATTCGAAAACTACTGGTTGGAATTCAATACAACTTCATACAATGGTCAAGCACAATAAGAGGAAGTGCAGTGAAAAAGAACAATAACTCTATCTTGACTCATTTCAGAGTTATTGCCCTTTGTTACTTTTACTTGTCCGGAGCATAATTCGAAAACTTTTGGTAGGAATTCAATACCACTTCATACAATGGTCAAGCACATTGAGAGGAAGTGCAGTGTACAAGAACCATAACTCTATCTTGAAAAATTACAGAGTTTTTGCGAAGAACAATATCTCTTTTTAGTTTGTTTGCAAGGTATTCTGTTACTACGAACTTTCTCAGTTTATAAAGCAGTCTTTTGAGGGTATTAATCACAGTTAGTGATAGCTCTAGTTAAAGTTGGGTAGGTAGGCAGGCAATTTAGTAGTTTTTTATTTGAAAAAAAAGGCAGTACTTTATGTGATAGTTTCTTACAGAATACTTCTTATGTTAAATTAATACAAATCTGCATATGATGAATAAAATAATAAAAATGAAGCATATTCAATAAGTCATAGATTTTGAGCAAGTAAAAGTAGGCATGATTGAATTTTGTAATGAGCTTTTTGAATCAAACCAAGGAACGGCAAAAGGCGTGGTGTTCTTAAAATTTCTAAATTACACTCGGCCAAATCCATGGTTACGTTTTTAAACTTATTATATACAATAAAAATAATAGAGTTTCAAAGGCTTAAGAAACAAACCACAGTGAGATCACCACAGCAATGATTCACAGGCACTGCCAGAAATCAGAGAGACATAAAATTCTAACCTTTATAAAAAGAATTCACAAAAAGACTTTGAACAGAAATAACAGAATGGGAAGGATCGATCACTTGCCCCTTAATTGTGTGAAATTGGTGCTGATGCAGTTTTTTACTTGCCATTAGTGTCTAGAGAATTGGTAGTCTTTTATTCTGAATTCAGAAATTCGTACATTTTTATGATTCAAGAAGTATTTACAAATCTAAGTCAGTGGTTCATATAACATCAGATCACCTGTATGTTTCAATTATGCTAGAGCCAGGGCTTCGATAGTCTTCAGTTTTTCGGTTCTGGACCGAATTTTGACTTCAAAAACCTATTCACAAGTCTGAAAAACCATTCTAAATTGGTCTGAGAATTTTTACATTTACGGTCAAAATGTGTTGAAAATCACAATATACAGGCTCCTGCCAACACCTATAGGTCTGTTATTTGCCCCCAGGAAGAGCAATTAACGTGTCAGATAATCCAACTGTCACTTTGTTAATCAGTCAGTAATAAGCAATAGGAGAACAAAGCCAAATGCCTCTGGCAATACTTTGATGTTTGTAATATCAACTTGGAAAAGACCGATCCTTGATTGCTTTTTCAGTTATTGCAACGGTTACGTTTCATTTACCCGGGACTCCCCTAATAAAAAAAGAATCAGTCTTGAATTACTGTGAAATATTTTGAAAGTAGATGTTCAGTTTTAGAAAATAAATTAAATAACACAATTGGTAAATGTACTTTATTTAAATTTGACAAAAATATATGCAGTAGACCTATTTTTTCCAGAATACAATTGTAATTTGTCGACCAGTACATAGTTTTGCAGGCTCTTACAAATGGTTATGTATTAAAAGATGAATCAATATTCTGCAAAAATATTTTCATGGCTAATTATTACATGGATCATTTCTGAGACATTTGAAGACTGTTTTCGGAGATCGGCTTTTATTACCTCCCATCGCACGTTGCAACTGTAAACAATTTCTCAATAAATTTGGCTGAACTCGGCATGTATACATTAGTTGCTTGCTTTTCTATTGATCAATTACAACAGGACCAATTGAGTTGACCGAATTATTGAAGCCCTGGCTGGAGCCTTCCATATATATTTAAAGTGTAGTATATCATTATGTATGTTGGCATGTTCAGATAATTTCCTTTCGAAATGCATCATTGTTCACATTTTTCTCTGTTTCAGGTCATCACAATGGTCAATATAGGAATCAACGGGTAAGTGACATATTTGCTGTCCCCTACATTATTTGAATATAAAAAATGTTTCAATAGTTAAAATTTTTAAGCAACCCCTGACCCTTTCCAGTGTACGGGTAGTGAGACTTACATTTGTATTTACATGTATATTGAACTTGAACTTTTCATTACCTTGACTGTTCACTGTTTTTAGCGTACTGGACAATGTCTTTTTAGCTCACCTGGCTATGCCAGGGTGAGCTTTTCTGATCGATGATTGTCCGTCGTCCGTCAACATTTTGATTCAAATGACATCTCCTCTGAAACCTCTAGGCCAATGTTGATAAAACTATGCAGGAATGTTCCTTGCATGAAGCTCTACCAAAATTGTTCAAAGAATTCCATTCCATGCAGAACTCTGGTTGCTATGGCAACAAATAGGAAAAACTTTTAAAATCTTCTTCTCTGAAACCACAAGGCCTAGAGCTTAGATATTTGGCATGTAGCATTGGCTAGTGGACCTCTACCAAGATTGTTCAAATTTAGACCCCCGGGTCAAAATTGACCCCGTGCGGACGGGCACTTAGTTTTTGCATAGGCATATATAGGAAAAACTTTAAAAATCTTTTTCTCTGAAACCACAAGGCCTAGAGCTAAGATATTTGGCATGTAGCATTGTCTAGTGGACCTCTACCAAGATTGTTCAAATTATGACCCCTGGGTCAAAATTGACCCCGGGGGGTCACTTAGTTTGCATAGGAATATATAGGAAAAACTTTAAAAATCTTCTTCTCTGAAACCACAAGGCCTAGAGCTTAGATATTTGCTTGTAGCATTGGCTAGTGGACCTCTACCAAGATTGTTCAAATTATGAACCCCGGATCAAAATTGACCTCGCACGGGGGTCACTTAGTTTTACATAGGCTTATGTAGGAAAAACTTTAAAAATCTTCTTCTCTGAAACCACAAGGCCTAGAGCTTAGATATTTGGCAGGTAGCATTGGCTAGTGGACCTTTACCAAGATTGTTCAAATTATGACCCTCAGATCAAAACTGACCCCGCAGCGGGGGTCACTTAGTTTTTACATAGGCTTGTATAGTAAAAACTTTAAAAATCTTCTTCTTTGAAACCACAAGGCCTAGAGCTTAGATATTTGGCATGTAGCATTGGCTAGTGGACCTCTACCAAGATTGTTCAAATTATGACCCCGGTCAAAATTGACCCTGCACCGGGTACTTAGTTTTACATAGGCTTATATTAGGAAAAACTTTAAAAATCTTTTCTCTGAAACCACAAGGCCTAGAGCTTAGATATTTGGCATGTAGCATTGCCTAGTAGACCTCTTCAAAGTTTGTTCAAATTATGCCCCTGGGGTCAAAATTGACCTTGCCCGGGGGGATCATTTGTTTTACAAAGGTGTATATATGAAAACTTATTTGGTATATAACATTATCTAGTGATCTTCCACCAGGCAAGTGGACTTGTACCAAGGTGAGTGATATAGGGCCATCTTGGCCCTCTCGTTTGTGGTTTGTCCGCTTTTACAAAAGGTACTATTGACAACTTCCATAGCAGGCAAACATAAGTATAAATTCCATTTATTCCATACATTAATTGGTACTTATGTTGCTTAAAATTTCTTCTATGTGCAGTAAATGATTTGGCCATGTCACCTGCGCCCAAAACATTAGTGTCACACCTTGGTTAAGATTTTCGTACCACCCCACTTAATTTCAAAACAATTAGAGGTATTGCTTTGAAACTTAATATACTTATTTATCATCATTACCTCCATCAACAGACAAGAGTGTATAACTCTGTCAAGGTTTTTGACATAGGAAAATTAATACATTAAATATGGGTAAAATCCACTTACTGACTTAAAAAGTGCTTTGAAACTTTGAATGCTTGTGTACATCATTACCCCCATCTGTAGACAAGAGAAGGTAACTCTGTCGAGGATTAAAAAAAATAAGGTCCTTTATCAACTTAGAATGTTTTTAGAAACTTGGTTAAGTTTTTGTACCAGTCCACTTTTTTAATAATGGTTTGAGATATTACTTTGAAAGTTAGAATGCTTGTTAACCATCTGGATTCCCAAACACAGACAGGAGAAGGTAACTCTGTCAAGGATTTCATTTGATATGTGGCCCTGTTGGACTTCATTTAAATTTCAAAATTTTCATTCTTGTCCACTTGTTGACTTTTGCATTTGAGATATTACTTTGACAGTTGGAATACTTATATATCATTGTGACATCTGTCCATAAGCAAGAGAAGATAACCCTATCATGAAAATGTTTCTTGATTTGCACTTAGAAATTCCTAGTTAAAGTCTTGTGTGCAACTGGCACTGTCATGCACATATATCATTAACCACTTGAAGTATTAATTTAAAACTTTGCTGTAGTATTCAGGGATATCAAACAATTAAGTTTGATAACTCTTGACTTAATATCTTGCTACTTGTTGCTCTTGTTTTCTCCTTGGTTGGTACCGACATTTTTTTTGCTAGATCTGAACAAGGGGGGCGTGCTGTCAACTACAGCTGGTTAATTGTTCGATACATGAACCAATTCCTCTGGTCCAGATTTAACCGACAGGTTACCACTTATAATCACTCCCCTGGAACAGGATTGGATTTAAGACACATTCCACTGTATTGCAGAATTTCTATTGTGTTCAGATGCGTACATTTTTGTTTTCAGATTTGGCCGTATTGGCCGTTTGGTATTTAAGGCAGCCATAGATCGTGGTAGTGATATCACTGTGGTGGCTATCAATGACCCTTTCATTGATCTGGACTACATGGTAATTAGAGTTTAAAATTGTTTTAAAATACTGTCATTTGAGAAACTCTGCTCTGGCTAATAACTAAGAAAGAAAACAAAGAATGGTGTTTAAATTTTGCAACTTCCTGAATTAAAAAGTGATCCTTCAGTAAGACCCAATCACTCTGCTTGATATCGGAAGTTGTAGAAGAGCATCGTCTAAGTTGTTTCACAATGGAGAATAAATAAATCAGTATAAATTTTTTTTACAGTATTGTATTGTAGAAAACGATTCAAAACGTTCAGCTCCTTTGTACATAATGGCCACCATACCTTGTAATTAAGTAGGGGTGGGGGAAATATATTGATTTTCCTGGTGCCTGGGAAGCATCAGTATGTAGTGAAGTTTTGCATATAAGAATTTGGGTCAATGTCACAGGGACATTTTTCATGGCGCTTTTCATGGGTTCAATCATTGATCAATTACTGAAAAGCAGTTGGTTCCTGGGTACTATAACTTGGTAGGTTTATTAGCCATATCCAGCGAAAGACTATTGATTTAAGGGTTAAAGGGCACAGGGATGTGTAATTTAAAAAATGTTTCCGATCAGCAATTGTGGAACCGTTGTTTGTAGGATAATTTAATTTTCACCAAACTTGGTGAACATGGTGTCCGATAACCAGCCAAATCATCCTAGGCACTTTTTGATTATGGCACTTTAATTATCCAAAATTGGCCAAATTAGCCTTGTCCGCTTTTACGTCCTACATATTTCGTCAGACCCTCACCAAACTTGGTGAAAATATTTGTGGTCATGCTTTCTAGGCCTAGTTTGGTTACAAGCAAAATCACCCAAGGCTCTTTTTGGTTATGGCCCTTAAAATAACGAAAAGTGATGAAATAAGCCTTGTGCACCCTATACATGTATGTAGTTCAAACAGGTAGCACGAAACCTAGGAACTGCCAGATACTGAGGTATGCTTCTCTGGATGGTTGTGCTGGTACTTTTGTTAACGTTTCAGAGTAGAAAAGTCTTTTGCATAGGTGCTTTGTGATAGTTCACAGCGTCTGTCAATTGTTATTACAACTGAGCATATAAGTTTATTTTCTGGACAATGTATTTTTTTATATATATTTGTAGGTGTACATGTTCAAGTATGACTCCACTCATGGTACGTTCAAAGGAGAAGTGAAGGCTGAGAATGGAAAGCTTGTTGTGAATGGAAAAGCCATTAATGTTCATATGGAGTAGGTATTATACAGATCAAATGTGGTAGAACTAAAGTTAACCTTCACATACATGTACTTGTTATAGAGAGAGGTTGTACTAAAAAAAATTCTGTTTGGTGTTTTTTTAAGAGTTCAAAATATGTATAAATTATAGTGTATGAAAAATGTTTGTTGTTCCAAGCGTTTTAGTACAGCTAGGTTTTATGATGTTAACCATCAATTGTACATCATGTCCATTCTCAACATTTCACTTTAAGCTCGAACACTCTGAAACTGAGTATCAAAATTTTACCAAACTTCACTTGCCTTGACGCATCATTGCACTGACATCTTTCATAAAATGGAAATGCTTCTGATCTAGTGCACAACTGACTGTTAAATGGTGAAAACTTTAGACCCGGTGTCAAGGATACAACTTAATGTCAAAGGTTTGAGTCTTGAATTAGTGTCCGCTCAATATCATCTAAACCGCTTGATGGATTTGAATGAAACTCTAGCCAAATTCACCTCATGAAGATAATGTGCAGAACCCATGATTCTGCTACTGGAAATACAAGTGATGGGTAAAACACTCTTTAATCAATTAAATTTTTTTCAGATAATCAGCTGTTAAATGTCCAGCTTAAAATACGCTGAAAGTAAAAGTTAAAACAGAAACTATTTAGAACAGCTTCGTAATGATTTGATTGAATGATCCTAATTTTATTTGATTTAAGGAAGGACCCAACGAATATTCCTTGGGGAGCTGATAAAGCTGACTATGTTGTAGAGTCCACTGGAATCTTCACTGTCATAGATAAAGCCTCTGTAAGTATTCAGAGTTCATACATTGTAAACATGTGATTGTTACAGTGAAAAATAGCACAAACTATGGACACAATCCTAGTTTCATTATATTATTTTCTCAATTCTATACAGAATAAATCACCTTGTACAAGCTGTGTTGAAAAGATGCAGTGGTCTGTATTTAGATTTGAGAGAAGCAGGCATGACTGCTAGTATAGCCTAAATGAAACATCTACCAATAAATTTGAGTTATGGCCCTTTTCTATATAGAAACTTGGATAAAATTTTCATTCTTGTCCACTTCTGGAGTAGACCATATTACTTTGACAGTTGGACTACTTATGTACCATCATCTAACCTTTCTGTAATTAGGGAAAGATAACTCTGTGAAAATGTTTCTTGATTTGTACTTAAAAATTTTGAGTTAAAGTCTTGTGTGCAACTGGAATTGTCATGCACATATATCAACCACTTAAAGTATTAATCCACAGCTTTTCTGTAGTATTCAGGGATATCAAACATTTAACATCTTGCTATTTTGTTCATACTGATCCTTGTTTTGCCTTATGTGTCAAAGTTTTGTTTTATTGGCAAGCACGAAAAAAGTTGAGCTCACTGTCCTACTGACAGCTCTTGTTATAATGAACATACTTGCCTACTCCCTGATGGATGGAAGTGGGGGATTTAGGGTGACCCTAGTTTAATAAGCTTTTGAAAGTCTTTGTATAGTTATATGTTTTTTACTTTCATAGGCTCATTTGAAAGGAGGAGCAAAGAAGGTTATAATCTCAGCCCCCTCTGCTGATGCTCCCATGTTTGTTATGGGTGTAAATCACGAGCAATATAAACCAGATTTGCAAGTTGTCAGGTAAAATATAGTGTTTTCTGTATTTATAATGCTGTGATTGGCATCTTGCAGTGCAAAAAATATTGATCTCTTTGGGACATCCTTGAAATGGTAGTTCTAGGGCCCTTAATTGTTATTTTCTTCTATATTCTTCAATATGAAAACATCATAATTCTCATTGGCACCTCTGAAAGCCGGTAATTTTACAAAAAATACCCAAAAATACCTAAAAACACGCTATTGAAAAAATACACAAATAATGGTAAAAAGCATTTTCTGACAAACCCCGTATACACAGTTCTATATTATTCACATGGTGTTGAACGTTTTCGACAGGGCGTAAACGTTTAGCTCAAATAATTTAATGACAATTCTTTCTAATATCCATACCCTGTCCTTGGATTTTTGCTGGCAAAGTGCCAGAGTGAGCTATTAGGATCGCATTCTGTCCGGCGTCCGTCTGTCCACCATTTCCTTCAAACGACATCTCCTCTGAAACCACTGGGCCAATGTTGATGAGACTTTGCAGGGATGTTCCTTGCATGAAGCTCTATCAAAGTGTTCAAAGAATCCATTCCATGCAGAACTCTGGTTGCTATGGCAACAAATAGGAAAAACTTTAAAAATCTTCTTCTCTGAAACCACAAGGCCTAGAGCTTAGATATTTGGCATGTAGCATTGTCTAGTGGACCTCTACCAAGATTGTTCAAATTATGACCCCGGGTCAAAATTGACCCGCAGGGGTGAGCGCGTAGTTTTTGCATAGGCATATACAGGAAAAACTTTAAAAATCTTCTCTGAAACCACAAGGCCTAGAGCTAAGATATTTGGCATGTAGCATTGTCTAGTGGACCTCTACCAAGATTGTTCAAATTATGATCCCGGGTCAAATTTGACCCCGCACTGGGGTCACTAGTTTTGCATAGGAATACATGTTATAGGAAAAACTTTAAAAATCTTCTTCTCTGAAACCAGAAGGCCTAGAGCTAAGATATTTAGCATGTAGCATTGGCTAGTGGACCTCTACCAAGATTGTTCAAATTAGAGCCCCGGATCAAAATTGACCCCGCACAGGGGTCACTTAGTTTACATAGGCTTATGTAGGAAAAACTTTAAAAATCTTCTTCTCTGAAACCAAAAGGCCTAGAGCTTAGATATTTGGCATGTAGCATTAGCTGTGAACCTCTTGAAGATGTTCAAATTATACCCTCGGATCAAAATTGACCCCGGGGGGGTCACTTAGTTTACATAGGCTTCTATAGTAAAAACTTTAAAAATCTTCTTCTTTGAAACCACAAGGCCTAGAGCTAAGATATTTGGCATGTAGCATTGGCTAGTGGACCTCTACCAAGATTGTTCAAATTATGACACCTGGGTCAAAATTGACCCCGCACCGGGGGTCACTTAGTTTTACATAGGCTTATATAGGGAAAACTTTAAAGGTCCAATACTAAGGAACGCGAAAATTCAAATATATTTTAAAAAGCACATAAATAAAGTTATTTTTGATAAAAAATTAAAAGTTGGTATGTAGAAATTCAAAATAAAGACAGTACAGTACAAAATTTTCTATGCATTATAAAAAGAAAGTTAAAAAGACCTGGGTGGTCATTTTGTCGATTCACTGAGATTTCAACATAATACACATACTTTTCTTCGTGTTCCAAATACTTTTTGTAAGTTATAACACGCCAATCTTCATTATTTAGTGCCTTGCATAAGATAGTGTACTTGCCATTGAAATATCTGTCACTTAATTTTTGCTTAGTAGTGGACCTTTAAAAATCTTTTTCTCTGAAACCACAAGGCCTAGAGCTTAGATATTTGGCATGTAGCATTGCCTAGTAGACCTCTTCAAAGTTTGTTCAAATTTGCCCCTGGGGTCAAAATTGACCTTGCCCGGGGGATCATCTGTTTTACAAAAGGCGTATATAGGAAAACTTATTTGGTATATAACATTATCTAGTGATCTTCCACCAGGCAAGTGGACTTGTACCAAGGTGAGCGATATAGGGCCATCTTGGCCCTCTTGTTTTTAAATTAGGCTCAGAATGGGGTAAAGCACTTTTCTAAAATATACAGTCTAACCTGCCCTAACAGTCACCTTGATTCGGCGGTCACCTCCAGTAAATGGTCACTCTTGGATGCCCCCAACGAAAATCTTTCTATATTACAATTTGATTAAACGGTCACCTGTCGCCAGCGGCCAGTCTTAGTGCCTCCAAATCGCTTGAAGACTGCTAAAATTGGACTTATTTCAACAGTCACATGTCATCCGAATCAAGTGAAATTTTAACACAATAGACAGAAATCGCGAAATACACCCCCCTAGGGCAGCGGCCAGTCTTAGTGCCTCCTGATCACTGAATGACTGCTAAAATGGGACAGATTTAAACAGCCACTTGTCATCCGAATCAAGTGTGAAATTTTTTAAAACAATTGATGGAAGTCGCGAAAAACACCCCCGAAGGCAAACGCTGCTTCACGAAACTGTTATGTTTCATGAATATCGTAATTTTCATAAAACGGGCTGCGAATCAAAGCCTATTGGTGCCGATAGTTGTTAAAAAGTTTGTTGTTGATGAATCAAAATTGAAGGAACATTATTTAAAATCCACCTAAATAGCTACCAATTATCGATAATTAGCAGTACAAACTAACTTTGAATTTGATCAATTAATCTGACAGGATTTTTTAATCGTATTGTCATTTCTGCACCTTAGAAATACACAATAAAAGTGTCGGCTAATCTGACTGTCACCATGGTAAAAGGTATAAAATTATCACAGGTAACGAGCATACAACGATTCGTTTTACTGGATACCAAAAATGGATGTTTCGCTATAGCCCAGAGCATGTCGTCTGCTCGAACATAATATTGGCAAACAAAATGACTTTTTTAAAATTTGATTAGTTACTGTTTTATTTATGAAATTAAAAAAAGAAACGGCAATAACTTTTTTTCCTAGTGCATACAGTTTGCTTATACTATTTAGTGAGTTTGTGAATAGAAGGGGTGGGTGAGGTATTTGTATAGACTGTCAAAAGTCAAAGTAATTATGATCCTTCGTTAAGTGGTCACCTTGCTTAAATGGTCAATTTGGCCGTTTCCCTTGACTGACCGCTTAGGTCAGGTTAGACTATTCTATATAGAAGTTTTCTGAAATTTATAGTGCTTATGTAGTTAAACTTACAGCAAGTGAGTTAATCATTACTGTTAGCTGCAGAAAAAATAATTACCCCTTAGAGATGAGGCCCAAATTTGGTGGGGAAATTTAAAATACTCATTTTAATGCCCTTGTATGTGGGCATATTCAGTCTGTTTGTCCATCTGTGCGTCTGTCCCTACATTTTTTCTTGTCCAAATTGTAACTTTGTCATGCTTTGAAGGATTTTTAAAAAATTAAAAAAAAACAAACCAAAATATTCAGCACATCAAGACAATGTGTCATATGCAATACCCACGTCCAAGGTCACAGTTTAAAAGTAGAATCTTGTATATATGCACACATTCCTGTGGGAACTGTAACTTTGTCATGCATTGAAGGATTTTAAAGTAACTTCGCAAAAATGTTCAGCACATCCACATGTCATGTGCAAGACCCACAAACCAAGCTCAAAAGTCAAGGTCACACTTAGAATTTAAAGGTAATGGAATCCTGTTGATTTGCACACATTCGTGTCAGGACCATTACTTGTCATGTATTGAACGATTTCAAAATAACTTTGCACAAATGTTCAGCACATCCAGGGTCATGTTGGGGCCAAAATTTTTTAAGGATGGCCTTGTTAAATTGTAATTTTGCCCAAAAAGGAACTTTTTGAAGGTTTACAGAATCACCCAGTGGATATATTGTAGTTAAAGTCTTTAATAATGCTGCAGAGTTTTGAGGGGTACGTTTAATCACCAAGTAAATGAGTCAGTGTGTCTGTCCATCTCTCTGGCAGATCATTGAACAAGTTTTTAAATGAGAATAGGAATGAATTTATGTGATTATTATTACAACCCAAGTGATAATTTCAATAAATTTGTATGTAAACGATAGATTGCATTAAATCATGTTCTTGAAAGATGCTAACTGTATATGTTATTTTCACAGCAATGCATCCTGTACAACAAATTGTCTAGCTCCCTTGGCTAAAGTGATCAATGATAAGTTTGGTATTAAGGAAGGACTGATGACCACTGTCCATGCATACACTGCTACACAGAAAGTTGTAGATGCACCAAGTAATAAAGACTGGCGTGGAGGCAGGACAGCTGCTCAAAATGTAATTCCTTCTTCAACAGGTGCTGCTAAAGCTGTGGGTAAAGTCATCCCAGATCTTAATGGGTAAGTTTTTAAAGTAAGAAGTTCATACAATGTAGAACCTAGATGTACAATGTGTCACATGTAATAGGATGAATCTATGCTTTCATTTTAACAGTTACAAAAATAGATATACAGTTTACTATGCTAGGTTTAAATTTCATGAAGGGGAGTATGTTATAAGAAAAACTTTTAAAATCTTCTTGTTGTGACTGCGAGAAGGGCAGTGGTACTTCTTGGGCATGTGGCATTGCCTAATGGACCTCTACCAAGATTGTTCAAATTATGACCCCCTGGTTGAAATTGACCCTGCACGGGTAAACAAATAAACATTTATGACTTCACCCAAGGAATGATTGAATTACTTTATTACCATATTATAATCAAGTTTGTATAATTCAAAGTGTTATTTTGTAAAAGTTATTCACTATTAATGTATTGCAATATGTATGCAATTTATCTCGATACAATGTTCTGGCAATACCCATCCCTACTGACAGATCATGATTGGTGGCACCTGCCATAAATGTTGAGGAAACATGTAAAAGGGGAACCACATCATCTGTAATTTTGGAGGTTTGTTAAATGCAAATATATGTTTATTTCAGAAAGTTGACAGGTATGGCATTCCGTGTACCAGTACCAGATGTGTCTGTAGTTGATCTGACCTGTGTATTGAACAAAGAGGTGAGATCACGCGATACTTTACAGTAAATTTGTAAAGGTTCACTTCACTTCATTTTAGCTCTATTCATGGAGAGCTATCAGGCGGGCGTTGCTCTTTGGTTAAAGTTTTGCCTGCTAAGTACTATCATGCACATATCTCAGAACCACTTATGGTATGACTGAAACTTGTTCATGTCTTTAGGGGTGTCATACAATCAAGTCAGATAACTCTTGTATAAATTTAGTACAAATTATGGCCCTTGTTTGACTTTGAAAATTTGGTTAAAGTTTTGCCTGCTAGGTACTATCATGCATATATTTCAGTAACCACTTATGATATTGACTTGAAACTTTGTAAATGTCTTTAGGGTGTCACGCAGTCAAGTCAGATAACTCTTGTATAAATTTAGTGCAAATTATGGCCCTTGTTTGTCTTTGAAAATTTGGTTGAAGTTTTGCTTGCTAAGTACTATCATGCACATATCTCAGTAACCACTTATGATATTGACTTGAAACTTTGTTCATGTCTTTAGGGGTGTCATACAATCAAGTTAGATGACTCTTGTTTAAATTTAGTACAAATTATGGCCGTTGTTTGACTTTGAAAATTTGGTTAAAGTTCTGCCTGCTAGGTACTATCATGCACATATCTCAGTAACCACTTACGATGTTGACTTGAAACTTTGTTCATGTCTTTAGGGGTGTCATACAATCAAGTCAGATAACTCTTGTATAAATTTAATACAAATTATGGCCCTTGTTTGACTTTGAAAATTTGGTTAAAGTTTTGCCTGCTAAGTACTATCATGCACATATCTCAGTAACCACATATGATATTGACTTGAAACTTTGTTAATGTCTTAAGGGGTGTCACACAGTCAAGACAATAACTCTTGTTCAAATTTAGTGCAAATTATGGCCCTTGTTTGACTTTAAAAATTTGGTTAAAGTTTTGCATGCAAGGTACTATGATGCACATATCTTAGTAACCACTTACTGTAGTTATATCAAACTAAGCAATAGTGTTCAGGGTACATTTTGTATCAAACAATTAATTTACCAAAAATTAAATATATAGTGATAGATTTTGACTTTTTAGATTCAACTTTCCTAGTTTATACTTAATAGTTAGCAGAATTTTGTTTTGCTATTATACTGATAAAGTTTTGTTTTATTAGCAAACACCCACAATAGTCGAGCTTGCTGTCTTATGGACAGCTCTTGTTACTATTACATAATGTCATTAATGATTGCATAATTTGTGGCACTGGTGAAGGCAATAAGCACATGAGGAAGATTATAATGTAACAGTGAAATACTGCAGCTAAAAGGAAATATGAAAGAAATTAAACTTAATCTAGACCAAATAAACTAAACTCATTTCATAATTCAGCCAGATTAGAAATTGAGCAGGTTAACGGATAAAAGGTGATCAGAGAAAAGGGACTTCACTTAACATGTCCTTCTCCATTACAGGCCAGTTATGATGAGATAAAGGCGGCAGTGAAGGAGGCAAGTGAAGGCTCCATGAAGGGTATACTAGGATATACAGAAGACCAAGTAGTCTCCTCAGATTTCATTGGCGATTCACGCAGTAGCATTTTTGATGCTAAGGCTGGCATTGCTTTGAACAAGAACTTCGTGAAACTGGTATCATGGTATGTCATCAGTTTTTACTTTGACCTTTCAAAGAAAATGGGAGCTATAATACGCTAGTCAGCATTGCATCACACATCACTTTGAGCTATTAGGACAAGCTATCATCCATCCGTCCACCTTTTTCTTCAAACAACATCTCCTCTGCAACCACTTTGTCAATGGAGGCTTTAGAGCTTATGTTTTTGGCATGTAGTGTTGCCTAGTGGACCTTTACCAAGATTATTCTAATCACCTGGTCAAAATTGACCCTGTCATTTGATTTCACATCAGGCTTATATAGGAAAATCTCCCAAAAATCTTTTTGTCTAAAACCAGAAGACTGAATGCTTAGATAATTTTGAATGTAGCAACTTTCTTAGGTAAGTGCACAGGTACTTGGTTGAGAAATATTTGTCTCATCATGGCCATCTTGTTTGATAAAAAAAAAGAAGTATGTAATCCTATACATGATGGTCATTTGGGCAGACTCATTAGTTGGTGTGTCGTTACTGTAACTCTACATTGTAAACTGAATTCTTTTTGTTTACCAAATTTCGGTTAAATTGTTGTAATGGTTACTGAATATTGACAAACTATTCTCTCTGGTATACCGTTTGGTTAGTTTGATTTTTGGTGATTGGGGTAGGGGTATAAAATTCCATATATCTTTTTAATCTTTTAAAATTTGAATATGAATCATTAAAAGTATACAGCTCATTGAAATAATAATTCTCTTGGTCTTTGAAAAAGCTTACAAATGATTAGGAGTTGAAAACTTTAAAATCAAAACTAATTCTTTCATTTCAGGTATGACAATGAGTATGGGTACAGCTGTCGTGTTCTTGATCTGATCAAATACATGGACAGCAAAAAGTAAACCCTAACTCCCTAGGGGACTTCCATCACATAACAAAATGCAAGCAGGCACCAAGATGTGTGATGTAGAATAGACATTGACCACTGCATTATATACAATGTGCTATCAAACAAGTATCATCTGTAGTATAACAAAAAATATGCATTTGAATTTTAAACAAGGGGCATAATAATACTAACTTGAGATTTTTTTCTTGTTTTTTTTTTAAAGTGTAAATTGATCTGTCTATAGTTCCTTTAAAGAAAGTATGGTGAACTTTTCCCAAAGTAACTTGTGTATAAAGAAAATAATTACGTTTGAATATAGATGTTAAAACAGTTTTTGTTACCTTTTATCATACACCTTTGTTGTTGTAGAATGGTGTTATTTAAACTACTTATTTTAAGTTTTTATATGTATGTTGTTTTGAGTGTTTTAGAGTCCTCATCAGAGTTTTAAAAAGTTGAAGTGCTTTAAAATACAGATGTTCTCACCTGTGTTATAGAGCAGTGCAGCATTTTAAAACCAGGTGTGCTCTTCCCAAGCCAGGTTATAGTGCTAAAAATAACCACTTTTGGTTACTGTCCTATAGTATCTTGACAGATTACAGGGTTATGAAATATTTTCCCTAGTTTGTCGGGTACATGGACATTTTATGTATTGTTATGTCTTCAGTACTTTGATAAACAGACTCTTTTAATAGCTGAATTGTTTTCTTAATTGCTTGAAAGACTTGTTGCATGTTCCTGACTTGCAATATGACAAAATAGATGTGTAATTGCAGTCTTGAAAAGGAAGATAAATGGTTTTGTGATAACTAATTACTAAGTGCCATATTGTTTAGATAGTAAAGGTATATCCTACAAGTTGCAAGTTCAAACCTCAAAGGGGCAAAACCATCAGTCATCACACAACACCCATGCTGGTCTCCCAGGTACCAGTCTAGTGTGTTGAGTTGATCAGCTTCAAATGTATTTCAGAGTAAATTACACAAAGCTCAACTGCAGTCAGTATGTTGAAAATTCAGCTTTTCAAAGATTACTGTTGTCAATTGAATGAATGCGAAAGTATGAACATATTTAAAATAACCTTTTAATAACTTTCAGAGTTAATAGAGAAAATAATGTACACGCAACTTCTGTCTAGAGTAAATGCGAATAACTGAGTTGTATCGTCTTTAACTTCATTAGTATGGTAAAATTAAATTAAAAACGTGTATATTTGTTGGTTGTTTTTTTGTTGAGTTTATATTAGGGGTGTAATGATACACTCTCATGACAATATGATACGTATCACAATATGTAAAATTTACGATACAATATTTTTGATACCGTACAATTATACATCGTTAAATATGCTGAAAATTATAATTCAGTGCTAAAACTTCAGCACTGTCATCCTGTGCATGTTTATTTTCACTTTTTGAAATTGAACCAAGTCTTGATTTGGTTTGTATTACCATGCTGGTAATTCATGGACCCTTCAAAGGTCATATTGGTTATAGTAAGAAGATGCTAAAAGCACAGTGGGCTTTAAAATATATAAGAAAAAACTTTACCAAGTATTTCGTTTTGACAAAACAAATTCAGATAACAACCCAAAGGGGCATTTTTATTTTTGACTAGGATGTAAAAACAAATTTTTAGATTTCCTTCATATTCAAGTGAATGAAACTGTTATACAGATTGTTATTTTTGGGTTATAAACTACGGCAATGTTATTAATCTAAAAGTATAAATCACTGATTAATGTTTTATTTAAAACTTTGATGGTTGCTTTGAATGGTAATATCACTTTAAGATTCAATGATCATCGTACTGTTCTATACCCTTTTATACATTGAAATAACGTATACAGTTTAAATTCTCATCAAGTAATTAATTTTATTTTGTAATTAATTGACTAGAAAAGAGTTACTTCTGTGAAAATGTTTTAAGTTCATCTGAGAAAAGCCTTTTAAGTCCAGTCAATGTAGTGAAGAGCCTTCAAGATGAGAATAGGTGTTGTATCGTGTTGTAATTCACATGCATGTGTGATAACAGTATTGTACTACTTGGTGGTACTGTGGTACGGGTATCCAGTATCATCATTGCACCCCTACTTAATATATATTCTCGACTGTGTTCATCATTTGATATGGTTGATTGGATTATAACAGGCCAGGATTTGTGGGCCCAATGCCTCTGGAGAGTGAGACTGCTAGTGAACTAGGACATGCATTTATTTGGCAGTTTGTCAAAGGATGGGAGTCTCTCTAGGTAAATTACTCGCCTTTAAATAACTGAAATGATGTCAAAACAGGCATTGAACTCCCTTCACCCTGAAAACAAAAAATTGGCGCTTTGTTGGAGGATACTGAATGTGATGCCTGTGTTTGCCAGGCAAGAACGTTTAACCAGACCCTGTAATAGATACAAATCAAGCCAGTATCCACTGTTGCTGATAAAGAGCTTTTCATAATAAAGCCCCCATATCTTAAAGAGTATTGTTGTATAATGAACAAATATATGGAACTCTACACAACTAGTATTACATGTATTGTGCAGCTAGTTTGGTTCTCTGTGATTGATAGGATGGATCCAGGTTGTAGTGTATTGATATGCAGGCCGATTTGAATCCGCACTGGTCACAAATACCTTAAATATGGGACTTGTAAGGATTTAAAACCACTTGATCTGATGTTTCATACAGTATAAGCAAAAGGGAATATAGGACTTCAGTGGGTACAGGTTTCGATCCGCACCCAAGCCACGACAGAAGTGTCTTTACGCAAGATATAAATAACGCTACATTGTGTCTTTCATTTAAGTTGATTTCATCTTGAGCGAGAAGAGCAATTAATCTAAGTTGTAAGAGCGTGTTTCACAATCCAGATTAAAGAAACTTATATAAATAAATAAAAACCGTTATTGTCTTCTTAATCATGCAAAGCAATGTGTTCATATGAAAGGGTTTTTCAATTTTTCAAAGTTACTAAAGGGTGCTCTTGCTTTGATCATAACATCTTGATCAAGTAATTTTGTTTAAAAGTATTTAACTCCTTAAAACTGTTGAGAATACGTAACATGGCCGCTTTTAGATTCACACATACAATAATTGGCTTCCATTTAAATGTGCTGTATTTCCTAATTTCAAGTGGAATGGGGTAGGGTATTAAATACTTTTCACTCGTTGTTGAAGCCAAAAAGTATGGAATCGACTGGTTTGTATAATTTATCTACCAGGTTTAGAAAACCTTTTCATGACTAATTATCCTGGTCCAGTTTTGACAGAGTTTAGAAAACTTACAGTGACAGTAAGATTTTAGCATAGTTTTTATCGCACGATGAAGTTTATGTTAAATTGAAGTACAAGTTCCAGTACCAGTCCAGAGACAAACTGGAAAGCATTTTAGCTGGGACATGCCACATATAAAGGGAAACCCAGTCTACTATATGAAACTGCATCAAGTCCGCGTTCATTACAACCACAAACTTAGAAAAATTATGATAGATTTTCTAAACAGTTCTGAAATAGTAGCAGATTTTGAGAAAATTTCAAATAAACATTTTGACAGAATACCTCTACATTATGTAATCTACATTATTTTGAACTGTTCAGATTTCAAACACAGCCAATGGACGTGGTCTATATTATTTGAAAATTATCACTATTTTTTAGTTGAAAATATTTTGATAAAATTAAAAAATTTAAACCTGTTGGCTCAATTAACATGACACCAATGATGCGATAACTTCGACTGTTGACGTTGGCGTATTTATAACTAAAGAATCAAATCAAACCTTTTCCATGTGCATTATTTGTCATTGGTAAAGTCGAATTTTGATTGGTATTAAAATCACTTGATTGATACTTAGCGTCATGTTAATTAATCTAGCACTATTGGTGGTATTTATTCAAATTCTTGCGATCATGATCAGCCTGCAAACTTGAACATACTGATCATGATCTGCACTGGTAGCTCTTGGTAAATTTTCACCAAGCACCCCTTTAAACAAATCCTGGTGTTGTCAAAATTTCACACTGAACTAAACTTTAGTCCATTACGAAATATAACGGGGCTACTTGATTTATCTGCAATCTGTACAGAAACATTCTTTATTTGAACTGATAATTGGATAAAACATATGCTATATTTATTTCAAAGCTAGCTAACAAAGTCAATATATATTTATAGTAGAGTGTTTATGTCTCTTTATACAACAGTGATCTGTAAAAATGAGTGTACAAAAGTATCAAAGACACAAAACATGTAAAAAAAACCAACATAATTAATATCAAGAAGAATATGTAAACATTAGGGATGTCGCTCACCTGTGTGACACTGCTCATCAAGAAAAATAGGCTGATTTTCATGATGGATTTGATGCGAAATGTGACCGCTATTGCATACACAAGGATTTCTATGATTTGACCCGGTGACCTAGTTTTTGATGAGTGGACACATTTTCGAACTCTACGCACATTTCATCAACACACTCATTCAGACCTGAGATTCATGAAGATCAAATGACAGTGCAGACTCTTGCATACACTGTCTTTGAAAGACATTGTGTATGCAAGTCTGCACTGTCGTTTGAAAGTTTCTTTGATTTTACATGGTGACCTAGTTTTTGTGTTGCCCTTTTCGGTCTGTCAGTCCGTCCGCCACATAAACTTCACGTTGGCTAAAACTTTGCCAGTTCTTAAGATTTCTTCATCAAACTGGATGTATTGTTTATGACACAAGGATTTTGATGCTGCCCATTTTTGTACTTAGATTTATGCTATTACTTTGCCATTTTTAAAGATTTCTTCATCAAACTTTCAAATTGTAATGCTTGTAACAAAGGGGTTGTGATGCTGCCAAAAGTGTAGGACAAAGTCATATTTTACAGAGTTATGCCCCTTTTTGTACTTTGATTTTGTCACCAAAAATTTTACGTTGGCTAAAACTTTGCCAGTTCTTAAGATTTCTTCATCAAAATTTACAGTTGTATTGTTTATGACAAAAGGGTCGTGATGCTGCCAAATTCTGTAGGTCAAGGGCATACTTGACAGAGTTATGTCCCCTTTTTTTACTTAGATTTTGTCACGAATTTATTGGTTATTCTGACAAAGCGTAAAAGTTTAAAGTCTAGTTTAAATGAGATGACGCATTTTCTACCTAGATTTCATCAATGGACTCATTCTGACGAAGTTCATGAAGATCAAATGAAAATTGCAGCCTCCGTTTACACAAGATCTTTCTATGATTTGAAGTGACCCAGTTTTTTTTATCTCAGAAGACCCATATTCGAACTCGACCTACATTTGACCAGGATACAGTTTCAGACTAAGTTTCATGAAGATCCAGTGAAAAATGCAGCCTTTATTGCATACACAAATTAGATGAAAGAGACAGACATTAAGCAATCACAATAGCTCACCTTGAGCACTTCATGTTCAGTTGAGCTAAAATACATTATTTGATTATTATATATATGCAACTAGAATGCCGAGGTGATTGTCAGAAAAAAGAACAAAAATAAAATCTACAATTGCACTCGTGTCAAAAAATGCAATTTAACAGGATTCCGCCATTAGCCTTTTCAAAAGGTAATTTATCTTTACTTTTTTTCTTTGCTTACATTTCTATAACCAAATAAATAAAACTATAAGTCAACAGCAAAAACATGTAAAAAAAAGGTTTTGATATTTGTGTTACAACATCAACATTCATAGGTTCAAAGATCTACATGAATTTGAGCAAATATGTTATTTAAAAATACCTAGACCATAATACAAATGTCTTGTACTACAGTAGTTAAATAATTTCTTGAAAGTAAGTACATGTATAAATTTAAATACCACAGGCTGATGGTTGAGATCATCATGTATAAGTTAGAACCAGGATACATTAGGCAATTTTATTCACTGCCATGAAACTGTGTCTGTCTTTTGATGCTAAGCCTATCTAGGTTTATCACAAAATTTATTGCTGTCTGGAATGTAGAAAGGTAGTGTCTCCTCCATGCACACTCGCATAGCAAGAAAAACAAGTGTGAGAGAAATAAAAATGCAACTCCCACTCTAACTGAATTGACACAATGCCACTGACAATCGCGTCTAATGTACTCTACCGGAAAACGCATTACCGAAACCTTCGTAACAATAACCGACACATATTTCTTCTGGTGCGTATTAAACATAATTGAAGACGACTGTAGAGCAGGTCTCCGAAGTCACGTCTGCATTCACTACTCATCTTACCTGAAGGTGTTTAGTTCATGTACCCTTTAATAATACTCACTTTACTAGATTTTAATAGATTCATTATCTTTTACTATAGCTGGACTTTTTTGTACTTCTTTTTCTTCTCCAGAATAAGAAAACTAGTCCACCGACACAGGTAAATGGTACAGCACTAACGAAAAATAGTTCTGTGTATGTCCAAGGCTGCTCTGGAAAATATTCTAGATACTCTTCTTGTTGCCTGGAGATTCTGGGAACTAAATATTTCTCCGATTTAAATGAAATTTGGTATACTCTGTCTAAAATAATACTTAAAGCCGATTGGTCGTATCTATGACAACCTGTAGTCTTTGGACTACGCATTTCAAAGCATCCGCTGTACCTGGATTTTGGCGGGGCTATGCACGCGCTGTTCAACGCACATTTCAGCCATGGTTTCATTATAGCAGACCATGTTATGTTTGTTCTATAGAAAACCATTGTTGAAACGTCAATTAAGGCAGACTCCATGTAGCAGCATCTCGGTTCCTTGAGGTGCTGGAACATTTTCATATCGGTGAAAGCGATAGTTCCAGCAAAGTGATCGGGCTGCCACAAGAAGAAATCACGAGTCCCTCTATACATCAGCTGTTTGAGATCGGATGGTTGAGTAAACAACATGTCTGGATTCATCCACAACACTGAACCATATTCCTCTATAATGGTCTGCAACAAAAGATAACAAATTTATCAACAGGTGTGACTTTGGCAGGATCAGAAGAAAGAACAGTTAAACAAATGACAAATGCATGAAATCGTTAATTCACCACAAAGTAAATCTATGCGAATTTGTAAATCGCTGATCAAAATGTACATTAACGGTAACAGACAAACAGGCGTTCATTCCGGCACTAACATTTTGTTTTATACATAAATTTATGTTTCTATTACTATATACACTTAGAATAATTTCGCGTTGACCCCACGATATTGCCCAGAACTACAGATATATTGTAGTAGTCAGACATGAAATATATTGTGCAGAATTGCATGTCCATCTATTGTAACATTGACGTTATATGATAGTATGCCTGACAACAACAACAACATACGACAGCTTTTCCACAGCGTTTTACCATCTATACAGGTAACAGGTAGGTAAACGGTAGAAAAAACCTACATGATTATATTGTAAGACTCAAAGTACCTAACATTTGTAAAAAGAAGACTAAATCATACCTGTATAATGATAGGCCTGTAAGCAAATGTAGAAATGTCGGCAACATGATTGGGGTAAGCACTGGTCCTGAATTCCCGAACGTCACAATCGCAATGCTCTATAATCTGAAACAAAGAAACATGATAAATGATTTTATCTCTTGATACAATTTAAAATATTTCGCTAGAACCATCGCCAGTATTTTACCCAGTGTTCTCAAACTGTAAATAAATGTACTAGTTATTAAAATACAGATTGAAAAATAACTCGAAGTAATGCTATATAACGATCCGTGACAGACAGAACATTATCTTCGTCACACTAATGATCAGAAATTACGACTCGACACCTAATAAAGAAACTGGGGGAAGGGAGGGGTGTGGTGACTTTTGGAGGGTATAGTCAGGCCCAGTTGTTCAAAGGGTGACTGGTTCTAATAAATGTCTAATTTAAAAGTTATTTTATGAATATGTTCTCTCAACAAGAAAAACGGCAAATCATTGACAATAATACCTGGTAATTATTTACTCAAATATGTATGAAACTTCTACCACTGCTGGCGTTGTCTGCGGTAACACTTTCTAATCAGAATTATTATTATAGATTTGTACTGTCTAGCATTTATTTTGGTGATAGAAACCACAGTAAATACTTAAATAATTAATTCTAAATAAGTCTACATACCAGTTCTAACTCTTTACTGTACAAGCCGATATTGTAGATGATAAATTTTGTCTGTTTGAAAACTGGTTTGATTACTTCTTTCCATTGACGAATCAATGATTGGACATTGTAAAAGTCTGATGTGGATACTGCTGTCACAATGTTCGGGATATCTGTTAGTTCTTTGGGTGACTGTGTCCCTTTAAACCCGCTCGTATATGTCTCTGGACCAAGTCTCATCAGATATGGACCCGCTTCACCTTTAGGGTAAGTTTCCATGAAGTTTAGGCTGTCTTGCATTGTTCCACCGAAATTACTACAACAGCCTATCTTTTCTAAACTTTCGTCGTCAAAAGTCATGTATAGTGTGCCATACTGAAAACCTTTGAAAGCCAAGAATCCCATTAAAATCCAAAAGCAGAGCGAAGCAAACATCATGTATCCTGATATCTGGAACTGTGAACCAATTCCTAGACCCATATTAGGTGTCCTTCTGGGTGCAGCCGCCGTCTGGTACAGTGGCAATGCACCACCTTTATTGTAACGATCCATCGCTTCACTTTTCAACTGTTAACTGTAACAAAAAAAATCAACGGTGCACGTAAATTCTTTAGCTACATGTACTCTATGTAAAGGGAGACCGGAGTGGCTCAGTTTGTCACACACCCAGAATAATTATAAGACCAATTAAAAAACATTACGAAAACACACGGACATAAAATTCTCTAAAAAACTCACTACATTTAAAAGACTTTATGTTCCAAAACAGTTAGTCTTTCATTTGTTAGGGTCATCGGCATATTAATATGTAAGAATGGAAAAGCTCCCCCATATTATCCACAAGCATTTGAGTACATCTAAACTAAGTAACCTTACAAAATGTGTTGTCGCTATTCTAAAATTCAAATAAATATTTTTTCAGAATCAGCGGTTTGAATATGCTACAGTTAAGCTGTTGATGAAAATTTTGACAATATATTTGTTTATCAATTGTGAAGTCCTCTGCATGAACTGTTTATTAACAAAATCATCATTAGCTGTCAAAGACCTTTGATCATGGAATGATTTTCCGGCTCTATTTTGTCTTATTTACATGTAGTGACTTAAGTACCCGGTCAAACTAAATATTTGACCCCAGCCCCTGAAAGTCTGGCGAAAAACCATACGAGCAATTTAATTATGCATAAATGTAGAAAACGAATAACAACTTTTATGTATTTTCGAGACTAAATTAAGACTGTGTTAAGAGCGTGGTTGTACTACTTTCAACAATTATTGGAATCTAATAAAATAACCGATCAAAAGTATAATTTTATTTTTACTTGATTGAATTAAAAATCACTCACCTTGGTCTTTTAACTCTTTACTGTGTCCAAATCAGGTCCAAAACAATAAGCATGTGACTGTAATACAAAATGCCGGCTAGGTCAAGTTTTGACACGAGAGTTATCTCATCCGTGAAGCGTAGTGCTAAAACAGAGCATAACATGTGCATTCTTCCTTGTTTGTCACCTTGGTGATGTAAACAAGACCTGACATGTTACTAAAAATAGAGTTATGCTAATTATCTGTTGGCGCCCTCTACTGGACAGGTAGCTGCGAAACAGTGATTCCTAAGCGTTATTTTTTGGGGGGCACATATTATTCAATGAGTTCCTTCATAAATAAAATAATGTACTATGATTTGAATAAACAAATATAATGAGAAAGATCTACTATATTTTAATGTAGAGTGCGAAGTTACTTGAAGAAGGTTTAAGTATTTTAAATAGCAGCTCTTTCTACACATCCTCGATAGTATAGTGGTAAGTATCCCCGCCTGTCACGCGGGAGACCGGGGTTCAATTCCCCGTCGGGGAGGAAATTTTTTTCTCAATCAAATTTTGTTCAGGTCGTGTTTTGCACCCAAAAACTATGTACATAGGATGAACCCCTTCTAGTTCATGTTTTAACCTCTCAAAATACACTGTATATAAGTTGTTCACAAAGCTATAGCGAATGCACTTTTTCAAAAATAAGCAATTATAAACCAACCGCCAGTTTGAAATCGGGGTAATACAATTTAAATAGTAAAGGTAAATTTCTTGAATCAAATTTAAGCCGAAAAGTTTGCTTGAATCACAGATGCATGGGGTATGGACTCGCCACCCAATCTAATGCTGGTCCCATGTTGTACCGGACATATACAATGTATTTATAATACCGCAGAGAAATTTGATAGATTCTGATTGGTCAAGAGCCCCTGTATATGAGACCGTATACACCGTGAGCAATCCCGTATATACCGTCTCCCATTTGGAGCCTCATCGGTTTTACCTTTTCTGATTGGCTAGAGAAACTCTGTAAACATTGTTTACATTCAAAACAAAATGGCCGCCGTTCCACCGATTCATTTTTTTCAGCGACGTTTGTAAGCACTGCACATGTCGTTTGGAAAAATAAATCAAATTCATAGACATTAAAACTTACATTGATGCTATTTTTACCTTCGTTTCTCCCGAGTCAAAACGGGTTACGGATATGAAATCTCATTTCAGTCGATCAAGTTCACTATGAACATGAATCCTAGTGGCAGTGGAACATTGTTTTTTGAAAATGAAAACACTGTCATTGACACTAATAAGTACTCTTCGAATTAATGGTATTCCTTTCTGCAACTAACGGCTGCTGACAGGACATTCATGTACAAATTCAACCCCTGGAATGACGAAATAAAATACCGCCAGATCAGAGGAAAATCTGAAAACAAATGTCCTTTTCTATCCTGTTAATGCATCACTACTGTAGTCCGTTTCACTTGTCTTGAAATAATGTGAAGTCCTACTCCAATAAAACGCTGTTTATCCTTATTTTGTGTCACATCAATAACTCAAAGCCGAAGTAATAAATTAAAAAAGAAATCTGTGTTTATCCAGTCCACACGCTACAAAAATGTCTGCCAAAACATTACTGTCTCGGTGACGTAGACTTGAACTGATGACGTAATAGATTCGAAATGGGACCTGTTAAACGGAAATTAATTATTATGTGACTGCAAATAATAGAAAATGCCATGCCATACTTTGCTCTCGGGTCGAAAACACCGTAAGCCACAGGATTATTTTTCTTTCTATTGAATTACTGAGAAAAAACTAAGATCGGCTGATTACGAGCGCCGTACGGAATCATACGAAGGTAAAGGAATTGGGGGCTCCCATGGGTATCGGCTTTTGTCATTTATAAATATAACAGCAATATTTCGACAATTTTGTTGACAATTCAGGTAGTTATCTTGTCTTTCAAACAAATCGGCGGTATATAAATTCGTTATACAGATTCTTGACGGTGTATACGGACTCGTATAGCCTGTTCGTGCCGATATAAACCCTCGCCTAACGGCTCGGGCTAATATCGGCACGAACAGGCTATACGAGTCCGTATACACCGTCAAGAATCTGTATAACTAATATTATATACACTGTCACTATTAACATTTGATCAGTAGGTAAGTAGAATAAGGAGTTGGATCTGTAATTGGTCAGCTAACATACATTTGTAGGATGCATTTAAGCTACTGTAGTGAGCAGGAGTGCCAAGGAAAGGGAGGGGCGAGGATCAGGTCTAAGGGGGCGAGTACCAGACCCCAATCAACTGTGGCTTGAACAATTGCTTTTCAGAAACCGCATGATTTTTTGGGGAACATGTTGTTTGACGATTTCTTGATAACTCATGTGAAAAGTTTGCTAGCTTGTTCGTGTTTACGCAGAATTTTTGATATCTAACTAACCAACGTGGCAAAGGCCAGGTAGGCTTTGATCGATTATTATTATTATTAAACTGTGTTAGTAATTTCTATATTTAGTGTTACCGTTATCAATGCGAGGAGGGGCGTATCCTGATCATGAAAAAATAAACGATTTACTTTATCTAAGGAAATTTTTGTAAGCAAATCAGTATTTGAAAGTGCATGTGTGTATCATCTATACTGTACATGTGATGCAGGTTGTGTAAAACTTGACCGTCCAATGAATGCTAAACTTGCACCAGTACAAAACATGAACCGCCCCTGCTGATATGTTGCTTAAAACATATCGGCCAGTGTGTACATAGTTATATTTACTCATGATTACTATATATATATATACTGTATAAATATGTAAAAGAAACTAAACTTACCTTACTTGTAGTGGAGTGCCAACTGTTCATTGAAGAAGAAATAACATAAAAAGGTAACTTTTTTCTTCAGTTTAACTATAGTCAATTTTCGAAGTGACGACATTAAAAAAACATTTATCACTGATTTATGCTTCTAGAAATTCGAAAATTAAAGCTCAGTGAGAAAGATAGTCAACAAATAAAATTTTAGTCATTGTCAGGTATATTTTCGTTTTTATTTATCAATAACAGAAATAACTCGTCTTACATGTTTTCAAGGCATTCATATTGTTTTCAGCATCTTTCTCGACCATATTTCAGTGTGAAATTATCCTTAAAATACATGATAATTATGTAAATAATATGGAATAAAGTACATCCAAATATGCTGGAGAGATATACGAGGTATATTACGAGACTACTTTTGAAACCGAAAATGCATTAATTGACCGTTTTATTTAGAGATCACTTTTTATCTGTCCGTCATTGTTTGCTTCGACTGTGTATCCTAACATTCTTTGATTTGACTATCATGCAGATCAAGTGTGTTTATTTATGACCAACTATATGACCACAGCGTCCGTATGAACCATGCAGTATAACAGAACAGAACGAAACTGCTATCACTTAGTTAACATATACATGTAAATTCAAATCTTAACAAAGTATGTTGCATTTGTTTAAATGCAATTTAATTTTATTTCATAAGACACTAGACAGCAATTCAATTAAAATCCACGTGACATATTCTGTTAAGGCCTAAAATATGTTTGATTCCAAAGATGGGTCGGTAGCAGGGGGTCGGACGTAAACGATGTATCTCGGGGAGAATTTGATGTAGTTCTGGTCAAAATCGCTTAAAGCCCCGAGATACATCGTTTACGTCCGACCCCCTCGGTAGGCAGGGATTTTTTTAATGTGAACTTGTAATTTGATGGGTACCCATAACAGTATTCAGCTTTTACTAGGCCTTTGATCTAATATTTATGGAAGAAGTCAATAAAAATGCTTTTTAAAAACAGACAACACAAAATTCTATGAAAATAGAAAAATTTCTTCATGATATTTTTTTCAGGGTCATAAAAAAATTGGGAAATGGATAAAAAGGAGGGTCGGTAGGGTTACAGGATACATGCTATTCTTTTTAGGCCTAAGTTCTTTGTATACCAAAAGTTGATATGTTGTAACGGTATGTGATGACCGCGCACGTTAACCTCCTTGATCAGCAGTTTTAACTACAATCAATCAATCAGTCTATCAGTCAATCAATCAATCAAGTTTATTGGCAATCAGCAATACATTTGCCTTTTGCCATTTACAAACATAAGAAAATATATACATGAAAGTGAACAAATAATAAAGAACATACCCAATACATACATGTGCGAACAGAAGACAATGAAATGTTAAAGAGCATTTTTGCGTATTTGTAAAGGTTCCTTAATAAATTTTGCAAGATTAAACATTGCATTCACTTTTCAGACTATGTTGACGGACGAAAATTACACAGACTTGAAAAACAAAGGATACACTGTTGTATCTGATGTCCTCACAAATGAAGAATGTGACCAGACGATAGCACAGTACCGGAACTGGTTATCACAGTTCAAAGATGGCGAATGGCCGTTCTCAGCTAATTCACTTATACAGAGATATAATTCTGGAAATATGCCGCCGTCGTGGTTTGTAAGACTGAAGTCAAAGAGAGTTTTTGCCCAAGTATGGAAAACGGAGAAACTTTTGTCGAGTGTTGATGCTATTGCTATCGGACGCCCTCCAGAAGATGGCGAAGAGCAATTTGATATTTCGGACAACCATTGGTTACATTTAGACCAGAATGCATTTCGCGAAGGTCTCCATGCCTACCAGGGAGCGGTCTATTTAGAAACAGCAGACGAAGATGATTGGACACTGCATGTGCTAGAGGGCTCCCATTTGCATTTCAGTGATTTCTATGAAAACAATACAAGGGCAAGTATGAAATCAGAGATCAACAATTACTATTCATTTCTTGATGAGGAAGTTATACAAATGAAAAGTAAAGGTTGCAAGGTGAAACGTGTTCCTGTTCCAAAGGGTGGAATGGTTCTCTGGGATTCTAGACTGGTTCACGCAAATGCAAATCCTGTTAAAGGTCGCAAGAATCCGGGTAGATGGCGCTTTTGCGTTTTCGTTTCAATGACACCCGCAATTTGGGCAACAAAAGAAGATATGAAGAAGAAAAAAGAAGCATACGAAAAGGCGTGCATGACAACACATTGGTCATCACAAGGGGTGATGTTCTTTAAAACATCTATTCCATCATATTCTCCTCGGGACGTGGAGTATCCGAAAGAGCTGCCAGAAATTGCTAAAAGTCGGGAAGCCAAATTGTTATCCGGGGCTTTGCCATATGATTTCGATGATGGACACCCTAACGGGGATGGTTATATTCCAAAATGGAAGAAGGGGGCTCTTCAAAAAGTAGATACATTTGAATTGGACAAGAGTAAACTGGTGTATGGCATATTTTCTCTTGCAGTAGTGGTTGCAGGAATTGGATTTATTATTTTCAAAGTGAGAAGTAATTAACGTATCCTGTATCTTACGTTGATCGTTGTTGAGTGTTTGATTATGAAATAATATCTGTTCTAACTGTGTTCATCGTCAAAATAACAATGAATTGGAGACTTAAACTACAGATGAGTTACAAAATTTAATAATTCATTTTTGTTTCTAATGTTCACTTGTTTCCTCGAGATAATTTTTCATTCATAAAATTTTGTTGGAAGACATTTATGAAACATCAAAAGATGGATACAGTAATACCTGTCTCATCCGGTACCTACTTTTAACGGAATTTTGATTTAACCGGCACGTTGCCTTGGCCCCGGTTACATATAATGTGAAATTAAAAACTTTGTGTAACAGATGGCATGTCGTCGGATTATGATAATGTTTGCTCGGCTTTAGTGTTGCAGCTTTGTTTTAGATTTGCGTGCACAACTATCTCAGTATTAATAACTAAATAGGTTTGATTTAAAACTTAATTCAAGTCTTGCAGAGCGGTTTCAAACAACCAAATAATATATATCTTAACTGCATTCTATATGAATAATTGTCCGTGTCCGACCGGGAATATTGTATTCAAGTTTCCCGTACAACCTACAGTTGTATATACATATCTCAGAAACGACTGCTGCAACTGATTTATAAATTAATTTGTGTTCGGTGTTATCAAACAATCGGGGAAGAAAACTCTTACTTAAAATTATTTCAAATTATGGGTCATTGTCCTTGTTCGACACAAACAATAGTGTTTAAGCTTTGCGTGTCAGTTTGAATTCATTTACCACTTCAAAGATTGAGTGTAACGCAGTGTGAACATAAACTAACGTTCTAAACACAACTCCATTTTTGTTAGTATAGTCAGCATTTATTTAACATTGTCAAATTTTCATTTTTCATAAAGATCATGATAACTGCTGATGTACAGGTTTTTGTATTTTACAAAAATAATTTCAGTAACCCAGATCTTTGCATTTTCTCCTCTTCCTAAGATCACACATTCTCTTAAAAGCTCTGCTAATACATAGCATAAATCAGATTTAAATAATTAAGACAAGCCAGACTGCTTTGCCAGATCACTCAATAGCCGAATCTATTTTCCAGAAAATCTTTCATAATGTACCCGGCAATAACACTAAATTTCCAAGTAAATCTATATAAATATTAAGTAAAACCCCCGTGACGTATACTTTTGGTCATTGGTCACTGCAGTTCCTCTCAATGTCCTCTACCACTGTATGAAATATAAAGTAAGTCCAGTGAACGCTTTTCAATTTATAAGGGAGATATTAAAGAAATGAGTTACGGTTCTTGGCCACTGCATTTCTTCTCAATGTTCTCTACCACTGTGTGAAATATCGAGTAAATCCATTGAATAGTTATGGAGTTATGTCCCGGAGAAGCATAATTTCATATGACAAAGGGAGATAATTAAAACAAACTGTGCCAGAAAGAGATATGGTTCTAAGTCACTGCACTTCCTCTCAATGTCCTCTTCCTCTGTGTGAAAAATAAAGTCAACTAAGCCTTTGAATACTTATTGAGATATGCTCCGAACAAACATAATTTAAAGTGATAAAATGATAAAGGGGGTAATTTAAGAAAGGGGTAAGCAAGAAAGAGTTCAGTTTCTTGGTCTTTGCACTTCATTTCAGTGTCCGTTATCTTTCTGTGCAGTTTAAATAAATTCCCTTCAGTACTTTCGAAGTTTTTCTCCGGACGAGAAATTTTTAAAAGGGGAAATAATTTCAAATACCAAGAAAGGAAGAGTTATGCTTCTTGTACACTGCACTTTCTCTCAATGTCCTCTATTATTCTGTGAACAAAATGTCCAATCATTCTTACCAGTCATTAGTGAGATTATAAATCGATCATTTGAGACTGGTTTATTTCCGCAGTTATGGAAGAGCGCTATGATAAAACCATTGTAGAAAGAGAAGGGGACAGAACTGGAAATGAAAAATTACATTGTACATGCCAATTTCAAATCTATCATTTCTGTCTAAAATGCTTGAGAAACTAGCATTAATCCAGAGTGTTGATCATGTGGAAAAACGATCTTCTGCCAGCTTATCAAAGTGCCTATCATGGAGTTGAAACAGCATTTATAAAATCTATGGTGATTAGTTAGATGCCATTGACAATAAACAGGTAACTCTCGCGTTCATGATAGATTTAAGTGCAGATTTTGAAACTATACACATTCCAGCTGCACTCCGGATTCTACATGCAGTTTAGTAGAATCATATTTCTGCCAGAGAACAATGCAGGTTGTAGTTAACGATAGGAAATCTTCAGTTTGGGGGTACTTCAAGAGTCCTGTGCTGGTCTGGTGATTTACACAATGTACTTAGCTGTATTAAACATATATTCTAACATGATTAGAAAAATCTGATTTTAATTATCACATAATATCCGTGCTAGCGATGTTCATCGACTAATTCACCGTAAAAATAATAAAAATAGTCATCAAAATAATCTCTAAATAAAAGTAATTCTATGAAAATGTTAAAAAAATAATGAAAGTTGTTTAGCTTTAAATATGAAATGTAGCCTATCTTATGGCGACATTAATGTATTCTAGAACTACATAGGTCTCAATCATAGTCTCCTTCCGATTGTAATAAACACTTCAGTACACTGAACTAATTTAGTTTTGAAGTGTTCAGCACATTCAGAAGGTGATTGTTACCGAGACCATAGTAGTTCTAGAATACGTTAATGTTGTCATAAGATAGTCTACTTTTTATAATCACAGCTGAACAGCTTTCATTATTTTGTAACATTTTTCATATATTCACTTTCGTTTAGAGATTATTTTGACCATGTGATTCCCCACCGTGAATAAACAGTGATTAACCGCGAAGACCGGAGGTCTGGGTGGTTTTTACTGGACATCAATACGACAAATGATTTCCATGCATATGGTAGCTGATTTGTGCCATGTCGTACTGGTCGGGTCGCTAACACGACGACACGAAACAACAGCAAATGCATTTTTGTCGTATTCTCCTGGCTATCCCGCCAACACGAAAAGATACGGCAGCACGAAACAGCAACAACTCGACATTGCCAGGGCGAAACAACGACAAAGACAGGGCGCCAGTACGACACAGTTATATCGCGCTGTAGTGCTGTCGTGTGGCGACGTTTCGTTGTTTCTCACGTATGAGATTAATAGTTTCTGTCATGAGCACGAGGTTCAGATCGAAATATCCGTCACTGAGAGGGGGACTGTTTTGGCGGGAACGACGCTCTGCCGAGTTCCCGTAAAACAGTTACCCGAGGTGACGGATATTTCCATCTGAGCCAAGTGTCTCATGATAGAAACTTTTTCTTGCATACCGTCTTGCACTTTAAGGTATATTTCTAAATGCAAACTTATCAAAATGATGAATTATCATGAAAATCAAACGATTTTCCGCCGTTGTGTTTGGGAAATTGACGTCACAATGTTTATAACGTTACGTCATAAGATATTCCCGAGAGTCGTCTGGCATAGGAGGGGTGCCAGACCGGTTTTTCTCACCTATGAGATACATATATGTGAGATAAACTTATCTCACATCGCTTATCTCACATCGCTGCCGGACTATTTTTACGTTAATTGTAAGCAGACATAAAAATCGAAAAATGACTGTAAAATTGTTATTTTTGAAATAAACATAGGGTTGTTGGTATTCATTTTCTTAGTTAGATCATTTTCTATCCATCAATAGTAGTTTTGAAGTAAAATTCGAGAAAAAGTTGATTTTCATTTTTTCATCCCCATCCTGTATTTGCACTTATTCCTTCTTACTTGTGTGAAAATGCGATTTAAACGGTGAGAAAATAAATCTACCATGTCCATTGAGTTGTGGATAATGAAATCCCACCCTCGGGTTGAGATACGTCCAATAAACTCGGCAGAGCCTCGTTTTTGGACGTATCTCAACCCTCGGTTGGGATTTCCTTATCCACAACTCATGAACATGTTAGATTCACTTTTTCTCACTTACCGGACAGAAAAATCTCTATTTTTAGCAGTGGTGGAAAATTTTTTCTCACCTATGGGATACATATTTCCGCGCATTTACCCATGTGGGATAAACTTATCTCACATCGCTTATCTCACATCGCTGCCGGACTATTTTACGTTAATTGTAAGCAGACATAAAAATCGAAAAATGGCTGTAAAATTGTTATTTTTGAAATAAACATAGGGTTGTTGGTATTCACTTTCTTAGTTAGATCATTTTCTATCCATCTATAGTAGTTTTAAAGTAAAATTCGAGAAAAAGTTGATTTTCATTTTTTCATCCCCATCCTGTATTTACACTAATTTCTTCTTACTTCTGTGAAAATGCGATTTAAACGGTGAGAAAATAAATCTACCATGTCCATTGATTGTGGATAAGGACTCCCACCCTCGGGTTGAGATACGTCCAAAAAAACTCGGCACAGCCTCGTTTTTGGACGTATCTCAACCCTCGGGTGGGATTTCCTTATCCACAACTCATGAACATGTTATATTCACTTTATCTCACATAGGGTTATCCCACACTCCACGTGCACATCACATAAAAATCGAAAAATGACTGTAACATTTTTATTTTTGAAATAAACATAGGGTTATGGGTATTCATTTTCTTAGTTAGATCATTTCCTATCCATCTATAGCAGGTTTCAAGTAAAATTCGAGAAAAAGTTGATTTTCATTTTTTCATCCCCATCCTGTATTTACACTTATTTCTTCTTACTTGTGTGAAAATGCGATTTAAACGGTGAGAAAATAAATCTACCATGTCCATTGAGTTGTGGATAAGGAAATCCCACCCTCGGGTTGAGATAAGTCAAAAAAAAAAAAAAAACTCGGCAGAGCCTCGTTTTCAGGACGTATCTCGACCCTCGGTGGGATTTCCTTATCCACAACACATGAACATGTTAGATTCTCTATTTCCGGCATGGGCAAAATCACCGGAAATGCCTATCCGATATGCAAGAAACATATTTCCGCGCATTTACCCATGTGAGATATAGAGAATCTAACATGTTCATGAGTTGTGGATAAGGAAATCCCACCGAGGGTTGAGATACTCTTTAAAAAATAGACTGTCTATAATATTCATCTCAGAAGTACCTCATTTTTTCAATGATGAAAGACGCATCTAAGTTACGAACGACAACTCGTGTGTTCAAGAAAAAAAATAGACTGTGTGTACAGTATTCATCTCAGAAGTAACTGAATTTCAATGAAGAAAGACGCAAATTTTCGATCTAGTGCTTATTAATAAGTCTCCATGCCCCTTTTACTCCCCCCGTATTAAATATAGCGGGCCGTTGTTGCGGCCCGCAAAAAAGCACATTATTCATTTTATATACTTTGCATGTAGTTTTAACAGAGTAATAAAAATGTGAAATTGCTACCCATCATGAACCGCCCCTGCAGTGAGTTGCCATTTCGACATTGCTGGTTTATCAACAAGGACATTATTATATGTACACATGATAACATATACATAATAGTGACTAGGCTCATATTTAATACAAAGAAGAAAGAACTGAAAAAGGTAACCTTTACTTCATTTTGATTAGACTACATTAAATCTTTTTAGAAAACGTAAGCACGATTACAGGTAGTCCAACTAATTGTGTACGCGCGTCGACATATTGTGTTATTTTTTGTATGGGCAATATCTCTCCTCTGGAGGTGGCGTGTATATTGGAATGCAGTTAGTAAAATTTCCATGGGGTGACGTAACTACTTTTAGACTGTAGACTGATTTCACAGTGTGTTCTTTTGTAACAAGCGGTCTTTTGATTTGAGATCGCGAACCAGTCTAAATTTTACGGAAATAACCGATTTTAAACGAATGACTACTAACAGATATATACTTTACGAAACTACTAAGTTTATGATGTGTCCACTTCTTATTTAAAGTGTCTGGGAAATGAAATTCGTTTGTTTACATAAATTTGTACCGCCATTCCGAAACATATGGAACGCCAAATCTACATATACTCAAATATTTGAAGAGGTCTTTAAATAATTGGAGAGCTCTCCAATTCAATTATTGATATCAAAAATTGATTTCAAGCGCGCAATAAATGAATTGAAGACCTCTCCAATTCAGTTGAAGATATCAAAAATTAAGGTGTATTTCAGCTGTTTTTAAGAGCTCTGTAATTGAATTGAAGAGGTCTCTAATTGATTTGAAGACCTCTGTAATTGTTTTATAGCGCGCTACAAATTAATTTATAGAGGTCTTGAATTCAATTAGAGACGTCTCTAAATCAATTTGAGCGCGGTGAAATTCAATTTTAGATGTCTTGAATTCATACCTAATTTACATATACTCAATTATTTGAAGAGGTCTTCAAATATTTGGAGAGCTCTGTAAAATATTTGGAGAGGTCTATAAATCAATTTTTGATATCAAAAATTCGTTTGTAGCGCGGTTTAAATCCATTAATTTGGAGACATCTATAATTCAATTGAAGAGGTCTCCATTTAAATTGTAGACCTCTATAATTGTTTTATAGCGCGCAAGAAATGAATTAATGATATCAAAAATTGATTTTGAGAGGTCTATAATTGAATTGTACCGCGCTTCAATTGTTTTATTTGAGAGCTCTCTATTTCAAGGTTGTACATGGATTATATTGAAGCGCGGTATAATGAATAAGAGACCTCTCTAAATCAATTTTTGATGTCATCAATTCATTTCTTGCGTGTTGTAAAACAATTATAGAGGTCTCTAATTCAATTGGAGATCTCTTCAATTGAATTATAGATGTCTCTAAATCAATGGATTTAAACCGCGCTACAAGCGAATTTTTGATGTCTTTAATTAATTTGTAGACGTCTCCAAATATTTTTCAGAGCTCTCCAAATATTTAAAGACCTCTTTAAATACTTTAGTATATGTAGATTTGGCATGTATTAACATCGATTTCAAGATATCTAAAATTGAATTTCACCGCGCTCATAATTGATTTAGAGAGGTCTCTAATTGAATTCAAGACCTCTATAAATTAATTTGTAGCGCGATATAAAACAATTACAGAGGTCTTCAAATCAATTAGAGACCTCTTCAATTCAATTAAAGAGCTCTTAAAAACAGCTGAAATACACCTTAATTTTTGATATCTTCAATTGAATTGGAGAGGTCTTCAATTCATTTTTTGATATCAATAATTGAATTAGAGAGCTCTCCAATTATTTAAAGACCTCTCTATTACAATTTTTGCGCGCTATAATTATTTGGAGATATCTCTAATTGAAATTGAGACCTCTAATATTATTTGAAGAGCTCTCCAAATATTTAAAGACCTCTTCAAATATTTGAGTATATGTAGATTTGGCGTTCCATAGAAACAAACGTTTGTATCGGTGAATAACGAAGTTATATGCGCTGAAACTCAATGCCTGATAGCGCAGTGTTATGTATCCCCGGTAGGCACGCGAGAGATCAGAGATCGAAACCTCGCCGGAGTGGAATTAACTTTATTTATATAGTGGGAACAAATTAATTTAGATCTATATCTTGGAAATATTTTTTCTTTCGTACAAGAATAATATAAATTGAAGCAAATTTATATGTTAGAATTGTAAACTTAGGAAAAAAAAAAATCAATTTTTGATGTCATCAATTCATTTCTTGCGTGCTGTAAAACAATTATAGAGGTCTCTAATTCAATTGGAGATCTCTTCAATTGAATTATAGATGTCTCTAAATCAATGGATTTAAACCGCGCTACAAGCGATTTTTTTGATGTCTTTAATTAATTTGTAGACCTCTCCAAATATTTTTCAGAGCTCTCCAAATATTTAAAGACCTCTTTAAATACTTTAGTATATGTAGATTTGGCATGTATTAACATCGATTTCAAGATATCTAAAATTGAATTTCACCGCGCTCAAATTGATTTAGAGAGGTCTCTAATTGAATTCAAGACCTCTATAAATTAATTTGTAGCGCGCTATAAAACAATTACAGAGGTCTTCAAATCAATTAGAGACCTCTTCAATTCAATTACAGAGCTCTTAAAAACAGCTGAAATACACCTTAATTTTTGATATCTTCAATTGAATTGGAGAGGTCTTCAATTCATTTTTTGATATCAATAATTGAATTAGAGAGCTCTCCAATTATTTAAAGACCTCTCTATTACAATTTTTGCGCGCTATAATTATTTGGAGATATCTCTAATTGAAATTGAGACCTCTAATATTATTTGAAGAGCTCTCCAAATATTTAAAGACCTCTTCAAATATTTGAGTATATGTAGATTTGGCGTTCCATAGAAACAAACGTTTGTATCGGTGAATAACGAAGTTATATGCGCTGAAACTCAATGCCTGATAGCGCAGTGTTATGTATCCCCGGTAGGCACGCGAGAGATCAGAGATCGAAACCTCGCCGGAGTGGAATTAACTTTATTTATATAGTGGGAACAAATTAATTTAGATCTATATCTTGGAAATATTTTTTCTTTCGTACAAGAATAATATAAATTGAAGCAAATTTATATGTTAGAATTGTAAACTTAGGAAAAAAAAATATTTCAATGATTTGATAATTCATACAGAGGAAACAATGCCTATAGACTTGACGTAGAATCATCTTTTTTTAGCATTAAACATTAACAAATGGTCAGCCATATACAAAATTAGAGTGCAAAAAGATTAGGTTTGGTTAATCACCATACATTCAATCCAAAATGGCTAACTGCGGAAAAGCCTACGCGACGTAAATGTGTACGTAGGAAGATACGAAAATAAATTGCAGAATGTAGAAGATTTTCAGACATGTGTTTTTTATCATCAGAAAAAAAGTTCTATTTGTCCGCAGTCACCATCATTTATAAAACTAGCAAACAGTCCGACTATTTTACGTACGGATAGAGCCATTTTCAGCGTACACTTTCACTACCGTGGTAGCATATAAATATGGCGGAGGGAGTAAACAAACGAAACGGTGAAAGGAAACTTAAGCTGATAACTGAGCGATTGGCGATATTGAACAGTAAATACATTCAATTTAATATTATATTACAGGCTCTTAGTTAAAATGTATTGTCTTTAAATGTTTCTACCTAAATCTCTGTGTCACCACGGAAAGGTAGGTTTCTAGTTTTGACGTTATTGCGAGATTCTGACCCAAAACGAAAATATCTCAGAATTTGCTCAAGACGTCACTTAAATATTTTGACTAGATTACAGGGTTTGGGGTCACCACGGATAGAGTAGGGGTTGTTCTTTCGAGGATATAAATTCTAACTTGATTGTGATAAAACGTTATGTTCATGCAAAAGTTCTCTTAGTATAAAGGTAAAATGTTTAATGAACCGTAAAAATATTGCCGATTGGGATTTAAATGCCGGGTGGGAACTATATGCCGGGTGGGAACCTGTGCTTATTTATGTTCGGCTATAACGCTTATTGTTTGAATCATATAAATGTGAGCTCTACTGTTTTCTATATAAAATCGCTTAAATACGGCTACTTTTTGTCATGATTTCCAGTTTTTCGCGTCTTGCACGGTTACTCTATCTACATACAAACGAAAAATAGCAAAATAACAGCATGTTAACCATGATGCAAGAAAGTCCTGGTCATGTGACTAAAACATGTGCTGTTAACAAACATATATTTGCGAGTAGAAGCGCAAGAATACCCCTAAGTCACTTTCGTTTTAGCTGACACTTCAGATTTGGTCATAAAATCTATAAAATTGATTAAAACCACATGCAGTAGGTCCTTTTAACGACTGAACATCAACCAAAAGACAATCTGCCATGCAAGTATTTACTTGCTAACGTAAATTTACACTAACGTATACATGACATTGTTCGTTAACATTTTCCTTCAAACGACATCTCCTCTGAAACCGCTAGGCCAATGATGATGAAACTTAACAGGGATGTTCCTTGCATGAAGCCCTTTCATATTTGTTCAAATACTGTCATTCCATGCAGAACTATGGTTGCCATGGCAACGGAAATAATCTTCTAAAAAACAGCAGGGCCTAGAGCTTACATATTTGACATGTGGTATAACCTATTGGACCTCTGCCTAGACTGTACAATCCGCACGGGGTCACGTGTTTTTACATTGGCTTACATAGGAAAAACTCTTCTACTGTGAAACCACAAGGCCGATTGCTTAGATATATAGCATGTGGCATTACCTAGTAGCCCTCTACCAAAATTGTTCAAATTATGACCCCGGATCAAAACTGACCCCGCCTGGGGGTCACTTGTTTTTATATAGGCTTTTGTAGGAAAAACTACTTTAAAATCTTTTCTGAAACCACAAGGCACAGAGCTTATATATTTAGTCTGTGGCATTGCCTAGTGGACTTCTACTAAGAGTGTTCAAATTATGACCCGGCTTAAAATTGGCCCCACCCGGGGTTTCTTAATTTAACATAGGCTTATATCCGAAAAAAAACTTTATTTCTGAAACCACAAGGCTTAAAGCTAATAATATTAATTTGTTACCTTCATTTTTCAGACTATGTTGACGGACAAGAATTTCACAGACTTGAAAAACAAAGGATACGCTGTTGTATCTGATGTCCTCACAAATGAAGAATGTGATCAGACGATATCACAGTACCGGAAGTGGCTTTCACAGTTTAAAGATGGCGATTGGCCGTACTCGGCTAACTCCCTTATACAGAGATATAATTCTGGAAATATGCATCCATCGTGGTTTGCAAGGCTGAAGTCAAAGAGAGTTTTTGCCCAAGTTTGGAAAACGGAGAAACTTTTGTCGAGTATTGATGCTATTGCGATCGGTCGCCCTCCAGAGGATGGCGAGGAGCGATTTGATATGCCGGGCGACCATTGGTTACATTTAGACCAAAATGCATCGCGTGAAGGTCTCCATGCCTACCAGGGAGCGGTCTATTTAGAAACAGCAGACGAAGATGATTGGACACTACATGTGCTAGAGGGCTCCCATTTGCATTTCAATGATTTCTATGAAAACAATACAAGGGCGTGTATGAAATCAGAGATCAACAATTACTATTCATTTCTTGACGAGGAAGTTATACAAATGAAAAGTAAAGGTTGCAAGGTGATACGTGTTCCTGTTCCAAAGGGTGGAATGGTTCTCTGGGATTCTAGACTGGTTCACGCAAATGCAAGTCCTGTTAAAGGTCGCAAGAATCCAGGTAGATGGCGCTTTTGTGTTTTCGTTTCAATGACACCCGCAATTTGGGCAACAAAAGAAGATATGAAGAAGAAAAAAGAAGCACACGAAAAGGCGTGCATGACAACACATTGGTCATCACAAGGGGTGATGTTCTTTAAAACATCTATTCCATCATATTCTCCTCGGGACGTGGAGTATCCGAAAGAGCTGCCAGAAATTGCCGAAACTCTCGAGGCCAAATTGTTATCAGGGGCTGTGCCATATGATTTCGATGATGGACACCCTAACGGTGATGGTTATATTCCAAAATGGAAGAATCGAGCTCTTCAAAGACGAGATAAATTTGAACTTGACAAGAGTAAACTTGTTTATTGCATATTTTCTCTTGCAGTGGTCGTTGCTGGAATTGGATTTATTATTTTCAAAGTTAGAAGAAATTAGCTCACATATTTTTATCATATCCTGTATTATACGTTGATCATGACTGAGTGTTTTGATACTTGATTGCATTACTAAGACATGCTAAACTGCAAAATCATGGCCAAGTTTTAAAAAAAATGTTGATATCAGTTTTGACTTGCAAAAGGTACTAATAATTCATTTTTGCTTCTAAGTTTCAACCTCTTCCTTTATTGTGTTTTTTTGTACACAACATAAACTTAAAAGATATTTTTGAAAACTCAAATGTCACTTTCTGCTAAACGGAACAATGAAATATCTGGCACAGCAACATAAAAATATGTAATGAAAAACGTGTGAAACCGGCGGCATTACCAAGTGGCCCCGTAGCGTGCCAGATGAGACTGGTTGTACTGTACCTGTTTTTAATGAAAGGGTCTTCATTATTTTTTATTCCGACATGGCATTTTTGCCAACAAATAAATTTGGAGACATTTTTCAGTGACATTTAAACTTCCACTAAGGGAATAGCCTCAAACCTTGTCGTTGGATTATGATAATATTAGCTCGACTATTCAAAAGAAGCTTCGGCGTTGCAGATTTGTGCACAGTTATCTCAGTATCAACTAATAATTGGATTGATTTGAAACTTAATTTAAGTCTTCCGGAGCGGTTTGAAACAATCAAGTTATACTAATCTTAACTGAATTTTATACGAATAATTGTCTTTATCCGACCGGAAATATTTTATTCAAGTTTTACTTACTGAACATATCTCTGAAACGACTGCTACTTCATTTGTGTTCGATGTTATCAAACAATCGGGAAAGAAAGCTTTTACTTAAGATTTCAAATTATGGGTTATTGTCCTTTTTCGGCATAAAATAGTGTTTAAGCTTTGCGTGTAAGTTTGATTTCATTTACCACTTCAAAGATTGAGTAAACAAGATTTAACTAGTTTGTCACCAGTGTAACGCAGTGAGCACATCAACTGACTTTTTAGACACAACTCCATATTGAGTTTGGTCGGCATTTCTTTAAAATAGTCAATTATTCATTTTTCATACATATCATAATAACTTTTGACACACTTGTTTCTGTAGTTTACAAGTATAATTTCAGTAACCCAGATCTTTGCATTTTCTCTTCTCCCTAAGATTACTCATTCTCTTAAAAGGTCTGCTTAAACAAAGCATATAAAAGGTTTAAATAATTAAGACAAGCCAGACGACCGTGTCATATTACTCAATTTCCGAATCTAATTTCCTGATGATTTTTGGCCTGGGGACTGAAAGTCCCCTAGGCCTAAGTTAGCATACCACATTTCAAACACTGCAAGAAATTTAACTGTGCTATGTGCGAATAACAACTGTAAACATGCGCTATGCGAAAGTAGTGCAAGACAGACCAGATCAATCTTCTGTTTGAATGTCGCATATGATAAGAACATATTACAAATAAAAAGAGTACATACAACTTCAAACGATTGCAGGAAGGTATATAGCTTACGGGCTGCATTACACATTTTTTCTGTTTTAGAAATTAATGCGCTGTTAGCTGATTACGGAAGATAATCATATGCATATCACGGAAAAGTACGAATATTTACGGAAATTTACGGAAACTTACGGAGCTCGATATAAGAGTTTGTAGTTTGATTTTCAAATTTTCGATGTAATTTCATTGACAACTTTCTTATTTACGAACGATTGCATATATATTTACCTAAAATAAATTTGCCTAAAAAAAGATATAATTTACGTACATTCCCGAGAAGGAACTCACGTGATCAAAATCACCCGCCATTTATCGAGGACGCTGCATGTCAAGGCCCAGTGAACGGTTTCACTGATTACAACTACAAGGTAACCCAGAATCATTTTTGGTTTTCTCTGTTATACAATTTGTATAATACTTTTAAATTATTTATATTTCATTGCTGGTATTGCTTTGTTTATTTCTGTTTCAAGGTCTTGTCCTTGGTACACAATAATTTTCGATCCACATCATCAGATCATATCGCTTGAAGTTGTACAAAGCGCAGATTGAATTATTTTTATTGGTTTAAACAATTTATAATGTTGACTATGTGATTATTTTTCATTTAACGTACGTTTTATAATAAAATAAACTTCCCTGCCACCCATATATTTGTGAATCATTCATTCTGTGTCATAAATTGAATTTCGTCCTCTGCACATTTCGACCCGCGCTTAAGGTAAGTTTCAGCGCAAAAAACGTAGGTCAAAAGTTGTTTTTCGGGGAGTTAACCTATAGCGCCCAGGCCTTCAGCGCTAACAGCGCTTTGATTCATAATGTACCCGGCAATAACACCAACTTTCCAAGTACAATCTATATAAGTAAAAACCCTGTGACGTATACTTTTGACAGCTTCTCACAAGTACATGACTTCTTTTCATCTTTGGAAGAGAACTTATAAGTCAATAAAACAAGCATATCGCTAGAAACACTTGATGTTCCCCGAACTAACTATTTCATCATAGCGTCTCTAACTTTGTCAAAGGGAGATAATAAAAACACCGGACATGGAAGAGTTATGGTTCTTTTACAATGCACTTCGTCTTAATGTCAGTTACCACTGTGTGAAATATGAAGTCAATCCAATGAACAATCGGGACAAGAATAAGTTCAAATGAAAAAGGGAGACTATTCAAAATTTGTGCAAGGAACAATTATGGTTCTTGGTCTCTGCACTTCCCCTCAATGTCCTCTACCGCTGTATGAAATATAGAGTAAATCTAGTGAACGCTTTTCAATTTATGTTCCGAACATGTATAATTTGAAATATTAAAGGGAGATTGAATTATGGTTCTTGGCAATTGCAATCCTTCTCAACGTCCTCTACCACTGTGTGAAATATCAAGTTAATCCATTGAATGCTATGACAAAGGGATATAATTAAAGCACTGTACATAAATTTACATAAATTTGTACCGCCATTCCGAAACAAACGTCTGTACACGTATTGGTCAATAGCGAAGTTATACGCTCTAAAACTCAATGTCTCGGTAGCACAGTGTAATGTATCCCCGCTTGGCACGCGGGAGATCAGAGATCGAATCCTCACCGGAGTGGAATTAACATTATTTATATAGTGGGGAGCAAATTAGTTTATATCTTGGAAATAATTTTTCTTTCGTACATGAATAATATAAATTGAAGCAAATTTATATGTTAGAATTCTAAACTTAGGAAAATAAATAAAATTTCTTATTTCAATGATTTGATAATTCATACAGAGGAAACAATGCCTATAGACTTGACGTAGAATCATCTTTTTTAGCATTAAACATTAACAAATGGTCAGCCATATACAAAATTAGAGTGCAAAAAGATTAGGTTTGGTTAATCATCATACATTAAATCCAACATTACTACTTATCACAACCCCCACTACATTTGGTGGCGTTCAAGCATTTGACTTGTAAATTACTGACAAGCCCCATGTCGAATGAAGCTTATAGTAAATGATTTTAATATAGCTGAAAACATGGCTGATACTTTGACCTTTCGTTAAGTGTCTTACCTTAACATAATCTTCGAGAAAAAAACGAATATTCTTTTATTTCAGTTTTAGTAAATTTGCTAAGCCACCAACGTTAGTTTGTCCACGCCGTGAGTACGTAATTTCTATATTTATATACCACGTAAACGTATCATTTCTATATTTGCATCGTCTGCAGTATTGATCCTGAAAATGATAAACAGAGTACATATGCAATGCCATTATATTTACTGTGCTGTAGTTTGAACGTTTAAACAGTTACGTGAAATTGCTACCCACCATGAACCGCCCCTGCAGTGAGTATTAAAACGACCTTGCGGGTCAAGAAGGATAGAAAGTTATATTTACACATGAAAGCATATATTTAAATAGAAACTGAGCTTATATTTAATACCAGTTGTGGAGTAAAAAGAAGAAAGATCTGGGAAAAGGTAATCTTTACTTCCTTTGGTTACTTATAAATTATCAATCATCATGTACATATTTATTAGAATACGTAAACACAATTACTGGGTTTGAGGTCATAAGGATTAGAGTTGGGGCTGTGATTTTGGGGCTTGAGGTTCTTACTTGATTGTGACTAACGTTATGTACATGTAAAAGTACTCTCAATATATAGATAAAATGTTTAATGAACCGTAGCTGTATTGTTAACAACAGATCAAGTTGTACAAACACAGTGATATTTTCTATATACATGAGAAACCAAAATTGTCCTCCATTAAATGCTCGATCATGTGTGAAGTTAACGAGTTTTGAGCTTTGTTTTAGTGAAATACCGGCCGGCAGGCAATTAAGCATATTAGGAGTGTAGGGAGGAGCTTTACTACCTGGCAGATTGTAATGTGATCATGTAAACACAGAAATCGTCTGCTTGATGCCGGAAATGCAATTTATGAATGAATAACATAACTTACTGTCCACTTGTGTGAGCTTTAGGTGAAAGTCACTTCAATAAATTTGAAGTTATCTTTCAGTTATTGCAATGTTTTATTGAAGGATTAAATATTAAGTTAATGTATGTTTCTCATGTACATTGCCTTTATGTATATGAGTGCTTTACATTTGTTGTAAATAGATTTTCATCTTTCGAAAGTGAGACAATGGCCAGCTACAGCTACATGTAACTATATCAGGGAGATATCATTTATCTAGATACACACCAGAAAGGAATGTCACTTAATTAGTTCTGATAAATGCCATTAATTTTGATAAACATTCAAGGTTATTATTGTATGAAGAGTAAGTTTGACGAATGAATATTGTGAAAAACCATACCTAGGTCATTCATGGGATTATTAATTAATACCAGATAACATTTAAGTATGGGATGGAACTTATTACAGCTAATTATTTATAAAACTTATATCATATAGAACTGTTCTTCACAAAACATTACATGTGGAATTTTCCCGTCTTATGTGTGTGACTCATACAACGGCTGTGGTATTATTAGGTCTCAGCCAATGGAGAAACTGCCAATCATTGTAGAGGCAACTTCAAATCTTGAAGCAGACAACACAATTTTTTTTCCTGGAAGTCACACTTTTAGACAAGCAATGAACTTTTTTTTTCAGATTTTATGACATTTGTGCTAAAGAACATTTGTGCTAAATTTCAAACAAATCTATACCTTAATTTCATTTAAATTTTGATTTAAACCTCTGATGTAGTTAGCTCTGTGTATGCAAAGCAAGTGGCCATTTCTCTACCTGAGCCATTTTTATAGTTCTTCCCCGGCCTTTAACCATACCTCAGTCGTTATATTGTGCGACAATATTAAACTGGCAGTCATGCATATTTCGTATGCGGTCGGTAATCTTCGGATGAAAATATAAAAAGCGATTAAATACTGTTCCAGATATCGCATTCCACAAAAGCGTAGTAGATCATGCATTTGACGACTAATCCAGCGTATGCTGGTTCGAGTCTTTTTACTTTTTTCTAAACGTTTCATTACATTAAATGTATTCACTATTGTGTTCATTCAGCAGGAGTTTTCAAGATTTTTAATGATTATTTGAACATTTTTTCTCCGTCGTCCTGCATATATAAATTTGAAAATGGAAGAGCAAATCATCGAAGTATTTCGAAGATAACCCAGGGACAGACGGCAAAACATTCATTCAACGGACGATGTAATTTCGGAAATGCCATGAATGTCAATTAAAAGTATGAACAGATACAAAATAAAATAACAGAAAACAAAGGAAAGTCGCACCCCCCACCCCACAAAACAAAACCCAACAGAAATCACAGAATATAAAAAGCGAAATCGGTGCAAAAGACAGTGTCACACATTTAACACAAATAGCCATCCTCTTACATATAACATTTAAAAAATGAAGTGATCTGGGCAGGATTCGAACCCAAGAAACATTGCATACAAGCTGGACATCTTACCACTAAGCGACTGTCGCTGCGGTGTGAACCTCAGTCAGTGAAATGTATTTGTTCGATACATTAATCAACTGAAATAACGAAAACACATCCGAACGTAGCCGAGATTATTGATGACTATTAATTAGTGCCAGGTAAATATTGTCGCACAATACCGCGTATATAGAGGGTATTTGTTTGTTTTTGTGTAAGATGTAATCATATATTTCATCGAGTGAGTTTCGAAATCAGTATTCTCAGGAATGGCGAAGCCACGAGTGACAATACTATTTTCAAAGCTCACAAGAAAAAATGAAATTCCATCTTACACACAAAACTAAAATTTTATTTTTATTTAATGCTTTACCGCGACAAAAAGACTAAATTACCGGCATTTTCATTTTGTCCGAATTATAATCCCGCACTATTGCCCCAAAACCTGACCAAAGTACAGGTGATTAGAAGAAAATTGTGCTAAAAATATCATCCAATATTTATTGGGAATATTTTCTTCAAAAAATCATCTTTATGGTAAATTTGAACGTTATAAGAGCTGTTGAATTAAAACCAAGTAAATTGACAGTGAAAAAAAGAAGGGAAGTAATACAGGTTGGGAAATGAAATGGATGTGAATTCAATAAAAGAAAGTGGCTCTAGTAGTTTTTCTCAAAAAAATGAAAATAAAAATGATATTTTCACAACTTTGAAACAGTGAAATACAGAATTTATTCATTTCACTGATATATTTCAGTATTTCAATGGAAAGGTAGTAAGAGTGAGGTTTGCTTCAGCCCTGGCATTGACAACATTTTGAATTACAAAAATTAGCGAGTTATTATTGCCTTCTTTTTTAATTCAATAATTATGTTTAATTATAATGATTTTTGTGCAATCACGGCCTGTCCCAGTAAAACATTTATTCAGAATATAGACTAGCCTTTTTGTACACCAAGAGAAAATACGGGAATACTTTGTATGATCAACAGTTTTATATACCTTCATTTTTCAGACAATGTTGACGGACGAAAATTACACAGATTTGAAGAACAAAGGATACACTGTTGTATCTGATGTCCTCACAAATGAAGAATGTGACCAGACGATATCACAGTACCAGAAGTGGCTTTCACAGTTTAAAGATGGCGACTGGCCGTACTCGGCTAATTCCCTTATACAGAGATATAATTCTGGAAATATGCATCCATCCTGGTTTGCAAGGCTGAAGTCGAAGAGAGTTTTTGCCCAAGTTTGGAAAACGGAGAAACTTTTGTCGAGTATTGATGCTATTGCGATCGGTCGCCCTCCAGAAGAAGGCGAGGAGCGATTTGATATGCCGGGCGACCATTGGTTACATTTAGACCAAAATGCATTGCGCGAAGGTCTCCATGCCTACCAGGGAGCAGTTTATTTAGAAACAGCAGACGAGGATGACTGGACACTGCATGTGCTAGAGGGCTCCCATTTGCATTTCAGTGATTTCTATAAAAACAATACAAGGGCGTGTATGAAATCAGAGATCAACAATTACTATTCATTTCTTGACGAGGAAGTTATACAAATGAAAAGTAAAGGTTGCAAGGTGATACGTGTTCCTGTTCCAAAGGGTGGAATGGTTCTCTGGGATTCTAGACTGGTTCACGCAAATGCAAATCCTGTTAAAGGTCGCAAGAATCCAGGTAGATGGCGCTTTTGCGTTTTCGTTTCAATGACACCAGCAATTTGGGCAACAAAGGAAGATATGAAGAAGAAAAAAGAAGCATACGAAAAGGCGTGCATGACAACACATTGGTCGTCACAAGGGGTGATGTTCTTTAACACGTCATCATATTCTACTCGGGAGTATCCGAGAGAGCTGCCAGAAATTGCCAAAACTCGGGAAGCCAAATTGTTATCAGGGGCTTTGCCATATGATTTCCATGATGGGCAATCTAACGGTGATGGTTATATTCCAAAATGGAAGAAGGGGGCTCTTCAAAAACGAGATAAATTTGAACTAGACAAGAGTAAACTTGTTTATGGAATATTTTCTCTTGCAGTGGTCGTTGCTGGATTTATTATTTTCAAAGTTAGAAGAAATTAGGTTACAGATTTATATCATATCCTGTATTATACATTGATCATTACTGAGTGTTGCTTGATTGTATTACTAAGACATGCATAAAAATGCGAAATCATGGCAAAGTTTTCTGAAAAATGTTCATATCAGTTTTGACTTGCAAAACTACACTGACGAGGTACAAATAATTCATCTTGCTTCCAATTTACGCCAGCTACCTTTATTGTGGGTTTATTTTTCGTATCACAAAATGAACTTTGAAGATATTTTCGAACGTTGAAATGTCACTTTCTGCTTGGACTTGAAGTTTATAAAGGAACAATGAACTATCCGGCACAGTACTTGATAAAGGTAACATAAAACGTGTAATGAAAAACTTGTGTAACCGGCGGCATTATCAAGTGGCCCAGAAGCGTGTCAGATGAGACTGGTTGTACTGAACCTGTTTTTAATGTTAATGTCTTCATTACTATTTATTCCGACATGGCATTTTCGCCAATAAATAAATTTCCAGACATTTTTCAGTGACGTTCGAACTCACACGAAGGGAATAGCCTCAAACCTTGTTGTTGGATTATGATAATTTTTGCTCGGCTATTCAAAAGAAGCTTCGGAGTTGCAGCTTTGTTATAGATTTGCGTGCACACCTTTCTCAGTATCAATTATTAATGGGATTGATTTGATACTTATTTGAAACTTATTTTAAATCTCCAGAGTGGTTTCAAAAAATCAAGTAATATAAATCTTTACTGAATTTATACAAATAATTGTCATTGTCAGACAGGGAATATTTTATTCAAGTATACATATAACTTAGAATCGACTGCTAAGATCGATTTATAACTGCATTTCAAACAATCCGGGTGAACTATTCTCAAGTTTTGTGATGCCGACCAAACCTACATAATTCTATGGAAGTGTAAAATTTTGACGTGTGCCAAACTCATTTGTATGTGGACAGCAACAGTTAAGGGTGTTTTGCATTAGAGATATTTTGTCAGAAAAAAAATCCTAATATATTTTTGTTTTGTTACATTTATACTGCAATATTTGTTCAAAACATTTTCTGACATTTTGTTACTTCTGTACATATTTGGGCAATTCAATGCGATGAATTTATCTTGTTTATTTGAGCGTAATGCACAAAATTGCTCATGAAAGTGTTTTAGTTTTGAAAGTAAAATGTACATACATGTATATGTAGTTATTACTACACCGAATCTTTAATTTTCTATATCGAGGGAAATAAACATACCATTTTAGGGATTGCCATCATTTTAAGAATTGTAGTAGGGCATCTTTAGTAAACCGTATTAATCAGCATTAAGGTGAGCATTTTTGCCAGGTTAAATTATGTTCTGACCGCAAGAATCAAAGATGTTTTTTTAAGTTTTTATATAGCTCATGCAACGAAAACTGATCAATCAATGTGGTAGAGTTCCATACAAGAAAAATTCCTGTCAAACTTAACATTTGCCGAGACAGGCGACGTTACAGATTGGCTCAGTCAAATATCAATATCAATATACTCCAGTCTTTATAATAAAGCATATTACCATAGCAACCACTTATTCTTTCACATTCGAAAGAGTGAAAATTAGCACACAGTCAATCAAAATGAGGATTTATTGATAAGCTTAGAAATGACAACAAAATTGAAACTAGCATAATATTTGACGACAAATCATGTGTTATCAGATGAAGACATGTAACATCGCAATCTACAACGTCAAAAATACTGACGTTAAAATTACTGTTTTGACGTTACGAACGTCATCATAAAAAATGGCAATGAGTGTTATCTAAAAATAATCATAACTTTAAAAAGTAGTGGGAAGATTCACTTGAAATTTTCAATTCATAGTCAACAGACTTCACACTTTAAGAAAACATTAAACAAAATGTGTGAATTTTACTCAACTGGGCACATATTCTGTCACATACTCATATCATTAATATTCCAATGATGCATCAAGCTTCGCACCAGCAACTTTAATATGATATACAATTAATCTACATGTATGTAGTTTAATTATAACGCATGCATCTGCCAGCGTGATACTATGAATAAAAATACATAATGCTTTTTGTATATTAAAAGTGTGTCAATAGTTTTAAGAATTTTTTACCAATAGCGTTCAATGCTTTGCATTCGCTATGAATAATTTTATTTATTACCCTTCCATTAAATTTGGGTCTTCTGACTGGTCAACGATCCGTAAATAGATATTGATATTTACGGGCAAGCCGGTAATATACACTTGACATAACCCCGTTACTGTACCCCATGCTGAACGTGAGCTTGTTCGCCGCGTACTCTCCGTCAGTGTATATGTCAACAGACTCAATTGAATATTTTGAGAAGCCTACTTAAGTATTACATGTTCTAAAACTGAGAATGGGTTACAAGCTATTTTAAAAGGTTTCTAGGTGTAAATGTAAGTGTAGGGATGATAGATCACAAAATGTGTTGAACGGAAACTGTGGGGTGCAAGACAACCTTTTGCATGATATTTCGAAATAATATACCCAAGCTGTAGTCTGTAGAAAGTTCGTAAGTTGGCGAAAATCTCGATTTTCCATAACAAACGTTAAACTTTCCTTATTTTTTGGTCCCGCGTTTCCAAATACGTTTGAGATGCCATGTACGACTGCATGTAAAACGTAGCCATTTCTTGTCAAAGGACGATCCGGCGATTAAATAAATTTAAGTTACGCCAAATTTTTCAAACAGGGTGGTGGTGTGGTGTACGAGATGGTGCTTGACTCTGAAAAGTTTGTTGTCATTTACACTCGTAAAAGATAAGATACGGCATTTGCTTTCGTTTTTGGCCTGGGGACTGAAAGTCCCCAAGGCCTAAGTTAGTATACCACATTTCAAACCCTGCAAGAATTTTAGCCGTGCTATGTGCGAATAACAACTGTAAACATGCGCTATGCGAAAGTAGTGCAAGACAGACCAGATCAATCTTCTGTTTGAATGCCGCATATGATAAGAACATGTTACAAATAAAAATAGTACATAAAACTTCAAACGACTGCAGGAAGGTATATAGCTTACGGGCTGCATTACACATTTTTTTCTGTTTTAGAAATTAATGCGCTGTTAGCTGATTACGGAAGATAATCATATGCATATCACGGAAAAGTACGGATATTTACGGAAATTTACGAAGATATAAGAGTTTGTAGTTTGATTTTCAAATTTCCGATGTTATTTCATTGACAACTTTGTTATTTACGAACGATAACATATATATTTACCTAAAAATAAATGTCTCTAAAAAAAGATATAATTTACGTACATTCCCGAGAAGGAACTAACGTGATCAAATTCAACCGCCATTTATCGAGGACGCTGCATGTCGAGGCCCAGTGAACGGTTTCACTGATTACAACTACAAGATAACCCAGAATCATTTTTGGTTTTCTGTGTTATACACATTGTACAGTACTGTATTTATATTTCATGGCTGGTATTGCTTTGTTTATTATATAGGTCTTGTCATTGGTACACAATAATTTTCGATCCACATCATCAGATCATATCGCTTGAAGTTGTACAAAGCGCAGATCGAATTATTTGTACTGGCTTAAACATTTTATAATGTTGACTATGTGATTATTTTTCATTTAACGTACATTTCATAATAAAACAAACTTCCCTGTCACCCATATATTTGTGAATCATTCATTCTGTGTCATATATTGAATTTCGTCCTCTGCACATTTCGACCCGCGCTTTAGGTAAGATTCAACGCAGAACACGTAGGTGAAAAGTTGTTTTTCGGGGAGTTAACCTATAGCCCCCAGGCCTTCAGCGCTCACAGCGCTTTGATTAATATCTGGTGGGATAGCCTTTTTTGTAGGAGTTTAACGTCCATTCCAACTAATACTAGACTCCAATCCTCCGTAAGAAATGCCAACTTCCTCACATAAAGAGACATGGTCGGTAGCAGGGATTGAACCCATGACCCTCAATCTATGAGAGGTTACAGTGAAACGAGCATTCCTCGTATCAAGTCAGCGACTCTAACCACTCGGCTTTGGAGGCGGATCAAGTCGGACATCATTATGAAACAATGACCTGTATTAATAGCATATGTCCATTACGGAAGCACAAATGCACCACCACTTAACTTTCAGGCCCGGGATCACTTTGAATTTACTGATGTAGTAAAATAGATTCATTGATAGATATAATGATAGAACCATTCACTCCTAAACAATGTTGACATACGCCTTTCTTTCGTACTCAAGTCGTTTCTCGTTGTTAAAGAGTTGTCAGAAAGCCTTTCTTATTTTTAGTAGTATCATTGAAAAAAATACTGCGCTATGTTTCTAACATGCATTTATCGATTTAAAAAGGAAATTTATTTTTTTGGTAGGAATTAAGACCATTTCTGTCAATAAGACATCTTCCCTGATAAAATAAAAGGTACTTGCAAATGAATGTGATCCCGAGACTTTAAGAAAGGGGCGAACTAGGAACAATTATGCCTCTTAGTCTTTGCCCTATCTTTCAGTATCATCTCTTTGTGCAGTTTGAATAAATTCACTTCAGTACTCCAGTTTACCCCAATTATCCTTTGGAAAATATAGGTCATATTGCTTGATTATGAAATTGTTACTTGTAAAAGAAAACGCATATACATATGAAAAATTGAAACAGAGATTTTCTTCTCCTACACTACAATTTACTCTGACTCTTGTTTGTTCAGAGAGTTGACTTGACATTAGAACTACCTTGTTGAGTAGAGACTTTTCAACCAACACTTTTGTTACAACGATGTCACTCCTGGGTTCCAAAATTCTACAGGTACCTAACAATCTGAAAAGTTTGTTTTTATATTCATTTTCTACAAAATAAAACATTCAGAAGAAATAACTATACCGTCAATAGCTATCCAACTTTTGACAACACAGACGGATAATACTTTACAATTCAAGTTTATACATTTATTAACAGTAAATTTCTTTAAACAACTCTGCGAGTATTAAACAAAATTTAAACAAACTCTTTATGACTATTCATTATTTGGAATGACACAATATAATGCATTGTTTTGTCTGCTTGATTCCCGGGTGAATGGAAGTTCCTTAAATTTCATTACCGACTCCGATTTCCACGGATGCAAAGTAGATTTGGAATCTTATTAGTACTGTTTCTAGTAAAGATTCAAATGTTTCTTTTCAAACTTGTTCTTGAAAGTTGAAAATGAATCATATGTAGTTCTGACATCCAACAATGCAGTCTATGTAGTCAAATGACTCTTCTCGTACCAACAAGCAGTTACCATCTCGTGACATAGGCAGGAACCTCTGAAAGTTACCATTATTACATAAATAACAAGATAAAACACAGTTTTAAATATAACACTATCCTTATGCAGTTAAATAGCCTGAGCAATAATCAAGCAATTAGCATTTTTCTGATCAATTCTTGAGTTCATAGCATTTCACTGCCCGATTGCTCATAGCATTTCACTGCTCCACTGCTCATATCATTTTACTGCTCCACCGCTCATAGTCAAGTGTTCATACTACATAGTCATTGTCAAGTGCTAATATAGATAGCATTTCAATGTATTGCAGTTTTCCTGCAAAACTGTTCATGCACCCTAGTTCTTTGTGTTTTACAGCAAAACTGTTCATGCACTCCAGTTCTTTGTATTTTCCAGCAAAACTGTTCATACAACATCCTTCATGCATCCTAGTTCTTTGTATTTTATAGCAAAACTGTTCATACAACATCCTTCATGCACCCTAATTCTTTGTGTTTTGCAGCACAACTGTTTATACTACATCCTTCATGCACCCTAGTTCTTTGTATTTTCTAGCAAAACTGTTCATACAACATCCTTCATGCACCCTAGTTCTTTGTATTTTATAGCAAAACTGTTCATACAACATCCTTCATGCACCCTAGTTCTTTGTGTTTTACAAACTTTTTTTTTTTTTTTAAAACTGGTCATACAACATCCTTCATGCACCCTAGGTCTTTGTGTGTTACATCAAAACTGGTAATACAACATCCTTTATGCACCCTAGTTCTTTGTGTTTTACAGCAAAACTGTTCATACAGCATCCTTCATGCACCCTAGTTCTTTGTATTTTACAGTAAAACTGGTTATACAACATCCTTGATGCACCCTTGTTCTTTGTGTTTTACAGCAACAAAATTAATACTAAAATTGATGAAAGAACTACAGTAGATTTCAACCATTAGAAAGCTAATTACATAATGAAATTCAACAACTATACTCACCTAGGTGTTCCATCAATGCCACGTCTCAGTTTCTTACCTAGAATATGAAGCAAATTTTTAACATGAAAATGTATCATTAATTTGCCACATTACATTCTTTTCAGATAATTTGAATTTATGAAATTAATATAAATATAAAATAATATACATTGTACATGTAAGTAATATATGTTATGCTCAATTATTTATTGCAAAACGGGTGTATTTTTTACATTGAACAGGGCATTAAACCTTTTTCAGTTTGACAGATCTGTAGCATTAGTCAGGTGTAACAGAACTGGCTCTATTTCACATAAAGAGGGCTAAAAGTATTATTGACTGAATTATTAGGAAAATAAATATAAGTAGGTAGGTAAGTAAGTAAGTAGGTAGGTAGGTAGGTAAGAATAATAATAAGAAATAAGACTTTACTTAACGAGGCTACACATTTGGTTTCCCTATTTTGATGTGTATTGAAACGAAAGATCCCTTCCTCTTTCTTGCTTTCCCTTTTGTAACAATTTCCTTAACAAATCTCTTAACGTATAATTACATTTTCTAGTTCGTTAAATCGAATCTTTTTATTACAGTCTATATGAAACTCTGTTAAATCTCTTTGGCTACTTTTGTTTGTTTTGTTCAGTTAGTAAAACCTTATATTTATTGAATGTACGCTCATAGAAAAGGCGTTGTTCAATTTGATAATGTAAAATCACGCATTGTTTATAATTAAAAGCATTTGTCGTTAATATTATCATAAAGGAAAATGTTCCAGTGGGTAACAAAACAGCAATACCGGGATAACAATGCGTTTAATTTTTCGCATTTAATACAATTGCCTTTACAGCGACACACTTTATATACCTGAATACAAGGAAGTTCTACCCACCACTAACCACCCCTGCATTTAGGCATGTCAACAAGGAACATATTTTCACATAATAACATATATTTAAATAGAAACTGAACACACATTTTATTCCTGTTGTGGAGCACAAGGAAGAAAGATCTGGAAAAAGGTAACTCTGTACTTTATTTTAACTACTTATTGTAAATTCTTAATCTACACGCAAATGTGAATATACTTACATATTAGAAAACGTAATCACAATTATTGGGTTTGGGTCACCAGGACTAGAGTTGGGGCTGTGATTTAAGGGCTTGAGGTTCTAACTTGATTATGACTAACGTTATGTTAAAGTATAAACTGTACTCTGAAAACTATCAGACTGAGTGAAGATTGACCGTAGCTGCACTGTTAGCGTATTAATGTGTATTAACAGCAGAACTGTATGGCATAATAAAGTTGCAATATTCTAAATCAAATATATCTTTTTAATAAAAATATTTATTTACTAAAAATAAAAATATTTGTTCTGTAAGTGCAGTGTATTTTTTATTCAACTAAAATATATTATCGACTATTGATATTTGTTCTATTAGAGTAATATGTTTATTCAATAGAATAATTATTTTGGCTAAAATATTTATGGACAACAAATACATAACTATGTGGTGTATAAAATAGCTATGTTTGTAAATTTATGCAACCCAGACTGCTGACTTAAAACTTTGTCTAAACTTATGACACTATCGAATAAACACGTAAGTTATTTTTATAAGTAAGAGAAATAAATGTTTTTCTGAATTAAAATATTTTTTGGCGCGGCATTTGTGCCGTGTCTATATGGAAATCCTAGCTGATTTGATGTGGAAGGAGCGATCAGCTTCCAAAAATATGTTTTTGAAGTTGAACTCTTACCTACAAAAAGTTCTGCTTTTTATAAAACCAGTATCAACAATTGCGTTTTGGAGAGAGAAAATGCACGCTTATTTTAATCATTTTCACGAAAACGGCTTTTCCCTTATATACAATATAATATCAGCTTATTTCAACCACGTGAAGCATGTCAGTCTTCGTGGTGCACTGGATATGTCGATTGCCGTCTAAACATTAGAGTCGAGTTAAAATCCCGGTCTAGCCCAATTTTTAAATAGTTTCTCTTCCGTTTTTTTTCTTATTTTTGTCAGCTTTAAAACCACCTTTTAAATGTTTTTCTGCAATTATTCATAAAAAATCTTCACTCATATCAGACTAATATTGATAATGATAATGTAAAATTAAATTTTGGTATAAACAGGTAATGGCTGATTACAGATCTGGTTATTTGAAAATATGGACTGTAAAGGTTCACCATTCTTTGCTATCATATTAAGAAAAGTATAAAGACAAAATCTATCAGGGTGGAATTAGTGCCTATTCATAAAATTCTCATTTTGATTTGATTTTTTATTCCCTTTACCTTATGTTGGTTAAAAGTTTTTGAACCTCACGATATTTTGAACATGCTAATTAGTTGGTTGATTTTAAAGGCTTAATGTTTTGTTACTTTACAGTGTATACCGAATACTTAAACGCATAAATGAAGTGACAGCTGTATTTCCGAACACAGTATGATTGTTGGATTATATAAAGTTGTATTATTGTTTAAATAAATACTGTATACGGGCCTACTGCCGCCGGCTGTGTTGAAATACAGCGGAGGAAAGCATTTGTTTTTATGAAGCTACATTCTCAGACAAAACCATTTAAACCCCAGGATTTTGTATAAAAAGAAATGGGAGGAGCCTAATTTCAAATGGTGGCTGTTTTTTGCAACAATGTTCTTTGGGAGAGTTTTTTTTGAAAATTACAGTTTTACAAAACAGTACCATTTCTTTAAAATTTCTCAGTTGTAGACAAATTCATAATCAATACAAACATCAGTTTACTTTTTATTTTAAACATTTGTGCAAATAGCTACAGCCCTTTCAAATATGAATTTTACCAGTAAATGAAGACAAAATTTGAATCTGAAGTGAACTTTGACCCTAGTCACATGATGTAAACAGAAATCAGCTGCTAAGAAACGTTTATAACCACTTGAGTGTACAGGCATTTTATCATGCAGACTTCTTGTGTGGTTAGTTTATGAATGAAATCTAACAACACTGACCTTGCTTGCTGTCTTCCATAAATCCATATGAAAATTCACTTGTAATATTTTATACTGCACTGTATTTTACTTATGCATACTGAATTTTTTATTCAAATCCAATATTTAATTATGCATCAATATTGTTCCAACAAACCACTTTTTTAAATAAATGTTTTTTTTAAAATATATAGTTACATTCCCTGAACAACACAACCATAATTTTTAAGTAAATGCTTCCACCACTTGTGTCCCATATATGGTTGGCCATGTATATTTGGATATAAATTTCTTACTAAATCCAGAACACAATCAGGCATTATCTCACGTACGGTCCAAACAGTATTTTCATCATCCTCACGACCTAATGCTCTCATTTTTTTACTCTGATATTCGGGTATCATCCTTGCACCAGCATCTGACAATAGTTTCCAAAATAATTTATAGCGTTTCTTTCTTACAGAGGAATTGCGTTGGTGGGGATTAGCACCAGGCCCAAGCCAAGTTTGCTGATGTGAAGTTACACATGGCATTAAAAAGCAATGTGGACATCGTGTTTCCCCAAGAGCTCTCTGAAACTGTGCATTTTCATCTCCATCATTTTCAGTATCCCTTGAGCTTTCGCTGTCATGAGTGTCATTGTTAGTTTCACTAGTGTCCCTACTTGCGCATTGCATAACAGGATGTGATGTCGAAGAAGCAGTATCCACAGATATGTGCTGATCTGCCACACTAAGTGGTGCCTGAACATTTTCAAATGACCACTGAGAAGAAATTATTGCCTCATCAAAATCCCAATCATTTTGATTAAAAAAATAAAACATCCCCCAAAATTGTTCTTCACTAATGTTTAATCTCACTTCACGTCTTTCAGCCATGTTTTAGAGTAAAAACAAAAATAGCGGGAACTTGACCAGTAAGATGAAGCTTTACCGTAATTGTTCAAATTACAGTTGTCTATGTGTAAGTTTTGTTGAGTAGGGGTTGGGTGTCTTTCAGAAAAGAGCAATTTGGTTCAAGTACTTATAAGCAATGGAGTAATATAATTTTACGTAACTATATAATAAAAGCGAAATTACAACTAGATAAACAACAGTAAATGAACATTGGCAAACACGTTCTCCTCTGTATTTATCATTGTATTCCAATATGCAATACGTACAGACTCGGTTCACTGAACATCATTTACCTATACAATATTTTGATTATTTAGTAAACTAATTATTCTATTATTTATTTTATTAAATTATTAAATGGATATTATATTGTTTTAATAAAACATCATAATAATAAAGATGTTTCAATGTCATATTATTAAATACATTTATAATACGTAGAATGTTTGTACTATAACACTGCATGATTGCCAAAATATGTACTTCAATCAAATTCGATGAACTGAAAATTAACAGTAAGATGAGAAATACTTTTTGTCCATATGTATGTGTTCTCGTTTGTTTTTGTTAATCGGGTGTAGTTTAGAGGGAAGATGGTAGTATGTCTCACAGTAATGTCATCACATAATACCAGATGTGAACTGGAATCAGATTGTGTTTAGATCTTTTTGTATGTAGGCAATAAACAAAAATTACTGACAGTCAAGTGTAATGTACATATTGCATAATATTAGCACTTGTACTGGTACTTATCTGACAGCTGTATAAATTAGTAGAAACCACTAAATGAAAGCTGTATCAAAAGATCACACTTGATACCGGTAATAATATTGAACAGTACTGACCAATTTATATTTCAAAGCTATATTTTACTGGAGGTACACTATAAGTATATATACATTATAAGTACATGACATATTCACAGTGAAGACATTTATTACTGGAAAATAAATTCCTGCCATGAAAATGGAAGTTGGAAATGAGGTTAGATTAAAAGAGGCTGCAAATCATGGTATAAGCAATTTACACTTACTATGAACTTACACTTACTATGAACAACATTACACTTACTATGAATTTACACTTACTATGAACAACATTTGAAGTGCTACTAAATCTTCGAGTCTGTACTCACATTATTATTATTATCTCATGTTTTCCTTCTTTATGAAAGCCAAGAATGTAATTCAACTGACCAGTTACTTTTCTAGGCTGGTTAGTTTATGTCACGTTAACAGATGTGTATATACCTAAACATCAGGTAGTAGTAGAGTTGTAAACATAATTGTGAGCTGATAAGCCAACCCATTTTCATGTCGGTAGCATCTACCGCATCCTGGGGTTTAAATAGCCCCTGGTGTTATCATTTAACTCATTAAAAGCCATTTTGCCATGCCTTTGATTCATTGCATCAATACTTTTCTTGTTATTCTTTAAAATATTCATGTGTGAAGCAAAACGAGATTTAACCATACTTCTTAAGCAACCATACCACATATAACGGTAATAAGAGTGCCGTTTGCTTCAGTCTTGGCGTTGACGAAGTGCTCAGGCTGGGCTATTGTGATCGCTTGATGTCCGTCGTCTGCCCTTCGTCCATCTACATTTAATACTGTGCATGCAATAGGGGCTACATATGTCACTGGATCTTCATGAAACCTGGTCAGAATGAGTGTCTCGTGAAATCTAGGTCACCAAGTCAATTTATAGGGAAGCCTTGTGTATGCAATAAAGGCTGTATTTTTCATAGAATTTAAATGAAACTTTGTCAGAATGCATGTCTTGTTGAAATCCAGGCCGACTGTGAAAAATGGGTCATATCGGGTCAAAAACTAGTTCACCGTGGCAAATTTAAGAAAAACCTAGTTAACACTCTAGGGACCTCTAATCGTCATGAAAATTGGTCAGACTGATTGTATTAACGATCTCTAGGCAAGCGTTACCGGATCAAATGGTGTTAAAACCTAGGTTACAAGGTCAAATAAAAAGAAAACCTTTTTAACACTCTAGAGGCCGCATTTGACATTAAGTTTGCATGAAGATTAGTCCGATCGTTTGTCTTTATGTTTGGAATCTACGAGACCTAGGGTCAATTACTAGGTCACCATGGCATACAAAGGAAAAAGATTGTGAATACTATCAAGGCAAACATTTGCATTCATTCATTATGAATTGTATTAGAATCTATTTTTTGAAGAGCAATGTGGCTCAGTTGAGCGATATAGGACCATCATTGCTCTTTTGTCTTGATATTAGTTATGTTTCATCATAGTGATTTTTGTGCAATCACAGCCCGTCCTCGTAAAACACTTGTCCGGAATTCCAAGGGAACATGCGTAGATTATTTGCGTTCATTGATCAGCAGTTTTAATATTACATTCACTTTTCAGAATATGTTGACGGACGGGAATTTCTCGGACTTGAAGGACAAAGGATACACTGTTGTATCTGATGTCCTCACAAATGCAGAATGTGACCAGACGATAGCACAGTACCGGAAATGGCTGTCACAGTTTAAAGATGACGAATGGCCGTACTCAGTTAATCCCTTGATACAGAAATATAATTCTGGAAATATGCATCCATCGTGGTTTGTTAGACTGAAGGTAAAGAGAGTTTTTGCCCAAGTTTGGAAAACGGAGAAACTTTTGTCGAGTATTGATGCTATTGCAATTGGCCGCCCTCCAGAGGATGGGGAGGAGCGATTTGATGTACCGGGCTCTCATTGGTTACATTTAGACCAAGATGCATCGCGTGAAGGTCTCCATGCCTACCAGGGAGGAGTATATTTAGAAACAGCAGACGAGGATGACTGGACATTGCATGTGCTAGAAGGATCCCATTTGCATTTCAGTGATTTGTATGAAAACAATACAAGGGCAAGTATGAAATCAGAGATCAACAATTACTATCCACTTCTTGATGAGGAAGTTGTGCAAATGAAAAGTAAAGGTTGCAAGCTGAGACGTGTTCCAGTCCCAAAGGGAGGAATGGTTCTCTGGGATTCCAGACTGGTTCACGCAAATGCAAGGCCTATTAAAGGTCGAAAGAATCCAGGTAGATGGCGCTTTTGCGTTTTCGTTTCAATGACACCAGCAATTTGGGCAACGAATGAAGATATGAAAAAGAAAACCGCAGCCCATGAAAATGCGTGCATGACAACACATTGGTCGTCACAAGGGGTGATGTTCTTTACAAAGCCAACATTTTGTCCTCCGCACGTGGAGTATCCGAAAGAGCTGCCAGAAATTGCTAAAACTCGGGAAGCCAAATTGTTATCCGGGGCTTTGCCATATGGTTTCGATGATGGACACCCTAACGGTGATGGTTATATTCCAAAATGGAAGAAAAGAGTTCTTCAAAAAGGAGATGAATTGGAATTGGACAAGAGTAACTAGTGTATGGCACATTTGTTCTTGCAGTGGTCGTTGCATAAAGTGGGTTAATTTTTATCAAAGTGAGAAGAAATTTACTTGCAGATTAATTTCATATCATGTATACTACAAGATACGTGATTATATTACATAGCCATAATGATGATTAGTGGTTTTTTCTTTTGTGTGTAATATTCTTAAGAACTGTTTTGCATTATGTCATTATATATTGTACTATATCTTCAACGCTTTCAGATGTTACTTTCAACTCGAAAGAGTAAGTGACAGAAAAGTTGTTGTATTTCGCTTGTGTCCTTAACAATTTATTACTTGACATTTAAATTATTTATGCAGTTGTATCTAATATAGCGATTGCAGTGATATGTAACATTGATATAGCCTTAAAATGAGAAATTAAAATCGTATTACTGTAATGACTTAGGTACAGACGAGTTCTCACTTCACTTAATTTTACACTTTTTACCTTTAGTACAAGTTATTTTTCGTTGATTAAGTGGTCTTAAAGGATATATTTTATAATATGGAAAAAGAAAATCAAAGCGCTTACAATTTACACATTTATCAAATAATTTACCAAACATCAAACAGTCATGTTGAAGCTGAAGCAACAATGATGGATACAGTAAAGCCTTTCTTATTCGGTGCCATTTTTCTAACAGTAATTTTTTTATCCACATAGTCTCATGGTCCCGGAATCATAAAATGTGAAAAATACCTTGTTAAACCGACATCTTATTCAAGTGGTCCTTAAGAGTGCCAGATAAGACAGGTTTTATTGTACTTATTTTCCATGCCAACTGGTTCGTCATTTTTTATTTCAAAATGACTTTTTTGCCAGCAAGATTAATCTGCAGTATTAATTCCTAATGGGATTGATTTTAAACTTAATTAAAGTCTTCAGGGTGGTTTCAAACAATCAAGTAATACAACTCTTGACGGTTTTTTCACAATGATGGTCCTTGTTAGACATAAACAATTTTTATTGAAAGTTTTGCGCAACATACGGTCAAGCTCCTAATTGTTCATTTCTAACTTCCCTTTTTTATCTTACAAAACCAAAATGTTTTATCTTCCTGCAGACCGACCAAACATTTGTTATTCTTTTGCTACAAACTTAAGTTGTTTCACCCCTTCTCCGTTAAGAAAGACAAAAGTCTCATTAAGAAAATAGACGTTTCGGCCTGTATCTGCATTAAACCAAACATATATAGTGTTCCATTGTAAATATAATGTACATTTTAATAATAAAGTCATTTCTATTCATATACAATAGGTTTCAATGTGTTATATATAAACAAGATATCTTGCCTACCTGTGGTGAAATACACGCAGGTCACATCAGGTGGTTACGGTGTACCCAATTTAAATAAATAACAATGAAAATACAGTGGTGTATCTTTAATAAACAGCAAACAGGAAGAGTTGAGAAATTGAATTGGTAAGTTTACCGGTACTTCATTTATAAATTTATAAAATTATAAGTATCATCGTTCTTCTTCAGTTTATAATAACAAAAATACGCGCGAAAAGTTAAGACTTTTAGTAATAAAATGTCATACATTGAAATAGCTGTAGTTGTTTTTCCAAATGATAAAGACTAATTCATCGTCAGAAATTTTCAAAATTATTCATTACTAATTGTATCTATAACAAGAAAGATCTTAATAAGACGAATGTAGTAAAAATAAACTAATATGTCAGTAAATTAGGATAAGCTGATAGTCATTAATCCATGAAGGTAGAGCAATATCAATCGAGTATCATGTTATCACTTATAGATACGCACCGAACACAATAGGGCAGATGATTACATCTGTTTATTAGCGTAGAACGTTAAGTGTTAGACTATCATACAGTAGCTGCGTATAACAATATATTTTTGATCATATATTGATTAATATTTTCCTTTTCCTTCGAAATAAGATTTAATACAGATATTTGATATCTACTTTTTGTATATTATTACTTTTTTATATTGTATTCTGATACAAAGTACCAAAATCACGCAAAAGTAGTTTGCACAATTTTGTCTTGAACATGTCTCGAGTTGCAGAGAAATTGAGTATGCTTTCAGAATGCATGATTTTAGTTTACACTGACCATAAACTGCAGTAATAAAAGTCAAAAAATGTCATCATACAGAAACATACTTCAATTCGTGGGATTCGAACCAGGCGAGTAAACGTAATGAACTCTAACATTCTTCTACGGTAACCACTGAGCTATTTCTTCCTATGCATTGAAAAGAGATGTAATTCAAATAAAGCATTGTCATAGATGGTTGTTTCCTCTGTTTCCAATAATAACAGTGTCATAGATATGTAAACATAACACAACGTCACCATCAACTTTTCCAAACTGACTAATATAAATGTATATATATATTTGGCAATACTGGCATTGGAAACAAAATAAGTATAACTTCATTATTCAAATCATTGCTTATTTACTGTAGACATAAAACAACATGCTGACTGACGAGAACTTTCGAGAGCTTGGAGATATAGGTTATACGGTGGTGAAAGATGTACTGTCAAAACAAGACTGTGCCGTTGCAATAGCCGATTACCGCGCATGGCTTGCTCATTTTGGTGACAAATTTCCAAAAACATTTAACTCCATTGTAAAAGATAGCAATGCTGGACACTTGGAAGTCACATGGCGTTTGAGAATGAGAGCCAAACCAGTTTTCGCTCAATTGTGGAAGACTGAGAAGCTGCTGACTAGTTTTGACACTGTAGCAATCGGGCGACCGCCGGAAGATGGCGTCGAGGATTTTCAAGATACTAGAAAGTACTGGCTCCACGCGGACACTACACCATCGAGAGTTGGACTGCATGCTTACCAAGGGGCACTTTACTTGGAGGAACAAACAAAAAACGACTGGACATTTCAGGTTATGGAAAAATCGCATAAAGTTACTGAACGACTTTTCGAAAAGTTTCCTGAAAAGGTCGATGATGCTAGGAAAGCCGGTCACTATTTTAAACTCTCAGAAGAAAATGTTGAGTATTACAAGAGCAGTGGTTGTCGGTTAACGAGAGTTCCGGTACCTAAAGGGGGAATGGTATTGTGGGATTCCAGATTAGTGCATGCAAATGCACGTCCCCTTCCGGTTTGTATTTTTTGTCTATTATGAAGCGTTTTGAGTGATAAGTATACATGTAGTACTGAAATAACACGTTTCCCCTTGGTGGGTACCAAAAATTAAACTCGTGGCATGTAAAAACATTGTAGAGTGACATAATCATTTCAAAAGACTTCCACTTTGACTGTTTTACTACACATTTCACATGATAAGCTTGACACAAGCAATGTGATGTTCAATTATTCACTAACAGGTATACGTAAATATTATTTTAGTTGGGATGGCAACGAGTACTCGGGTATTCGAGTACTCGCTCGAACGTCCGAATACTCGATCAGCAAAACGGTATTCGAGTACTCGAAAAAAAATGGCAAAAATCGCATCATACATAAAATTATTTAAAATCATAAATTATCGCTTTTTGGATCCTCCAACTAACAGCCTTAACTAGTCATTATTCTAATTCGGAATCGTTATCAAACACGCCAGGTGATGTGCGAAAATTCTATTGTTTAATCCGCTAGGTAGGCCCCTAAATGCAATATACGAGTTGACAGTTTGACATGCAGGTATTGTTATGATTCTGTGCCGCTTATGATCTTAACAAAACAATATAGACGTAAGATATTGGGTTGTAGTTTTCGCAGTTTGTTTAGAAATTAAAATTAAGTGCATAATAGCAATTACACTATGTCGCCTTTCCGTTTGTTCGATCAACTGTAAATGCGGGTCTTGTAAGCAGAAGAGTGCGGAGAAAAGATAATTATTATGGCTCACCAGAAAAAAATTCAAGAAATGTAACTCATTTTTCTTAAATCGTATATATAGAATATAGCAATTTTTTCAAAGTCTCATTTCTGAATATCTCAGTAATCTGTACACTTGCATGTCAACTTATAAGTCAAATTTGAAATATGCCTCCGTTGAAACGTCTTCTTAGAAATATTTTAAGCTGTGTAGAGATGACAAAACCGTGAAATGTACTCTCTGTAGTATAGAACTTACATGCTCTGGTATGTACTCCTATATTTCGAACACGTGAATGACCTTTTTTCGAGTACTCGAGTACTCGAATGGAAGAAGGACCGAGCACTCGAATATCAATTTTGGTATTCGTTGCCATCCCTATATTTTAGTCATTTAGCTACAACCATGTAGCATTTAAAATGTATGCATACTAGTATGAAATGTGAAGGATTAATCTGAGTGTATAATGCTTCTTGTTGGATCATATCTAAAAATATCTGACGTTGACAGTATAACCTTATCGTCTGTAACCGAGTTAAGACTCACTTCATACCTCGAATAATGATTGCAGGTACGTGTAACAAAGTAGATACATCGTGTTTAATCTGACTGATATACCAGTAGATTAAAAGGACAGACAATTTAACCTGTGCTGCATTCTTAGTATATCCTTTGTACCGTTACAGAACCGGAAGAATAAAGGCCGATGGCGGTTTGTCAACTTCATTTCAATGACACCGGCCATTTGGGCAAATGAAGAAGATGCAAAGAAACACCAAGAAGCCTACCGAACGGTCGCACTGACTACGCATTGGTCATCGCAGGTAGGTGGTATTCAAAGACACTTCTTCTTTAGCAGGTTGACAATTTTCTCGTTATTCTCTCCACATATTATACTAGTATTTTCCAAGGCGGATGAGAATTAAAGACACTACTCTTGGGTGGTTGACAGTCTAAGCCACTACTCATAGACTGGTGGTATTCCAATACACTCGTACAAATGTAGTCCCATTCACTCATTCTAGGTGGGAAACAGTAACGACATTACTAGGTGGTCGATAGTTTAATACTGTTTTCTAGGTGGATGATAGTCGAATACATTACCCCTATGTAAACACTAGTCAAATACACTACTCCTAGGTTGATGATACCGGTATTCGAATATACTTCTCCTAGGTGGGTGATAGTTAAATTCACTTCTCCTATGTGGGCTGTCAATGCAGTAGCCCAAGATGGATGATAGTTAAAGACACTACTCTTATGTAGTGTAATACACTATTCATAGGGGTGTGATAAGATTGGTAAAAGTTTCTCCTACACGGTGGGTGATATCCCAAGTCACTACTACCAATTGGGTGATATTCCAAGTCACTACTACTAGGCGGGTGAAAATCCAAGTCACGGCTACTAGGAGGGTGATAGTCCAAGCCACTACTACTAGGAGGGTGATAGTCCAAGCCACTACTGCTAGGAGGGTGATAGTCTAGTCCAAGTCACTAATTACTAGGAGGGTGATAGTCCAAGCCACTACTACTAGGAGGGTGATAGTCCAAGTCTCTAGTATTTGAAGGTTGATAGAAAAGTCACTTTTGCTATAGGTGGGTGATAGACCAAGACACTACTAGGTGAGTGATGGTCCGATACACTACACCCAGGTTAATGAAAGTCTAATACACTTTTCCAAGTTTTGTGATAGTCCATGTTACTACTCATATGTGGGTTATAGTCCAGTACACCTATCCTTTGTGGGCGATAGTCCAATTGGGTAACAGTACAATACAATTCTTCTAGATGGGTGATAGCGCAATATACGTCTCCTGTGTTGGTAGTACTAGACATAACTCATAGCTGGATGACAGTTTTAACCAATACCTCTTTTACTGCTGAACTGTATATATTTGAAATAGTAACTTTCAGTCAAAATTACTATACACCTTAAGATTGTGATAAATTATGTTCTGTGTTTTTCAGGGCATTATTGTCATGGATATATCTTATACAACTGGTGTTCCACGCCTAACTACCGTCCCAGATATCGCCCGCTCAGATGATGCTCAGCGGATGTCTGCTATGGTGCCATACGATTTCAACGACGGAAAGCCGAACGGGGATGTTTTCCGACCAGTCTGGAAAAGTTGTGACAAAGAGCTTCCGCCTGAGTTAAACCTAGAGAAGATTTGGGCAAATGGACACATATAAAACCAAATACTTGTCTTCCTTGCAAGATTATAAATTCTGCAAGTAATGTGTATAACATTCATATGCATCCAGTCTTACATTTATGTACCCCGATTTGTGTAACACACTCAATGTTTAGTCTTTATGTAAATATTTGAGATATAGGATCGAAAATAATACCTTATATGTAAGCACCGTTGCTTCTTTAATCAGTGTTCTCAGAACTACAGTACCACATACGGACATATACATCGGTATGAGATTGTTGAAAACATAGTTATTTGACTGTATGACAGTTAATGCATTGTATCATTTGAACTGGGCTGCACTTAAAAAATAATATCACTAATCACTGTCTTAACCATTTTGACGTGTGATATAAATTTGTTTTACAAACATTGAAATCAAATGTCTACAGCATTAAAGCTTGTAAAATGGCTGTACGTTTTGTGATTGGTTTTTGTTCTGAACATTAGATCATTTATTGGAAGCTACATGCTTTCAAAAGCAGAAACTGATGAACCTTTAAATCTTAACCGTCTTCATGATATTGATCCTACTGAATTGAATCCTTACTCCAAAGTTGAATAACTTGATGAACATCTTCTTTATCAGATTTATAAAAGCGGTTATTCTAGACTACAGAAAAGGACAGGGTGTCCTAAAAAAAGGGAAAAGGGCAGTAGGAGGACGATAAAAAGACAAGGTACAGCACCTTGATCAAACATGAACACACTGCACTTACAATGCATTACATGAAACCACAATCTGACTTTAAAGATGACATAAAACAGACACTTGGTCTACTGAGCTTTTGGTTGGGACATGAATTGCAAGTCATTAACTATATCCAGACTGAAAACATGATTGTGATAATCCTTTCTCGTGCTGCTGGCGTATAAACTTAAGTTGTCTCCTTGAAATGTTCACTATCATCCTTAAAGGAAACAAACATTATGAACGACGTCTTTGTTGTGTAATTAGGCTTTACATGTGACAAGGGACACAACTACTATATACTATACTGTTTATATAACACACAAGAGTTATTATCCATTCCATATATAACATGCACGTTCGTTCTGTTCACTTGAGTTAGTTAGCATATTGCAGTTACGTATAATATACATGTATTATATATATAATGCTTACAAGTGTTTGTTAATATACGGCCATCTTGATATAATATGGTGTCAGAAGTGAACACCGTGGACTTACATTAGATTGTAAAAGAAATGTGATATTGCTGCAGAAACTTCCACATAGGATACCATTTTCTAACCGTTAGACACAAGACGAAGATGACCGAATACGAATAGACTAATGTAACGAAAACTCACATACAATGTGTATACATGTAGTCGGTTTTAAGGCATTACTACATCTTTGTCAAGTGTTCTTATCACATTGACCTCATTCACGTCTCATTCACAGAAGTCAGTGAGTGGAATAATGCTTTCACTTATTTCATTATTCGTGATCTCAATTGTTTTCTCAGGTATGGGAGTCAATATGGCATTTTGAAAATATGGAATAATGAATATTGGATTTTTGAAACTAAAGAGGGTTGCATGCAATGCGTCAAATGGTGTGGTTTTCAATGTAATTTATTCTTTTCTCATTTCTTTTCTGTTATTAGTAATTTGTCTCAGAGTTGTTAAGCTTAATTGATAAGAAATAACAATATTATATTGCATTAGAAAATGCAGGAAGATAAAACTATATCATTATTTAGAATATTCTATAATAGTAACAACACATGTATTGTATATATCTTAAAGCTACACAATCATTTTAAACATTATTAAAGAAAGTTGATGGTTCAGAACTGAGTTCGTAAGAAGGGAGAAATATTGCCCCATATGTACTTCGTTTATTTGCTAACTGCTCGCTAAAATGACAAGTTTCCATCAAATTTATGCATCAATGTATCGGTAATTCATCTACGAGTAATATGTTTGATGATAACCATTTGGGGATATACATTTAGAAATATAGAAATAAATTAGTACTTTTGTTTTTTTAGTTTGTACGTGCCTTTGTCAAAATGGTTGGACTAGATACAACGATTCGTGCTACCTAATTGGATATAAACATAATGTGACTTTCATTGAGGCAGAAGTAAGAAGATTTTGTAACATTTTAGGGGAAATGTTTCTTTTCTTTCAGAATCCTTATTTTCAGATGTATGCATTGTTAACGGGGAATTTCTTGGCTTGATCAAGACAGGAGTCCTGATCAGAGTTAACAGCATTGAATATTCTGGTATATTAAGACTGATTAGAGCAAGATTTAGACCAGAGACAAAAACTATTTTATCATCTGAACTGAAATGAGAATGTGTATGTATAATTTGCTTTTTAAAAAGCTTATCAAGTGTGGATTATAATTTGTATAAAACATATATGGCACTAACTAGATCACTCTGATGAACTATTTTTATATTTCATAATTGAATGCTTTCTTTGCAGCATTTTTGCAGACAACATAACGGCTATCTTATACACGTTAATTCAGCAGAAGAAAATCGGTTTATTGTGGACACTTTGTACACAACTAAAGGTGAATAACTTTATACTTATACGTTTTATCATTGTCGACAATTTACATAGAAATTAAAGATAAATCACTTTATTCTCATACGTGTTATAACTGTCGATACCTTGTATAAAACTAAAGGTAAATTGCTTTATACTCAAACGTTTTATGATTGTCGACACTAGGTAGAAACCTAAAGGTAAATCTCTTCATACTCGTACGTTTTATAAATGTCGACACTATACATAAAACCGAGGTTAAATCACTTCGTACTTATTTGTTTTATGTAATGGTAGCACTTTTTAATAAGATCAAAAGTAAATCACAATGGAATCACCCATACTATGATTCATGTACTCAAATTAAATCAGAACTTTCACTGAATATAATGAATACCCCGCCCCCTCCACCCAACACAGCACTAACACAGTATACAAGATTTTGTAACATTTGATGCTTTGATAATTGGACTTTTCACAATTTTGCATATTACTTATGTGAAGTGTTATTCTGACCCGGGGTTTTGGATAATCAGAGCGCAAAAGATTTTATCATCTCGAGCCCCTATGACCTTGATCCGAAACAGGGACCATGTACAGTAAGGCATTGTACTTATCATTTCTGTTAAATATCTTTAAATTGTGACCACGGGTTTTGGAGATTAAGAGCGCACAAGATTTTACTATCTCGAGCCCCTGTGACATTGACCTACTGATCCAAAATACAGACCATGCAGAACTAGGCATGATACTTATCACATCTCTGAAGTATCATTAAATTCTGACCTGTGGTTCTAGCGAGTTAGCGTCCACAAAATTGCCTCTTAAAACGGACAAACAGACAAGCTGAATACAGTATACCCTCTCGTCCCAGCCCTTACACTTTGTGTTCGAGGGGTATAAAATGATATGACCTGTAGAGTTATAAAATGTTGCCGCCACTATCTGTTATTTCACGTGATTGTTTTAATTTCTATACAGATCATTAATACACTGAACGAGATTCCCTGACCCGATTTTATGTAAATCAAAGTGCATAAACGATAACTTATCAGCCACCCTATTTGAACATCACTAGAACTGTTTACTAAAATAGCTCAAAATGTACACACAAAAAAGGAAAACAAATATTATGAAGCAAAACAGAAATGAAATAATGTTATGGGCTATGAAGATATGTGTAAGGTATCCCTACCGAGGTATAGTGACACGCAAAAATCGAGTTATAGCTAATCTATTGATATTTCTAACACATCATTGAAACCGTTTCCTGATTATATTCTAGCATCATTCTGCTGGATAGGTATATCTGATATGGATGTCGAGGGAACCTGGATATGGTAAATATGTATTGTCCTGTCAGTATGTTGTAAGGACGTCAATTATGTGAACATTTCCCCTTTGTATTACAGAATATTAGTTTTAGCTGTCACAGAAGTGTTTAGCAATTTGAATTAAACAATATTTAACGAACAATTTATATATGAATGCAGTATGTGGCCGTTGAGGCACAAAGGCACATATATTGTCGAGCATCCTAACGGAAGAACAATTAAGGTGTTAATACAACACTGGTTTAGTGTGTCGTGTGTGAGTGGAAGCAATGTCCTTTTGCATATTACTGTTGTTGTGAGACAGCATTTCGGTATGAATTTATTTAATAACGCTCACGGGAGTTCAACCAACATCAAAAAGCGCAAAGAATTTCCAACATTAAAAAGTAAGCCTTGTGTGTGAATTAAATATGTCTCGTTTTGCAGGTATGGTACAGGCGAAAAACCTGAATTCACAAACTGGAGTCCAGGAGAACCGGGGGGTAGCCCGAAAGAAAATTGCGGAGTGTATGCTGTACATCACCACTACACATGGGACGATTTTGCCTGCGACAGACTCTTCCATCCTCTTTGTGAATCAAGGTACATTTTTAAGTTTCTGATATTTGTTTCCTACTTGTTTTATATTCAAGATTACCGTGTGCTGATTTATTGTGTTTTTGTTGTATGTGAGTCACATACTGTCTCAATGAAAGTATTTTAAATGATTTTTGTCTGTAAAGAAGAAATATACAAATTAGTAAATGAAATCATTTGAAAGCTATTCAATACATATTTTCGGAAAAATCAAGATTTGTTACTGAAACGCTTTTAAAGTCTGTAAATTAGAAGGAGAAACATATGTATACTGACCAATTGATTATCATGATTGAAACATATCTGTAGCACCAAATAATGCACCACAAAATGACATAAGCGTTCTTTTAAATTTAATATGTTTTGTAAAAAATTGTGTTTTGTTCCAGTAAATTATAACATATCAATTGTCAGCCGTAACGTGTTAGTTCAGATTTTAGTACGTTGTGTGGAAGTAATTTCTCTCCCCCCTCCTGGTTTTAACTCAACTGTGAATGAACAATCTTATTTGTCTAATATGTCTAAAAGAAACATCATAACTGACTGCATATCATCATGGCAAAGTTAGCTACTGTATAGAATTTCCGCGAAAAAGACATTTATACTGTAACTTGCAATGTAATATGACTGTAATAGACATAGATGAAATGTTCTTACAAAATACACAGTTTCAGCATTTATTCCTTGTTTTACACGCACTTAGTATTCATAATTATCCGGACACTTAAGAGTCGGATTTTTTTATCAGTAGCTTAGATATGCAATATCAGTACAGATGAAGTTCATAACTTGTTTTGTTTTTTAGCACGGAACCCGTCGACGGAATTGTCGGATGAGGAAAGTACTGCTATTGCTCATATTCAATGGAATATTAGAAATGTTACAAAATACACTGATAAAATGTATAAAAAAGTAGTTAAATGTTGTTATTCATATTTTCTCTAGCTTACACTTGTATTTATGCACTGTTATAAATGTACTGCATCGACATTAAGCCTTATCTGACTGTAACATCTGTTTATCATATTGACCCCATTCATGTCTCAAACCTCATTCAAGTACATGTTGTATGTCCGAAAAGTTAGCAAGCGAAGTATGCCTTCAGTAATTTTATTATTTGTGATATCAGTTATATTCTCAGGTATGGAATTTCAGATACACAGTTTAAAAAGATGCAATGATAAATACTGGGCGTTTCAAACTTGGAATTGAACGATTCTATAAAACGGACATGACGTAAATGTATTAAAAATGTTTCAAGCTAGGCAGTAAGTCATTATAAACAAGGTATGTCGCGAACTCAGAACAAGAGTAAGCCATGCTACTCGTAAAAGGGCTCATAACATTGTGAGAAAGAAGCTCAGCTAGAAGGTCAGCTTGTTAAATGAACTGCTTAAGATATCTTTCGTTTAGAAATTCTTATTGTTTTTAGCTCATCTGAGTAAAGTTCGGCGTGAGCTATTAGTATATTTAAGCCCTCTGTTGTAACACTTAGGCTTGTTGTCACTCTATAGGTCACATTTTATGTGCAATCTTTTGGTCACCAGGTCAGTTAGTAGAAAAACCTTGTTAACATCTTAGAAACAACATTTCTTGCAAGTCATCATGGATGTCAATCGGGATCAATGCCTTAGTGAAATCTAGGTCGAGTTTGAAACTTGGTCACGTTTGGTCAAAACTAGGCCAAGGCATCAAATCACAGGAAAACACATTTTCGACCCAATCATAATGAAATGTATAAACAATATTTGTCTTGATGACGTCTAGGTCAGTTTGAAAGTGGGTCACATTATTTAAAAAACTTGGTCACCTGGTCAAATCACAGAAAAACATTGTCAACATTCAAGAAGTCACATTTTCTACCCAATCATCATGAAAGATGACCAGAATATTTGTCTTAATAAAGTCTAGGTTGAGTTTGAAACTGGGACACATGAGTCAACAACTTGGTCTCCAGGTCAAATAATAGAAAAAAAAACATTGTCCGCACTTCGGTTCAGTAATACTATAGAGGGCACCTGTACAATATTTCTGTTTTTTAAACTACAGTTTGAATTACCTTTTTTGGAGGTACAACAATGAAATTAGAACTACACTTGTAATGTATAGTTTTGCATGCCAATTTCAACTTAACAGAAGTATTACCCAGGTCAGCGATATAGGGCCATTGTGACCGTTTTATTTATATATCTTTCTCTTTAAGTATAATCTTACAAACAATACACGAATCGCTTAATAAGAATAAAATTTTTGAAAAAAATATTTTCTAAACCGGGTCTAAATCTAGTAGTCTAACTTCATACTATTTCTCCAACTATTTTCTGAATGAAAAGTGTGTCTGTTAAGAAAGAAATGTTGATTAAACACTTGTTAATTCAGGATTTAAAGCATATTATCATCTGTAAGTTGTTTTAAGTTTGTTCGTGCCTTTGTCAAAATGGTTGGACTAGATACAACGACTCATGCTACCTAATTGGATATGAACATAATGTGACTTTCATTGATGCAGAGGTAAGTACAATGTATAAAGTTTCATGAAAATCTGCTATTGGAATGTTTGCTTTTTGTGAGCTTTCCTTGTTTTATTGTCTCGCTTCGTTCGTACCAAGTTACAGATAACGGTGTTTTACGATAAGTGAACTGTAGAGCTAGACAATAGATACATATACCCGTCCGGTATTGACTATCGACCTAAGATAGATTAATCTAAGACTTCTGAGTTCTGTTAAAGCAGCTTTATGAAAAAACAGCCTACCAATATATATACATTATTACATTATGGTAGTCGATGCGCTATACTCTGTTTACTTTATTTACAGCATTTTTGCAGACAACATAATGGTCATCTCATACACGTCAATTCAGCAGAAGAAAACCGGTTTATCGTCGACACTTTGTATAAAACTAAAGGTAAATTGCAATGGAAACATGTATGAAATAAGTGTTGCCTCTAGGTCCTGGTATAGCAAGAGTTAACGGCTATTTCATAGCAAAGAGTCGTCCGTTTTGGGTAAAAATCAAATAGATCAAATTAAAAATGTGACTTATAGAATATAAAAAGTAGTTTTTCTGCAATCAGATGGCACAGTAGTGTTTACAGAGTCATTTGATATGACTTATTTCTGTTAAGTTTAGAACTACGTTCTGACATGTCAGTCAATGAAATCTATAGCATTTAATAGTTCTGCAGTACTAGTTATCTGCTGAAAGGTTGAAGATTTTGCTATGTTGGTACTATAAGACAAAGTCTTATGACAATTGAAACGCGAATGAATCCTGTAGATTGTGAACAAAGGTCTGCTAAGATGTGGTGCAGAATTGTAGGTATCCCCGCGTCATAGTTGAAAATCTATAATCATAATGTAAATTCTACCTTCTAGCAACGCTTCAGTAACATCAACTGGAAAACATATTGTGAAGAACTTCAACAAAAGTATTATAATTAGATGTTTTGTTGTCTGTTATAGCCGGACATGACGAAATTTCTAAACACAAATTTGCTATAATTCGATTTGGTGTTTGATGAAGTCTTTGCCCGACTTGGCAAAAATTCTGAACAGATCATATCATCATGTAGAATCCCCGTCTGACGAAGATGAAAAAAACTTATAGCATATAAAAGACATATGAAGTAGATACTTATGTTTATGTTAGACTTTGCAAAGCAAGCAGTCCCGAGGACGGGGTCAATTTATCCCTAAGAAGTATGGTTTAAAAGATCGTAGTAGACGATCACTAACTAAAAAAGTATATTAATCACTGAGAATGTTTCATTATTATATTTTAGCATCATACTGCTGGATAGGTATCTCTGACATGGATGTTGAAGGAACATGGGAATGGTAGATGTTTATTAAAATTCTTGATTTCTCAGTATTTTCGTTTGTTTTCAACGTTACTGCATATAATACAGTATCGCTTGGTTTGTACGACTGAAAGGCCTTCAGCTATGTGCATAAATCCAAATTGTCTCCCAATATTGTATGTTTGAATATCCATTGTAGTACTTACCTTGCATTTGGCGGAAAATCCGTTTTCTGCCATTCGAAGTACACACCAGGTGCTTATACAACACAACTGCTAGTTTCTGAGAGGAAGCAACGATATGTTCTATTGCAGATTGTTAGGTTTTATATACAGTTCAGTCTGAATATATTTTAAAATCTTACACGAATTCAGCCAATATTTGCTAGACCCATATATTCCTCCTCAACAACATTAACAAGTCAGTCATGTATGTAGAGAAAATAATTATTATGTCTTTAAAGTAGAATTGCGTCTTTTCCAGGTATGGTACAGGTGGAAAACCAGAATTTACCAGCTGGAGCCCAGGAGAACCCGGTGGTTCCCAGCTTCAAGATTGTGGAGTGTTCGCTGTGCATCACCAATATAACTGGGACGATTATCCGTGCGACAGTCACTTCCATCCCATATGCGAAACAAGGTACATATCAAAGTTTCAAAAAAAAATTTCCGATAAATATTACTACAAATCTAATTTTGATATCTTAAATGTTATGCATTTAATTCCAACAAATTGATAAATGAAACTTTTAAATAGCACTGTTTTGAAATTCTAATGTGTGTGGTGAATGTAATGCTTATTGGTAAATATCTCGAAATGTACCGAAGAAACTATACTATCGTTAGTCATTCATGATGAATCTATTCAGTTACTACATACATGTATAAAAAATTACTGATAAATACATGTTGTACTTAATAATCATGTACTTAATTAAATATCAGTTAAATATGAGCATTGTATTTACATAACAGTCAAACGGGTCGAAAAAACGAATAAACCGTGGGCTTACATGCCTTTTCGTACATGTTTTCTACACGAAAAATCAAAGTTTTAACAAATATTGTTATGTATTTGGCTGGTATTATGTAATACTTGACACTATCCGTACGTGAAAAAATCAATAAAGATGTAGGTTCTGTCAAAGACGCACCAAAATCTTTATGTTAAAAGTCAGCAGCGGTTGAAAACAACGTCAAAATAATCTGATAACTGACGACAGTAAACGGGGTCGCGATATAACACGTGCTGCATGTTCTTCACTATCAAGTGTTTATGCATTTTAGTGATTTTACACAGCTTTTGACTGACTTAGTAAGTTGGTCACCCGGTTTTTTTTTTTTTTTTTTGGGGGGTTTTTTAAAATTTTTTTTTTTTTTTTTTCTTTTTTAATAGTTTTTTTTTGGTGTTGGTTTTTGAACAATAATTGAAAAGTTCAGTTCTTCTATGCTGTTTATACTTACATGTGATGTCATTTCATTTAAAACTATAATAGAAAGGACAAGGGCTTCACAGTGGTACTGTCGCAATGTTATACAGAGGAAATTGAGGATAATTATTTAATTGTGTAAGACGTCCTGGACACAAACAGTTCCGCCTTCTTTGTGATAATGCCTCAATACACGCCTCAAATATTGTGAAAGGTTACTTAAGGACAGGGGAAGATACAATTTGACCCAATCCCACATATTATCCAGGTCTTGTACCATGCAAGTTCTATTTGTTTCCAACGTTGTAGATCTCCCACGCTGTGTGCAGTTACCGCTCTATACATGCAGTTGGGTCAGCTTTAATTTAGTATTTTCGGTTTATAACTATATAAGGCCACATCATTGCGTAATAAAACTTATTTGCATATCTATCTACCCTACCTGCCTAGAAAAAATGGGAACATTCAACATTTTGGATGTAAATCATATCATGCATCGGACCATTTTAAATTCATTTTCCACAATGAGGATACATGCTTATTCCCTTTGAGCGACTCGACGTGTTGCCCTAGGGCATCTGGATATATATTCTGTCCTCTCAGAAAGTTATATTTCATTAATTGGTTACAACTCACTAATTATTTATAACTGGTAACTTAACGAGTCTGGATATATTTGCCCACAGGTATAAAAGGTAAAGTGTTTGTTTATTATAGTGTCACCCCTATTATATACTGTGTGGATATAACAATTAAGGCGCCGTTCATTATTTGGCTGTATTGGTTTTCAGCACAGAACCCGTGGATGGAATCGTTGGTTGATGAAAACACTTCTATTTCTCATATTCAATGGACAAGCGTAACAAAATATACTGATATAAAAAGTGATGTTTTTTGTTTCATTTTCAAGAAGACTAAACATGCTCCGACCTAACAATCACAAGCCATTATGATATTAACAAAAACAACCATGTTATGGAAGCCCTATGTTGCTCACCCGAGTACCGCACTGTTACCTTAGACCAAGTTTTCTTTGTATTTTAAATCTAAAACCAAGCCCTGATTTATATAAACGTATATACACATTCTATACACATTCTTTGGTGACTCTTTCAAAACAAAACATCATCAGCGCAGTTTTGTCAAGGTCTAATCAGTGCGTTACTCAATTACTAAATATTCAGTAAGAACCTTTTAAAAGTTAACGGAACTGTTCAAATCGATAGTGGGGCACTCTGTTGTAGCATTGTTGCAATATAGAGTATTAAAAAAAAGTGCCCAAGATTCTGAATGCAGTACTGACTTTGCTCGCTTAAAATGCAGTCTTAATCTTAATTGTCATTAATTATGTAGACAAAGTAACTTCGGACAAGTACAGTTTTTGTCGTCAAAGCCAATGATACGAAACAGTCTGGTCGCAGCTTAGTCTGCAATGAAGTCTTCCCGAGGTTCTCGGTTTGTCTGTCTGTGCCAAGATAATGCACTTGATTACTGTTTTCATTGTTGTCATTTTCGCTTCTGGTTTGCGGAAATTAAAGTCTTTAAAGGCATTTTCATTTGAGGCAGTGCTTGAAACACAACACACAGGGACCAGAGATCGATCCCCAGACATTCCCATATATGCAATTTGTCACAAATATACTTTCTATACACATAATTTTACGTATTCATACTCGATTGAGAACGAGTTCCCACAACCATTCTAGTAAGAATCAATCTCGAATACCATGAGAGGCAATTAGGAATATACATATGGGTTGTGAAAACCTTATTTTGCAATCGAGTATGAATATAATAGACTAGAAATAGATAGTATATTTGTCACAAACTAGATGAGAAACATTTGACGTATGAGTACTGAATATTATTTGTCAGTGCTGAAAATATTTCGGACAATCAGATGGGTACATTTTGGTAGTTCTGAATTGGAAACTAATTCATAGAAACACTTCTGAAGCGTGCGATTAAGTTTTTGTTTCATTCTCGAATGAATTCCTTCAATTCCGGAAGACGAGTGCGATTTGATAGTTCAGAACCGGGAATTAATCCCGAGAATCACTTCTGAAGCGTTCGATAAAGCCTTCTTACATCTCGAACATTGTTTCTTTAATTTCGGATTTCAAGCGGAACTACTGAAGTCACGTGATCAGAAACTTGGTGCCAAGTGGAAACGAAATTGGTTGTATATTATTTAATTTTATCACTTGTGTTGTAATATTTTAAACTAACTTTGGCCTTTTTGATTATCTCCTTAGTGAACAATATTTGCTTGTTCGGAAAACAGAATCGTTCGATTCACAATCACTTCTATCACAATATGATTCAAGACGCACCAAATCGCACCCGTTTTTAAAGACACGGTTTAAATACCTGCATTTCAGTGCTCGAGTTTAAATTTTATCTAATGATGTAAAGGTTTTGTACAGATACACTATTGACCTACTTGTGTTTTAGGTCCATCGATAAATCATTTACGAAATATATGAGAAAGTCTATGACAAAGAGCAAAAAAAGTCGTGGAAAGAGTAGATGCATCAAATTGCTGACAGATGTTAGGTGGGGATGGCCATAAACGAGCTGGCTGTTGTTACGAATTTATCCTTAATAATCCCTTACCTTACTTATTCGATTATACACACACATGCTATAAATACATTACAACGATATTGAGACCTTTTTATCATTTTGACCCAAATCACGTCTCGGACCTCATTCAAATAGTATACATGTTGTATATCACAAACATTTGCGAGTGAAGTATGCCTACAGTAATTTCATTGTTTGTGGTATCAGTTATAATTTCAGGTATTAAAATCAGTTACGCACTTAAAAAAAGTTCGAATGGTTAATAAATACTGGATTTTTAAAATTTGGCAATTTAAGATAAAAGGACGTGTGTTAATACATATTTGTATTGGAAAATACTGTTTGTAGATGTAGCTCAGTCAGAAAGTTTACATTTATATCAATAATGCTTACCTCTATCAACTCGACTAGCCTAATGCAAAATTTAAAAAAATATTACTCACTAAACATCCGTGAAACAATCTGTTAAATGCTAATGTATTAGAATGTTAAGAACAATATACAGTTGGCAACTGTGCGGTCTAAACAGTTCGTAAGGCTAGCATACATCTACAGTAGCCCTAAGTTATACCAGTTAGACAAAGAAGACAGAAGATCTGTCTAAAAGGCGAAACTAAGAATAAGTTCTATAACTATCAGAAGGGCTCAAACGTCTTAAATAGTGATGTTCGGGAAGCCAAACATGCGAAAACATTTTTCTTATCGGTAGTATGGTCTAAATCAAGCAGTCTCATGTCATAGATTTTGTTCAACATTTGGCAGTTATTGATGCTAAATGACAAAATTGTTTGTTAAGGTCCATTACTAAGACCTAATCGAAGTTTCTTTTAAATCTGGAATTGTAACGGGCGTCTTCTCAGAAGGAAAAATATGACATACTGCATCGAATGTGGCCATATTGTGACCTGTTTGAAATACTGCTGCAGAAAACAAGCGAATGTTTCTTATGCTTTCTTATCAATACTTTATGCCACTGTTTGTAACATGCTAATAATTGCAATTGTATGAATAAAATATTGTTTAAACTAATCTTTTTATATATCCTTAGATTGACCTTGGAGGTCTTTTTGTCCTACTTTCGCTTTATTGCTTGTTGTAGACAGTCAGAGATATGCGTTGCACATCATTGGAGGTAAAGTTCTTTCAACTATAATTAAAACTAGGCATGCTTATTCATGTACAACCTATGTACAGCCTCTTTCTGGGAGATTTCTTGAAAATTACAAAGATATTTGATAACTGGAAAACTTTGAAAAGGCAAAATACAATTTATGAAGTCTTTTGTAAAACTAAAATTTTCAACACAATATGGTCACATTCGATGCAGAATGTCATGTTTTTCCTTCTGATAAGACGCCCGTTACAATTCCAGATGTAAAAGAAAATTCGACTTGGTTTTAGTAATGGACCTTTAAGATAAACTATTTAGAACCTTTGTATAAATAGTTTCGACAAAAGACCCTTTGCGTCTTTTTGTACATTTTATCTCCACTATAACGACTTGCTTTATTGCAACATTCAATGGCAAACACATTACAGTAACTATACAATCTGAATATACTTACGAATCTTTATTCAAACAATGTGTCAGTCTAACGAAAGATGACTATATGACTAGGTTTTATTTAAAACTAAAGAAGATAATACCTCTCACAAGTGATATTTGAAAACCATAATATCATAGTTGTTTTAACTTTGCATGTGCCTTTGTCAAAATGGTTGGACAAGATACAACGACTCATGCTATCTGATTGGATATGAACAGACCTTGACTTTCATTGAGGCAGAGGTGGGTACAATGTGTTAACCTTTAATGAAATCTTGCTAGAAATTTTTTATCACAAATGTTGTATATAATTTTTTTATTGTTTCTTGTAAGCCCTTGCTTTGAACCCAGTTGCGTCTTGTCAACGTAGCTATCGGTGTTTCACGATAGAAGAACTCTAGAGTCATGTCCTATTCGTATCGACCTTAAAATAGCTTGTAAATATGTTCTGTCTTTTGGCAGTGAGGTCGATTAAAGCTTTACTATATCAGGGTTTACATTTCAATGATGGTTCTGCTCAACGCAACCATTGACTGCTTTCTTTGCAGCACTTCTGCAGACAACATAATGGTCATCTTGTACATGTCGATTCAGCGGATGAAAACCGGTTTATCGTTGACTATGTGACCGTTGATATATTTTAACTATATTCCCATATCTCTGAGGGTAGGTCACAAGGAATCAAATAACTAAAGTGTAGTTTCTGTATTTATAATATCTATAAATTGTTTCCTTTGTAGGTTCAAGTCATACTGACTAAAAAGGGTATCCTACAAATACAAGAAAAACAAGAATAAGCATAAAGCAAATAAAAACATATAAAAGCAACTAGCAAAAGCAAATTATTGCACAACAATAATTTGGGTCAGACATTATTAAGAGAATCATGAATTACTTCAAGACAGTAACAGTTATTAATTATAAACAAGATTTGGGTAAAAGGAATTTAACCAAATGTTTAAAAACCAAATGAATTATTAACTAATATGATGGACAAGCCAAGGGGATTTGGAAAAGGGAAAACCTGGATTTACCTGATCGTAAAATACAATAACTGCTTGAAGAATTAAATACTAAGATGTAGTTAGAAAAACTACATCTTTGCTCTACTGGTATCGCCAACGTGTGAACTTAAAATTCCCCCAAGCATGAGAAAAGAGGAGATGTTTAATCAGGTGTTACAAATAAACCAATCACCAGTTGTTATGTTTTCTTTACACACTGTTAGTAACTAAGAGAATATAAATAGAAGTCACCTGATATCATATGATCACATGACTGAGTTGTCACATTTCATGTACAACTCGTGCAAATATTATTAGGTGTAAAACTACTAATAATCACCACTGTGACAACTATTTACATAAAACTAAAGGTAAATCAAATCGTTTAAAATTGTTTATTGTTTTCTAATGCATATATATTCAATGATTGAACGGCACATTTGTAATAAAGAAATGTTTGTTTTGACCCGAGGAATCATTGCAAATAAACCAGAACATGCACGCGAATTATATCTAGTTACAATAGTTTCTTTATACATCTTTGAAATTGTCTATGCATTATTTTAGCATCGTACTGCTGGGTAGTAATATCTGACATGGATGTCGAAGGAAACTGGGAATGGTAACTATTTTATGCACGAAATCCAGTTTGAGGCATGTGTGAGTAGTATCGATACCGATCAGACTCTATAAACGTTAGGGATCCGGTTAAACCAATACATATCAGTTGTTTGATCGCATATCCGGTCGATTATCTATCACAGACAACATGAGTAGCATTGTAACACTCGATTACAGGGATGGGGTCAATACAATTTAAACGTAATTAAATAAATTACAAATACATTACCAAAACCTTCAATTATATTGCAATTGTAATTACAGACATTTCAATGGTTATAATTAGTTTACAATTACATTGCAGATGTAATGTATTACATTATATATTACATAGTTAACGCAGCCTTTTCGATAGCTACCTTAAACATCAGCCATACCGGGAGATGCGGAGTACCTTTGCCTTTAATTTGGTACTTGGTACTTTTACAGGTATGGTACGGCTGAGAAACCGGGATTCACATATTGGACCCCAGGAGAACCCGGTGGAGACGAACTGGAAGACTGTGGGGTGTACGCCGTGCATCATCCGGACTATAGATGGGACGATTATCCTTGCGACAGTCACTTCCATTCTATATGTGAAAGAAGGTACATCGTATAATATCTGAAGTTTATTATGTTCCAATTCATTAGTTAGATAAACAAAGTAAATAAGTGCATAATTATGACTATGTCATATCCTAACATAAATACATACAAACTCAAAACATATGAGGTCATTTCACAAACGTATTTACATACGAATTTTAATGTAAAATTTACACATTTAACATATAAGTTGTAAAATAATCTACACAATTTTAACCAGATCCAATTAGAATATCTATAAAAGATGTAAGCTTTATGTAAGTTCCTGTCTCTGTACAAAATGTGTCAATGTTTTCGGTATGTGAAGAAGCAAATAACAAAGAAATGTGCAAATAGATAAATAAATCATGTTGATGGCCATATTTATAGTTCTAATAAATCCGTTTGAAGGGTTTTTACTTGTTATGGAACTTTGAGAATTTTACAAAGGCAGCATACAAACATAAAACGAATTGTGTCTATCTTATTAAAGTTATATTACCCTTCAAAATGGTCACATTGGTTTATAGTTAAGAATGATACTCTTGACATAGTAGATGCTTTAAAAACAAATAAGAAATAAGTTTTACCAAGTTATTCCTGTTATTGACAAATACAAATTAAGATATACATAACAGAAAGGATTGATTTTTTTATTTTTGACTAGGATATTCAATTTTTTTTTACAGATTTTACGTTATTTTTGGGTTAAAACTACAGCAATATGTATCATTGTAGGAGTATTTATCACTGATTAATGTTTTATTTAAAATTTTAAGAGGCTATGCCGAGTGCCCGCGAAACAGTTACCCGAAGTGACGGATATTTCCATCTGAACCAAATATCTCATGGCAGAAACTTTTCTTGCATACCGTCTTGCACTTTGAAATAGATATTTAAACTCAAACTTATCGAAATGATGCATCTTAATATAAAAACAAACGTTATTCAGATGCTGTGTTTGGGAAAGTGACGTCACATTGTTTATAATGTTACGTCACAAGTAATTCACGTAAGTCGTCTTACACGGGGGGTGGAGGGGGGGGGGGGGCGGTGTAAGATGAGATTTTCCAATTTTCCAGGCAATGGTAGATATCTCCATCTGGTATGCAAGAAAGTCTCATCTTACACCCCCCTTGTAAGACGACTTACGTGAATTACTTGTGAGCCTCTTTCCCACCAAAACAGTTACCCACAGTGACGGATATTTCGATCTGAACCTCGTGCTCATATAAGAAATTAATAGTCTAACAAGCGTGCATTAATCATAGCTGGACACTAAAATGTCTGGATATTTTTTATATGTTTCGTTTAACAAGATCATTAATTCAAATTATAACAATATATGCATTGATTTGTTTAATTGTTTTTCAGCACAGAATCTGTGGATACAATCATTGGTTAATGAAAACATTGATATTGCATGTATTTGCATTTTTAAGTTAATAAAATGACAAATTGTGTTGATATACCAAACTTTGTTTTTGTTTGCCTTAGTGGCCATTACATGAACATAGCTTATAAGCTAAAATCAATGACAATGTCTGGACATCAGAATAGACAAAATAAATGTTTCGGGTTACATGTAAATTCTGGAAGTAATCTATTAGGTAGATTTCGGTAGTAAACCCTTTTTTTTCAAAATTATTTCATTAGAAATTAAACTGTGCACTGAGTTTTCTAATGTATTGAGAAGTTTCACCTGGTTTAGCTTGTAGATCCAACTAACAAAAAAAATAAGCTAGGGACCAATACAAAGGTAGATGATGTGACCAGAACACACATGTTAAATTGATTTTTTTTTACCAAATAAATCGTTTTCGTTATAATGTAAAACGTTCTCAATTCTTATCCAGTCATCGTCGTTAGTTATCCATCAATTTTGAACGTTGCAAAATCCGGCCTCTGCCCTTTGCTGCAATAGTTTCCTATGTTGAGATAGAATTCTGAATTCTTTAGAAAGATAGTTATAATGACTATAGATTAAACATAATTGGCAAGCAAGTATCAAAGTACATGTACTTACAATTGAAAGAGCTTAATGAGCAGAAAGTCGTTATCGAAATGTTTTTTTTTTTCAGTTTTAATTTAGCTTACAAACAAATAAAGCGACTATTTTCTTCAGGGTAGACTGAGTAAACAAAGACATGTATATTGTTTACCGATTGCATTCAAAATATTTCTAGACATTTTTGAAAATTCCATGAAAGCATTCTCTAAGGAGCAGTGCAAGAACGTTGTTTAAAAGCTATTCATTTAAAACCAGACATCAAATCCTAGCAAAAGTGAATCTTTGATGTCTTTTAGAGCACATACGTTTTAACTAACCAAAATGTACACAAGCGTTAGAATAGTAACACTAAGTTACGTCAAAAGGTAATTATATTCATTTTCTTTAAGATTTAAATTTTTATGTATACCAGAAAATAGCAAACGAGAAGAAAACGAAATTGTTACAGATATTATGAAACACCCTGTATCTGACTTTACATGTATATACTAGGCTTGATTTTGCAGTTCTCCTATCAATAACGTTTCTAGCGCTGCAAATAAAGGAAGTCCCCAAGGAGCAATAAAGAAGTATTGAAACCAACATCTAAATGATGAAAATCAATGTAAGTATTACCGAAGGAGTACGACACCAAAATTAGAAGATAATTCGAAAATAACGTGCAAGTTCTCGACAGCATAATGAACATACCGCCACTTGAGAGTTATTATTTGCTGTCTGCAGTCATGAAATATACGTTTATTATTCACCAAACAAAGAACTAAAATGTGGGATGTCTAAGGAATTCGTAAATGTTTGTCTATCATGAAATTGGCACACTATACTTTACTTGATCAGCCTCAAAAAGGATCCAAAGTTCCTAAAACGAATTGTTACCTATTTAACAATTTATTCTGCAAATCATTGGAATTTGAAAGAACCATCTAAATATTATCAAAACCAGGAATTTATTGATAAGTTAAGCTACAAGTTAAAACTTTTTTCATAATATGAATCATTATCGGAAGAAAGAGGATACTATTTTCTTATGATTTTGATGATTAGTGGATAATACATTGTGCTAAATTTTGAAAATACGAGCTGTTATGAATACATATTCTGTTCCCTCTTTGACAAACATATTATTAAACAAAGTAATAAATATAAATCAAATATGAATATTGTACGCAAGAGATGGTTGGAAATTCATTTTCTGGAATTACGAAATTAAATGCTAAATCAATGACAAAATCTTACAGCAACGTGAAACGACTATATTCAATGCTCTACAGAGTGTCTGTCCCACAGGGCAGCAGTTCTTGTATGCTTATCAATCATGCCAGTATGCTTTCAGTTAATATGTTTACCGATTGTTTTATTTATCAGCCCCAGTCAGGAATTATGTCCTTAATGTTCAAATATCGTGCCTACCACCATATGATTCGTTTTTGCTATTACCCTTATGATATTTATTATTTCCTCTGAACTAAGCCAAGGAAAGGAATGGGGTGTAAAATATATCAACAAACTCGCGAAGCAATCGTGCATCCTAATAAATAATACAAAGTTTTGACTCGCTTGGGAAATTGCTAATAAATTTATCTAAAGAAGCAAAAATACACCGAAGCATTTATATAAAATAAGGACTACGATTCTTCAATAACAAATATGCAGGGGGAATCATGATTGGAACACACCATAAAACGAGATGAGATACAAAGCATTTGAATGCCTTTCTTCAGATCTGTTGTTGGGAAAACTTCAGACTGAAAAATGAAAAAGTTTATTCCCTAATTTTAGTTGGGAAAGGTTGATGCGTGTTTATAATCAACATAAACAAAATAAAATACATGTACCTGGATATGTTTCATATTGTCAGTTCGTAGTGTACTTAGCTTTTGGTGTAATTGATGTAATCGGTGAAATCAAACACGCCTCTGAAATATCGGTGTATGAGAACGGATATATCATTAAAGGTGGATTTGATTGTGTTGAACTAATGAAATGAAGTTTTTAAAGATGATTCGATTTAGTTTACTAAAATCTGCGATTTTTATAGTGTATAACTAATAGATGAAGGGTGCATGATATGGTCTTTAAAGGTAAGTAGATTTGATGCAATATGTGATCGAAACCATCCTATTTCTATGATTTTAACATTATACCTTCCTCCTGAAAAACATTGCATTCAGAGTTTGTTTAATGGATGGGTAACTCAAATGAAGCCAAAAAAATTACATGACTGAAAAGATTATGAAGTAGAAAGAGCGCTTGATTGATTTTTAAAGTTAAATTTGTCCGCTGTCAACGTAACCCAGGATTCAGGTTAATAAACCTACCATTGAAATACTTTTATTAATAGGACTGTGAAAAAGGAATTGAATATTTGATTTAGAATTCAAATTTTAATTTCAAGACTTGCTAGGTTAATAATGACTTAAGTAAATCAAATATTGCATGATTGTAATTGGTAAAATTAGAAGTCATTAGCCATGCTAAATTTCTATTATTTACGTGTCAATGTTCTTATATTTTAAAGATGTTAGATTCTTGACTGAACGAATGTGAAACTGGGTCATGATTCTCCGCTTTTGCCATTATCAAGTTATGGTTCAGAAAAAATTCTATAATCCATTATGGACTAATTAAAGGAATGCCATGATTCGTACTTGCCTTGTCAAATTTATGTACACAAAAAGTCATTCACCATTCCAGTATAACTTAATACAATTACCTCTTAAATAAACACGGAAGCCACTTTGAAAATAAGTAAAAATCATACGATATTTGATATTCTCTCATAGCAATAACGGTCCCATTTTATGCAAATTAAATTCAATACGAGAACACGATTATTAGAAAGCCATGGATGCTAACACTAAAATAATTTTAAACACAGTTAATTTTGTTCTGTGACAATACTTCTAAAGGTGTTGATTGCATTTTGTAGCAAGCTATTGAAATGCCGAGCGTTTCAGCCGAGAAAACATGTTTAAGGCACCATGACATTTTCGCAAGGAATGTTCAATAGTATGTATATAGATTTGTTCTACGAGTAATACCTGCCTAACTAAATATGTCTGACAGTGTTGTTTATGGATATGATATAAACCACCTTATTTTTTAACTTGAAAAAGATTTTGATTATAATTATAATGACAATAGTTATTCTCGTATAACTATATCATCATTACTATTTTTATTATTTGCAAGAGTTGATAAAACTATGCATAGTAAAACACAGTAGAACACAGAATTTGAGAAAGGATGGCCGAGTGGTCTAAGGCGCTGCGTTCAGGTCGCAGTCTGGTTCTCCAGGCGTGGGTTCGAATCCCACTTCTGACGATAGCTGTTGGAGAGATATTATAGTAGTGTAGCAATAAACTTATTGTAGACTGCTAGTATATAGAGAACTACAAAACAAAAGAATATTTTGGGTTCTCCATACCAAACATTCATGTTTATCAGACATTCAGGAGTGGTGATTCAGTAGATTTTTATTCAGTTTTTCCCTAGATAGGCAGATGGGATACCGCTTCTCAGCGTGGTTGTCATTTATCTCATACAGTGCTGCTTGATGCTACATTACCATGGATACAGCGGCTAAAGGTACTTGTTAGGTACGACTAAATCGTGCCGAATAGAACATAAAACAAACATAAATCCTGATTCGTCAGAAACAGCAAACCGGACTTGAATGTAAAACCTCGAATAGACAGAAATCTTTGTGAGGTGAAAAATCATGTCTTACACATAGAAGATTCACTTAATTTGTTCAGTCAGCGGATGTGTGTTGTTTCCGTGTTAAGTTTCTATAAACCATTATTGTTTCAATAAGGTTTATCTTACTATTTCACAGACATTATATTATGGAAGCCAAGAGAAAGTGCAACTAGATAAGACTTCTAACGGAATCTAATACTAACCAAACCTTTATATTCTAGCGCCACGGTGCATGTTTTGATATATGCATGCACGTACACAGTTTATTACTAGTTGTTATATCTGTTACTTTTGACCCAAATTATACGCCATACCAAATACCAAACTGTTTATTTGTATGAAATGTTTTCGTTTAAACTCACTCACACCAATCACCTTTAAAGAAAAGTATTACACCTGATACGCTACTTAGATAACATAAGTATTCAATGGTCTTCTATGAGCGGACTCTAAAAGTGATACCGTAATACTAATAATTGACTAAAACATTCTATACAAATAAATTCTGACTATTATTGTTTTCATGAAAACATGTACAGTTAGAACTGCACATTATTATGACTGTATTACACATTAACAAATAACTCACAAAAATCAGTTGAATATACTTACATGTATTCTCTATCAACTGAAAACGATGACTTTGACGTTAACCACGTATCTCCAGTGAGATTACGTAATTCGATTCTACTTTTGTTCCTTGGATCTGAAGTGATACAAGAACAACGTTCAATTTCCTAGGCTAAAATATAGATTGTAGAGTGCTGCCATGAGAATACAGAAAATGAAATATGATGCTTCGAAGTCTATATTTATTAGGGTAATGGTGAATATTTAGACATTTGTTCTGTGCCGATACAGGGTCGATGACCACGCTAAACGTCAGAGAAATCGCGTACAAACTGTCAGTGTATTAGTACGTGCTGATTTGTGATGTGTTACTACTTTGAAGGTCTTCCTACTTTCAGCATTATAAGTATGAAACATGAACCGAAGCCTTCAAAATATAAGATATTGAGGCGTATGAACAAAATGGTCGGAAAACAAGGGAGAAGAAATCATTTTCTAAACTAGGTTTTATATTCAGATATAAAAGATGTAAGTGTTTTGTCTGTGAGCGCTGTATCATTTTAAACTAGGACAGTACTTATTTAACGTACATGTGTATAGCAAACACACGGTCAAAGCTCCCTCTTTTCAAATGTTTCTTTGTTGATGACCATAGCCTCACCACTTCAGTCAGAGTAATCTCGCAAACCCTAATGGCACCAGCCTTCTGCTAACTTAAAGGTGATTTTAATGAAGATGAAGATATAATTTAATAATTAGTTTAATACAGTTAATCTATTTGCAGATTTTTGAAATTATGTGAATACGCATTGTCTGATTTTAAATACATTTAAATAATTCGAAACGTGGTATTACTAATAAGTACTATACATAACTAAGTTATGTTTTTATATAGAAATAAAAAGACGGTTCCAGTTCGGTCGATTCGGACTAGGTAGCAAAGTTAATGTATTCCTTCATAATGGCCATTTTTTCAAGAGCAAATTGTTATTTTGATAAAATATATCCTTTCAATTGTTTATATTCAAATCAATCATACCGTACTATTTTACGTGCTCGAACTTTTACATTGCCATTACTCTTATTAGTCTTGTATGAATGAAGATTGTTATGATATTTGCAGAAAAACATTGAAAAATACGGTTTAAAGCTATAAAAACAGAAGAACTTGCGATGGGATTTGAACTCGACCTGTAAAATTAGAGGGTAATCGATTTAACCACATATTAGCATGATGAGTGGAAAATAGGCTGATATTATATTGTATAAATTAAAGGCAATAGAAAAGTATTCATTTGCTGTAAAGGTAGTTCTATATGGGCTGACTACCTTAAGCGTTTATTGATAAGTAACTGATTATTCCCTCTGGTCTTACAATCAGACTCGCATGCCGGCAGTATGTATGGAGTTAGATAAAAAAGTTCAGGAATCTGGTACATGTTTGTATTTTAAACGAACTAAACAATGGAAGATTCCGAATTACCTTGTCAAACTCAATTACAAAAAAATCATTCATCATGTGAGTGTTAATGACGCTGTCACAGATAGAAGGATCCTTCGTCGAACGATAGGAAAGTCAATAACACAGAAAGAGAGACGCCAGGTTTCCGAAAAAAAACCTCTTTTTTATGACTAAATGATTAACTAAAGCACTCGAAATGTTGACAGCATGTGGTTCATGAACCATTTTTTCAAGACAATCTTGGTATTTTTCTTTCAATGGTTGTTGAAAGACGACCCTGTATGATCAAGAAAATTAGACTGGTTACATGTCAGTCCGGGTTTGTCGGTAGATGTTTAATAAGTTTTGATGGTCTCCTTAGCTGCTGATTGTTGGAAGTTGGTAAAAATATAATGATGAAATGCAGGACGTGTAAGGTTATATTTAATGACGTCTAGCCAATTATGACCCTAACCTGTGGCAGTTGCTGTTATTATAAATACACAGCAACTCTTGTCAGGAAACATTTGCTTCTATTTCTGTATACACTGAGATCAGTTCCGCGTTGACCCAACGGAATGAAAAACCCGCTCGAACATGATGGGATTGGGTGCGTAGTATATATGTTAAATCGAGTTTGGGACACACCCCGATTTAGCTGTCTATGTCACAATAGAACGAACATAAAGATACGGACAAAAAAATCAAGTGACAAAAGTTATAAGAATCACATCGTGCCATGAATATGGTGATCGGTACAAAAACGTTCTCAGTCTGAAACGAATCGATCACCAAGTTTAACAAACAAATGTTAAAAACAGTACACAGTTGTTGAAATGAACGTGAATTAATTGTCTTATAGCTGAAACAATAGGTCAGTCAGGAGTGAAACACTATTAAGTGATGCCTGAAAAATATTGAAGGCTAAAAAGGGAAGATAACGGATATTAGAACCACTCATTAAAGGTCCCGAAAAGAAAACACTTTTTTAGTTGCATAATTTCCATTTGTGTTTCAGCTCCATTTAAATGCATTAAACACATTACGCCCTTAACCAGCACGATTCCCCCAAGAAAAACACTTGAAAAGGAATATCAACATAACTGATGCCTGTGATTCTCTTAATACCAATTATTGTCTCATATTATGCAAAACAAATTTCATACGAGAAATCACGATATTGTAAAAGCCATAGAGGGATCAAGAACAAGCTAACGCTTCAATCAGTTTGTGTAATAATTAAATAGTACAACTTGAGGTCTAAGACAATTCTATCTGATTTTCTTTTATGATACAGCCAAACTTGCCTCAAGCAATGGAATGCACGAAATGTGGCTTCTTAAACTAGACGCCAACTTAAATAATCTTAAAAGGCAAAATATTTAGCCCCTGATAGGTATAATGTTTAAATCACGTATTTTATATTGTATCTAATTATTGGCTGCAACATGTTATATAAATAAATCTATTGCCAGAATGAAGTGCCACGTTATCTGACCACTGTAAACAATAGACTCTGGTTTGTCATTTTGGCCAAAAATCTGGAATCTGTGCAACTTAGCCGGCAGAAAAGAAACAAATTTTCTTTTGCATTATTGACAAAATCAATGCTTGTCCATGTTAGCAATATGTTATCCGTTCAAGGTCCAGTGAGGAGACACTAAAAGTCTTGGATATTCCTTTATTAAAATATATATTTCCTCCACCAAACATTAATGTAACCCCTTGCTGTCTGAATGAACATTGCATTTTTCCCCCGATTGTATCGGCCCTGGGTCCACATAATTTTAACACGTATCCAAAACGACACGAGAAACGAATTCATGTGCTCCTACGTAGGCTACTTAAAAATATGTTAGTCTTCTTAAAAGTTTCTGAATTATGTTATGCTAGAATAGCGTTTACGCACGTATTTTCGTGTTATAACACCCACAGAATCCCCCGGGATATGTTGGTACCCTCGCCCTAACGAACTCGGGCACCAACCAGTCCTCGGAATTCTGCAGATGTTATAACACGAGAAAATGTGCGTAAACCTTACATAATAAATGCACTTGAGGGCAAGAATTACCCCTTCATATTTAATTAAAATCTATCAAAATTAACCTCACCTGTTTTCAACCATTGTTTAAAACCACAAAATTATCTACATTGTGATAGGGTATGTCACTCATTCCGGCTTAAAATGTTGTAAAAAAGAAAACTTTTATTATCGTTATTCAAAATACTTTTTCAAATGTAAGGCAGATTTAGGTATGACCGGGCGACCTTGCACATACATCACAACTGGACTCCTAATTTCAAACAAAAGCAGGAAAATATTGCAAATTCTGATGAAACCATACATGTGTCCACGAAAGGAATTTGCAATTCAGTCACCCATTTAAATTTGGTATACATCACGGTACTTTATGGCATTGTATATTTTTTGCAACCACCATTACAACGACTTAAACTTAAGGTTGTAGACCTCTAATGGGCACCAATTCAAATCATTATAGGCTTGATATTTTCTTAATCTGTATCATTTCCAGGATTTAAAAGCAAATTTTAAAAGAATTATTTATAAAATGACATTACACGAGAGATAAGAAAATACATGTATTTCATTTATTATTCAATAATTTGGTACAGATTTGGTATCAGAGTTACAAGAACTATCTTTTCTTTCAGAAATTATACACCATTTACTATATTGTCAACAAGTTTTATAAAACTTTTATGAAATAATCAGATAGTATTACAATTTATATGTCCTTTTTTGGCCATGTTCAATTTTGAACATCAAAGTTTTAAAGAAAAATCAACATTTTCTAGAAATGGGGCATGACTTTTTGTATATTTATAATTATCTATAACATTTTGGGAACAGCATACCAAAATTTCACAATGTTTTACCGTCTATTTTTAAAAAAATTAGAGTTTGAAAATCTCCATCGGCGATTTTAGACGTGTCTGCAAGTAATAAAATATTCAAATAAGCTAAAACTTATGTGTAAAAAAATATTTAATTTCTTTTTAGTTTAAAAACAATAAAAACATATGAAGAAAAAATGCAAAAGAATGAAAACAAAGAAGAAAAAGTAAAAAAAATGTTTGATTCCGGCTGTATTCGAACCTACGCCCCCAAAAACCTCAACAGATCTTCAGTCCAATGATTAAAAATCTAGGCGCATTAAAATTTAAGAGTTTCAAGGGGAGGTTTTTATTAGGAGTCTACCTCCGATATACGTATATACATAACCAATCAATCCCATTACGCAAAGAGATAACATACATAATGTGTCATTAGAATATCACGTATGAAAAGGTCAATTTGTTACAATTCTAGTTTAATGTTTAAACTGAGTCTCTATGCATAGGTAGTTCTAGTACTTTAAGAGATAATGACATCCGATGACCACCCCCTCTGTCTCCCTCTGTCTCTAATATTCAAGGTTAAATATATTCGATTTAGTATGATATCGATTAATGTAAGTGTCTGGTTTATAAGAACTTCTTTCACAATCGAGAATAAATCAACCAAGTGAAATTCACACACCCAATGTAAAAAATCCATAGTTTCGACCATGTTACCGACAGGCTTATCAGTGTGAATGACATGTTTAAAAGTGTAAAATGGACACATTTCCGATATGAAAGTTGGAAAACCCTTTTAAATCTCTATCTGATGAGTCCCTAAATCGTTTTCTAAAAAGTAACATTGTAAACATTTGCAAATTGATCGGAAAATGTTTCAGTTTATTCAAGTTTCGAACAGGAATCCCATGAGTTGTATCGATATGTCAAATACATGTATAATTATCCACCGTCATATACAATTAGTTTAGTTTATACTAATGTATTTTAGCTCGATTGTGAAGAAAGTTTTGAGCTTATCGAGTAACCCTCGAGTCCGCTTCCTGGAAAAACCAGTAGTGGTGTCATATGAGGAGGTAAGGTTGTGACCTTGGTGGGGTTCGAACCCACAACCCTGGGGATAAGCGGCAGACACCTAAACCTCTACACCAACGCTCCCCTTACACATTGATCGTCTGATTGAAATTTGAATTGTTTTCTGCTGCTTGGTTAGTAAACAGAGAAGTAACTTTTATTAACCCTAAATTTCACATAAATAATACTTTCTGCTGGAATAAAACCTGGTTAAATGTACATTCAGCACATTGTTCAATGAAAGCAAAAGAATTTCAGTGGAAAATAATTCACAATGTAGTAAATACAGAGCACAAATTAAATTTAATGAATTTATCTGATGGTATATGTAACCTGTGTAAAGTAGAGAGAGAAACAGTATGTCACCTGTTCACGGAATGCAGGGAAATAACACCTTTCTGGGCTTTAACAGTTTCTTTAATTACAAATCTAACAAAAATGCATAATGAAAAAGAAATACAGTTAACTTCAGTAGCAAACATGTTTGGAGTATATAGCCACAGTCTATACAAAATTATAAACACACTTGTTTTTGAAACAAAATTGCATATTTGGAAATATAGGAATGATACGAAATTTTCAGTTCAAAGTGTGTCAAAAGGAAACATATAAACTTCTTAAAGCTTAATATCAAGCAAATTTTTAATTTCTACGAATGAGATGTGGTAACTAATATTTCGGTATATGTATGTGTTATATCTTAACCACAAATCTGCTCTTAATTTTCATTTTTCTCAAGGGTTCACGATTATGATGTGGTGACAAAAAAGAAACAAAACACTTATTTGTAAAGAATCAGTCATTACTCTTGTTGTTTTTTTCGGTTTCGAAACAAGGGCATGATTCATTTTTAGTTTCTTACTTGTGTTTGATATTTTTGCCCTTTTGTTAACATTTTCAACTACTGTTCTTATTTTTTCTTGTCAAAATGACCGAAAAATGCTTTAATAACAACGAAAAAACTGCATGCAATATCTTCTGTTCTTGTAATATATGAAATGTGTGCAGTACAGATGTCACATTTTGCAAAGAATTAACTATTCTTATATACCTCTTAATGTATGAACTTATACTATAATATAAATATCAGATACATTCTTAGTAAAAATTACCTGTTTTCTTAATATAAGTAACATAATACTTGAACATGCCTGATGATATTTTTCGTTGTGAAAATTTCCTTTTCAGATGTAGTTTATAAAAAGAAACTGTTAATGGAGTCTTTTTGAAAGCTAAAGAGCTTGTTTGTACTGCTTTTATTGTATCTAAATAAATGGGGTTACCCATAGGGGGCCTCAAATTAAAAAAAAACAACCCTCCCCCCCCCTAAATTTCATGTGTTAAAGCTGCACGTCATATGGTTAAATTCATTGTCGATTGCAAGGCGTTTGCAGTCATTCATAACCTTGTTGAAAACATATACTGCAATATAATCTCTTTCTTTTATACTAGTTCTCAAAAGACGTTTTGGGCGCCGCTTCTTGAATTCAGCGACGTCACATCAGCATCATTGCGTCCTGTGGGAAAAACATCGCACAAATTCAAGTTTTGAGTGAAATATCAAATCAGTAAATAAAAACATGTCTTGAAATATTAATACCCCATGATGCTGATGTGTGTATACTCATGACCGGTGCATCTTCGAAATTCAATTGCAGTCTACCGGTTAAGTGGAGCAGACCGCAGGGATGCAAATATAGAAACTTCTCAAATAAGCATTAAAGACAAATTGATGAAAATATTGAAAATCAATCTAAATATTATTCGCACTAAAATTGGAAGATATTTCGAAAATAACGCACAGAATGATGAACGCTTGGTCACATGGGGGTAATTATATACGATCTGCAGTGAAGAGATATCATTCAGCAATAGGAGGTAAATAAATTCCAGCGTTTCGTCAACATTTGCCTTTAAATCTTGATCAGTTCCAAAACAGAGGTGAAATGCATGTTCTTTAAACGATGTGTTACTCAATACAAATCACAGCGCTTTTAAAGAACCTTTTAAAAGATTATCAAAACCAGGCATTAATTTTGAGGCAATGTTACAAATTAAATCCCTTGCCTACATAAATCAGTATCCGAAGCCATTAGAAACCGTTTTCTCATTATTTTGACAGATTAAAGTACTAACGCAGAGTTTTTTTTATAATTGCGACCAGAATGCATTGACAGCGGACAGTCCTGACAAATGGTTCCCTTTTGAACAAGAACTAAAACAAAGCAATCAGTCAAACAAGATACCAACAATGAACAAAAGCTTTGTGAGACATTTGGAAAACTATTTCCAGAACTTACAAAAACCTGATGCTCAATCAATGACAAAATCTCAAAGCAACGTGAAACGACTTTATTACAAAAAGTGATTACTCAACAGAGTGTCTCTCGCAGCAGCAGTTTTTATATGTAAATCAATCACCTCGATACGCTTTTAGTTAATATGTTTACCGATTATTTCATTTATCAGTTCCAGTAACCAGATATCCTAAATATTCGTATATCGTGCCTACTTTCTTGTTATTACCCATACGATATTTATTATTTCTTCAGAGAAAAGCCAAGAAACGGGATGAGGTGTAAAATATATCGACAGACCCACGAACCAATCGTGCATCCTAATAAATAATACAAAGTTCTTTCTCACTTGGGAAATTGCTAATAAATCCATCTAACGAATAAAAAATACACAGAGGCTTTTATTCATAAAAAGGACTACGATTCTTCAATTACAAATCTGCAGGGAGAATCTTGATTGGAACACACCATAAAACGAGATGAGATACAAATCATTTGAATGTTTTTATTTGCCTGCTGAAGGTTAAATATCAAATCTAAGAGTACAAGGTAGCTTTTTGTAGGAAGCATTTGGATTGAAAGAATATTATTCAGTTGTTTCCGAAAAATACATATGAACATGACTTATACACGTAGAAATGATTTTACAGTGTGTAGTGCATTTTTTAAAATTGTGAGTTTTTGTAATATTTCTTTGGCTTAGATGATATGTATATCTTCAGCTATGTCCTCTACAAAGCCACAGAAATATCAATAGAGTTACACATCATAATAAAACGGATTTGAAAATAGATATTCTATAGGGGAAGTATTACTGTGTTGAATGAACACCGTGGAATTGTTTGAACATAGTTTTCTCAATTACCTTATTTCTAAGAGAGAATTATACAAAACAAATAAGCGATGGAGTTTTCTTGGAATATGGCTTTGTAAAATTTTCATGGTAAGTAAATTCATGATCACAATAATATCATGAGGTGAGCTGGACAGAGAAGTCATGCTACAATATACCTTTATCCAAAAACGAATGACTTGTTTGTTTGGAGCTGACATGCATATTATTATGCTGCTCATATCACAGTTTGCAATATTTAAACCTTATATCATAAAATTTAACAAACTATGTACATGTAATGTATTTTGATCCCTACAGGTGTTTGTTTTTTTATATTTGTTGTGACTTGTTTTTGTCAGAAAATAGCTTATAGCTAATGTTCTTTGTTTAACTTAAACCGACTATGAATACAATTTCTTGTATCTTGTATCTTGTTTGTAAAATGAAGTCCATGGTTGAATCAATTATACCATGTCTTGAATATATTAATACATGCATGGAGATTTAATTCACTTCGCTAAAAATCAGCCTTACATAGTAAAAGTGCATTTGGTGAGTTAACTGGAATTATAAGTTTCGAACACTAAACTGCCGTGTAATACAACACTTCATGTAAATAGATCTGCAACAGATAACTGACTAATTGATTACATACATTAAAAGTTAGCTATAACCTGCAATATACTCAAAAATTACAAAATGTAGAAAATGCAGAAGTAAATAAACATGTCAAATTTCTGAAGTCATCATTCAGTTTAACCAGTAGTTTGAAAGTTAATTGTTAATAGGAAAGAAGACCGAAAATGCATTGACGAAATAGCAATCAAAGCCGGTAGTTATATAGCTTAAACGGATTGGCAGGCTGATAATGATCAGTTCTGTTTGCAAAGGCAGAATCACTTGAGTTAGGGAAATAATATTAACAGGTTGTAATGGGCAACTTCTAACAATAACATGAACGTTAGTTGCATTGTCATCACAAAAACCATTCATCATTCGGGATAATAAATGACGTTGTCACAAAAACGTTGCCTTTTGATTGAACGGCTTAAAGTCCATAGCACAGAAAGAAGGCTGCCAGTTTTCCGAAATGAGTCACTATATGATAAATCAAAGCACTGTAAGTGCTGATAGCAAGTGACACCGTGATACCACAAACTGAGAATAATTTTGACAGTTTTCATTCAACGGTTGTTGATTTGCATATAAATATGAGAATAAGAAGTATTTGTGTGTAAACATAAAGAAAACTATCTTGTTAATTTCATAAACAGCTTTAAGTTCTCCAAAACGTAGATACACAGAAAATTCATGTACCTATTGAGTAAGCAATATACAACATGTAAATTTAAGCCTCCTGCGGGTATTTATAATTCATAATCCAGACATGAATGTCTTCAATGTTTCTGTCTAAACTAAAACATTGGTATAAACAGATAAACTGAGCATTAATAAAGGTTAAGAGGCTTACCTCGTTTTACATGTATTCATGAATTTTAAACTGAATTCGTTCATTCATATGACCACCTCTTATCAATAGATGTTGGAAAAGCTGCCCACGAAATGTTTATCTATAGCAAATTTCTTTTGTAAGAAGATTAACAGTGGATTTTGTGACAGTTCTTTGTAATGTTTTATATCTTGTACCGAAAAAACTTTGTTTAGATGAAATGGGGTGAAAATTATAATATATACTAAAATAGCTGCTTTTTCTGCCCGGTCGTGACAATTTTAACTAAATATTCAGCAAAAGTACATTGTGAACAATATTCCAAGGCTCACCAATTTGTTTCTTTAGAATATAATATGTTGTCTTAGAAACATATTTTAGCACACTTGTTGGTATTTAACTGTAACGTAGTAAATGGTTATACAATATTTGTATCTTTTGGAGAAGATAATGAATTTTAACGTTGTTCGATATTTAATATATACCTAGCTCTTCAATACAGCGGCTTTCTTTATTGCTTAATTTTACCAAAATTGCCAATTATATGAATATCTTTCGTTAAATATTGCATTCAATATGTGAAAACCTTCAATAAATAAATTAGTTTTCAAGCTTCCAGCGCTCATCCGAATCCTCATCAAGGATGTAAAAGACTAGTACAGTATACGTAGACAAATAAATAGCCAAGAGTAATCAAAACATACATAAGCCGACTGCGTAATGTTGAGCATTATGGCCAATTTGTGACGAAAAACGGATAATTTAGGCGCGCTTATGGGTGCTTCAACCATAGTCCAAAGGTGATAAGTAAATCTGTCAGAGAAAGATATGTCGATGTCTGAAATTTTAGCAATTACTCTGTACATTTATGCAAAACGAGAAGCAAACACAATGATATGAAAGTCTCTAAAAAAAACAGTCAAAAGTTTATTGTATATCTGAGAGGTGGCATTAGATTCTTGTCAAAGTCTAAATTATATAACATGCTTTAGTCGATTATTATATATGATAGTATGAAAATACTTGCTGAAAAATGATATAAATCAGGGGCTTAATACTGAACCCTTTATATCTGCGAAAACAGTATTTTCTGATTTACTTATTTTGTCTTTATAAGCTAGCTATTTATTGATAGAATCAAGACTGTCTTAAGGTGCCAGTAAATGAATGTGTTAAAACCCTGTCATACATGTATATGTGGCTGCTTAAATACATAAAAATTATACCTTTGATACAAAAATGTCACTAGGTGGGGTACATCAGCACTGGATACTAGATGGGTATCACTTACGGGTTCAACTGAATACAGACAGTCGAATTCCCTAACGTATAGCATAACCTAACGTAGTAGATAAACATACATAAAATGTAAATAAGCGTGCAGACTTCTTGTGTAAAATACAAATTACTTTTTTTCTGCTTCATTTTCTTCTATTCCGACCCTTCCCCAATTTTTAAGTATATGTATACAGATCAGTTAGCCAGACCATGATATAATAGATACACTACATTCGACGAAACTTGTAAGTATCTTATGTATTTTTAAACCGCCCCACCGATGCAATCAAGTTTTGCGTTGTTTTTTTCTCTGTACATATCATGGGAAGTTTGAATGAAATCGGTTGAATAGTTTTTAAAATATGGCTGACAACTTGTTACATTCCGATTCAGATGGTATTAAAACGACCAGTGGCACGGAGTTAATGACGATTTGGCTGAGCGTTAATATTTGCAAATACTTTTAGAACTGAAAGAAACAGCTGCTTTGAAACTGGCATTCACATGAATTTCTCTCAAAGCCGAAAAAGCAACCTATTACTTATTTCTTACGAAATTTTGCAATTTTAATATAGACGTTCAACACCAACTGCATGTAAACTGCACACTTTGTAACTTTTGATACCAGGTACACCGATTTATTTATCATATATATCTCAAACATTATTCAATCGATCTTCTTTGAACTCCACAAGTTGTCTACAGAATTTGAAGTCATTTGGCATTTTGCCATATTAGTTTCAATAATGTGCAAGCATCAGGCATTATTTTCGATTAACTGCATATAACTTGTCGTAAGCGTGACTTTTGAAATTAGGTTGTAATAAATTTAATCAGTCATATCTTAGTTAGTGTTTAATCAATCTTCTTCAAACACCACATAATGTTTAGAATGATACCAACATGAAACAAAGCCAAATGATGATTGGTTTAGAAATGCTTAGTTTATTTACGGCACACTAATGTTTTTCGAAAAGTGGTGTCCACAAAACTGAATCTCACTCTTTTCAGGTTAAATGCACATACATGTAGATCAACAATGTTCACTGAATCTGGTCTATTTTTCGGCACTATGGAATACAGCAGAAAAAACCGAGGAGAACTTATACATACACCTTTCTTTTAGAAAATGAGACTGTGAAACACCTGGAGCGATGAGGTTGATTATAAGAAGAAAGTTGGTGAAGTTGGTAGTGTTATTGTGTGCAACTCCTTTTATTTTACGTGAGTATATACAAGTTTATTTATTGGCATATGTTGTTCGACGTGTACCTATTGTATAGAAGAGATTTTTAATACATAGAAAGTCCGAATCTTAAGCGATTCGTCAAAATCTCTGATTCTGAATTTGCACATACTTCTGGACTCCTAAGGATTGGATTGTGGATTCACCTAGAAGTATTTTTAGGCAATAAGTGATGTTGCGCGCATTGAAAATTCAAAACAGTTAATGGGCTTGATATGTTAACTCGGTGGATGTTTTATTTAAATGTTTAAGCAACCAAGAAGTAGCAAGCACATTTTTGTTCTCTATTGAATCTCTGTTTCACAGATATGATAGTTTCGAAGCCAGGAGAAAGCGCAAAGGAAAAGAGACTTAAAACTGAGAAAGGTTCTTGGAATATAACATCAACAAAACTGAATTATTCCTATGACAATGTGCATGGTTCGACATCTCTGCAGACTAGTTCCTCCAAAGAAGATAAAGATTTACACTTACATGGAGTCAAAGCAGCTATTGAGTATTGTAACTCTCCTTCTATGATAGTGACGGGAGAAGAAGGTAAATTGTAAGATTTGAATAATATTAACCTTTACATTGTTTCTATTGCATTTTGCTGTTATGAAATTATTCATCGATAACAAAGCCAACAGGGCTGAAACAATAGTCCACGGTTAGGATAGACCGGACCTTTTATTTCACACATACAACTAATATTCCTTAGTCCCATCAAGTTTCAGATAACAGCGTCGTCTCATCACTACAAAACTTGTAATTAATCTGAAGATTTCCTTGAATAGCCAGAACTGCACGCAAATAATACATAATGATTACAGCATTCATAGAAATATTACTGCAAAAGATGATTAATCTGTAAACAAAGTATGCACATAACTATTTTGTATTTTAGATACATTTATATAGAAACATCAAAATGTATTGATGCTTATAATTTCTTTTCATAGGACGCACTCTGGAAATATTCAAGTTAAGAAATGTTCATGTTTTTATAAATCACGGCGACCGTACACCAGTTCATCGACTTCCGGTGCATAATTTGGGAGCTTTCAACTGTAAATTCATCACATGGTACAAAGGATCAAATGAAAAATTCAAAGAATACGCAGTTCAGATGAATAAAATGATCGGAAAACAAGGGAGAAGAAATCATTTTCTTAATTGGTCTTTATATCCAGATAGAGAAATATGTGTTGGGTCTGTTTTGACAAGTAGCGGAGCACTGCAGCATTTAAAACTAGGACAGTATTTATTTGACTCCTATAGCAAGCACACACATCTTTTTAATCGAAAATTGTCTTTACACAATCAGATAAGAGTCAAAAGCACAAGTACGTCACAGACCTACCAAAGTGCCGTGGCCTTCCTGTACGGATTTTTACCTTCCTTTAATATATCACAAGTTAAGATAGAACACTCTTCCGACTTACATTTCTGTACCAAAGAGTATTCTTTACAAAATTCATGTTTCTGTAAACATGGTAAAGCCTTGAAAATACGTTCTGAAAAGTTTCAAAATCAATTTGAGAGAAACAAGACACACTTACGAAAACGTTTAGCATCTGTTTTACAACTATCTGAGCCCGAAACCGTTCCATCTATAACTGCTTTAGCCGAAGCCCTTATTCCATCTATTTGTCATAATACTACAGTGTCATGTTCGATTACTGAATCTCACAACTGTCAAAAATTCATCCGTAATATTTGGAATGCTGTCATTGCCAAGGAGATGTATAAATCCGAGGACTCTGATCAGAATTATCTCAAGTACAGTAGCATAGTGATGACACCTGTACTTGTTGAAATCATACATAGGATAAGAGATAGTATTGGAAACCGCCATGTACCGAAGTTTGTACTTTATTCTGGTCACGATGTCACATTAATGCCCTTGTTATATGTTCTAGGTTTGCAGGATGGACGACCGCCGCCATATGCGTCACGTTTTATCATGGAATTATTCGAATATCAGAATGACACTTCTTATGATAGATACTACCTGAGATTTCTTTATAATGGTATCGATAGAACAGAAGACGTGCTGTTCTGTAGAAGAACAACGTTTAAAGGGTTATGCAATTTTAATAAGTTTACTGAATTCGTTTTTACAAAGATGTTGAGACGATTTGGATTTCATAACTACTATGACGCATGTTCGACTTGAAGAAACGGCACTACGACGTCATTGGCGATTTTGTTTCTTATGGAGGGTTTTGGAAATGGATGGAGTAACATGATTTCAATTATTCTACCTAATACGTGACAAAATGACGTAATTTGAATTCGGCTTTTAGGCATACATTTTCTTCGTTGTGGGAAGACTTCAGAAGTGACATATGTGCAGGATAATTACATTGAAGAGGTGGCATGTAACTGTTCGCTGTAAGTTCAATATCTAAGACATTTGAATACCAGTGACAGACTATATCAAATTGCCCTCGTTGACTGATCCCAATTCCTTCTTTGCCAGACATTACTGTTATGTGTATAATTGAAAATGTTGATACCTCAAACTATTCTGAATAGACAAAGCTCTTGTTGCAATTGCAACGGGATTAAGAAAACTTACGCGTTGTGAGCCCTATATGATGACGTTTGTCATCCGCCCTCGACAGTTAACATGAATAAGATTTAAAAAACATTTCTGTTTATTATTTTACAATAACTTAAATAAGAAATATAGAACATATTCTTGACGATTTTTGTTCTTAAGGTATTCAACCCATCAATTTTTCAAAGGCCCTGAGAGTTGTAATTTCATTAACTATATCCTTTCAATGATTCATATTCAAATCTTAAAAGAAAGTTATTGCCAAATTAAAAAAATTATAGAATTAAATATCCCTACCCCTATCCATAAATAATGATTTGTCAGTATTTCAGTAAGCCATATGGCAATTTTAAAGAGTTTTGGTAATAAAGTATTTATTATACAGTATAGAGATATAGTAATAACACATTTAGTCTTTAAATTCCACCAACTAATGACCCTTTCCAAATAACCACGATGTATATGATTACAATGTTCAAACAATTTTAATCAAAAAAGGTAAAGTGGGTACAAATCAAAGCAAAGAGAGAAGTTTTTGAATGTAGCATCAATTCCGCTGTGATAGAGTCTCTGTCTGTGCACTCTTCTTAATGCAATAGCATTGAATGACGCTTTCTTTCGTCTAAATTTTCAAATAACAAGATCAGAAATCCGCCATTACCGTATTTTATAACTTATCTAAATGTTACAGTATTATTATCTTTATAAGTCTGACATAAATGCAGGTTTTCATGAATATTTGCACCAGAATTAGCATATGAATAAAAGCAATTGAAGAGTATCCAGATGGAAGTACTTAATTATCGAACGAATACCTTAATATCATATATAATATGATTATCATAAAGTAAGAGTGTTAAAGATTTGCAGGCTAAAAACAACAAGACAACACTTCAATTTTCAGTATAAGGCTAACAGCAATAACAATTATAACAACAACAATGATAATAATAACAACAAGAACAACACCAATTAAGCAGACATCGTTTATTTCAAAGAAAACGTATATGAAATAGTTATTATTAACAACCATCTAACAACCAACACACATACAAACATTCATACAATTATCAAAATCTTTATTTATCAACACCTTATTTATCTTAATTTTAATTTTTATATGGATACAATAGACTAATGTAAATTTCTTCAAGAAAAAGTGTCCTTCCGTGCCAGTTACAATGAATCTTGGTTTATGGCCAACTTTTAAATTTTTATTTATAATAAAATAACTCGTTAGCAAATACCCTACATCTACAGATACTGTAGATGATGTTTCAATTTGATAGTAAATTTGTTATGATGATAATACAGAATGATTTAGCAAAGTGCGCATACACCAGAGTCTCTGAGGGAATATACATGGAAAATGAACCTACTAGCCTAGTATGATTTACTTCTTCTTGTCCAAAATTGGCCAAAGACATTTTCTATTACCTTTGTCCTAGATATACCGGTATTAGTTCAGTTGCATTAATGTGCTTTCATAAGCAGTACTTATATATTTGACTACATGATGGTGGCCTTAAAACACGGTAACCATACTTGAACTTCCCTACTACCTTACCACTACCTTCATATCATCATAATATAACAATAACAGTATTGTAACCAGTTTGTGTAAACGCTACTGGAACAAAGTGTGTTAGTCTGCCCTTGTTCTATCAGCTTCGAAGTATTTCCGATGTACTGTTCTTAAACAAAACCCATAACAAATGAATTGAAATGCCTTTGAAGACATTAAGTGTTACCATTCCGTGGTTTCCGTTCAATAACTTTTGTTTGAAATGTTGCTTAACTTGATTCAAATTTGAAGTGTACGTTTATGACAATATAATATAGGAGATACAATGCACCAATTGTTACAGGTTAGATGGCCCCCTTTTTTCTTAAAGTTCAGCAAATAAGTGGTTTCCGATCAAAAACGTTTGAATGGTCGCATGGATTTAATTCATATTTTACATTAAGGTTTTAGAACATGAAATACAGGTATTCAAGATACAATCCAGTAATATTTACGGTGGGATATTGTTTCGGCGTTGTATAGTTAAATTCTTAGATCACCTGGCACTTTGTGCTAGGGTGAGCATTTAGGATGGATGATTGTCCGTCGTCCGTCAGCATTTTGCTTCAAACAACATCTCCTCTAAAACCATTGGGCTAGTGTTGGTGAAACTTGTGAAATGTGCCTTGCGTGAAGCTCAAAAAAATCTTTAAAAATGTAATTTCATTCTAAAACAGACAAACTAGTACACTTTCAAGTTGTTCTTTTTCAGCTTCTGTTTCATTTGGCGAAGGAGTTATAGGCTAGTTGTTGTACCCCTTTCCACAACAGAGATAACTGTGTGCACCTTTGCAATCATTAACAAAAGATAAAAATGTACTATTGACAAAAACCGGTTACAAGCAAACCACACACATCTGATGTCGCCATTATGCTGAGAAAAAAAAAACATTTCAAAACTAACACAACAAAACAATTAACAAATGCTCATCATCATTACATTATCCGTACGTGGATAACATCACCTCTAAACGTTTAGTTTGATAATATTTTATTTTGCTCTTTGTATATACATATACAGAAAAGGGTTAAGCCAAAAGTTCTTGCAACATTATAGAGAGCTCTTCCTCACATCTAAACGTCTAAACAACAATAGGCAATTGACAAAAATATATGAAATAATCATTAAAGGTCAAAACTGGAAAGTGTAAAGACTATGTATCAAGTGGACGAAATAGTTCTGGGGTATTTTGATTCCTTATAATAGACAATTATTGGTATTTTAAGTGTACTAAAAACCAGACACTTTTAACGTGGTCGGAAAGGTCTCTCTATTGACACGGAAGGCTTTATAACGAAGTAAGATATTTTGTGAAATGAAGCACAACCTGATTTTATCGCAAATTTTCACCCGAATCGATGTAACCAAGCCGCTATTCTTTCGTGCATAATATAAATCTATTCACATGATTCCCCGCATCGTATAGCGGTTACACGAAATTCTTTCAGAGCTTTTATAATAATTTGCCTTTAAAATTCCTCTAAATGAATTAGCTAGATATCAGGTCTGCAACTTCATTTACGTTTATCAGACAATTACAATGTTGTGTGTGTAGTATTTGAAAATGGTTGCTTCGTACTATATTAATCATAACTGTAAATGATGACAGTTGTTGCCAAATCACGTACTTCGCATTCTCCATTTTACATCACGTCGGTAAATTTAAAGCTTGTACATTTAAAATGCAAATAACGGGTTTGGGGACAGTTTAAAGTTTAAATGCAGCTGGGCACAAGCTATGCAGGTATGACACTGTCCGACTGGGCTATAAGATACAAGCCGGATATGCCTATCGGTTTATCACACGTGTTGACCATAAAAAAAAAGTTCAATATGATGACAATTAAACCTTCGTGTTGATAGGTAAAATAGTACCTTAAGATTTATCATTTCTAATGGCTTTTTACAACGCATGACATAATGTTGTCATTTGTATTTCGATTGGATTGTTACATTCCTATCAACCATTTCTTTTGCGTTTTATAATGTACAACAATTAATCATTATACCGATGTGATGTAAAATGGAGAATGTGAGGTGCGGAGTCTGCCAACACCTGAATGGAAAGTTCATACAAAATAGATAACAGAGGCTGCTTCATACAAGATAAATAACAGAGACGATGCTTCATACAACAGAGACGATGCTCCATACACGATAAATAACAGAGGATGCTACATACAAGATAAATTACAGAGACGATGCTTCATACAAGATAAATAGCAGAGACGATGCTTCATAAACGATAAATAACAGAGACGACGCTTCATACAAGATAAATTACAGAGACGATCCTTTATACAAAATATAGAGAGAGACGATGCTTCATGCAAGATAGATAACAGAGACGATGCTCAATACACGATAAATAACAGAGACGACGCCTCATACAAGATAAATAACAGAGACGATGCTTCATACAAGATAAAAAACAGAGGCGATGCTTCATACAAGATAAATAACAGAGGAAGCTACATACAAGATAAATAACAGAGACGATGCTTCATACAAGATAAATAACAGAGGATGTTACATACAAGATAAATAACAGAGACGATGCTTCATACATGATAAATAACAGAGGATGTTACATACAAGATAAATAACAGAGATGACGCTTCATACAAGATAAATTACAGAGACGATGTTTTATACAAGATAAATAACAGAGGAAGCTACATACAAGATAAATAACAGAGACGATGTTTCATACAAGATAAATAACAGAGGCGATGCTTCATACAAGATAAATTACAGAATCGACGTTTCATACAAGATAAATTACAGAGGCGATGCTTCATACAAGATAAATAACAGAGGAAGCTACATACAAGATAGATAACAGAGACGATGCTCAATACACGATAAATAACAGAGACGACGCCACATACAAGATGAATAACAGAGACGATGCTTCATACAAGATAAAAAACAGAGGAGATGCTTCATACAAGATAAATAACAGAGGAAGCTACATACAAGATAAATAACAGAGACGATGCTTCATACAAGATAAATAACAGAGGATGTTACATACAAGATAAATAAAGAGACGAAGCTTCATACAAGATAAATAACAGAGGATGTTACATACAAGATAAATAACAGAGACGACGCTTCATACAAGATAAATAACAGAGACGACGCCTCATAAAAGATAAATAACAGAGACGATGCTTCATACAAGATAAATAACAGAGACGATGCTTCATACAAGATAAATAACAGAGGATGCTACATACAAGATAAATTACAGAGACGACGCCTCATAGAAGATAAAAAACGGAGGATGCTACAAGATAAAAAACAGAGACGATGCTACATACAAGATAAATAACAGAGGATGCTACATACAAGATAAATTACAGAGACGATGCTCCATACAAGATAAATAACAGAGACGATGTTTCATACAAGATAAAAAAAACAGAGACGATGCTTCATACACGATAAAGTACAGAGACTTTGCTTCATACAAAATAAATAACAGAGGATGCTACATACAAGATAAATAACAGAGACGATGTTTCATACAAGATAAAAAACAGAGACGATGCTTGATACACGATAAAGTACAGAGACTATGCTTCATACAAGATAAATAACAGAGGATGCTTCATACAAGATAAATAACAGAGGCTAGCTACATACAAGATAAATAACAGAGACGATGCTCCACACAAGATAAATAACAGAGACGATGTTCCATACAAGATAAATAACAGAGACGATGTTTCATACAAGATAAAAACAGAGACGATGCTCCATACAAGATAAATAACAGAGACGATGTTTCATACAAGATAAAAAACAGAGACTATGCTTCATACAAGATAAATAACAGAGGATGCTACATACAAGATAAATTACAGAGACGACGCCTCATAGAAGATAAAAAAACGGCGTATGCTACAAGATAAATAACAGAGACGATGCTTCATACAAGATAAATATCAGAGGGTGCTACATACAAGATAAATAACAGAGGATGCTACATACAAGATAAATAACAGAGGATGCTACATACAAGATAAATAACAGAGACGACGCCTCATACAAGATACATAACAGAGGCGATGTTTCATACAAGATAAAGTACAGAGACGACGCTTTATACAAGATAAATAAAAGAGATGATGCTTCATACATGATAAATAACAGAGACGATGGAATCATATACGGGCGGGTCTTAATGCTGCTTTGTACTTTCACATTTACGTTATCACTTGCGTACATATCAGCCAAGGGTGATAACAAATAGGGTGCTTTTAAAGCAGCCAACGTGTATTCTGATTGCACGTTACCTCAATCTACCTCTTGAAGACTAACTAAGCTTCTGTGAGGATGTCACAGAAACAACTGCGATCTTTATGCCCCAAAGGAATTCGTCCGTCCGTCTGTCCTTCCGTTCGTCAGTACGTCTCCACTTTTTAATGTAGCATAACTCCAAAAGGAAATTACTTGAAACTTCATACAATGATAAAGCACAATAAGGAGAAGTACAGTGTCCGAGAACCATCGCTCTACGTTGCCTAACATTTGATTTTCTTGATTTGTCTTTTCCGGCGCATACATTGTAACTCCAAAAGAACTGAAGGGAATTACTTAAAACCTCATACAGTAATAGAGCAGACGGATGGAAAGTGCAGTGCCCAAGAACCATAACTCTACATTGTCTAAGTTTTGAATTACTAGTATCTCCCTTTGTTACATTTTCTTGTCCAGAGCACAACTCAACAAGTACTGAAGGTAATTCCTTCAAATGCATATTATGAGAGAAGACACTAAGGGAAAGGTCAGTGCCCAAGAACTATAACTCTACCTTTTCTCATTCCCCTTTGTTAAATTTTCTTGTCCGGAGCATAACTCCAAAATATCCGAAGGGAATAATTTTTAACTCATTACAGTGATAGATAGTAATGATGGAAAGTGCAAGACTTAAGAACCATAACTCTACCTTGGCTTTATTATTTGATTATCTTCCCTTTTTACATATTCATGTCCGGAACATAACTTGGAAAATACTGAAGGAAATTCCTTCAAATTGCATATGATGGGAGAGGACACTCAGGGGAAGTCCAGTACGCAAGTACCATAACCCTGTATTTCTTTTTTTTAAAAATTGTCTTCCTATTTTGACTTTGTTTGTCCGGAGCGTAGCTTCAAAAGTACTGAAGGGTATTATTCGAAATTTCATACAGTGATAAAGTAATGATGGAAAGTGCAGTGCCCAAGAACCATAACTCTACCTCGCCTAATTCTTTTATTACCACCCTTTTTTTACAGTTTTTTGTCCGGAGCATTGCCCTTTAAGTATTGAAGGAAATTCCTTCAAATTGCATACAATAAAAAAGGTCATCGAGAGTAAGTGCAGTGACTTTTTAGGTAGGGTGATTTTGAATGTAGAAAAAGATTAAATGATTATTTCATGTCTACATTTTTAGGATAAAAGTTAGTACTAACTCTATTGTTTCAGTGTCTTCGAGAACAAAAAATGAAACTTTTCAGTAATTATATGAAAGTCATTTCTGTCTTTTGGTAAATCAAAAATATTTTTGCTTGGAACGTTATATTAAATGCATTCAAAGAAAAATAATGTATCTAAGAAATAAACAAAATGATTCTAACCAGTGCAACTTCGAGATAATCAACTTCAATTAGTTCATTATTGCTTTCAATGGAATATATAACAAATACAAACAATCATTTTTAATGACAATTGAGAAGATAAATATATTTTAAATCATTTGTCTGCAGTCAATTGACATGAATTCCTTAATTATGATAGATGCTACAACAGTGTTGTTTTTGTCTTATTTATAGCAACACCTTTAGCTCCACCTTCTTAATTTTTGAAAGGGTAAATGACAAGTTAATAATGGCCATGATGTGAAAAGTCACAGACTGCGAAGCACTACTTCGGGGCATTTGTCTCTTATGACAGTTCTTGTTGCTATGTAAAGATACATGCTACCAATAATACGTTTAACTAAAATATGTTGACAGTCTTATAAATTAATACGCAATCCACGTTTCTTTAATTGTACGGACATGCAAAATTGCAAATGTGCTTGTTAGTTCACAAACAATTTTCAGTAGAATGGTGCGACCGATGCTATTTTTACGTACAACTATGTATAGATAACCATGGACTTCAGTTTATAATAGTATTGCACTTCCTGTTATATCTACTTTTCGCTAAAATTGCAATATAAATCTGAACGTTTGTCTTTAAATGTTCTAATAGTGCTTTGGGATGTAGTCTGTTTCAATATTCCTAACTTATTTGAAGTAGAAACTATAATTGAAGTTTTGATAATAATATTCTTGTCTAAAACACGAGTAAAAGCAAAACAATACTCTCTTTTTAGTGCATGTGTAAAACAATGTAGAACTATTTGTTTTGTATATTGTACGTAAATGATATATTTTTCTTGTCTGCAGTGCAACTAACCGATGTAATAGTTCATAGAAAAGCCAGTGCCCTGAGTGTATCCATCTGATCTGAAGTTCAGAAGTACGTAGGTGCCACGTGTGTCAGTGATAGTCTGGGGTGTATTTCCACATATTTTTGCAAGTATCGGTGCATCAGTACATACTCCTAAAATATCACGAGAAATGTATATATCAATATTATACATAGAAAAGTATTTGTTTTGAAAAAGGAGAGGAAATGTGTTAGCGGACTGGTAGCTCAGTCTGTAGGACATTCTTGTATACGGACTGTTATTAGGTCAGACTTCACAATTTTACAACTAAGTGACATTTAGTGGCCGAATGTTGCATGATGACAGCATTACATACAGGGCATTTTCGGACGTCTTTAATTAATTACTTTAGTAAGTAACACATCGAAAGATGGGGGGAATATTACTGAATATAGTCTCACGAGTCTTAGGTTCAAGTCCCAGTCAGGCTGCACATTTTTCTCAACCTTGGAAACCAAACAAAAAAAGCAATAAAAGCCCACGTGAAAAGATATTGTGATAAAGTATACGAAAACTCTGGTAAACATTTATTTTGGTCGATCAAAAATTCTGGCGAAATCCTGGATAAGTTTAAAGTTAATAATTACAAAGTAACTTCAGTCAGTACATACGATTTTTCTACTCTGTATACCACTTTACCACATAATTTGATAAATGACAAGCTAACTGCCCTAATTCAAAAGACTTTTGCCACGGAGAATGTTACATTTCTCGCCTGCAATTTCGATAAAGCTTTTTTACTAGCTGTATTGTTAAACATTATACTATGTGGACCTGTGATGAAGTTTGTAAAGCCCTTTCCTTTTTATTGAACAACATTTATATAAGGTTTGGGAATGCAGTTTTCAGACAAGTAATCGGTTTTCCCATGGGAACAAATTGTGCACCCCTTGTCGCAGATTTGTTTTTATATTGTTATGAAAGAGACTTTATGTTGAGTCTTTCTCCAGATACGCAGGCAGACATTATCACTGCTTTTAATAATACATCACGCTATCTGGATTATTCTTAATATGGATAACCCGTTTTTTGGTCAATTGGTGGACACTATTTATCCCCGGGAACTCCAGTTAATTAAAACTAACAATTTGGATACTGGTGCTTCATTTTTAGATTTACATCTCTCTATTTATAACAATATTATACATACCAAAAATTTTTGACAAGAGGGATGATTTTAATTTTAGTATTGTAAATTTCCCCCATTTGGATGGGGATGTACCTCATGCTACATCTTATGGGTATACATTTCTCAGTTGATTCGGTTTGCCAGAGCGTGTAGTCATGTTGAGGATTTCAATGAACGTAATCAATATATTACAAATAAACTTCTTCAACAGGGCTACCGTTATTACAAATTGCGTAAATATTTTGCTAAATTTTACTACCGTAATTCTGATTTGGTTTTGAAATTCAATAGTAATCTAAAAGACTCTTCTGCGAGAAGGTATTTCAAAACCCGATTTTTATGGGGATGTGGTTTACAAACTTCGTAAATTTTGGGTCATGGCAATTTTCCAACTGTATTTGCTAAAATTATAAAACGTTTTGTTAAAAGAGGTTACGACCCAACTGTTTTGAGACATACCGCATGTTTGGTGTTCAACCCGTTTACAGTTGGACGCTTGCTTCCCTCTTTATTGTGTTTGACGGAAGAGGGGGAGGACTCTGTGATGGGCAGTTTTAAATCCCACTGGGACGAAACTGTTTTGATTTCTGTCCTCTGGCCGTTTCGTCGGGCCCTTAAGGGTGTTTCTCTTGGTGCTCTGCCTTCTGCAAAGGCATTGAGTACATACGTTTTTTGGTTCTCAAGGTTTGCTTTTTATATATTTATACACGAGCATTTTTGTGTTTTACATACCAGCCTTTTGTTTCCATTGCGTGTGTTAGAGATTCACCTAGCAGGGATTACTTTTATTTACACTGTCCTGTGACTTTGGAACATGGTGGGGGGTAAGAGTGAGGTTGGGTGCGCACCATAAACCGGTTTAAGCTCCCCAGTGGTGTTTTTGCCACTGACCGTTCCAAGGCGGTGCCCCACTGTGTTCCTTTAATTGTTCGTTTTGTCCTCGTGTGTTTGCTTTGTATGCTAGTGTGTGTTGGTCGTGTATATGTGTGTGTGTACATGATTGTGTGTGTGTGTGTCATGTGTGTGTGTGTGTGTTGGCTCGTCTTGGGGAGGCTGCGTTTTTGGTACGTGGCATTGCCTGTTTGATATTATTATTATTTTTTTTTTGGTGGTGTGCACTTCTGGGTGATGTGGGGCTCGTTTTGGGGAGGCTGCGTTTTTGGTACGTGGCATTCCCTGTTTGATATTATTATTTATTTTTTTTTTGTTTGTAAGGTATAGAAACACATTGACTATGGCTGAGTGACTATAACCGCTTATCCATGACCACAGAACCTGATACCGATATATTAATACTCGCGGCAGTCACGATCTTAAAGGGGCACTCCCTACATCTAGCAGATTATTTCTTCGAAACAAAGATCATGTCTTTAATGAACGTAAAATGATAAATAAATACAATTTCAAAGAAGAACCTATGGCGAATAATGCCTCATTTCACCACAATTAAGGAATATAGAGGCTTTCTGTAATAAATCGCAATCTCCCACTAATTGTACAACAACAACTTTACATAGATGTTTGAATGATTTATGGTACTGCAGTATATCTAAAACCGCTGTTTTTACCGATAATGACTGGGAATGCATAGTTGAAACTTTTAGGTTATATTATAATACTTCCAAAGAGTCCATTATTTATGTTTTGGAGGTTATTTAGTTTTCACATCAATTAAAGGATATGTCCCTTTAGTATTACATTTGTTGACCTAGATTTGAACAGGTCCCAACAAATTGTTTTTAAGATAATCGGACGAACTTTCAACACGAAAAAAAAAGCTACGGTAGATGTACATTAGGGTAATAAAGTAGCAAATTACAGAGTCACATATATACAGGATGGCGCAATTACACATGATTGAATACTTGTTTTACAATGGCATATGAATTGAAAGGGTTTCAGAACATACCGCTGTATATCGTGATGCTGTCAAACACACATCCTGCATATAATTCCAAATCCATTACTGTAAAGTCGAGGTAAAGCGTAGAAGTTGCTGATGGTTTGACAAAAAGCCAGTAGTAATTTTCATGTCTGAAAACAAGCAATGAAATACAACAATTTTATGGGGGTCAAAACTTTTCTCTGAGACTAGTCTCTGTGCGTTAAAACGCATCCACCAACGTGTACATGTCACCTCAGTCGATTTTCATTTTGAGCTCGTCTGTCACTTTGTGCGAGGGTGAGCTTTTAGGATGGATGATTGTCCGTCGTCCGTCCGTCGTCCGTACACATTTTGTTTCAAAAGACAACTCCTTTAAAACCACTAGGCCAGTGTTAATGAGTTTGCATTGTGTTGCTGCTTAGAATAATGAAAACTTATGATGATCTCTTCCGAAACGAAACTAAGAAGATTCATCATATATTTTGTCAAAACAAAAAAACTCAAAATATCGACAGAACAGTAAATGACAGAAACTTTTTACACACCCTCTGTTAAAAATACTGAAGCTGAAAGATTGAGTTTTTCTTTGTTCCATAAGTCCAATAGTTAGGCAAACAATTTCATTGATATTCTGTATAAGCCATTGATTTATTTACATAACTTAGCATTTTTCTCAATTTGAAAGAGAAACAGCATACCTTTATAGTACCATATTGTCAATGTACTAACCATCAGATCTGTTAAGTATTCATAGATTCTATTTAAAATCATAAGTAAAATAGTGACTTTCTTTTTTAAAAACAATTTCTCGGATAAGAACTTCTTAACTCTTTACATTATTTACATCGTCATTTATTAACTTTTACCTACTGTAATAGTTGCTATGCAGTAACTGATTATCAAAATAAATTCTAGGCGTATAAATCATTGCTTAATGTATCACTTTAAATGTCATTTTCAACGGTAGTATCACTTTAAATGTCAATTTCATCGGTAGTATCACTTTAAATTCAATGTCAACGGAAGTATTACTTTGAATGTCCTTTTTAACGGAAGTATCACTTTAAATGTCCTTTTCAACGGTAGTATTACTTTAAATGTCAATTTCAACGGTAATATTACTAATGCCACAAATCTTTGTCTATACAGGCATCTAGATATTTTAGCCTTTGGCAATTATTGAGAAAGTGTTATGAAAAGAAACATTTGAAGTGAAACTATATGGGTTTAAATGGTCCCATTCCTCACTTACGTGTTATAGTTAGACGGGTAGTTTGTTGATTGCTTCACACGAATGGCTTCAGAGGTGAAGTGTTCTGTATAGTCGTATGTACAAACTGTAGAGAACAAATACATGTATAAACACCCAGTATTAAGCACCCGTTCTCCTCTTCAATCCGGCAGTTTGTCTTAGCCCAATTTTGAAGCATAACCACACCGACCGGTCTAGTTACATTTTTTGAAGTGGGCTTATATACTTTATCTGACTAAACTTTGATGATAATCACAATAGGGGTTGCCTGGTAACTCGTACTGGATCCCATAAAAAATACAAACAAACTCTACCTAATTTAATACTAGTAGACTAGCATGTCATGTAAGAATCAACAGATAATGTCTCTGGTAGTTGAACCTTTAAAAGATATACTGGTAAGACCCGAGTGACTTCTGAGGTAACGTGCACTGTACAGTCGTATGCACAAACTGTAGAAAACAAATACATGTATAAAAAACGTATTATTAAGCACCCGGTCGCCTCTTTAATCCGACATTTGCTTGTTGCAGCCTCATTATGACCACACCTATCGGTCTAGTTTCATTTCTAAAGCGGACTCAAGAATCATTCGAATATGCTCTATCTGACTACATGTTGCGTCGTTAACAACCTTGCAATGGCAACAGTGATTGTGCCTACAACGACGTCACAAATTAAAGCTGACTTAAAGTTAGCTCTATATTAAGATTTATCAACTCCTAATATACTAGAAACATGAGGCTAATAAACTTTATACAAACAGAATATTTGTATCCATCGTCAGAAATTGTTTGTTTAAAACTTATAACATATTAAAACAGAAACGAATAAAAATAAGCACAGAATTTATTATGTCAAGGCAAGTAAATCTTAAAATTTGGTAATAATTTCAATTATTTCAAGTAGATTAGCATGTTATGTAAAAACAATCAGATAATGTATCTAGTAGTTGAACCTTTTAAAGATTTAAATACAATGTTTATGCACAGATGCACTTCTTATTCACCGATAGACAACATTATCGACGGAATGGATACAAATAACTATTGAACTATTGAACCACAATAATTAAAATAAAACCTTTTGGAGTTTTGTAACCATGAAAAATCTATAGTGTATATTCTTACATTGGTTTTCCTTGAAGTAGATCGACCAGTCGGGGATTGAGCTTATGGTCAGATGATCTGCATTCGGCCCAATGCCATCAGTCAGTTCTACAACTTTTTGTGGGTAGTGATCCGTGAGTTCACATTGATGTTCCACTTGGTTGTAATTCACTGCAGTACATTCGGGTTCATAATCGCATAGCACGGAGCATTCCGAAGCTGACCTCGCCTCAATTAACTCCAGCGGAATTGGAAACTTCGCATCAACTCGAAATTGTTGATATTTTGCCGACTGCGACCCTTCGCATTGACAACTAACAAACATGAGACTAAAAATAGCAACATTTTTGAAAATGCCAATTAAAATCATGTTTCAATTTGTAACGACAGCAAGTAACAGTTAAAACTAACGGATTATTTTCTTTTTTCTTCTTTACACTTCTGTTCTCGAGTAGCAAAACGCACAGCAGTTATACAAATTTACAGGGTATGATCGGAAATTTATTTATTCATGAATCAGTCTCGTTTGAGTTATTTTCATTTCACACGTTCCTAAGAACTCATGCATGCATACGTAATGAAGACAAATTATACTGCTTCAAATTAATAAAGTACAACCAAGCTTGCAGACGTACGTTTTATATTAGCCTGGCAACCAGGTCCTGAAATATCCCTTTTATTGATTAATATTTTACTGTTTTGTTCTAGAGCCAGTCTACTATCAAGCGCCTATTTCAGGGCCTGGTAAAAGGCGATTAAAAACACCTAAGAAAACAGAGGTGTCTTCAATCAATGCCAAATATTGACCGTTATGTCCCAGCAGGTGATATAAATTTTATTGCCTGGCTTTTGAAACATTTCTTGCATAATGTGTGCCAGTATTTCGTATGAAGAAGCACAGTAGAACATTTTTCACATGACTTAAAACTTCTGTTAATATTTATGGGTCTTCGCACAAAACTGCCCTAGTGTACAAAGCAAAATCATATAAAATAGACTGGAAATGATGCATGAAATATAGTGACTAACTAGTCTAGTTTTATATGTGATCAGCTTAATATTGGTGATTTTATCAGAAAAAGCAGCGAACAATGCTGTAGAAATAACTTTTGCCCTTTTTTAACCAGTCTGATTTCTGATAAAGTCAGATATAATATAATGTTCAACTTCAACTTTACTTTCGTTAGGCGAATCAGTCACCTAGTAATTGAGGCGTTGGTGCAGTTATGTACCATTTTACTGGTTGGCACAATATGCTCAAGCTGTTTTACGTATAACTTGTTACCAATGTAGTTAGCCGAAACCAGTATGTATCTTCCTGCGTTCAACAATTTTATAATTAGTGACACTGAACAAGTTTTAATCAGTATACATCGACATGACGTGAATAGGTGTTATTTTAATTGAAAGTAAATCCAGCAAAACATTTATAAATTATATGATCGTCCCAAAGCACCTGTACATCACAGAACCGATGAATTGTTATTATTACGCTACATGAAACCCTTTAATAAGATTGCAAAGATGAAAATGACAAAGCCACGCATCGTAGACATGTTACATTTATGTCCAATGCTTCATTAACAAAACAATTAAAAGGCATTTCAATACAATTTAGGGTTGACTGGAAACCTATTTATTTATTTATTCTGAAGTTTCTATTTCTGATTTACCACACAAAAGTTCCATTCAATTTTTAATTGACATCGGATGCTTTCTGTTACGCTTTTAGCTTGCTTTTGTTTGAAGTATAAAACATTACTTTAAAATGTAAATACATCAATATGAATATCTAAAGAGAACCTTGTATTGCAGTGTATTCAAATAAACATACATTTATGACCGTCAAATTTCAGTTCAGTTCACTTCATTTAATTCACATAGTGTGCTTATTAGTACATAAGCATGAGGTACTTTAGGAACATAATTGATTTCGTGGTATATATTCGTATTGGTTTTACGTATTCACTATATGCTTCTCAAAAATAGTACCACGGAAACGTGTCCTCAATAGTACCTAGTACAAGTATTCTAAACAACTCTCAACTGTCATTGGATATTGTGCGTAATAATATAAAAACTTATCTGTTTTAAGTGATGCTATAAATGCTCAAGAACTGTCTTTTGATAAATTCGATGTTAGTTATATGCTATTTTATATACGGCGATGCGAGAAACCGATTTTGAAAACGTCAGGTATATAGTAGATGTGGTTTATGCAGAAGAAACAGACGTGCTTGTTCTTATAAATATCTATATCCAACCGTATTCGATGCAGTTTGGAGTTGGATTTCATTCAGAAAATCGTTTTGTATTGGAAAGGAGTTATTCCTTATTTACACAAATGCCTTAAATATTCAATTCGAGTTTTCAGTTCTTTCAAATCTTGTATTTGCACTGTACAACGTGGGACCAGTTTTTGATATTTTGTTGGCGATTCCATATCCCAAGCATCTGTGATTTTAAAAATTTTTATATTTCGGTATGGCCATTGATGAACATATTGCCCAAAGCGCTAGTAGAACCCTAGGTTTATTAATTGCTAAATGTAAATTGACAGGCGGAGTTCCGTAAGGTACGATGTATTCATGTATGATTCTATTATTTGACCGGTCACTTAAGTCCCAGGTTCACAATTATAAGTAGCTATTATTTAAGCAAGAAAGATGTCTTACCTGCGGAAATGACCTTTATTTGTACCAGAAACATTCATAACTTTTAAAATCGATGTACACGTTAGAAATATATGGCAGTACTTTTTTCAATGATATTGCTAAAAATAAGAAAGGATTTCTATTTTTATAACAGTAAAATCTAAGTGATCCTATGACTTTATTTATAGTACGACATTTTCGGGAGACAGGTCTTTCATCAATGCAGCTCATTACAGGAAAGTGATGTTCCTTTTGGGTATAGTTAAATTCAAACCTCATGCTACATTGGCAGGAGAAACATGTGGTCCGTCAATGGAAGGTCATTGGTGTATTACGGGCACGCACGTGTATTACAAATTCAATATAGTGGAACTTCTTCAATTTATCAAAGGTGTTTAAGCTGAATATACTTTTCACCAACAAGTCATTGATAAGAATATGTTCCAAAACATTTACATTTATTTATTTGTATTGATCACTTCTTTTACAGCTCTCCAAGAAGAAGTTGCTAACCAGTTCACTTACAGTCTGACCGTGGTGATATATGAATTTGTGAAACATCGTTAGTTTGTGCTCTAGCACATTCTCTTCAACCTTAAGCTTTTTATAACAATTGCCCAATTTAAGTTGGTGTTAATGCAAACATTAACATCTTCTTCTTTGATTCATCTATTAGTTACATACAAATTAATGTGCCGGTGTTTTAATGCTTAGTCTCTTATAATTCGTGATTGAATGACAATGTATCTTATTTTATTTTTAATTTGACTGTGAATTTGTCTTGTGATATATATTGACTATACACGGGTTTCAGTTTCAAATGTGGACATTTCCCTTTTATTTTGGTAGATTTTTATCAAGTAATTGTTTCCGACTGCTTAATCACTATATATAACTTCTACATAAAGTCAGATTTAATAAATAATTTAATGTATGTCGTGGTTGAATAAAATGTATCAAATTGCATATAATTAAAAAACTAAGATCATAACGTTTCAAAAGGTACATTTATTGTGATAATATCACGAGCAACAATTTCAAACGGACATGGATAAAATAGCTTATTTTCTATAGATTATAAGCGTAATGTACATGTATTCAGTTTACTCGAAATTCAGTGTAGATAGATCAAGTTCACTTGATACACTTCGGATATACCGTGTACAAGATTCTTATTCTTATATGCCTATTGTATACTTCTATAGTCAATTAAATCGTTGTACAGTTCAATTTAGCGGTAAGCATTTAATTCGATTGCCCTTAATCTGACGTCTTCTGCATACTGTCACAGTCAGGTATTTTATATATTTTATGTACTAGATGATAAAACTAAAATAAGTTTGTATAATATAGCTTTGTATTATATCTTGAATGGTGGCCCGAAATAGGGGAGTGAATTCCAACAGCCACTATTTATGCCATTTTACACATTAAATAATCAATTACCGTCGAACTGAAAAAGGTTCGTAGTAGTTACGATAGTTTTCATAAATTCGGCGTATAAGAATCGAAATAATCTATGGTTTGGGGTGCTTTATCGAAATTGAAAAATTGCTCGTCGGTAATGTGCCAGCGTAATAATTCATTCGGGCTTCGCCTTCGTGAATTATTCTGCCCGGAACATCACCTCCGGGAAATGCTTCAGTTTCGATAAAGCACTGTAAGTCATAGATTATTTCTTAATAAATATCATACTATAGAGCATTCACTAGTGCGAAGCCCGAGTGAAATATTACGGTGGCACATTTCCGACGAAAAATGCTTTCGATAAAGCACTCCAAACCATAGATTATTTCTTAATTGTTGTATTCAATAGATATAATTACTCTGATATAAAAATTTAGTAACTTTCAGTCAAGTTTTTATTTTACTACCCAAACTTGACCATAGCGGAAATACATATAAGTTGTTTCCCTTGAAATGTTTACGTCACTGTCTTGTTATTCTTGCGACGCCGTACCGTCCTTCTCTTGAACGAAAACGCAGAAATTTCTCTTCCTACGGAACCGGAAATGCTGAAGTAAAAAATCAAAGAAGTTTTTGCTTCCTTTTTTGTAGGCAAAACACAGAAATGTTTGACCGCGGAAAAAACTGCGATACGGTATCTGTTTCATGCAAAAATTATACATCTTGAAAAAAAATTCTAGGATTTATTCTGTATTTTACCAAAAGGCAAAAGAAATGTAAAGTATCGTGTATATGTCTGCAATATTTGATATACTAAACGGAAAAAAACAATGTTCACATATATTATAAAAATTACACTCAATCTTTTGCAGTGTTTTGCCAAGTTAAACAGCTTATAAAATAACTATATACATCATTATGCAATGATGCAAGTAGCTCATTTGTAGCCATGTGCGTGTGTATACATTGTTTGTGTTAAGGTCACTTGTAAAACGTTCTACCTGGCAGTCCTGATACCATTTCACCACATATGAGAGAAAGAAAGTAAACACCGTTGTATTACTGCTCAAAGATGTATTTTTCTTTAAAAATATCAGTTTGTGTAAGAAATTGCTTCGCATGATTGGTCGGTTTCTTCTTTGTTTCAAGCCTTCAAAAGGGTGCATACATGTATGTACAAGATAAATACTTTGAAGAGCTGGAATCTAACTGTTCGCTGTACGTTCAATATCTAAGTAATATGCATATCAGTGCAAACGATATCAAATTTCCCTCGTTAACGTATCTTAATTGCTTACTTTGCCACATAATTACTGATATATATATTAAAAAAAGTTAATACGTGAAACTATGCTGAAGAGAGAAAGCCTTAACTGTTATTTCAAAGAAAACTTACGCTTTGTAAGCAAGGTATATCCTTTCTCGACGGTAAAAATACATATGATTTGACAAACATTTTCTTTCATTATTTTACAATTTACTTGATTATTAGAACTTTTATAGGAGGTATGGAAAAGTATCTTAGGCGATTTTTGTTCTTGAGGTTTTCAACCCATAGTCATGGCATTGTTTTTAAAAGGCCATGAAAATTGTTTTTAACATTAATTTTAACCTTTCAATGATTCATCTTCAAATTTTAAATGAAATTTATGTCCAATTAAAAGGAGTTGTGATATGATATGATCTCAATAATGCGACTAACTGAAAGGCATACAAGAAAGAATGATTTTTTTGTATTCAGTAGACATTATAACAATGAAAAATATTTTCGGTAAAAAGCATTCAGTATACACTGTAGAGTAATAATAATAACATATTTTGTATTTAAATTCCATCAACTAATGACCCTGCCTAATCAAAGCAAAGTGCGAATTTTACAAAAGGGGCATCAATTCCACTTTAATAAATTTTGTCTTTAAACTTTTTCATGTGTTTGCAATGAATGATGATTTTTTTTCCGTCTAGATTTTCAAATAACAATATCTGAAATTAAGCATTACCGTTTGTTTATACCTAGCCTTAATTGTAGACTACAATGCATCATTATCGTTAACATCTTATATAAATGAAGATTTGTGAGGATATTTGCACCGGAATAATCTGATAATATTTAGTATATGAATTAAAGGCGATTGAAGAGTATTCAGTCGGAGGTGCTTCTTGGCTGAAATTCTTAAATAGTAGAAATTAATGTGAAAATCATTAAGTAAGAGTGTTACAGACATGCATGTTAAAAACAATGAAAATACATCACTTCCAGTTTCAATAAATGGTCAAAAATAATAACATTGATGATAACAATAATAACAATAATAATAACAACAACAACAACACCAATACAACAGACATCGTTTATTTCAAAGAAAGAGTAAATGAAATAGTTATTCTTAACATTCATTTAACATGCAGTACAAATCCATATATTCATACAATTATGAAAATCTTCATGTAATGTTGGCCTAACAAAACCTTATTTATCTTGATTTAAATATATTGTATGGATACAATAGACTAATGTCTTCTCCCATGTCAGTTACAATGGATCTCCGTTTTATTACCGAACTTAAGACTTTTACTTATAACTAGGTAACTTGATAGTAAATACTACACGACGAAAATACTACATTAGCTGTAGATAATGTTTCAAAACACCATCTGAAAGTAAATTGCTATTTGTGAACATGATTATGTACAATAATTGAGCAAAGTGCGCTAACAACAACGTTTTAAGAGAAGATACGAACAGAATGAACCTCTGATTTACTTCTTCAGGTTCAAAATTGGCCAACGACACATTTTCATTACTTTTGTCAAAGGTATATCGGTATTATTTCAGTTACATTAATGTGTTTTCATAAGCAGTACCTGAATAAACTTGCCTGCATGATGATTGGCCTTAAGAAATTTAACTTCGCTTGAATTGTTACTACCACTTTCATATCTTTATAATATAACATAATGTCAAATATTCTGACCTTAAGCATTAGCTGCTGGCATTAGATAGGTAAGTTAAATACTGTTTATATGCAAAGCCCATAACAAATGAATTCCAAAGCCTGCTTCATAGGCATAAAGTGTCAAGGAGTTACGTCCCCTTTTCGATGTAAATTTCTGCAAAATGGTGGTTGCCGAATATTAACTTTTGAAAGGTTGGCAATGCATGGATTTAATTTACATTTTACATGTATGTTAAGGAACATAAAGTACAGGTCAAGATTAATTCAGGTAACAATCTAGTGATTCTAACAGACATAATGGCCCCTGTTTCACCTTAAAGTGCCTGTACATACAGTGCATGATTATTCTGAGATGATGGGCATTTATTTAGGAACAAATTATATGCACATAGCAGAGATAACTGTATGCCCCTTTGCAACCATAGTTAAAAGATTGTATGGTAAGGATAAATATATGTGATTGATACAATCCTATAACAAGCAAACAACACACCCGATGTCGTTATTGCATCATATTATTATCCGTGCGTTGATATCATCACCTCTAAACTGCTAAGCACTAATTGACAAAAATATATAAAATAATCATTTACGGTCAAAACTGGAAAAAGGAAAAGACTTCTGAAAAGGGATATGGGAATATAGACGTCCTTGAGAGAGTTCAACTAAGATTTTAAAACTCATCCTCAAAATAAAAACTCAACACTAATATATGGTCTATGGTGAAATGGGTGTATACTATTATCGTGGTATTGCAAATTAATCTCGTTTATGGGCATAATTTAGTGCCAACCTGTAAACACGGAGCCTAACAAACTGTCCTCTAATATACAAAATTATTTTTAACTCCTCACTAGAGCTACACGATCATACATTAAAGATAAAATTTCCATGGCTGTTTTCAGTAAAGGATATATTAACTAAATGTGGTTTTATAGGCATTTGGAATACCCAAACATTCCCAGGCGCGAAGTGGTTAAAATTACCTGTGCAGCCAAAATTGAAAGATCTGTTTATAAATGCATGGTATTCCCAGATTGAAAATTCAAGTAAAGGTTCAACATATAGAATATTCAAACAGACGTTTCAATTTGAAAGATATCTCCACAAGCACACCTTATGATTACCTTACATATATGCCTGCAAAATTCCGAACGAAAACCATCGTTGCCGATTGAAACAGGAAACTGGTCCAAAACACCTTTAAATTTACGAGTATGCAATTTATGCAATATGGCACTAATAATTTGTGCGAATTTGAGAACCTGGTTTCCAATGTAAATCCTTTGAAGATGAAAGAAAGTTATATTTGAAACCATACTATTACAGAAGACCTAACACTTACAAAATGGAAAAACTACTTAATCATATAAACGGTGCACAGTACATTAAACTGTGCAAATTCATAAAGAAAATAAGCTTTTTAAAATAATTACTTGTTGAATATGTATATAAAAAATTAGTACTCGGCCTACTCTATCTAGCGTATTTTAATTCCAGCAAGAATAAAACGCGTGACCACGCGAATCTTTGTCACAATGTTTTCTAAAATGATATACATCAATGAACATTTGTTATAACACGTTAAATCCGTGCACAACAAATTTTTATTCTCACGGTCAGTTTATCGGTGCAATTTTCCATATAACGCTTATAGATCTAATGTTTAAAGAAAAACAACGTCAAAATACATTCTAAACAATGAATTAAGACTTATTTGTTTGTTTGTTTTTCAATCGTTAAAACGTGCCCTAAAAGTAAAAGTATTACTATTTGTTTATTCCATCATCTTGCGTCATTTTGATATAACATTTAGTGGTGCATGCATAACTTGTCAGATTGTTTTCTCTGACTTTCTGTCTTCAGTTAACATACATGCCCTTTAGCCTTTTCTTTCAGATTTTGATATCATTATGTAACCTACACTATTCGTTAATGGCTTTTCAGATATAGCGTAAATTATTCATCAAATTCAGTGTAAACATGTTAGTTGCATATTATAATTCTGACTCTCCAAAAACATCTTTATCAAATCAGTAAGTGAGTTAAAGGAAAATGATCAATTAGAAAATGCAGATTATAACATTATTATATGCATAATTTACTGAAAGTTAACTTTAATGAGTTAGTAACATTAACATTGTATTATAATCACTTTGCTTGTTTAAATTCTGAGCCTCTAATATATAATTTTGTTAACCTCATTGTTTCATTTGTATATGAAATGAGTGAATAAACGGAATTTGACTTGAATTTGACTTGGAAAGGCTTCTGGTGTATTTTGATTTCTTACAATAGTCTTACAGACAATATTTGTTAAATAAATTTGTTTTGGCGTGAATAATATCGTTGCAATTATAATTTATTATAATTTGATGTCGAAGTGTTCTCAGTATCAAGAAACGGCTCTCTAAGGACTTTACAAATAGCTAGATCGTTTAACTAGCGGTATAACATGTTAAAAGTCATTAAATACTTTGTGTATGTCGATGTTTTGATAGGAAAGTTTTTATGGCGTAAATTGCGGCTGTAATTTGCAAACATTGTAACAAGTTGTTGTTTTAACAATTGACACGTTCGGTCACTGTTTCGCACCTTTAAGAGCGTTGTGTAGTGTCAAATTGGACAAGACAATTATGAATAGATTATGTAAAACTAGATGGGTGTTCAGTAGAACACTTGTGTCGCCCTCTTAATCTTTGTCAGAATAACCAATAATTTTGTGACAAAATCTAAGTACAAAAAGGGGCATAACTCTGTCAAATATGACCTTGACCAACAAAATTTGGCAGCATCATGACACTTGGGACATAAGCAATACACTTTGAAAGTTTGATGAAGAAATCTTAAGAAATGGCAAAGTTATAGCCAACATTAAGTTTTCGTGACAAAATCTAAGTAAAAAAAGGGGCATAACTCTGTCAAATATGACCTTGACCTACAAAATATGGCGGCATCACGACCCTTATGTCATAAGCAATGCAATTTGAAAGTTAGATGAAGAAATCTTAAGAAATGGCAAAGTTATAGTCATTGTTACGTTTTCGTGACAAAATCTTAGTACAAAAAGGGGCATTACTCTGTCAAATATCACCTTGACCTACAAAATTTGGCGGCATCATGACCCTTTTGTCATAAGCAATACAATTGTAAAGTTTGATGAAGAAATCTTAAGAAATGGCAAAGTTATAGCCAACGTTAAGTTTGTGTGACGGACGGACCGACGGACCGACAGACGGACAAAGCGATCCCTATGTATCGCCTTCTCTCCGAAAGGGCGACACAATGATGTTATTTCTAAAAAAACAAACTTCCTATGGGCGTTTTCTGTTATATGGGAATAATGGGATTATAAAAAGTATTCCTGAGCTGTCTCTGTCTATAGTTTTGAAGTACTTCAGTAGAACTTTTATATGAGACAATTAAATGTCCTGTACTGATCCTGATGCATTGCATATATTTCTTTATTTGCCCTGAAGCAAAATAGTTTGAAAGCAACAATTATGAAGTATGATAGTTTATTTACATGATTACATTATAATAAACAAATACACACATATGCCAACACAAAATAAAATTAAATAAAGATACAGAAATGCATAGATTATGTGATTAACACAATTCTCAGATATATATGAATAGCTTCTGACTGACTGATTTGGGTTGTTTACCCTCGGTGCTTGACTATTGCCATATGACCGAGCGTCAAAAAGAATAGCTTTATTTCAGGTCGATTTTATATATGATGTAGGAACCCATCTACGTTTTTCACGAGTTAAAACATTAGAATTAAACATAAAGGTCCCCGTCAAAGATATCAAAGGTAATTACTAAAATTAATACATCTAATCGAATCACGTGATTAAACATCTATAGAAGCGTGATTTTGCTCCTTCAACTCTTTTGTGAACGGTAAACAATTTGAAAGTTGTGATGCAATTATAATCAGTTAATCATAAAACACTAATTGTTTACCATATAATTAGTTAAACATCTTAAGTTCAAAATCTTCAAAAATAGGTTTAATTACTTAATTGGTGCAATTTATCAAACTGCTAAACTAACTCACGTTTTCGATTAATTTCTTCAATCTTCATCGGTAATTTCGAAACCGTTCTTTTTAATATTCGTCGGCATTCAATTCTACATTAGTATAGTTGATCACATAATTAAGTTAATTTTTTAGCAATTTCATACATCAAAGCAGCGGATGTCGAAACAAATACCATCGCGGGCTTCTTTGTAGAGTTCACAACCATTATCAATCTAACTGTGTTAAATAAAGATCGCAAAATCGTCCTTTTGTGACTAAGTAAATAGGGATCATCGACTCAGCAATTTATTCATGTTTTGGCTTTTTTTCAAATTGATTGTTTTACATCAACATTTGGAGATTTATCGTCAGTTGCGGTGCCAATATGAGAAAGTTATAATTAATAATAAAATCATGACGATATTTTGCATTAGTATTTCATGGCCCGAAGTGTCACATAATATTTTGCTATAATACTTTCATGGTCCGAAGTGTCATATAAGAGTTTGAGACAATATATTTTCATGGTCCGAAGTGTCCATTAATGTGGTCCGAAGTGTCTATAAATCTGGTCCGAAGTGTCTATAAAATGTGGTCCGAAGTGATGACCGAAGTGTCCGTGGTCCGAAGTGGGTCGGCACCACAGAGACGATAGAATAATACACGGGCATGTCTTTGTATTTGTACGTTTACGTCATCACTTGCAAACATATCAGCCAAGGGTGATTACCAATAGAATGCTTCCAAAGAAGCCATCGCGTTTTCTGATTGCACTTTACCTCAATCTACCTCCTCTGGAAGAATCACTAAGCGTCTTTAAAGCTGTCACAGAAACAACTTCGAATTTTTAATATGAAAAAAAAACCAACAGGATACATATAAATCACAACCCATAATATGTATAACTAAAACCTTTTGATAGTTTTATAAATTAATTCGCAATCCGCGGTTCTTTCATTGTATGGACATGCCAAAATGCATATCAGTTAACAAACAAGTCTCAATAGATTGGTGTGACCGATGTTATTTTTTTCCATACAATCGTGTATTAATAAACATGGATTTCAGTTTAGAATTGTATTGCAATTCCTGATATATTTAATCTTCGATAAAATTGCAATACCGGTATCAATGTTAACGTGTTTTTCGAAAGTTCTGATAGGAAGTAAATATAGTATACATGTACAAATAAAAGATTTAGAAAATCTGAGATATAATATGCCAATAATAAGCAATCGTGCTTTACGATATTATGTAGTAAAGTTATTTGAGGTGCAGTCGGTTTCAGAATTCCCAATCTATCTAAAGTAAAACTACAATTGAGGTTTTGACTAATTATTGATAAAGCACACTGTCTAAAATGCGAGTAAAACAAAACAATATTCTCCTTTTAATATGATAGTGTTGTACTATGTATTCCGTAAATGGTGTAATTTTCATGTCTGCATTGCAACTAACCGATGTAATAGTTCATAGAAAAGCCAGTGCCCTGAGTGTATCCATCTGATCTGAAGTTCAGAAGTACGTAGGTACCACGTGTGTCCGTGATGATCTGGGCTGTATTTCCACATATTTTTGCAAGTATCGGTGCATCAGTACATACTCCTAAAATACCATGAGCAATGTATAATTATATCAACATTGAACATAGAAAAGTATTTGTTTTGAAAAAGGAGAGGAAATGTGTTAGCCGACTGGTAGCTCAGTCTGTAGAACATTCGTGTATACGGACTGTTATTAGTTTACAATTTTACAACTAAGTGACATTTAGTGCCAGAATGTTGCATGATGACAGCATTACATACAGGGCATTCTCGGACGCCTTTAACCAGTTACTTCAGATTAACACATCGAAAGATTGGAAGAATGTTACTGCATATAACTTGATTATGAAAGGGGAGAAAACACGGTCGGGTAGCCTAGCTCGTATAACATACACATTGTAAGCGAAACGTATCAGGTTCAAGTCCCAGTCAGGCTGCACATTTTTCTCAACCTTGGAAACCAAACATGATTTGTAAGGAATAGAAACACATTGACTATGGCTGAGTGACTATAACCGCGTATCCATGACCACAGAACCTGATACCGATATACTAATACCGTGACAGTCACGATCTAAACATGACACTATGTTGACCTAGATTTGAACAGGCCCTTTGTATTAAAGATCATCGGACAAACGTTCAACACGAAAATAAAAGCTAAGGCAGATATACAGCCTGGTAATAAAGTAGCAAGTTACAGTCACATATTCACAGGAAGATGCAGTTACACATGACTGGATTAAGGGTTCTAGAACATACCGCTGTATATCGTGATGCTGTCGTACTCACATCCTGAACTTTCTTCCACATTCATTACTGTAAAGTCAAGGTAAAGTGTAGAAGTTGCTGATGGTTTGATAAAAAGCCAGTAGTAATTTTCATGTCTGAAAACAAGCAATATGCTTCGTATAAAATAAAACAATTTTACGGGGCTAAAAACTTTTCTCTGAGACCATCTCTGAATAACTTCGACATGTTTTAAATCAACGGAAGTTGCTTGAGCCTGATCAATCATTTGAAATGTAGGTTAGATCCAGGAAACTTGCTCCTCTCAAGTGTAAGATTAACAGATGTAAAGCCGGACTAAAATCACACCTGTAAGTTAAAAATATGACAAAACATTTTAATATACCTCCTTTAATTTTCTCAGGTTCATGCGTTGCTGCTTACCTGCAACAAAGTGCCTATTGTATATATGGTTTCAAGTATTAAGATGAAGGAAAAACATAATTTTTATGTCTGTTTCGCAATGAATCATGACCTTCAGGTCAAATTGAACCCGCCCGGGGTTCACTTGACTTTAAATAGGCATCTATAGGAAATCGTTTAAAAATCATCGCCGAAACCACAAGGCCTTGAGCTAAGCTATTTAGTATACAGCATTACATTTAATCTAGTGGAATTTAACCAAGTAGGTCAAATCACGCCCCTGGGGTCAAGTTTGGCCCCGCCCAGAGAGACACTTGTTTAACATAGACATAAAAAAGAAAACCTTTAAAAACTATTTACTTCAAAACCAAATAAATAGGGACACAGTACGTCTAAAATAGAAAGGAAAATATTCATGCCTATTTCAATTAGTACAAAATTACTACAAAACCGAAACATTTTCTAGATTTTAAACGCGAAGATATAATTTTTTAAGTTGCCTTAGCTAAAACAATAAAAAAAACTGTTGACCTTTCTTTCAAATTGAAGGTCACAAAACTGACGTTACTTAAGAAAGAAGACAAAAACGAAAAAAAAGCAAGAAAAAAAACTTGTTTTTGTTGCTGCTTAGAGCTTGAGAAATAACTTCAGAAACGAAAATAAGAAGAGAAGGGAAAAGCAATGATGCTATCGTACTTTTTGGATCTCATAAAGAAAGTGTGGTACAACTTTGAGGAGTATAAACAAAGACAAAAACATATTGGGTCTTGAAATCATTAATAGCGCATGAACACAGAGCAAGTAAAATAATTAACTACAATTATAATTTACCATACCTTAAATAAAGTTATATTACCGTATAAAGGCGAATAAAGGCGATAAAGACTCCTTCATGCGTGACCCCACTCCCTCTAAACCACATCAAATTGAACCCCATTAATTGTTTTATGACCCCTTACTTGGTGAGTTTAGACTGGACACTGTCATTGATATGAAATAATTGGTTATTTGCTTATTTCCTGATGTTTGTATCTTATAAAAATAAGACTTTTCATTAAATGTTTTTATTCTGTCTAAATCATTAATTTCTTAACAAAACTCAGCACTTTATTCAATTTGAAAGAGAAACAGCATACCTTTATGGTTTGACATTGACAATGTACTAGCCATCAGCTCTATTAAATATGCATAGATTCTACTTAAAATCGTAATGAAAATATTGATTTTCCTTCATTTTTCTCATTTTTCTTTCTCAAATAAGAACTAAAATTTATTAACTTTTACCTACTGTAATTATAGAAGCTATGCAGACAAAAACCCATTCTCACATTACTTTTTAATTGTCTGTATAACACAGTCTTCGAACACGTATAAGAAATCAGTTATACCGAATCATTTCTCATATTGAAAGGCATAAATACAAATATACATAACAGAGGGTGGATTGTCATGCTTTACTTCAAAAATCAATCTTTTTTTTTACAGAATTTCTTTTTTACTCAATGGGAATAAATCTGTTATATAGATTCATATTTCTGATAATTACTCTATGTGGAATTTCATTATTCTTGGAGTATAGAACATAGCTCAATGTCGTTCTTAAAGTTATGCCAGTCACTTTCAACGGTTATATCACTTAAAAGGCCCCTTTCAACGGAAGTATCACTTTAAATGTCACTTTCAACGGTAATATCACTTTAAATATCACTTTCAACGGTAGTATATCTAATGTAACAACTCTTTGTCTATACAGGCATCTAGATATTATAGCCTTTGGCAGTCATTGAGAAAGTGTTGTAAAAGGAAACATTCAAAATGAAACTTGATGTTTTTAAATTGTCCCTTTCTTCACTTACGTGTTATAGTTAGACGGGTAGTTTGTTGATTGCTTGACCCGAGTGGCTTCAGAGGTGAAGTGCAATGTATAGCTGTATGTACATACTGTGGAAAAAACATACATGTATAAAAACGTAATATTAAGCACCCGGTCGCCTTTTTAATCTTACATTTGCTTGTTGCAGCCTCATTATGGAGCATGACCACAACTATCGGTCTAGTTTCATTTCTAAAGCGGACTCAAGAGTCATTCGAATATGCTTTTTCTGACTACATGTTGCGTCGTTAACAACCTTGCAATGGCAAAAGTGGTTGTGCCAACAACGACGTCACAAATTAAAGCTGACTAAAAGTTAGTTATACATGTATATCAAGATATATTACCTTCTAATATCCTAGAAACTTGAGGCTAATGAACTTTATACCAATACAATATTTGTATCTTTTGTCAGAAATTGTTTATTAAAAATTTATAACATATTAAAACAGAAACGAAATAAAATTCTAACACTACTGCAAATTTCTCTTATAAAGGCGAAGAAGGATTTGAGCGTGATATACCTACCAAGTACAATGTGTATATCATTCTAGGCTTCCGAAACTATGTTTTTCTACTGAAATTCTCTCCCGCCTAATATTCACACAACACCTGCGCTAATACGCTTGAATTTGTATTGTTGTGAATAAATTCACGTGATGTAAAACAAATCGTAGTAAAATTTTCTACACTTCCGGTATCGCAGCAATATCAGCCAGAACAAAAATAAGACGAGTAGCGTTTTATTTGAGAACTAAAAATGAACAGCGAAAATTTCATGAAATGCAAGGAATGCACGGAATACTACAGGCTCAAGACAGCGAATTCATGTAAGCACATCAAATAGTACCACTTCGAACATTATTTTGGTTTAAATTAACGTGTTAGAATGGAAATATATTTTACTTTTGAGTTATATATCGGTGAGTATATCACTGTGTGTCGTTTAGATGCTTCGTAATTAATCACTCAGGCCTTCGGCCTTCCTTATTAGATAACTACGCACCCCTACTAACCGGTACATCACTCAAATGTGTAATCTATTTCCTAAACAAACACTCGCACGGAATTTATTATGTCAAGGAAAGTAAATCTTATAATTTGGTAATAATTTCGTTAGTAAAAACAAGCAGATGTCTGTGGTAGTTGAACCTTTTAAAGTTGTAAATAGCAGACAAGCTTCCGTTCATCATTTTGCACAAAATACAAAATATACAATGTTTATGCACAGATGTACTTCTTGTTAACTGATAGACAATATTATCGACGGAATGGATACAAATAACTATTGAACCACAATAATTAAAATAAAAACTTTAAGAGTTATGTAACGATCAAAAATTTATAGTGTATGTTCTTACATTGGTTTTCCTTGAAGTAGATTGACCAGTCGGGGATGGAGCTTATGGTCAGATGATCTGCATTCGGCCCAATGCCATCAGTCAGTCCAACAACTTTTTGTGGGTAGTGATCCGTGAGTTCACATTGATGTTCCACTTGGTTGTAATTCACCGAAATACATTCGGGTTCATAATCGCATAGCACGGAGCATTCCGAAGCTGACCTCGCCTCAGTTAACTCCAGCGGAATTGGAAATTTTGCATTTTCTCGAAATTGTTGATATTTTGCCGACTGCGACCCCTCGCATTGACAATTAACGAACATAAGACTAAAAATAGCAACATTTTTGAAAATGCCAATTAAAATCATGTTTCAATTTGTAACGACAGCAAGTAACAGTAAAAATCAACGGATTATTTTATAATTACTTCTGTTCTCGGTTTTTAAAACGCACAGTAGTTATGAAAATTTACAGGGTAAGATCGGGAATTTTTTTATTCATGAATCTGTCTCTTTTGAGTTATTTTCATTTCAGACGTTCCTAAGAACTCATGCATGCATACGTAATGAAGACAAATTCTATTGCTTCAAATTAATAAAGTAAAACCAAACTTGCTGCAGACGTACGTTTTATATGTGATCAGCTTAATATTGGTGCTTTTATTAGAAGAAGCAGCGGACAATGCTGTAGAAATAACTTTTGCCCTTTTTAAGCAGTCTAATTTCTGATAAAGTCAGATACAACATAATTGTCAACTTCAATTTCAACTTCACTTTCCTTACGCAATGATCTGTGTTTCTATTCCACCCAAAGTCGTTAGGCTAATCAGTCACCTAGTACATTGTAATTTAGGCGTTGGTGCAGTTATGTACCATTTTTCTATGAGGCACAATATGCTCAAGCTGTTATACGTATAACTCTTTATCAATGTAGTTAGCAGAAACCAGTATGTAGCTTCCTGCAGTCAACAATTTTATAATTAGTGACACTGAACAAGTTTTCAGCAGTATACATCGACATGAGGTGAATAATTGTTGAAGTGTTTTTTTAATTGATAGTAAATCCAGCCAAAATATTACAAACTATATGATCGTCCCAGAACACCTGTACATCACAGAACCGATGAATTGTAATTATTCCGTTTCACGAAACACTTTTATGAGATGAAAATGACGCAGTTACGCATCGTAGACATGTTAAATTTATGTTCAATGCTTTATTAACGAAACAATTAACAGGCATTGCAATACAATTTAAGCGTGACTTGAAACCTGATTGATTATAATATTTCTATTATATTCATATTTTACAACACAAAAGTTCCTTTTATTGTTTGATTGACATCACGCTTTTAGCTTACTTCTGTTTTAGATATAAAACCTCTCTTTAAAATACACCAATATGAATATCTATAAAAGCCTTTACAGTGTATTCAAATAAACATACATTTATGACCGTCAAATGTCAGTTTAATTCACTTCATTTTATTTAGTCTATACTAATTTATTTTAGCTCGATTGTGAAGAAAGCTTGTAGCTTATCGAATCACTCTCGAGTCCGCTTCCTGGAAAAGCCAGTACTGGTGTCATATATTTTATTTACCTAGTTTGCCTATTAGTGCATAAGTATGAGGTACCTTAGAAACATAATTTGGATGTAAATATTCGTATAGGTTTTACATTTTCACTATACACATCTCAAAACAGTACCACGGAAACTTGTCCTCAAAAGTACCTACTAGTATTCCAAAGCATTCTCTACTGTCACGGGATATTGTGTGTAATAATATAAATATTATCTGTTTTAGTGATGCTATAAATGCTCAAGAACTGTCTTTTGATAAATTTGATGTCAGTTAAATCTATCTAAAATACTTAAATCTGTCCCATCCCACTGTGGTACCTCAACTTTGACCTACAAGAAAATAATTGGAATATTTCTTGAAAATTAAACACCTGTTTTGTGATCTAGAAAAAAATCGTGAATTTTAATCGGGGGTGCAGTATTTGGCTTGATTTCCCATACCGCTGCTTTTAATTTCTCTATGGGAAAACGGACGACATTGACTCTCTTATTTTGGAGATTTTTAATGGAAACATCAAGCGTTTACCTTGAATTTATCAGGGGGTGTATCAAAACTTTCGTAACATTAATTGTGGCAGTCTCTGAGTTTTTTGGCCAAAAATAAATCAGTTTCGTTTCTGAGAAAAACGTCAGAAAACATGACGTCACGTTTTCACAAGTGCGCCAAGTAATTGAATCATTTTAATAAATATTTTATTTTGTTTGGTGCTGCATAGATGCATGATAGTTTTATATTTTCTGTACGCTATAAAGAGGGTTGTTTCTCCTAGTTAAAACGGTGTCAATGTCACCTAATTTTAGACGAGAACATTTCGGATGACACGTTTCCAGTTTCATCTTGGAACTGTTAGAAGTTGTAAAGATAAATCCTTTACACAGGTAAGGAACATTTGTTTCATTAAATATACATGTACCGAAGCGATATACGATACAGAGGTCGTATATTTTACTAATTAATGTAACTTGTCCAAAACAAACTGGCCACCAGTGAAAAAATGATGCTATTAATAAAATGTAGTATGGTGGTTTTTGACATAATACACAATCAAATTACTGTTATATAAGCTTTTAGAACCTGTTTTAGTGTGTTTTGTTGCAAATATTGTTAAAACATGTCATTTCAGTTCTTGGGTGACTAACATGAAAAATATCCAATTTTTGTGCAAGTTTCCTGACGAAGTCAAATGATGAAATTATTCAAACTGGCACTTATTTACTAGTTCAATGTCTCCTCCAGATGCTCGACCATAGAAATAGTTGAACAGTTTATTCAATCTTACACATTAATAGTTTATAACACATCACTAAATTTTGAAGTCCATATGCCTGAGTTATGGTTTAAAGGTAGAGCACTTTTGTATTCAGTGGGTGGGGTGCATGCTTATTTTTCATTTGTTTTTCCTTTAATGTAAACTATGTTTCTTTTGGTCGGGACGTCATAATATTGTAGTATACTGACACTAATAATTCATGTAAAGAGAACTATAAATCAGTGAATTATTATAAAGAACGGATACATTTTGAACCATATTCTCGTTAGTTGACAAATAAAGACTCAAAGTGACAGATTCAGTGGAAATAAATTAAAACATAGTTAACACCATTATCAACATTATTTTGTTTGATTTTTCTGTATCAAATGCATAATTTGAAAAAAAATATATGTGAAAACACCAAGAGCGTCTTGCAGTATTTTACATGGATTGGTCAACAATTTTTTTGTACAACAAGGGTATGTTGATAATGGTATAAAAACAAAAATAATATCAAACAGGGAATGCCACGTACCAAAAACGCAGCCTCCCCAAAACGAGCCCCACAGCACCCAGAAGTGCACACCACCACACACACACACACACACACACACACACACACACACACACACACACACACACACACACACACACACACACACACACACACAACAAACAACACACACACAACACACACACACACACACACACACACACACACACACACACACACACACACACACACACACACACACACACACACACACACACACACACACACACACACACACACACACACACACACACAGAGTATGTTTTAGATTCTTTATTCCACTGAATCTGTCACTCTGTCACTATGAGTCTTTTTGTCAACTAACAAGAATATTTTTCAAAATGTATCCGTTCTTTATGGTGTAAAAACATTAAAAGTATGGTACTGAAACACAAGTACTTTACACAATACACACATATTCTTTCTAATTAACTGCAGTATATTTAAACTACAGGCATAAACATTTTGAATTACTTGTTCTGTTTGCTTTGGTGTTCTATTAATTTGCCTTCATGCTAAGCCTTTTCTTGTTGTCTATCTAAATGTTATGCTTTAAAGTACCATGCTTTGCATTGAAAGTTTAAGCTTTAAGGTATCACCCTTACTCAACCATCCCCCATCCACATCCCCTGTTACAATAAATTTCTTAAACTTCTATAAATATCAAACTGGTGGATAACGCAGCCCATTTAGTAGTATATAGTTACATTACAATGTCTAAAAGATGGTAGAAACTTGAGAACACTTGTTTATTTTAGCTGTGGTCCTATAAATTTTACTTTAATAAAATAAGTTTAAAGACCATCATAATACCCTAAACCTGTGTAATATTTATTCTAATGTGTTTTGTTATATGACTATACATATATATTTAAAAGACAAACAATGTTTTTAATGGACAAACATAATGTGTATGTAGTATGAAGTACACATATAACATGGCAAACATATGACTAGAATTGTAGTTTAGATATCGTTTTCTGATGCTCTTAAGCAATTATTCCAATTTCTTGAAAAGAAAACAAGCTAATGCAACATGCAAGGAAATTGTGTGTGGTTTGTAATGGCATCTAATGTCCAGTAGAGTTATAGACAGAAAACTTTATAATTTTGCTGCAAATGAAACTCTAATTTACTTTTTAGGTTTGATGTAGGCACTCTGAAGTTGTGGAGGATATGATTTAGCTCAAACTGTTATCAGACCATCACATAGAAGTTTAAAAAAGCCCCCAGTTAATAGGGATGTGATGTCCTGATTTATATCATAATATAGTAACTTTTGAGCTTGGTTTCCATAGCAACCTGCTTGACTTTTAAGTGTTTTAAGAAAAATAATTGAAGATTAATCAATCAGTTGTAGTTTATTATAATTTTACTTTCTCTGTGTTCATGAGCTTTTAATGATTTCAAGACCCAAGATGTTTTTTGTCTCTGTTTATACCCCTAACAGTTGTACCGCACTTTCGTCATAACGCCCTTTAGCACCTTTTAAATGGCGCATATGAGATCCAAACAGTACGATAAGATCATTGCTTTTCCCTACTCTTATTGATTTCATTTCTGAAGAGATCATCATAATGTTTTATTATTATTACTGAAGCTCTAAGCAGCAACACAAATAACTTTTTACATCTTTTTTTTGTCTTTTTTCTTTAGTAACTGCAGTTTTGTGACCTCCAATTTGAAAGGGAGGTCAACGGTTTTTGGATTGTTTTAGCAGAGACAACTTTAAATCTTATATCTTCGTATTTAAACCTAGCAAAAGTTCCGGTTTTGTAGTAATATTGTACTTATTGAAATACGCATAACTATTTTCATGATTCACTGTGACACAGACATAAAATTGATATTTTTTCTTTCATCTTAATACTTTAAACCATATTTCGTATCGAAGTTATTCAGAGATGGTCTCAGAGAAAAATTTTTACCCCCATAAAATTGTTTTATTTTATGCGAAGCATATTGCTTGTTTTCAGAAATGAAAATTACTACTGGCTTTTTATCAAACCTTCAGCAACCTCTACACTTTACCTTGACTTTACAGTAATGGATGTGGAAGAAAGTTTAGGATGTGCGTACGACAGCATCACGATATACAGCGGTATGTCATAAAACCCTTAATCCAGTCATGTGTAACTGCACCTTCCTGTGAATATATGACTCTGTAACTTGCTACATTTGTACTTTATTACCAGGCTGTATATCTGTCTTAGCTTTTATTTTCGTGTTGATTTTCGGATGATCTTTAAAACAACTTGTAAGGGCCTATTCAAATCTAAGTCAACATAATGTATTAAGTATATCGATATCAGGTTCTATGGTCATGGATAAACGGTTATAGTCACTCAGCCATAGTCAATGTGTTTCTATTCGTTACAAATCATGTTTGGTTTCCAAGGTTGAGAAAAATGTGCAGCCTGACTGGGACTTGAACCTGAGACTCTTCGCTTACAATGTGTATGTTATACGAACTAGGCTACCCGACCGGGTTTTTCTCCCCTTTCATAATCAAGTTATGTTCAATAACATTCTCCCCATCTTTCGATGTGTTACTGAGGTAACTAATTAAAGGCGTCCGAGAATGTCCTGTATGTAATGCTGTCATCATGCAACATTCGCGCACTAAATGTCACTTAGTTGTTTAATTGTGAAGTCTGACCTAATAACAGTCCGTAGACACGAATGTTCTACAGACTGAGCTTCCAGTCCGCTAACACATTTCCTCTCCTTTTTCAAAACAAATACTTTTCTATGTTCAATATTGATATATACATTTCTCGTGGTATTTTAGGAGTATGTACTGATGAATCGATACTTGCAAAAATATGCGGATATACACCTCAGACCATAACGGACACACGTGGTACCTACGTACTTCTGAACTTTAGATCAGATGGATCCTCTCAGGGAACTGGCTTTTCTATGAACTATTACATCGGTTAGTTGCAATGCAGACAAGAAAATTACACCATTTACGTACAATACACAGAACACATAGTGCAACACTGTAATATTGAAAAGGAGAATATTGTTTTGTTTTACTCGCACTTTAGACAGTGTGCTTTATCAATAATTAGTCATAACTTCAATTGTAGTTTCACTTTAGATAGATTGGGAATTCTGAAACCGACTGTATCTCAAATAACTTTACTACATTATATCGTAAAGCATAATGGCTTATTATTTACATATAATATCTTAGATTTTCTAAATCTTTTATTTTTACAGGTATACTGTTTTTACCTCCTATTAGAACTTTCTAAAACAAAACGTTAAGATTGATAATGGTATTGCAATTTTATCGAAGAGTAAATATAACAGGAATTGCAATACTATTCTAAATTGAAATCCATTTTTATTCATACAACATTGTATGTAAAAACAAATGCATCGGTCACACCAATCCAGTGAGACTTGTTTGTGAACTAATACACATTTTGGCATGTCAATACAATTAAAGAACCGCGGCTTGCGAATTAATTTATAAAACTGCCAATAGGTTTTAGTTAAAAATATTATGTGTGGTGATTTACATGTATCCTGTTGTTTTTTGTTGTTGTTTTTTTCATATTACAAAACTCGGAAGTTGTTTCTGTGACAGCTTTACAGACGCTTAGTGATTCTTCCAGAGGAGGTAGATTGAGGTAGAGTGCAATCAGAAAACGCGTTGGCTTGCGGGGCACTGGAAAATATAGAAACGCTATTCAGTGTTTCCCACCCATTTAGAGATGAACTGGTTAGAAACCCAGGGGTAGTCTTATTTGTATCGGTGCTGTACACCGGGTACGTAGAAAAGAAACAAAGAGTTTATTCGTGAAAGGGCTAGGGTCTGATACCCGGATTCCCTTGTATCTGCACCTGTCTCTCTTCAACATGCGCCTGTCAGGAGTCTTGACAAGTTCACAAAGGGAGAACTCCCAGGGTAGGCCGAGACTTTTCAACAATCAAAGAAAAAAGGTAAATAGGAGTTGCAAGCGCGGTACAAATGACAAAGTTCTGTAATGCATTGTAAAATAGTACAAATGTATTAGGCAACCATTCTCAAATGCACAAAACGGAGTAAATAAAGTTGCAAAGTTATTATGTAACTTATCGGGTTTTAGAGGAATTTTGAAGGCATATTCATCTCCAAGTTCTGAATTAATTTGTGAAATCATTATACGATGCGGGGAGTAACGTGATCAGAATTGATGCAATGCACGAAAAATGGCGGCTTGGTAACATTAATTCGGGCAAACATATGAAATTAGTTGGCGTGATCTAGCTATCTGTAAAGTCCTTAGAGAGCCGTTTCTTGATACTGAGAACACTTCATCAAATTATAATAAACTATAATTGCAACGATATTATTCACGCCATTACAAATTTATTTAACAAATATTGTCTGTAAGACTATTGTAAGAAATCAAAATACCCCAGAAGCCTTTGCATGAGTCTTTTCCTTTATGATTATTTCATATATTGTTTTTTATATATATAGTTTTGTCAATTAGTGCTTAGCAGGTTAGAGGTGATGATATCAACGCACGGATAATATTATGATGATGAACATACACGAGTACTTCACGCTAATTGTTTATTTATTATTTTTGAAGCGTTTTCTCTCAGAACAATAACAACATCAGGTGTGCTGTTTGCTTGTTATAGGATTGTATCAGTCACATATATTTATCTTTACCATACAATTTTTTAACTATGGTTGCAAAGGGGCATACAGTTATATCTGCCTTGCGCATATAATTTGTTCCTAAATAAATGCCCATCATCTCAGAATAATCATGCACTGTATGTACATTCACTTTAGGGTGAAACAGAGGCCATTATGTCTGTAAGATTGTAATCTGAATTAGACTTGACCTGTGCTTTGTGTTCCTTAACCTACATGTAAAATCTAAATTAAATCCATGCATTGCCAACCTTTCAAAATGGCCAGATATAATCACGGTCAAGAATTAAGATTAAAGGCAATAGAAGACTCCTTCATACGTGACCCCACTCCCTCTAAACCACAGGAAATCTAGCCCCCTTAATTATTTCATGACCCCTTTTAAGTGAGCTTAGAGTGGACAATGTCATTGATATGTAAAAATTGGTTTATTGTTTATTTCCTGATGTTTGATTTCTTAAGAAATGAGGGTATCACCCATCACATCATGACAATAAAAAAATTTAAATAAAATAAGACTATTCATTAAATGTTTTTATTCTGTCTAAATCATTAATTTCTTTACAAAATCAAGAACTTTATTAATTTGAAAGAAAAACAGCATACATTTATGGTTTGACATTGACAATGTACTAACCACCAGCTCTATTAAATATGCATAGATTCTACTTCGTAATGAAAATATTGATTTTCCGTCATTTTTCTCATTTTTCTTTCACAAATAAGAACTAAAATTTATTAACTTTTACCTACTGTAATTATAGTAGCTATGCAGTAGCTGATTATTAAAAAACAGAAGCTAGTGTATCATTGACAAAGGTCCCTTCTCACATTACTTTTTAATTGTCCTTATAACACAGTCTTCGAACACGTGTAAAAACCAGTTATACCAAATCATTTCTTATATTGAAAGCCATAAATAGAAATATACATAACAGAGGGATTATCATGTTTACTTCAATAGTCAAACTTTTTTACAGAATTTTTTCTTTACTCAATGGGGACAAATCTGTTATATAAATTCATATTTCTGATAATTACTACATGGGGATGTTCATTATTCTAGGAGTATAGAACATTGCTTAATGTCGTTCTTAAAGTTATGCAAGTCACTTTCAACGGGGATATCACTTAAAAGGTCACTTTCAACGGAAGTATCACTTTAATGTCACTTACAACGGAAGTATCACTTTAAAGGTCATTTTCAACGGTAATATCACTTTAAATGTCACTTTCAATGGTATTAATTGGCAATAATGGAGAAAGTGTTGTGAAAGGAAACATTTGAAGTGAAACTAGATGTTTTTAAATGGTCCCTTTCTTCACTTACGTGTTATATTTAGACGGGAAGTGAAGTGTTCTGTATAGTCGTATGTACAAACTGTAGAGAAAAAATACATGTATAAACACCCAGTATTAAGCACCCGGTCTCCTCTTCCATCCGGCAGTTTGTCTTAGCCTCATTTTGAGGCATGACTACACCTACCGGTCTAGTTGCATTTTTAGAGTGGGTTTATATACTTTATCTGACTAAACTTTCGTGATAATCACAAAAGGGATTGCCTGATAACTCGTACTGGATATTATAAAAAATACAAACAAACTCTACCTAATTTAATACTAGTAGACTAGCATGTGATGTAAGAATCAACAGATAAAGTCTCTGGTAGTTGAACCACTGGTAAGTAGCAGTTGTTTTATAACCATGACAAAAATAAGAAATGTAAAATGTATATTCTTAAATTGGTTTTCCTTGAAGTAGATTGACCAGTCGGGGATGGAGCTTATGGTCAGATGATCTGCATTCGGCTCATTGCCATCAGTCAGTTCTACAACTTTTTGTGGGTAGTGATCCGTGAGTTCACATTGGCGCTCCTCTTGGTTGTAATTCACGGCTGTACATTCGGGTTCAAGATCGCATAGCACGGAGTATTCCGAAGCTGACCTCACCTCAGTGGATTCAAGTGGAATTGAAAACTTCGCATTTTCTCGAAATTGTTGATATTTTAACGACTGCGACTCCTTGCATTAAAAACTACGGAACATGAGACTAAAAAGCATACAATTCCCGAAAATGTCAATTAAAATCATGTTTCAATTTTAACAGTAAAAATCGACTTAAATTATTATACAATCACTTTTGTTCTCGTAGGAACTTCAGAATATTCAGATGCAAAACTTTCAATGAAATGCACACGGCAATGATAAAAATTTACATGATATTTATTGATCGGCCATTTATTTATATATGGTTCAGTATCTGTTATGTTTATGTGATTTCAGACGTTTGGTTATTTCAGACAGATCGTTCCTAGGAACGCACGCATGCATACGTAATTAATAACATTAAGCCGTTTATATCTTTGCATAGAGAACAGTTATGGTCTTCCCAGAACACCTGCATATATCAACTATACTGAAGTACATCATTGAACCAATGAAATGCAATTATTCAGCTTCATGAAACATTTATTACGTTGCAGTGATGAGAATGACAAAGTTACGTACCGTAGACATGTTACATATTTGTTGTTCAATGCATCGTTAACAAAACAATTCAACTGCATCTCAAACAAAAAATAAGCTAGACTTGAAATCCATTGATTCTGTTATTTGTATTGCTGTTGCCACGCAAAAGTTCCTTTTAAATTTTAACAGACATCGAATACCTTCTCTTCCGCTTTAAGCTTACCTTTGTTTGAGACAAATACATCTCTTTTAAATGTAAATATACCAATATTTAATACATTGTGTATTTATAAAAGCCTTGTATTTCAGTGACATTCTTCATGAGATTAAAGATATATACTGTCAGTTCAATTCACTTAATTTTAGTCATCAAGTTTTCACATAACATAAACACGAAGTAAATTAGAAACATAATCGATTTGGTGATATATATAGGAATTTACGTTTTCACTATAATTGTGCACTGGGCAACCTTCCCTCGCACTTCCAGTAATTGACAGAAACAACAATTTTGTCTGGCTAATTGTAGATAAATCCTAACCTTTTACAGTAAAAAGTTTGTTTATTATATTGACATGTGATGTATCACACACAAAAGCATAATGATATGTACACTTATCTATAATAAACCGACCTAATGGCCCTATGTGTCGATTCCAGAAATAAGTACAAAGTATGAAACAAAGTATCGCAAACATACAGAGATGCAAATTTATCAACTTAATAAATAGACACAAACTACTGAAAGAGCCTACTAGTATTTCGGTACAGAAAGTTACTACAATCTATAATACAAAAGATGAAATGAAGTAAATGAGATGTGAAGTTGGCTGGCTTGCTGGCTGGCTGGCTGGGCGCGTGCTGCTGGCTGAGTGAGTGAGTGAGTGACTGAGTGAGTGACTGAGTGAGTGACTGAGTGAATGACTGAGTGAATGACTGAGTGAATGACTGAGTGACTGACTGACTGACTGACTGACTGACTGACTGACTGACTGACTGACTGACTGACTGACTGACTGACTGACTGACTGACTGACTGACTGACTGACTGACTGAATGAATAGGATGGGATGGGATAAGATGGGATGGGATGGATGGATGAATGGATGGAATGGATGGATGGATGGATGGATGGATGGATGGATGGATGGATTTTATTTCGATCAAGAAGGTCTGAAACCCATGTTGACAACAAATTCATATATAAACATATAAACAAATATGGCGAAACAAACTTATACAAATGTTTCTATTTCTATAACAAGAACACATTTTCATTTTTATAATAGAAACAATTTTAAAGATTCACAATTCTATAATACATATGCAAATTCATTCATGTGTCATAGTCTGAGGTCTGTTGAAACATATTATTTCATAGATACTATTTGATTATCAAAGGCCCTATATATATGGCTTCGCTGATAAGACACAAGTTGGAATACTTAGAGACTATCGCAAAGTAAATTTCAAATCAAAACAGCAACGGTCATTTAAAACAAATGTAGCAATATTTAGAGAAAGTAATCTCAGTGCACATTTCCAAAATTGTGTTAGCCTTAGGAGTCTTTAAATAACATTTTAATATAAATTAACTACCATTATAAGTAAAAGTAGTTAAGGCACGTGATACGTTCTATACCTACATATTATACACTGAATCGAATTTCTAAACGTCCGTTTTTATAAAAGTCAGTTATAAGGAAAGTATTTTGTGTGATGACTTAAAATTAAACTCCAGAGTTATATATAGTGCTCTATCGAATTTTACCAAAAACAGGACATTTTACTGTCACGGTTGACCGCACGAGACGATGATTACGAGTAACAACTTTTGGCACGAGGATAACGTGTATCGTAAATTTAGCGCTAAATATTATTTCAATGCAATAAACGTAGAATGTCCAACTCGAAAAACAAACTAGAACTATCACTGAAGGTGATGAATATCCCCCGAGCACCCTACTGACACAGTATTCAAAATTTATGTAATATTTGATTATTTGACCTGCACAACTTATGAGTGAGGTTGGGTGCGCACCATAAACCGGTTTAAGCTCCCCAGTGGTGTTTTTGCCACTGACCGTTCCAAGGCGGTGCCCCACTGTGTTCCTTTAATTGTTCGTTTTGTCCTCGTGTGTTTGCTTTGTATGCTAGTGTGTGTGTGTGTAGTGTATGTGTGTGTGCGTGTGTGTGCGTGTGCGTGTGCGTGTGTGTTGGTGGTGTGCACTTCTGGGTGCTATGGGGCTTGTTTTGGGGAGGCTGCGTTTTTGGTATGTGGCATTCCCTGTTTGATATTATTTTTGTTTTTAAGGCTTCTGAGAAGTATAATTAAATTTTGACCAGCGGGTTTGGAGATTAAAAGCACACAACATTTTACTATCATGAGCCCCTGTGACCTTTGATCTAGTGACCCGAAACATGGACCATGTACAACTAAGCATGGTGCTTATCACTTCTATGAAGTATCATTAAATTCTGACCAGTTGTTTTGGAGATTTAGCGTCCACAAGATTTTACCATATCGAGTCCCTGTGACCTTGACCTTTGACCTAGAGACCCGAAACCTGAACCATGCACAACTAGGCATTGTACTTATCACTTGTGTGAAGTATCCCTTTGTGTTCGGGGGGTATAAAAAGATGGCAAGAATGACCACTCAATAGCGGGCTAGAGCCGTCGGCATTACTGGTGCTGGGACCTCGCGTCGGCAGGTATGACTGATTTTGTAATTAATCTAGCAATTTCGACAGAATATGAGAAATAATATGAAATATTGTTATATATTGAATATATTTTATTCTTATATTTAAATCAAACATAAAGTGGACGTTTAGAAATTCTGTTCAGTGTATTATTTCTCACATTCTGTCGAAATTGATAAATCAATTTACAAAATCAGTAAATCGAGGTAACGCCGACGGCTCTAGCCCGCTAATCAGTGGTCATTCTTGCCATCATTTTTGTTTTTCGAGTTGCACATTCTACGTTTATTGCATTGAAATAATATTTAGCGCTAAATTTACGATACACGTGATCCACATATCTCGCATCATTTTTCGCAAAGAGAAAAGTACCTATCTAATATACAACGGATGTGTCCCAAGTGTAAATAAGTTTTCTATATAAATACTTTATTTTCAGTATACAAGTTACATTCAAATATAAAGTGAATTTCATCATTTAGACTATTACATAAAATACATTTTCTTTCTTTTAACGGTGTACATGTACATACAAGTTTTGTCCATCTACCAGTTTCAATAAATAGTATGTGTGATGACAGACCTAAACGGGATATAATATACGAATTATTTTTCATTGTGATGATTGTGATGATGTCTAAATATGGTTGAAACCTATGATTTGAAAGCTGTCTATAAAACAAACCTCTGCTTGATTCGTTCAACCTGTCTGACAAGTTATGTAAGAATTCTTTTATTTTTTGTTTTACAGTAGGTAGTAAGAAAAAAGTAATTTCCAAAACGTCAGGCTTCATGAAACCCAAGCGTACATAATAAATATCTTATTAATGAACACCAATGCTTCTCTTGTTAGGTGAATTAAGCAGAATGCCACTACAGAACTTTATCAAAAAAGTGTAAACAGTGTTGATGCGAGATATAAAATATTATCTTTAATTCTAATATAACTGTGTGTATAAGCGTTCTATAAAATTATCTCGGTAGAACTAAGTTATTGAGCAACACTAACCTATGTCTAACTGTTATATCAGTAAACTTGTATAATTATTTCTCCATTTTAAATTTGGTTTTGAATGTTTGTCCAGCTATTGTACTTTGAGCTGCTGCAAATGAACCACTTATGGTAAAAACTACACCAAGATATACAAATTTATTTACGATTTCAACAATATTACCATCGTAATAAAAGTTTTCCGGTAAACGGCCCCCTTTTCTGAATACCGTAACCTTTGTTTTATATATATATTTACGACTAATTTCCATTTATTACGATAATCCAATAACATGTCCAGACTAGCTTGTTGCTCAATGCTAGTTGTTGCCAATATGACTATTTCGTCAGCATACAATATTAAAAACACTTTGAACATATTATACACACTATAATTATCTGCCCATTCTTTATATCGGTTATTTAGAACACGTGTGAAAGGTCTCCGGAAAGTATCAAATTTCGAAGACCTTAATAATTAGTGTTAATAAAAATGACATCAAAATTATCTTGCCTTGTATGAAGAACTCGTTCAAGTATAGATCAGGACCTCCACGTTTATTGGATTTAACTGGTTAATTGCTTTGTACACATTTTCCACTGTGGATGCAAAATTTTGTTGCTCAAACACTACACTGAAAAGATACACTTGTTCTTTCAAATTGGCGTTCTATCAGTCTGCTAAATGTGGATAACATGATGACTACAAAAGCAATTGCTAATCGATTGGAAAAAGTAATAAATTATGTTATAAATCCAGCACAAATAGGGTTTCTGAAAAATAGGTACATTGCCGAAAATGTCAGACTTATATTTCTTAAATGAGACCAGGGCTTCTTATAATTGCTGTTTTTGAAAAAGCATTTGACAGTTTCAGTCATTCTTTTGTTTTCAAATATTTAAAATTCTTTTATTTTGGACATTCTTTTATCAATGGATAAAACTGTTTTACAACGATATAAATAGTGCAGTCATAAATAACGGTCATCTGACTGAACAATTGCCCATAAAAAGTGGTTTAAGACAAGGCTGTCCACTTTCATCTCTACTGTTTATTTTGTATATTGAACCTCTCGCAAACTTTATAGAAATTGATAAACAAATAAAAGGTATTTCAGTACATGGACTAGAAATTACACAAATACTTTTAGCAGAAGATGCAACTGTTCTCAATAATGAAGAAGGAACATCATTTGATGAATTATTCAGTTTTATTACGAATTTCGGAAACATAGCAGGTTTAAAATTGAACTTATCACAAAACCACAGTATTGCTTGTTGGATCGCTCGCCTAAACAAACATTAAATTAAGCCCCAACAATACATTTATAATAATGGACTTCTCAATCAGCAAAAACCTTATGCATGGTATTCACAAACAATCCTGAAACAAATCAAAAAGTTAACTTGGAACCCAAACTAAATGGCTTTAGAAATGTTATCCATTATCATAATGTGTTAGATAATGATAATATGATACAAATCCAGTTCAAGTTTTGTCATATTGAAACTACTGTGCACCGAGGTTTACATTTCAAAAACGTATTAGTATGATACAGATTCTCCACTCATGTTGCTTCATTAAAAGTTCATAAAAAATGAAACATACTGTTTGTGCTTGTTTTAAAACAACATTTTCACAAATTTCAGGTCAACAGCGACAGCGATTGGTTCATCTTTGCAAATTTGTGGTTATTCCATTGACAGATGAGGTGAACTCCATATATGGCTGTTGATTTTTATATCTTTTCTAGAAATGATTGTGACTGTCCTTACATTATTTGTTATGGAGCTCCTGACTTACTTAAACAACATACTAATGGTTATAAAGTATTTAGAGTAGTCCCTATTTCAGTATCTTTTAGTTGTGCATGCAGGTCATCAGTTGGCTAATGTGAATTCTATGACTGGTTGCAGTATTCTTCCTATCTTAGTAGACAAATTCTAAGGGATATTTTGTGTAATAAATAGACATTTCTTGTGTTTCATAGTGGCAGGATTAGCAAGATAATTTCTTTTCATGTAAAGTTTGACTGGCAAAAGAAATGCTGAATACAAAAATACATGTATTCAGTTAACAGTTTTAAATGTTAACCATTATCCAACTTTTCAGATTTTGCTTAAGGCTGTGTTAACCTTGCTGTACCGAAGAAGGTACATGTATGTGAACAAACTCTTCCATGAAGAATTACTATATTTGCTAAAGTTATTTGATCTTGGTGAACACATTAGTACAAATGCTGAGCATTTTTGACATTCTAACATATGTTACTTTTCGCTTTCGCTGATAACAATGTTTATGTGAATTTTAAAAGCTTTTTTTGTTGTTGATTTTTTTATGATATCTTTATTTAAGAAATAATAAATTTGTCCCTGTATTTTGTCGTTGAAAAAAATACAGTCTGGAGTAAGAATGCGTAGTAATTAAGTCACAAGTACATAATTTTTTCGCATTTGAACGACTGACTTTATTTTATTTAACAATAAAATTTTGGCATATACCTATTATTTTGATTCTAACACGTCATTTCCTTTGAAATCTAACTCAAACTATTTTCAACTCGTAGCAGTACATCAACGTTACTTCAAATCGCGAAATGCAAATGGACACGCTTGTTAACATACGGAAAACATCTTGGAGTTAACAAATGTTAAAATTATTGAACTCAACACTTGTCTACTGAAGCCAGGCCACGGATTTAAACGTGCTTTGCTTTATCGTAAAACTATAATTGAACAGATACTTGCCATATGGCGTTTTTTATTAGAAACATGGTCATTCCTATTACAATTTTTTTAAGCTGTATACATGTGTTGAGAATGTATGATTGCCTCTTAATCTTATAGTAACGTTGCATGCTTGCAAATAGAATGTAACTATCTTTGTACTATGGAGGCGATAACGATGTATATAGTCGTCCAGGGACACGAATGACTTGTATAGAAAAACGATTATTTGATGGGCTGGCCAGAACATAAGAATTTGGTCTCTTTAAGTTTGACATTCAGGAAATTTATCATTTGTTAGGCCAGCCAAGATTACATGAGTCTTGGTCTTTAAAAGTTTTAAGAGAATATTATCATTTTTAGGCAATGGCCAAACAAGATTTGGCCTATTTATGTTTTACCGGGGTTTGAAATATTTATCATTAACTGATTGCCGGCTAAACGACAAACCAACATCAAAGACTCTAAATGTCGTTTGAAAGTATTCATTCCGAATTTGTTGAGGCCGACCAGTGAACAAGAGGTTTGGACCTTAAATGCATTCAAGGAGAGTATTATTTCATCATTTCGGAGAGATTAGGATGGCCCGCAAACCATAGTACTTTCTAAGAAGAATGACATATCGGTTGTTAGAGCTGACCAAACAGATGGTCTTGGTCTACTGAGTGGAATATACAAACTATTCTGCGTTAGGCGACCGAATCAGGTCATTAATTGAAGTATGTATCTTAAAATGAATTCTAAAATGTTTACGCTGAAGATATATAAAATTAACCTGAAGGCATTAATCATTTGTTAGCTTGCCAACACATTATAGACTATATACTTTTTAACAAAGCAGGAAACAGTTTACCAGATCTAGATACAAATATGGTTTGTAATACCGTAGCCAAACTTACACTTGGACCCAGAATAGAATGCTGAACAATTATAAATTTTAGAACGCAAAAATGCTGTTGTTTTTTTGGTGTTAATGTAGTTTTAAATTTAAAGGCGGACATTTGTATGCTTACCAGTGTGAAAATTTACAAATCGGTTTAACATTTGTTAACTGAACGATGTCATTCAGAAATATCAAGTTTTACATTTTGTAAATGGCCAGCCTACCTGGATAATTTTAACTGTATATTAAATACTTAAACCTATGTTATATGAAATGTTTTGTAATCAAAGATACTATCATATTGTTAGGCTGGCCAAACATTTCAGTATCAATCTTTTTTGGAAAACATTTACTATGTAGTATTTTTAGACCAGGCAGGACATGACTTCCATATACTGAAAATGTACATGAATACCATTCAAAGTTGTTTCCGTCCAAGACGGTATTGATCAAACGTTTGAAATCACAGTACTTGTAAACTGTTTCCAGCTGAATCTGGTGACAATAATTTTCTTCTTTGCCGATGCCTGATGGCTGAAGAAGATAAAGTTTGAAAATAGACAGCGGTTGTAAGTTGTTGCTGTTTTTTTAAACATTGCAAATAAGGCTTGCTTTCTAGATCCGTTGACATTAAGAACAATTGGTACAAGCTGGAAATATTGTACATAACCTATTTGAAAAAACAACAGGTCTGGGTATATACAGGTGGCACTTGCTTTCAATTTGAAGTAACTATTTTAGTGACGTATTGGACTCATTTGAGTGATCCAGGTACCGAATGTAGTTTACAATTGTAACGAAAACAGTCTCCTGATGATGGTTACTTTCCAAGCAAATGTAGAAACTAGTTGGCAATTAAAAGAGCAAATACGCTGTATTGGATGCATAAAGGAGAGGGTATAAGGAGGAGGTGGGCTAACATCTGCTAGTTTGCAGTAGCTATTGGTATTAATACGTAAAACATTCTACATTGTACCCAGGTACTTAAGCACTGCTTTGCTTCGACATGGGTTCGATATTCTGCGTGCATACAGGAATACAAGTTATTGACCGCATACAGATTCGGTTGTACAATGAGAGCGTATGGAAATTAATTACTATATTGTGCGATAATCTATTCTCTATGTACCGTAATAAAGCATTGATATAAAATTATACACGTTTAAAAATGTAAGACAAAAGAATCCTTTCTAACGTTTTCATTTTGTTTCATTTACTATTGATGGTAAACGTCAAATTTTGATATTTTATTTTCACGTAATGTTCACCTGTGAATAACGTAAATGTAACCCGATTAACCTATGTCTCCGTCAAGAATATTGCAAGAGTGACAAATATACAATTACATGTAAAGGAATTAAATATATGACTTAATACTGATGTAATTTCATCAGCAATCTATAACAAAAGGAAGACAGTCTTGGTAGCATGAAACTGCACAAAATAACAACAGAAAGAGAACTATACTTTAATATGGAATTTTCACGGTTGTCTCTATAAGCAGCAAAAAACTTTACATTTCGGTCAAAGAGTTACTGCGGAAGTAAAATTAGGAAAATTCCAAATAAAATTGAAACTTACTGGAAGAATACTATACTCTCATGACCTTCACAAAAATTGACATTTGAAATTAAGTAATTAGTATAAATATCTTATTACATTCACATTTTACCATAAATGATATTTCTTATTTAAAATAAGGCCAGTGATAGTTGGTAGTTCCGGCATATTTGCGATAGCAGTAATATGTATCCTGGAAGTCAACCATATTTTGGACATGCTTTTTCAAGTCGTATGGAATAACTTAAATGAGTTTTTAAAAAGCTATAACTTTGATATTCTTTTTAATTTAAAAAAAACATAAGCTTTGGAATATTACAAAATAACATGAAAAGTAATGATGTAAACTTTCTCATATTTTTGATAAAGTCTTTTATATTTCAAATGATATACAGAAACAAAATACCACAGACGACACATTATCATATTTCCCCCTTTTCTTTATTTTTTATTTATTCAATTTTTTTATTTATGTATTTTGAAATAAAATACAGTACTGTTTAGAAGTGTGTAAAACATGAATCAGCATATTTACCAAGGTAATTTAACATCAGATATTGTATTTGTATGAAAATAAGTGTACGTCTTTTAAACCATATATGTTGAAATAAATGATAATAAAACAACAACAAAAATATTATACTGAACTCGTGCTTCTCATACACACCAATGAAAAATAAGACATCTTCGTCTTGAGTGAAGAAATGATACTCTGGTTAATTTCATTGACTTAAAGTTCCAGGATCTCTTTGAGTTAACTGATATAGTAACATGAATTTATTGATAGGATAATGATAGAACCGTGTTCTTTTCACTCTAAAACAATGTTGACATATACCTTTTTTTCGTATTCAAGTTATTTCTTCAAGGAAATGAGTTGCCAGAAAGGTTGTTTTTTTTGCAAAATCATTTAACAAAATACTGCACTATGTTTCTAATATGTACTTCTCCAATTAAAAAAGCAAAGTCAAGAATTGTTTTGATACAAATGAAGGTCATTTCTGTCAGTAAGACATCTTTCTTCATGAAATGAGAGTTACTTGTAAATGTGTTCCTGAGACTTTACATTATTGTGCAAACATATCCAATGAAATATTAGATACTTAACGCCAGCACATTACAGTATAATTTAGTATTCTCATGGTTTGCCTCAATTTTCGAGTTTTCGTATTTGTCATATTTATATCGAGATTTACGTAGACATGTCGGTTAGCATTTACCATGTTTACCCTGTTTGTTTCCGATATAAGTTTAACGCTGAATAAAACGTACGTATTGTATCATCAGATTCTGTCGTATACAATGTACAATTTCTGTTCTAAATCTAAAATACATTGACTGTTAGGCTGGCTATCAGTTCGTAACTTTTGTTTAAATAAAGGGGAGACAACTCCATCTAGAATATCACTTAATTCGTTAATACAGCTATTTATATCGTTATAACATGTACTTTTGTCTCAAAGTTTCAAGCTTCATTGTCGTATTATTTGAAGACAATCTTTTAACGTATTTTCTCTGTGCCATGTACATTTATAACTTACATGTTCATAGTTAATATGTTCACCTTTATTATTCGATACTGGCAGATCAAATACTAAAGTAAAATCAACCAAGCGGTGATCCGATGAAATATTAGGATCTGCAACATTAAAATAATCGATATTACACGTCAAATTTTGTGCAGTAAGTACATAATCAACGACACTTAATCCTCAGTTTCCAACAAAACTATAGCGGCTAATACCTTTTTCATTACCACTCAAAACTCTAAAGCCTGTTTGCTTACATTAATCAAATAAAAGTAAACCTATTTTCGTTTAAGCGCCCTTTATCTTTGCGAAAAACGTTTCCGATATTGATTCGCTTGATAATCCTCTGGCAAAACATCGACATTAAAAATATCATCAGCTACAAAAGTTGGGCAATCTGAAGTATGCGCAATCATATTGCCCCCGAGAAAAATTATAACCATGTTCTGGCATATTTTGAATCTAAACCTACAATATGTTGTAATTTAGTTTCGCGAAAAACGTATGTCGGCTACTTTATTTAGGTTTATCGTAACACACACAAACAGATAAATCATCCTGCAGGCCTAATTCAAAGCCATTTATCTAAATGCATAAATCTCCTCACTTTGAAAGATTACGTTATCAGAGGAAACAAAGTCATTTCTTACATATCTGATTATTCCGCCTTGGCTGCGTTTACTAGATGTTTATTTTTCTGATCTGTTTAAATTAAAGTGTTCGAAATGCTCAACACTGAAGATTGATTTGCCCACCTATCTGTGAACAATACAATGTCATTTTTATTAAAAATATCTTTTATTTCTGGAGACAGTAATTTTTTGTCCAATTTATTGAAATAACCTGAATGTTCAGAAAGGCCCTTCTCAGAAATTGCCCTAGTTTTCCATCTCTTGGGTGAAAACCCATCACCTGTCAACCGCTCACTTTCCGCGTGTTGATCCTGAACTGTCAGACTACACGTTGGGTAAAATCCTATCTTTCTTGCACCGTGTCATGCTCACACTATAAAAGCTTTTGGATTAAGTTCCACAGGCTCTGTTCTGTTCATTAAATTATACGGTCCGGTTCCAGACCGAGGTATTTTAGCGAACCCGGGATCCCGTGATGCCGTAGAAATAAAATTTTGAGCACAAGTAGGATACAGTTTACCTGAATGCAATTTCCAGTCAGTATAACGTCAGAACGTGACGGATTTCCATGGCCCACAAAGAAGACAAGTTGCTACTACGTTTGTTCCTGGCAGTGGTTTCCCTTGGCGATCTGTTACTTCCGTGCAACCAAAATCACTACTTACTATTACTAGCCAAAATCCGCTAGTACCAGGCGGTGTGGACAGATGGGGTACTGAACCCTGACCCACTACCCAGCACAACTTAGGGTGCTAGTTCAAATTCCTGTAAACACACGTAGAAGAAACCCATCAATCGATGCACATATTACTAATAATGAAATGTGCTAACAAAAAGTTAATTCCTAGTCAAAACTTAAGTCACGCGATCAATTCGACCTGGATGTGAGTGACAGTAGCACTTTAAAGGGTTGTCTAGAGCACATCTAGAGCATATAGCTCTGAAAATGACCTTTGTTTCTTCCTGCTAGCACATCTGCTATTAGAAAGGACTTGACAAGACATCCGAGAAAACATCCAGCATACGGAAGAACATCCCTTCGTCGTGTTAAACAACCTTTGCCAGGGTCACTCCCCTCGTGTTAGCCAGGGCCATGAGGGGTTGAAGCAGGAGTTTCACATGTGTTAACTTCAGTGTTAATGATGCTTCACTGCATTGTGCAGAAATCAACTAATGCGTGTCTAGGCCGGAAAAGCAAGAACACTGCAGAGCACACGTAATATTATTTTAGTTGGGTAGTTTGCCGAGTCAGAATCAAGTTCGTTGTGTTCAGTGAGTATTGCCAGACAAACATAATCCAGTTGAATTATAATTGGTTAGAATTTAGCAAATCGGGTAACGCCTAATTTAAAGTATTGCCAACATTTCCCAGTCGAATAAATGCATTGTTTACAATGACTCAGTAATGCGCATGCAAAAGAAAACGGGTAATAACAACGCGTGAATCTCCCCGTTAATACGTATTTTTCTGTTTTCCCTGTTAAAACTCCGGCAAAATGGGCAAAACAAACACATTATTTGCTAGAATGTCTAATAATAATCGCGATGAAGCTTCCACTAGTCCCTGCTTATTTTCGATTTGCAATTTCCTGATAGAATATTCGTTTTAACTGCACTTAAGATGCAAACTGATTTATGACTAATTTACTTGAATGTATAGAATACAGTTTACTGAAAATGAATTGTCTTGAAATCCTCAGAGAAATTCTTTTTTAATTACAAATTTAAACTACGCTGTGTTTCAACAGTTGTGCATCAAAAATTACGATATCAACTTTTATCTACACTGTAACCGTCTCCCTTGGTCTAGTGGTTTAGGCATCCGCCTTGCGAGCCGGAGGTCGAAGGTTCGAATCCCAGCAGGGGTCCGGTTGGTGAGCCGCCAGCTAGTTAAATAATGGTTACCGTATGTCTACCTGCCTGGTGCCTGGCGTTAAAAGGATAGGATTCAGGAGGTACACGTGCCCAAAAAGTTGTCTTATAAGTCAGAAATGGCTGGACCTTTAAATAGGGGTGACACTATAATAAACAAAACCTTACCCTTACCTTTACCATTAAGCATTAGGCATAATTACGGCACTGCTTTGAAACGACTTCTCCCACAAACTGAGTTTCTGAGATTGCTCAGGCAATTAAAAGTTAAACATTCACATTTTCCTCTGAAATGTAATACATGTACAATGATATTATTTGTAGCAGCATCTAGGATTTGTAAGAGAAATACGTATATTTTTTAAAGCGCTTTCAAACTCAGGCATGATATGTATGTAAAGAAAAGCATTTTAATATTTTGTAATATTTTCTCCTCAAAATTATAAAAGAAAAGAACCATCGGAAATGGAAAAGATGTATTCGGCAATTGTTTCAATGGAATAAAATTTTGAGAACCAGCTACAAATCTGAAGCATTTTTAGAGACAAGGCAACTACAATGGACTTTTTACACCGAATGAAGTAAATTTATCGAACATTAGTTAAATCTTACGGAAATATCAAACGGTTTGTGTAACACATGTACAGAAAATTAAAGCATCTGTTTTCGGAATGTAAACACGCTCAAGCTGCATAGATAATCATTATTTCCAGTCATAAATACAATCATGAACAAACCATTAAAATTTAAAATTATAGAGAGAGATATTTTCGCTTTTTTGGTATATATTTTAGCCGTGTAAAAGGTCCACTACCAAGCGAAAATTAAGTGACAGTTATTTCAATGGCAAGTACATTGCCTTATGCAAGACACTAAATAATGAAGATTGTAGGGTTAAAATTTACAGAAAGTGTTTGGAACACGAAGAAAAGTATGTGTATTATGTTGAAATCTCAGTGAATCGACAAAATGACCACCCAGGTCTTTTTAACTTTCTTCATAATGCATAGAAAAATAATTCTACATGTACTGTGGTTTATTTAGAGTTTCTAGATACCAACTTTCATTTTTTATTAAAAATAACTTTTTTCTGTGTTTTTTAAAGTATATTTGAATATTAGCTTTCCTTAGTATTGGACCTTTAAATGCAAACTACTCAATACTATTGTATTGGAAACAATATGTCACATTTAGAAAATCAGGAACATATTTCAACATGAGACATTATTCACATTACTCATGTCTCATGTCATTATAAACATGAGACAGTTTAATGAAAAATATACATGTACTAACCTCAAGATAAAAATGCGGGTTTTAATCGGAAAAAGACAAATTTAACATGTCAATACTTTTTTGTGTAAAGGGAAGCAACTCAATTCAATTTGAAATAATGGAATCTTCGCTCTTAATGACTTGCGGTTCGTTTCGTGTCATAGATTATCACGAGTGACAGTGTTTTAAAACATGTTTGGCAGTACATGTGTTGTTCATAATGAACAAAAAAAGAATTTTGTTTCAGTACTCAATACTATTCGTAAGTGTTTTATATCTTTCTCTAGTTAATCACATGTACTTTTGTCGCCATATAAGTAAGTAAATAGTTTATAATAGTGACATGTTCTAAACGGATTTACAAACAATGAAATATAACAAAATGCAAGCACCCGACCCAGGAGACCTATATATTACCGTTAACACTCAAGTGATAAATCATTATTTTAACCGACGTTTAACATACAACGATTTGGTCCAGTAAAGTGTTTAGACTATACACGTATGTAAGTATGTTGCCCAAGGTATACATTAATAGTAACAAAGGGAGTAATTTTATAGCGGTTAATAATTAATGTAAAGATATAGCATTCATTTGATGTGAAAATTAGTTACTTTAATACATTACAAAATATACTGGTACCACACGAATGATAAACAATTTTAAATTATATAGCATAGATATGATAATTCTTACTAAGAATATATAGAGTATTTTCTACGTATAAGTAAGATAAAGATTAACAATAAATTTAGCACATTTTCGCGGGTAATTATTCAGAAGTGTAATCAGTTTTTAATCAACTGTTACTGAATGAAAGTCATTTTGTAGTATGATATCTCCAGATACACTTGTACGAATGTCATTTTACAAATCGCATTGCAACAGAAAATGTCTCTCGCCTTCATCTGATTTAGGGAACAGAATCTGCACAGTCTTAAACTGGTTCGCCTACATATCACCCGGTTCCACTATCAATGGAAAACTACCCCATCGGAATTAACTTAATAAATACCTTTCATACTTCTTAAGATTCCTCGCAGTCACCAAAATGTGTCTTTATTATCCATAATTTGTTTCACTTCACTTGACAAATTATTTCTACACAAGTTATAGTCATAGTTAAAAACACGTTTATTTATTCCATGTAAGAAGCCGGTTCCAGTGTCGTAAAAAGATCCACATCTTCTGAACGTACATGTTAGCCAACCACTATCATCGTATAGAACTAGTATTGGAGTGAACCTGTGCAGATCATCAAATAAATTTTAGAAATGTCATCATAAGTTTTTCATCGGTTATAACGGTCTATTTTCGACAATTTCAACAGGAACTGTTGTATACTTACGCGGCCCTCAATGCTGAATATTTTTACCATAATTCTGTTGGGTTTGAGTTGATATATCTTCCATTTCAAAGGCTTGCGATTGTCTGTAAGAGCGTTTTTTACGTTTTTAGAGGTCTGGCTTGAGAATTTATATGACGGTATTGTATTGGATCATTTCATCGTTTATACTGTCCCATGGACTTTGGCAGATGCCGTCTATATCCTGTTGCGTTTCATGTGCATTTTCAATCAATGAAATTATGTTCATAATAGCCATTTTAGCTCTTTCATTGCCCATGTAATCTTGGGCTATATTATACAATTTGAATCGTAGTTTGTTAATTGTTGCAGAATTGTGAAGAGAAAATGTCTGCAAATAGTACACTGAAATTCAATAGGTAAGCAGGATCCTTCACAAAGTAGGCCATGTCCATGTTTATCGCATATATCCTGTTCCGTTAAAACAGTAAATGATTAACAGTGATCGAATGTTTCATGCGGGACACATAAGTAATCCATGATTGCTTTGCCTCGCGGTGAAATTGATGTATTATTGTCATGATCAAAACGGTCAGTTAAAACACAGAACTTTGTATTATTCAGAAAGTCTATGAACTCATGTCAATGCTGATTTATAATTTTGCCAAAGGATTTATGCAATGGCATAGCGTCACAACTGCTAATAATATCCGATAACACCCTATTCGTGAATTTAAATCGGCATCAATAAAAATATTTCCACATGCGTAATACATATATATCTGTATAAGTATATTGTTAATAATCAAAGAACGATTGTGAATCTCGTCTTCTTGTCGAATACGGTAAACTCATCGTCCGTTGTCCGTTTGGTGAATCTTAAAGCTAATATTCCATCGAATGGTCTATCAGTAATTTCGACGTTATGATTTTCATATATCCACTCTTTTAGAAAAATGCCAACACCCCCTGATGCCTTTGGGGTATCAGTTTTATTATATCCATACCACGAATACCCCTCAATCTCTTTAACTGCATTTTATTTTAAATGGGTTGTCTCCTAATTTCAATTTTGACTGCCATGCTTTGCTCTTGACGCATACGTTCTTGAATTGTCTCATTTGCGCCCACCCTTAGATATCGTCCACCTCCTCAGTAGAGTGCAAACATCTAATTGCATGAGTCTTTCTGCAAGTGATTTACAACCTTTAATGTAAACCTTTTTGTACTCTTCAGAGCCCATCTTATTACGGAGCACTAGCACTTTTTTCATCTACACTTTTGAAAGTAATTTTGATAAGACCAGGCCTGCCCACAACATGTGATCTGAACTCATTGTACCGGTTATAGTTACTCGTGTTGACACATTAGTTCAGAGAGCGTCGATTAAAGATTGAGCTTTCGAAAGAAGATTCAATTCAGGACTCTATTTAAGGACTCTTTAGGCATTTGATATGACGTGATATTCACCACAAGAGGTCGACATTGACGGAGGCGATAGCCATATTAGTAATATTAGCGAGTCCATAATTGTATCATTACTGGTACTGTTATTGTAGTTTGTCCTTTATACATTAATGATTTTTTGTTTGCCATAAGCGCCCAAAATATGTTTATATCTTTATATTGTGCGTCTTGTATATTTAAAGCCCTATTATCACATTGAATTTACTCGGGTTTATATAAGTGCTATAAGTAATTATTACATTATAGTGAGCACAGACCTTTAATTATATACGTTTTTTCGTGAGACATTGCTTTGTTGGATATGCACCTGATATGAGGTGCAGCTTTTATCAAATTAAAATATATCGCAATGAAAGGTAGTTTTAATTCAAAGAATTTATACACTCGGGTGTTTTTATCAAATTTAACAGCTCTAGCTACTGGGGTTCCACTGAACAGCTGTGGAGATAAGCAAATATTATCAGCATACTTCCAATAACGAAGTACAAACCATATCAACAATCTGTAATAACGTTCATAAAAGTTATCTGTAAAAGTTTAAGAACATTTCCTTTAAAGCATGATAAAGAAGATTCGGAAAATCAAAGTTAAAAGAAAAATGTACGTGTTCAAGTTGTTTTTAGGAGTGTTATTGTTTGAGTATCGGCTATAATTTTCTTTAAAACTTGCACATCTATAACAAAACACAGGTACATGCATCTTTAGGTTTGAATTGTGATATTTAAATGATAACAAGCAGCTGCTGATTATCGACTAGTTTATACTTATTTATTCAGTTGGATTACGAGAAAATTATTGAGTAGCTATCGAACACTAATGCGGAATCATCATTTTGTCTAGTATCGCCTTCTTTTGCCGGCTGTCGCTCACATCTATCTTTCTTTTATCCCTTTTACTTTAAAACAATTGGGTCAAGTGTCCATCTTTTACATTTATAGAGCTATCACAATAATTGGGTCTATTACAGACATGTTATATGACGTGCAGAAACTATTAAGACAGTGTCACGATGGTTTTGATCAGTAAAATGGTCCTCGATCACTGGTTGTGTTATGACCCTCTAACTTTATTGCCAATTTGAACAATAACAAAAGATAACAGCATTTCATGGTAAAATGGTCGACCCACAAGCCCATGGTCATCTTACAGGTTCTTGTTACAAACAGAAGCGTAAAGAGTTACTTTTCTGTGATATAATGGGTACTTGAACAATTACAGTGTCTAACCATGCTTAAATATTTATAAATATAAATTTTAACTTGCAATAGATCATACTAAAACTTGAATTCAAAGTGGAAAACCGTAAATATATACATGTATAACCTCGTAATCAACCTATTGCTTCATTGTATGTTTGTTTTGCTGTGTCAGCCGTAGTACTGTCTTTTGATAACAGTTGATATCAGACGAGGATGATATTGACCGGGGAAGGCCGAGTCTTGCCGAGGCTTTCCGGCCAAAATTCATCCGAGTTCGATATCAACTGGTATCAAATGTCTTCTCAACGGTATATTTTACAACAAAATGAGACAATATCTTCTTGCTTCGATTCTCTTTGAAAACTGCTACTAGTTTTCCTAAAGATTTCTATATACATGTACATTGTTGGTCAAACAAAACGGAAAAGCTGTTTTAAAGGTGCTTGCTCTCAGATTTTGGTAAAAAAATTAAGTTCTTCAAAATATGTGTAAATAACGTATTTTAGAACATATAGTCATATGAAAAGGCTCCAGTATAAAGTGCTGTCACGTATTATCTAAATTTCAACTACCAAATTCAAAAGCGTTGCAAACGCTTTTGAAATTCCAATATATACATATACTGTAGCGGTGCCGTGTAACCGACATTTACAATCGATTTCTGCAAATTCCTATCTAGATTTTGGCTTATATTTTGATTCTAGCCTTAACTTTTATATTTATGTATGTGTCAATTCAAAAATATTTTTTTTCAACGGTAAGTGAGAGCGAGCAGCTTTAACTCATAATTTTGGACGGAAAAATTAAATCTTTCTTTTTTCATTAATCTTTTTGGAGAGTACTTTCTATATACATTATGAAGATATATTGTTTTACAGAATGAGATGAAATTTATTCCAATGTCTTCTCATCGGACATTTACAACAAAATGAGAAAATATCTTATTGCTTCAAAATTGTTTTTAAAACAAAACAAATCACTATTTCCCGGCGTCAGCTACAAAGTGATTGCGTGTGTTCAGCATAGCCATCGTTGATGTTTAGTCATGAACAAAATATATACGTAATTATTTGAATTTTACAATTATATTGAAACTATTATTGAGAGAAACATACTTAAAACCTCTTTGCTTCTCTTAGCAGTATGGTTATCTCCTTATGCGTTACCCTGGAAAGATGATTCGAATGTACTTTGGAATGACATTTAACAAGAATCTATTGCTTTCGATTGTTGTCAAAATTGCGAACTAAGATGACATCAATTTTGAGTTTTAGAATTTGACACGTGTCGGTGACGATGTTTAATTTTAGAAGAGAAACTAAAGATGGGGGATAGAAGGAACCGAGTAAAGCGGAGGTTTCGGCTACTGATGGTAGAACATTTATAATCCTTTTTCATGCAAAATTGCAGTTTCTTCGAGAAAACCGCTGAATACTACATGTATTTCGAGCGGCAAATTATTTCTTCATATTTAGGCCTACTAAGTATAAACCCCTGCGTATGAGTTTAGTAGGTATACACGTTAACTAACAAGTGTGCGTGTATTTCTATGGCTAAACATATCGTGTTTGATCGCATCCAGAGATGTACCTTATTTACGTGGGGGAACAAAAGAAAAGTAAGTTAAATTCGACACAAAAATTCTCCTGACAAACGTCCAATTAACTTGATTAATGTGACGATAACGTTTACATAGTGACGTCATGTATCACGAAAATCTGTGACGTCATTTATATTGGACGCACCATTTGTTTCCGCAATAAACTCTCGATTCAAGATTCCGTATCACAACTTGAACTGTGATTGCGTCCTCTGAAAATTTCTAGAAGTAAAATAATGTTTTCTTGTCACATTTACTTGAAAAGTATTAGTTTACGTTAATGAAAACTGTGACTATGTTCCACACAACCGCCTTGAGACGTTTCTTGGAAATAACGAAGTGTCTATTTACAAGTTAAATACACGAAAGTTGTTCGGATGTCTAAGTAAGCCCGCGGTGATCTGTCACTCAAGGGAAGGTGTCGGATTATCTTTATCCCGCGCGTGCGGGAATGAATCAATTCTTTATCCGGGGGTAGCAGGGTCGGTTTGTAATATAAAGTAGAGCGAGTAGGCTACAAACTGATTCTTTATTTATGCTTAAATACGTATCAATGGTATAGATCTATAACAAAATTAATTATTTCAAGTAAAAAATACTTTTCAAATGTATGTACATGTAATGTTGGCCTTGGTTTCTTCCTTTTCTCTTACTAAGGAGGCGTGTGGATCTTTTTATTGGAGAGTGTTGTGTTTGATCGTGTTGAATGTCATAGAGGTTGATGAGTTTTTGTATCACGGAATTTGGGACTGACAAGTATAAAGTGTTCTACGTCTTGAATATCACTCCGACAAAAAGATATGCGTAAATCTAACAGATATACTGTTTCATATTACTGTATAGTAAAAAGAAATATGTTTTAATTATGTTCATGTCTCATTATCCATTTTAAACCAGTTGCTTTATTATTTCTTATTTAAAAATTGAATCTGTTATGATCAAAATTTGTTCTCTTTTATTGGGCTATTATAACATGAGAAATCTTTACTGAATCCCATTCACGACGGTAACAATAATAAAATGTTCGGAAACTGTTCTTATCTACTTTATTACAGTTCCACAGGTAAACCGTGATCATTACATACAACTCTAGACTGAAAGGCTGAGAGATATTGTATTCGCTTTGTTCGCCTGTTCGTCTGCCCGTCCGTCGGTCAATCTGTCTGATTTTCTTAGTATCTCTAGAGTTATTGCCCTCTTTTTCTTTCTTTTTCTTAAATATTCTAAAAAAACTTTGAAATTATATATAAATCTGAATCCAGCAATAAACATTTAATTGTAATTTGCTCAAATTATTTAACGACAACCCTTTCTTTTACCCTACCTCCTGTCCCCAGGCAGCAATGGGGCCCAAAACGGGAAATAACTGTATCTTACATATTCTTTATAGAAACTCAACGTTTTCTTTTTGTTTTCTGAAAATAGTAGTACTCATTGAATTTAACTTACAATAACCTAGTTTTGCATGACTGTTAGAATTCTCCTTTGGATGAGGCACCCGTTGGGTGGTGAATATTTAAAACTTTCTGAAATGGCTTGTAAGAATTTGATAATGTTTGTCACAAGTAATCAACTTTGAAGCCTCTAACAATGGAAAACTTATAACCTGATTTTTTTTTGTAAAAATGAGACCCTTTATGGGGTGCAGTGCTTTTCTTACATATTCTTTAAAGAACTTAGGAATTTTTGTAGTACTTATTTTATCGACGACTAAATAATGAGCAGCACAGCCCAAGTACGTAAAATAAACCATTTAACGACATACAGGCTGGCCTTGCTGCCGATAACTTGCGAATAAAGCAGAAGGACGAAAAGCAGGCGTGCAAAATCAGACGAAAGTTTTGCAGACGGACTATTTACAGACGGACGGTCAACAGACGGATGCCCTGAAAAATTAATGTAACTCAGATAGAGTCAAATTGGTTCCGATTGGCAATTGGAGTTCTGCTGCTTATAATATGGGGAATAGGGCCGAGTAAAGTAATAAATAAATAACTAATTGCTTGAACAGTTTATACTTCTATTTCGTAGAGTGCATCATTTGAGATGGAAGAAAGGCCGTGGCTTTATTATCAAAGTGTATAAGAATCGAAATAGTATGTGCTGAACCTTGATTGAAACAAGCAAAATAGCGTATTATAGCATAGTGTAAACAAAATATCCTAAAGCATAGATTTAAGAATGAAACTGAAGGAAAATCACTGGCTAAGCTGCGCAATGATAGGATAGACAACGCGAAGTTGCAGAAGCTATCCGAATGAGCTCAGAATGATGACCTGGCAAGTTACCGAGAGTCTATCATCCCTAGCTTGAGAGAAATAAGGCCAAGTTGCATAACGCTTTCTCTTACATGCAATTAACTAATACCAAGTCAACGGACGTGAATTACATGTAAATTATCGCTTACAATATTTGAAGTTTACATTATGCCACACTGAAATTACAACTGCTGCTGACAATGGCTCAAATACCAAACATTTTACTCCCTTTTTAAACTAACAATATCAGTATGTTACGGTATAGCATTGTTGACAGAATCGGTTCCAAAGGACGGAGAACCACAAGAGAAAGTTGCGCAAACCTATTTTAAAACTATCCAAGAAAAAGGCTGCACTAACCGACAGACAAGTAAGAACTGGGAATTGGATCCCTATAGCAGTAAGGTTATAGTTGTTACATTGAACAACAAACCCAGGTGTTAGAGGTATGAAACAAAGTGGTCCACAGGTTATTTAAGTCTATGTACGGCGTTATTCATACATGACATTTTTTTCAACACTCCCGAACGGTACAAGACCAATTGGCCGGCGAGTGGATGCAACCCTGCTAAAATAAGTAACAACCAGTTCAAGGATCTTGTTGAATGGCCGACCATTTTTGGTACAGGGCCCCCTCTAACGGTTAATGGGACAAAAATGCCAATAACACCAATATAAGACATGGTCAATCCAATGGCGAATATTTTTTGCTGATTATCAAAACCAAGCTAGAACAGCGAGCTTTTTTTTTATTTTTCTTTTTTTGTAATAATTCATGTAAAAGTATTCGTTCATTTAATATAGAAAAACGTGTAAAATTCAAACGGAATATCTTGTGGATCTTCATTATTGCGCTCGCTTTGATATACACCAAAGTGATTGAACGAGAACGAATACACCTTTTACAGAATTTGAAAGGTTATGAACCATTGAACATCTGCAGTTATTCATAGAACAGAACATAAAAGCCACGACAAATCAAGTATAATACACAATGCTAAATATTCAAAATACTATCTGATGTTTGACTTGCCAAACGCACATTCGCAAATGTAACAACTTGCAAAATTAACATGTATAACACTAGCAATCCCCTGTTCACAAGATTGTTCGGTAACGTTTTGTATGTCCGTGTCTGTGCTGAACCTTGTTCCAATGATTGCCATGACATTAGATTCACTATATAGAAGCATTTGTTTCGAAATTGATAGCAGCATGTTCTGAAATATAAAGCTTTGCGACAGAAATTGAAGTAATATAGGATTATTTCAATGATGGGAGGGACGGTGGGAATTTTTTCTTTGTAAATGAAGTATTCACAACGATATCGCTTGCGCAATAGGAGTGAATATCAGTTACAAAGCACGGAAAACATGAGATTTACTGTTAATTAAGCACAGTATAAAATTTAGACTAAAACGAACATTTTCGGATTGTGATAAAACAAGAGACCGATCCTTCAATATACAGAGTCGCCTAAAAATAACAAATATTTATTTCTACAAGAGAACATAAATATATGCATTCAATTTAACATACAACAATTAAGTTTTTTATGACTATAACTTGCACCACAAAATTTATCCCCTCAGGGATGAGGCGCCAATGGGATGGCTTAATTTGAAAAATGCTAATTTTTAAACGGTCAAACAAATAATCTTTCAAATTGTTCTTTTTCAGATAAACCTTCGTTTGACAGGGGAGATAAATTCATTAAATTTGTTTGTTTTATACAGTTTTGAAAATATGGCTGATGCAGATGAGACGTTTTGACTTTTGAAGCTATTTTCAAGACGTACTATGAATAGTCTTTGAACGCCGATAAGTTGTCCGAAACAAATTAAATTATATGAGGAAAAGATACTCTGACAGCTTATATCGTTATTGCGGACCGCAGAACGGCCCGCTATATTTAATACAGGTAGAGCGTGGAGACTTAAGCACTAGATTGAGAAAAATCGTCTCTCTTCATTAAAAAGTTAAGGTACTTCAGAGATGAAACTGTAGACACAGTCTATTTTTCTGGAAACGCAAGAGTTGTCGTTCTTTATTTACATACGTATCTCATTATAACCTTATTTTCCTACACTGTTATGGCCGGTCTCCATAGTGTAGCGGTTAACCATCTGCGCTGTACTTTTACGGATGGCGTTCAAATCCCATTCAAACCCATTTTCTTTTTTGTTTCTGTTTTACTAATCTTTTTCAGCTTTTTTTAAAACCATTTTTCAATGTTTTACGGCAAATAATCATAAAAATCTTCATTCATGTGAAACTTATAAGGATAATGTTAATGAAAAACTAAGACTATTGGGGGTATAAAAATACGGTTATGCATGTACCTATATATAGGTCCATGGGTAATGGCTGATTTTAGATGTTTATTTGAAAATCTAATCTGTTTCGCAATTGAGAATAAATAAAAAAAGTATAAATTAAATGTGATTTGCGATTTCTAAGATCATACTTGTTGAAAATCTAGGCGGTAGATAGATAGATAGATTTATTTCGGTATAAGTGTACATTAAACATAGCATAATCAATAAGATGCATGTGCTAAAACAAGTAACAAACACAGTGACATACTAATTGAACCATGTAGAGCACAACAATACCAGGGATAACACAACAAAGGGGAAAAGAAACTTTCCTCTTATTTCCATAGTGGTCCCTAAAAACAAGAATTTAAGACGGTGAAAGTTCATCATTCTTTGCAAGTATATTAAGAATAGTATAAACTATTCAAGACAAATTATTAGAGCTTTCATGCATTTACCCTACGTGTGATTATTCCTTGCCACTGCTTCTTCGTGTAACGCCGCACCATCCTTCAGATTGAACAACAAATCGGTTGGAGGGCGAATTATATTAAAATTTTGTTATAATTCTAAAATTTAATTTCACACACAGATGTCTTTTTTTTAAGAAAGGTTTTATAATTACATTTTCAAAATTCCTCCGGTGTTAGGGGATATTTAAATTTTATTTGAAAAAATCTAGTTTGTTTTCTGACCAAAACAATTGAGAAACTATAAGAAATTGGAAAGTAAATATTTTGAAATGTTAATTCAGATAACATGAATGTCATGTTTTGAAGCTTTAGATTTGTAAAACGGCAAAACTGAAATGAATCTTTTTATCAATTGTTGGATATTTACTTAAGATGAATACATAAAAAGTATTGTAACCCAACTAATAAAAGTATATCAAGTATTAAACACGTCTGTTTTGGACACTAGGCAACAGGCTGCTATTTAGACAGACCTACTACTAGTACCTTATTAACAAGAGTATCTAAGTCTCAGTCCCATGACTCTCACCAAAAACAACAAAAACAACAGAGTAGATTAAAATATCAAAACATTTTGTATTCAGCCCTTCAATTTGCGTTCTTTTTTCACCGACGCGGTAAGTTAGCAGAGCTTTTAAATTCAGCATATTATGAACGCATAAAAATCCCTTTAATAACTAACGCACTCACTGCTATTCCCTACTTTGCTTTCATTATTTGATTCATTCAAAAGCATTTGAAAATGATTCATTTAAAAGTAGTTTAAAAAACAACAACAACAACATTCATTAGCAAACTCGACAAATACATATGTTGGCTTATGAACAGTATAGACATAGTAATTACATAAAGATGTGCATCAACCATATATATAGCGACAATACATGTATACATAGATTAATACAAAAACAGTAGTTCAGTTTTGTAATGCATAATAATTATGTTTTATTAAAATTTACATACGCGGACAGGTGTTCTTTACTCTTTGATAATATTGATTTATTAAGAATTGGCCAAGCTATATTTCTTGAATGTTTAAATCGTAATAATATATCTCTGTATTTTAGACAACCAAACATTACATGATATTCCGACTCAGTTTAATTTCACTGATCAGTAATCTTGATCTATCAGGTTTTTTGATAAAATGTAATCTTAAATCGAATATATCATAAATATGGAGAGTTTGCAATAGATATACCATTCCTGTATGAATTGTTCTCTCAATGTGTTTTCTACAGTAGAAAATTGTTGATATTGGTTGTACATTATTTCATAAATATCGGTCACCAAGCTGATCTAATATGTTTTATATGTTTACCACAATATGAGCATCTTGCAAAATCGACTTATTTACCTTTTCAAGTGAACATGTGAACCTTAGAAGAGCTTGGTTTGTTAACCATTTTCTGACATAGGATACCTTCAAAGCTCTGTTAAGACACCCATGTTCGGGTTCATTTGTTTTACACCAAGTTTATTTTAGCAAATTTCACATGAACACGATTCACTATTTTTGCTTTATATACCCCCAGACTGCTGGACTATACCACAATAGATTCAAACATACGATTGAAAAGTGTTAGTTTTGTCTTTACATCAAGTTTCAATCTTGAAAAAAAACAGCCTATAAACTGTTCACAGTTTTTATTGCTTGATTGGCTAAAGCCTTTATTGCTTCAGTCATAAGGCTGTTACTTGAAAACTTTACCTCCTCAACCCCGGTAACAAACATACTCGACATTATCTAGTTTTTCATTGTAAATATACCACTGGAAAGTGTCATTCTGTTTCTTTTTCTAAATATACATATTTTCGTTTTATTAGTATAGATCTTCAGGCCCCATTTCATTGCATGCACAAACATTCTAATTGTGCTTGAAGGCTTTATTTTATCAGTAGTAGATATCGCCATATCATTAGCGAACAATAACGTATATTCCCTGCAAACAAAGACATACAAACTCATAAAAAGATTTCTAATCTTTACACTAGCAAATTCTTTCAGTACGGGAAAACAAACACAACACTAAGCATGATCTTTTTTTTATAAATGTATCATTATTTTATAACTGGAGCCATGTGCACACCTGTGACAAAACTGCCCAGTGTCAACATTTACATAACAACATACATACATCAGTTCGTAGGGTTTTGAAACAATAAGTATATATACATGTACTATATCCTATATCTCGTCATCAACTTAATCCCTTATATATATTAGACGTTCAAACAAATATAATAAACCTAATGTGATCAACGTCACTAACAATTTATTTTCGGTGCTTGCTAGTATATACTACTGTCTTTGTAAACATATAGTGACAAACCAAGCGTCTTTCAACAAAGTATACTATCAAACATTTATTTTCAACATTTTAATCAATAACCACACCATATTCATCAAAATATGTAGAAATAAACCTCAACTATACACACAGAGACGCTGGTCTGTATACTAGAGAACTGCAAAAGCCTCCTTCTCTCCACAACTGTCTTATCACTTCTACAATATTTGTGAATTTGAATGGTTTTTAGGTCTTACGAGGGTCTTGCAAAACGTTTTGTCATTTGGGTTTGACTACTAAAGGGCAGCATTTTATCGAAAATGTCTTTATTGCAAACCTTCAAAATATTCCCCCCTTATCGAAACACATTTTGCAACCTTTTTATCCATTCGTAGAATGCGACTAGATAGTCTTCTTTTGGTATCTGTTGGAGACACTGGTATATAGCGCTGCCAAGAGAACTTCCGAACTTTTTCATTCTCTTATTTCTTCACTGAAAGCATCTTCTTAAAGACCGAGATTGGTAGCCATGGAGAACTTTCTTGTGATTGACATGTATCGTAAAAGATTGCTTGCTGACCTTAACTGACCACAGCACTGACCCCAAACTGTTAACACATTTTCTAAGAGAACTAATGGTTTATTACTTCAAAGGTGAAACTACTGTGATTTTTTCTTGAATCTGAATTTCCAGACATAGGGACTAAAATTACAAAATGACCAAATCTTGGCAAGTTTTAAATCAGTATAATATGCTCTAAGACTTCATTTACATAGTAAATATAACACACAGTTTATTTCATTACAATGACAAGCTGTTTCCTATCTAAGTAAAAACAAATCTCTTTTAGTTGATAGAGACATCCTTGTTTTATGAGAGATGTCTCTGTCACACTGAAAGTTATCCTTCTAAGCAAGAGAGGTATCTATTCAATTTCAAGATATAATCCTGAACATTAAGAGATATTTCCTAAACTTTATACGATATCTCCCTCAATATGTCTGTGAGACATATCTTTTCTAGTTAAAATATATATATTTCAATTTACAGAGATATCTATCTGTAACAGTGATACCTCTTGTAAAAGATATCATGATATGCAAAAGAGATATCTCAAGAAATGACTGAACACACCAAAGGATATTGATCATATTATAAATATAATATCATATGAGAGATATCTCTCGGATTTGCAGGGGTGTCTTTGTAAGACAGAAAGATATCTTTCCAGTGAAAAAAGATACCTCTTTGTGGTCATTATAAAGATGTATTTCTTCGTAACAGAGATATTTGTCATGATTAGATAGATATCTCCATAACTCTGAAACAATCATATGTGTATGTTTAAGAGATATCTGTGGGTTTACAACAGATATTTAAAAAAAAAATAATTATTGATATCTTAAGTAGGAGAGGTATCTTGGTAAGACAGAGAGATATCTCTATTATATTCAGAGATATCTTTGTAACATATTTACTGGTTTGTAATATAATGGGAGATATCTTTTAATAAAAGCATGTTATTTAAAAAGATATCTCTAGACTAATATTTCAGCCGATATCTCTTAAAATAAGACAGATATCTCATTTCGGATTTGCATGCAATTACATCATCATAGTAAGGTGATGAAACTGTGATAAGATACTTGAAGTCAATATATACTGGAATTATCAAATGAATGTTTAAATTAAGAAAAAGCGTTTATGTACATGTAGAAAGTAAACCATAACTGCATATAAATTAAAGTAATAATTATCAGAAGTAACTTTCATCAAATAAACAAGATATTCTAACATTGTAGTAATTATGTATCTTCAATTCTGTTTGGTGAATGCTACATGTAATCCAAATTGTTGGATGTGAGTTCTCACTGAACATCAGCAATGACCACAAGCATTAATACAGGTGTTAATTTCAAATCCAAATCATTGAGATGCTGCATGATGAGGGTTTTTATGACCCATGCCTAACAAGAGTTAATGGTAGCTGCCAATCACAGAAAAGTTATCAGGGCTACCAATCTCGGTCTTTAAGCCTTGGAAATAAAAAGAAGTCGCATGGACTCAAGTCCGGTGAGTAAGGCGAATGGTTTACTACATGCATATTTTCAGACGCCAAGAAGAGCCTTAACACCTTCGCACTTGTGAGAGGATGCGTTGTCATGAATCAGATGGGTACCTAACCATCCTTTGGTCGAACGACATTTTGAATTTCTTTAGTACAGAGTTCTTAAAGAAGCCGTCACTGACAGTTTTATGTCTACCAAGGCGGGCGTACAATTTTTAGCTTTAAAAGCTTTATTCCACCTAAATATTATACGCATAGATATAGACTGACGTCCATATATATCACACAGTTCATCAAATATCTGCTTTGCATTTATACCAAGCCTAGTGTTTCATTTTGATTAGCAACAAATTTCAGTCTTTTCGTTCAATTGTAAAATGGTCAGTGTATATGGCTGCATTATTTCAAACTTATTTATCTCGGTCATTTGAAAAGCAATTTGCACAAAATAAACGGGTATCGGTAGCTATTGAAAACTGAATTAAGGTGCAGTGAAACGTTTTAAACTATTCCTGGGATAAATCTTTGGAATCCCATTAGTGACAAAACGTTTTGAAAGGACCCTCGTACTACAAACGATGTTACATCAAATGAACCGTTTTTTGATCAGACCAAGATGAACATTAGGACTACCGTTAAAGTTTCTGACGAAGGAGTTACTTTGTTAACTACTCAAATTCATCCATTTATTTGATTATTTCATCTTTGTCTTTATTTTTTCTGTTTCTTGGTCAGTGGATTTTTCTTCTGCATTATGAAGAATCCTGTCCGGAGCGTTTCTTGTAGAGCTTATCGAAGTCCTTACACTGCTTGTGAGTGTAACACTAGAAGCCTGGCGAAGTGATTCCCTAACTTTCTGTCTATGGAACACAAAGAATATTATAGGGTTCACAGTACAGTTCCAGTAAAACGTGGTATTAAATGGCATGACTATCGGATCTTGAAACTCATGAAATATATTCATATATAGAATAACCATATATGGAGTCCAAGCGCCGATGAAACCTGAAAATCAATAAATATCAGTAAGTTGAAAAGTCTGACACACAATTGTGTGCATGTTACATACATTTACATATATCACTAAAACTTATGCAATTTTGTTTTACTAGAATACTAATGATATATAGATATTTATTACCCTTCCATATAATTTGCGGTCTTCTGATTGGTCAACGATCCGTTTATAGATTTTGATATTTACGGGCAAGCTGGTAATATACACTTGACATAACCCCGTTACTGTACCCCATGCTGAACGTGAGCTTGTTCGCCGCGTACACTACGTCAATGTATAAGTCCGTGCTGATTTGTGACGCAGTGAAATTGAGATATCATAAGGGGATTTGAACGTCTGGTTACGTTCAGTCGTTAAATAAATAAAACATAAAGTTTAACGGAATCTTTTAATATTTGAGACAGGGAAGGGTAATAAAATTGTTACTTGGTTTTTGATGTGACATTATATAACTACGGCGAGGGGGGGGGGGGGGGGGGGGGGGGGGGACAGATTTGTCAACCCAAGAGCAGAAGTACGCCCGAGGCGAATGCCGAACAAAATTAAGACATAAAAAAAAGTTTTAAAAGTTTTAATTCATTTAATTAAACCAGTTTAACAAGGTAAGCAAAAATCACATATATCAGGAATGACGTTTTTGTGTACACATTGAATAGGTGTCACAGCTTTGTGTAGGGGGGGGGGGTTAAGGGGGGGGGCAATCACGTCATTATTTAGCTAAAATTTGAAGCAGTATTGCCCTTATGACATTCAAAAATCACTGCGGTCCTGACCTGACAGTCAATTTTCGCTTGGTCACGTGTCAAAAAGGTTGAAAAGTTTCGATAGTCAAAATATCTCTTTTTGGGAATGGGTTTCCATTGTAGACAAAAAGGAAGGGATAATAAATGGGGATATATTACCCGCATTGACATATTACGCCAAGGTGGGTAATATAAGTCTAGGCAGGTAATATATCCCCATATACCACTTCAAAAACCAAATAACATAAAAAAAAAATTATAATATATTCAAACTAGATGATGGAAATGCCATTGATATTGTTTCTTTCATTTATGTAACCTGTTTTTGCCTGGATGAATAATATGTTTTACAAATCCAAATTTTGAAATAAGGAAAACAACACTAGGCGTTTCTTTATTTGCGTTCGTAATCGGAGAAAAACACAATCTCTGTGTGAATTATGTCGTACGTTAGAGTGAGATCACGATGCATTGTAAAAAGAGTTAAAAAAAAAGACAATTACGTTAGGGAAATTATAGTTAAACACGATACATTGTACGTTGAATTTGTTATGTTGAAATGAGAAATTAAATAAAAGGCGCTTAAGTGTTCATGCTTATACTGAGAGAACAACATTACTTAGAACTATTCCAAACATGAGTTTGATACTTCTCTTCTTCGTTTTAGGCAGGCCTTTGTTAAACACCACGCTCAGTTTTATATTTTCAATTCCTCGAACGCCTGAAATAAAGTTCAACCTTTAAATTCGTTCAGAGAAATGAATGGCATTTTGTAATGCACTGTTACAATGACGATTAACAGCGTTCAGATAGCAAATTCTGCTCTTATAACTTAATGAAATACAAGGGGTACTGCTGCTGCCATAGTGCAAGTTACATATTTCTACTATTGTACATGTACTGTACATAGATAAAAAAGTCTTTAAAAGTGAAACATGATACAATGGTATAGGTTAAAATCATATAATTCATTTCGACCGAACCAAATTCATTTGATTGCTATGAATTAAGTTCAGTTGCAATAACGCAATGAAGGTTCTTCATAGATTAAACGTAGTCTTTAAATTATGATCTATATGTATTCTTACAATTTGGGGGAGTTCTTGCTCTTTTGTAGATAGCCCAGATGAGAATGGTATAACCAGCAGTGATTACAATAAGCGGAATCAGAAAATAAAATGTAACACTCAGATAGAACATTGCCTGGAATATAAAGAATGGCATGCATGTAACATATACAGGAATATTCAATTTGACAACCATCAAACAAATTCGGTTTAAACAAGTTTATGCTAATGAACATCAGAGCAAAATGCATCCGTTTAAGACAATACCGTCTTTGGGTGGATAATGAACAACGTTTCAGTTTACAAATAATACCTTCCTACTTTGTTCAGACTGATAGAAGTGACCTCCTGCTTAGGTCAGGGTGTATTATTGGCGGCCTTATAAGGTTATAGTAATTCATAGTTGTAGAAATTGACGTCCTGCTGCGTCAGATGGATTCAACTTATGCTGAACTTAGGTCAGGGAGATGGAATTTAGGCTTTAGGTTAGAGAATTAAAGTGACATTAAGTTTAGCGATTAGAACAAACTGTTATTTTTTTTATTTATGTTATTGCTATATTTGAGAAAGACATCAGTGTGCCCTTATTTAGCCGCATACTGTGCTTAAGGTTTCTTTTCCATTTTAATATTTTCACCAAATGTTGTTAGAAATAAAGTGTTATAAACATAAACTTAGAGCTGTTAAGTACTTTTGCTATGTATATGTGGCAGTTATTTTCATGAAGAAAAACAAATATTGCAATAAAATCTTCCTGAATAAGTGTTTACTGCGGGTAAAATGTGTTTTTCAATAACAAAAACATTGAAATAATTGAATACATGTGATAACAAGATCGGCGATGACAGTGTTGATATAACAAACCCTTACCTGCATGCATAAAACATGTCACAGTTGTTTAAAACTTGACTTCTAGGTAGTATGCCAGAATCTTTTATTGATGTCAACGTCAATAACGTCAGAGAGTTGACTCTAGAAATAGTTTTATTAAGGGTTTATAGATAAAATACGATTTTACCTTCCACCATCCATATCTAGACTTGTAGAACACAATGGAAACTCTTGAGGGCCATCAACGTCAATGGGAAAAGGCTGTTTTACTTCTGAAGTTATTGTGAATATGGGGCAACTAACAGCCATGCCAAGTAACCAACAGCTCAAAATCAGAATCTTTTGTAGCGCATATCCTGAAAAATAAAGTGAGTTTGTCAGAAGGTACTGAGATTAAGATAAAGGTTGAATGTCAAATCATGACTTATACGCTCGAAAAAAACAACTATTTTGAAATAGAAACGTTTACGATACTTCATCCAGTTTCAAATGCTAAATTATTGACAATACTGTTTTGCGATTTAAAGAAACTTTAATTCATCCGAATAAAGCACATTACTTTGCATTTTAATTTTCCATTTTTAATCCACTTGAAAAAAAGTTGTTTTAGATAGAAGAACAATAGTCTGCCTAATTCTATTTGGAATACTTTGAATAAACGTATTGTTTTACGCACAGTATGTCTTTTATCATCCTATCAGTAATAACTTCCTGCGCCATATCTCGATATTATATTGTTTAATGTACTAGTTCAGTCAACATTCAATAACTTATATTGTTCAATATTATAAGCACAACTTTTATTCACAGATTAGGTTGGTTGGACATGAAATTTGTCCTTTGAGAACCTTTCTTCAGTACATTACTTCCGTTCATTCTTAAATATTGGTGCATTTTGTCTTTTGAAAATATCCAAACTTAGTGGTATTTGTGGCTATTTTGTAAAATAAAATGCAATAAACGACTGTAGATGCTGTACATATAGTTTAGTTGGTATACAAAATCATTATTGACAGTTAACTGTGAAACAAACGTATTAATCGTATTTTTGTCTGACTTATTCAATAGCATACTGACTACAACTACCTCGTTTAAGGTTTGTCATTGGCTTTGCAATTACAACAGCCCTATCCATACTAGTAGCTGCAAGAATGAAGTTTGATGCACACATCGAAACACTACTCAACGTTCTTTGAAGCCGACAGAAGAAGTCGCCGCCAAACCACCAGTAGTTTAAATAGTCGACACCCATTGTTCTCTCTATCGCATTCACAAAGGCATCAATTAAGCCAGTGATGAGATCTGTAAATTATGCAACAATGGATTATTGTTTGTCACAGTTTCTGGAATGAAGCAATATGTACTCGTCGTAAGGAACGCATATATATCAGTTGTATTGGCTTTAATTGCAATTACACGTGTAAGCCTGTATTGGGAATGATCTAATCGTATGATTGCTTGCCAAGTTCCATGTAAATAAATAAAAAGGTAAATCGGTATTTAGTCTATAAGTCTCTGTTTCAACAGCTGTGACTCACCGGAGGATATTCACAGAATGTAAAAAATAGACTCACAAGTATAAAGGATTCCGCAAGCAACATACACATCAAAGAAGTATGGTATATTTTAAGCAATAGTCGAATTTTATTTAATATAATATCAGATGAAACACATATTTCTCATGGTAATTATATAATAACTGGTGAATTCGAATAAGTGGAAGCTGTGAGCTATCCTTTATTGTTACAACAGCAAAACAACAACTTATGTTTTGTATCTTTGCTATCTAATGTTGATAAATGATACACAATGTGAACTTGAACCCTCCAAGTTTTGTAAGCGAAAGTCGGGTATTTCTCAGAATTAAGAAGGCTTAACAGAATTTGGTAGTGGCTTGGCAAAATCTGCGTGAAAGAAAATGCACGGGATAGGTCATTATTAGTAAGAGTGCCTCTTTAAAATGACCACACTGCATAAATGTCAAGTAAGTTGTTTAAGAAAAGTAAATGTTTAAAAAAAATCAAACAAAGAGTTATGTAGATTTATTATCTTATTAGCAGATGGAAACATTACAAACGGACATCTGAGTGGAATAAAATATTGATAAAGACATTAAAGTACAAAAGAAAAGTAAACCTTAGAACTACATCGCACTTGCTATATGAAAATGTTACGTACCTGCTATTGCCATGTTCATAAGAAGAAAGTAAAGTCTGGACTTTTTCTTATGGCGGAGGATTGTTACAATGACCGCAGTGTTCAGTGATACTATAAGCACTGCATTCAGCCATTGTAGAACTAGGGCGATGTAGAAACTTTCCTGAAAACAGCAATCAATATTTTGTCTTTGAGTTTAGAGGATTAAGATTTATTTAGTGAACACGAGATTGAACCCTCGGGCTTAGCACATGTGTAAACAACATTTTATAGATAAAATATTGATATAAACTGTTTACACGCACGGGTAGATACAAACATTAAATACTCTCTCTACTTATACATAATGTAATTTGCTATATTTACTACTGTAACCCTATATGGAATGTAAATACGTACTTAACTTTCAGTTTATTCGTTCTAACAAGAAAGGAATCCATTTCGATGTCATATTTGTAACTGAGTTTCAAATTATTTGTTTTCTGAATAATTACGTCTACTATGAACGTGTAGACAACTGGCTGTAATACATGTAGACTGATCACCATACATTTATGTTTGTACTGTAAAATTAGTCACTGTTCTGATACAGTTGTTTTTAATATCAGTGGTAGCTTTAGCAATAATAATAACGTATATTCAACCTCATTACAATTATATAATGGACAGTAGTTTATAATATGTCTGTAAAGAAATGTTCGTGGAGTCATTATTCTGTCATGCAGAATATAACATTTACATTATCTCACATAATAGTGATCTGGGACATTCTGTACATCAGATTACAACCAACCTTTAGAGATACGTAAAGTGATCCAGTGATAGTTAGAGATGATGGTAGAATAAAGTGAGCATAGATCTGCTAAAAACTAGTTGTAGATTAAAAGTTCATTTATTCGATATATGAATATTTTGTGTCCATACTATCTGCAATGCTATGATATTTGAGCTGTTTGATGTTAATTTGCTTGTCCCATTTAGATATAGAATTAAAGTGTGGCAAATTTCTTATCGGACCGATGTTCTAGCCAGGACCATAATGATAAGAACAACAAAGTAAAGACGAACTGTTGCAACACGTGTATAAAATATAAATTATTGTTAACGTTTCATATTTTCAACATACCAGCGTAATGTCATACAGTATTGTTCATCTTAGTATAGGTCTCAACGGCAGAATAAAGTGTAAGGCAATTTGTAGACGTTTAGACCAACTAATGATATGGAAATTTTCATTGACATTTTATATAATTTCCTCTTTCCCAGAGTGACAAGATACGAAATAAATTAAATTGACGATTTAGTTGTATGGTTATGCTTATCTAGTCATGTGCATAAGACAAATAGTTCACTGGTTTAGGTGTTAGTTATGTTTTGTTGCTAAAAGAGCAAATTTGATCACATTTTAAATGCCAAATCATCACTGACTATAAATGACCTATATTCAGTACTTTACATATCGCATATACTTGTTGAACACCGCTTTTTGCAACAAAGCTTAATTCTTAACTTGACGAAACGTGGCGGGTTGATAAAAACGACTTAAATGCATTTAAACACATTTAAACTTTAGCAAATTGTCCAGTTAAATGTTATGAAAAATGAGACTCTTATTTTGACTTTATGTCACAATGAAGAATTTTCATTAAATTTTTAATTTACTTGAAGCAGAAAACTCGCTGCTGCAGGGACTTTATATTCTGACACAAAAACGTTCAGTTATTGTACAGCAATTTGTTTACAGAAGCAAACTACACCAAATGAATTATTTCTAATGAATAAGTGTAATATCAATATAATTATAACCCGATTAAATATACCACGCAAGTTAAGTGTAACCGCTGCAACTAAATGGTTCATTATGTATGAGTAATTATTTGCATAGAGGATAATTGCTGGTTTCGGTAATTTACGAGAATTTAAGCCAGAACTTTCATTGTTGCTATCAATTCACATTTGAGCGAAAATATCCATACCTCTTTTTTCTTGTGGCGTAAAATTACAATTACTCTAATTGAGTCTTAGATCAACGAATTATGCAATTAAAACGGTAAAACTTTCAGTTTTGAAAAACATATCATGAATAGCTATACCATGTTTTAGAAACCTTTATTAAGTTTATTAATTTATATATCACGTGACTACGGATCTTGCTCATCCATTTGTTTTCTTGATGTTGCAATAAAAATGTACGACTGAAATAATACACTTGTTTACTGTATGAAGTACAGTCGATTTAATAGTTCCAGTATGAAGTATACTTGAATAGTTTCATTTTTTGTAAATTCCTGGGCAAATCATCAAACGTTAGGTGCCATTCAGGCGGAATCATTACACAAAGAAATATAACACGAGTTCATAGAGACGTTAACTAGAGTATTTACTGCAGATCATGTTTGCATATTATTAGTTTCTCATATACGATTGAGGCCTCTAAATTCACTTTCAAAGTTGATTCATATACCCTACCTGCATACATTTAATAGGAATATCAACATGCTATAAATATTAATTCAAATACAAAACAAACAAGCAAATAGTGGAGCAAATAGCTGAAAAGTAACAAAGTTAAGTGTATTTGTTTGTCTGTTGAAATGAAAGCATTCTTAAAATTTCACTAGCCTACTGGGGCCTCCTCTCCGATTGAATATTTTTTTTCTACCAGTTAAAATAAAAAGAACTTTATTGTTGTAAGTAAAGTTAAATAAGTACTACAAGTTCCAGACAACGAAATTCAGAATAATTATTTAAGAAAAACACTATACCTCCTTAAGGGCCTAATTTTTGTAAAAATCCAGTTTCTAGATGTTTGTTTGTTAGAGAAAACAAAGTTGATTATTTGTGCGAAACAAAATCAAATTCTGATGAGGCAACAATGGGGTGGTAAATTTTAAAGAATGCTTCTTTTCTTTAAAATTTACCACCCCATTGTTGCCTCATCTCTTAGGGGTAATTATTTTGTTCTGTATTTTACAGTCATACAGAACTCTGTTGTAAGTACAATTAAACCATCACTATAGGTCTCAGAAAACAAATTTTCTTAAGGTACGATAAAAAATATTTTATTAAAGCGCTAAATCCCCTTAAAGATCTCATTTCTAAAAAATCCAATTTTGTAAATTCTTAAAACCTATAAAGGTGATTACTTTTGCCAATTTTAATTAGCTTCCGCAAACTTCTCCGGGGCGGCTATTAGAAATAATGATCATTAAATTATTTGAAACAATATCAACCCGTTCCAGAGAAGTATAATTTTAATGTTTATATATTGAATATAAAAGAAAATAACAATTAAAGGGCAATAACTCTCAAGATACGTAGCCCAAAATAATTCTACTTAATAGATAGTTTTATAAGGATTCATATTGAAGCTGTACAGCAGGTACTATTTCTGACACATATGGACACCATAATTATGCAGAAGTAGTATATAATACATCAATTTTATTTAATTATTTGAAGGAAAGAAATTATAGAAAATGGTCCTTTTTATCACTTACAGCAAAAATACTATCAGCAACAGACCAGTCTAAAGTTCATTTTCTTAGTATATATGCATCAAAATAAGATATAACTATTTTTTAGGAAAAACTGTTTTCTAGCAAGAAACAACTGTTTTCTCGGAAGAGATAAAAATCTCAAAGCTCAATAAAAATTTCCTAGAAATGTTCACGTTTTCAGATTTATTTCATCAAGATTTAATTTACCACATTAATCCATTATAAAACAGGTAGAACATAACCTAGAGAAAGCAGTATCTTACAACAGTTAAAAGTTCAGAAAAATTTCACGAGCAGGCAGTTAATTATCTGATCATTTGAAGTAAGGAGTTTTCCCCTCAAACGACTTCCCAAGAATCCTGATCGCTTTGCCAATTGCAACGGATAAACAGGATTGCAATGGAACCAGAGACGATTCCAACGTACATGTATATATGGTACTTAGGCGTGTTTCCTCATTAATACCGACAATTCTAACGCACTACCGACGTAACGTCATTTCTGATTGATTAAGTCATTTAAATTTGCGACTATTAAAAAGCATGTATATAGTTACAATTAAGTATATAGTTAAATCAAACGGCATTTTCGTGATTGCATTTAAAGGGACACTCCCTATAACTGGTTTCAAACGAAATAACTTCAAAAACATAAACAATATAATATGTCGAGGGATCAACGCGAAACTATCCTACCTGCTTCGTTTTCTATATACACTTAGACTAGTTTCGCGTTGACCCCTCGATTTGCATGTATCATTACTCTACCTGAAAGCTTAAGCTATACATTCCAGTCGGTATCGGTAAAATCAGCATTTAAAAATAAATAGCGGTACCGTAAACCGGTCAATACTCTATGTTAAGTTGATGTTGTACAATAAAAAGGTGGATAAGGCCTATCTGGTGATTATTTTTGCTAAAATGGGACATTTTTCGATTGGCAGCAGTTTTCTTAAATGTGTATGAAATGTTCAGCTAGATAGAAGAACAGCATGAATGGTTATAGCAATAGTTTCCTTTTATCGTGTAACAAATACAAATGTGCAAACTTGCTTGCAAATAAATCGTGGACATGTTATTGTTTAGTATGTCTCTGTAATAATTAACATTATCATTGTATTGCGGTCAGCTGAGTTTAAAAAAACGTTTTCACAATTCGATTCTGAGCAAAACGTCTTCACAATTTTTGCATTTTATGATACCTATCAATTTATAATAATATACCTATTAATCTATAATATGTACCAGATTTGTCTCACCGAATCCCAAGATTTGTCCTTATTTATGACCAAAGAGTATATCATCATGCAAAAAGCAGTATGCCTTAAATGCATGCAAGTAATTAGACCCAATAAAGGAAAACAATAGACCCAATAAAGGAAAACAATATAACCATTTATGATTTACTTCTTCATCCATTGTTGTCATTACATTGTATATTTTTAAGTTATATGCAGTCAAAACTGTTATCAAAGACGACTGTTGGGAAGTTACACATGTGGGCTTCGTTTGCAGATGATGTTTATTCCCAGATGTTTCTACTTTAGATGGATAATGCATATGATCTCCCTGTTGGTTTATTCGCGGATGTTCTTTATACAAAGGTGGCCTTTAACACAGGTTTTCTCTTCAAATGTCCGTACGCAGTTTCGTAAAGTAAAATGCTATAAAAGTACAACTAATAATTTAAGAAGATGTAAGAAATAATAATAACCGACTTAAATGAAAAAAAAACAACACTTTAAAGTGTTCTTTCAATTTGTTAAAATGTGTTCCACTATATTCAACAGAAACAAGAACAAATACTGTGATACAGATCCACATCTTTTGATAGTCATTAGACGATGCAATAATTACATGCTTTTTATAACGTTGGAATTAGGAAGGTCATTTTGAAAGGTGTTTCACTTTAAAAAGAATTTATTTTCATTTGATTTGCAATCATTTTTTTTTATCTCTATGTAAATATAAACATGCATGGGGTATGGACTCAAGTGAAAGAACGCAATTATGTCTAATTCATACATTTTTGGCCTGGGGACTGAAAGTCCCCAAGGCCTAAGTTAGTATACCACATTTACACGTAAACATGCGCTATGCGAAAGCACTGCACAAGATCAATCTTACTGTTTGAAGCGTATGTACTAATTTTATTTGTAAACATGTTCTTATCATATGCGGCATTCAAACACATGCGAAAGTTCAATTACCAACACCTGGTGTTTGGGGTTCACGCGAATAACCAACTAGCCGGTGGCAGGGAGACAGGGGTGTTACCATGTTGTAGAACACATCTATCTTGTTATATATGAGTTACATGCTTCCGGAAAATACTGATTTAGAGGAATACATGAACCAAAAAACCAACTACCTTCTGGTTGGTAGTTGGGGATTCACGCGAATAACCAACTACATACAACTTCAAACGACTGCAGGAAGGTATATAGCTTACGGGCTGCATTACACATTTTTTTTCTGTTTTAGAAATTAATGCGCTGTTAGCTGATTACGGAAGATAATCATATGCATATCACGGAAAAGTACGGATATTTACGGAAATTTACGAAAACGTACGATCATATTCAAGCTCGATATAAGAGTTTGTAGTTTGATTTTCAAATTTCCGATGTTATTTCATTGACAACTTTGTTATTTACGAACGATTACATATATATTTACCTAAAAATAAATGTCTCTAAAAAAAGATATAATTTACGTACATTCCCGAGAAGGAACTAACGTGATCAAATTCACCCGCCATTTATCGAGGACGCTGCATGTCGAGGCCCAGTGAACGGTTTCACTGATTACAACTACAAGGTAGCCCAGAATCATTTTTGGTTTTCTTTGTTATACACATTGTACAGTACTGTATTTATATTTCATTGCTGGTATTGCTTTGTTTATTTCTGTTTCAAGGTCTTGTCATCGGTACACAATAATTTTCGATCCACATCATCAGATCATATCGCTTGAAGTTGTACAAAGCGCAGATCGAATTATTTGTACTGGCTTAAACATTTTATAATGTTGACTATGTGATTATTTTTCATTTAACGTACATTTCATAATAAAACAAACTTCCCTGTCACCCATATATTTGTGAATCATTCATTCTGTGTCATATATTGAATTTCGTCCTCTGCACATTTCGACCCGCGCTTTAGGTAAGATTCAACGCAGAACACGTAGGTGAAAAGTTGTTTGTCGGGGAGTTAACCTATAGCCCCCAGGCCTTCAGTGCTCAGAGCGCTTTGATATTTCTTGCAGTCATAGTTTAATATCCGGGAGTAAATAAGTACGATCTTCTCAATGGCTTTATTACTGATTTAATCTACGATCTACTTCAATCTTGAGTCAGAGCTATAAATGCAGACTAAAAGAAATACTTGATTGCGTAGTTCATTAACGTTACATTTTTTGGCAATAATACTGCTGCATTCGTACCATCTTTCATCCGTCTCTTTCTTGTATAGTATAAACTTTTAAAAACTTATTTTATTATCTTCAAGCTTAGAGTATTGTAAAACAGTTACAAATATAACAGTTGGTATCATGATTAGGCTATCAAGCTTTTCATAAGTGTCTTAGTTCTTGTAAGTCTTCTTGGTCGAATAGAACAAGATAATTGCAGAAATTGAATGATATAAGGAACAGTTACATGTCATCCATTTAAAGTTTGTGAAATCTTATGGAACCTGATTTGTGAAGCAATCAAAAGTAATAAAGTTACTAAGCGGGATCCCCTAAAATCAATGTAACCAAGAGCATACTCCTGGTGATGTCAAAATTGATAGATCATCGATCAGTTATTTACGTAGTTTTTTCAAATAAAGGTAAATTTGCCAAAGGGCCGCCTTTGATTTTCACATTTGATATTTTATTCAGTTACGCACTTTGTTGTTTCGGTGATGCACCCACCATAAGAAACCTTTTAGTGGTATCAGGGCAGACATAACGTCAATGACTTTAGAACACAGATAGGCGTCCCTTATGCCTTTGCATATGAATTTTGTAATGAAAGGAATCGCACGAGAGAGTAAATAATTTTATACACAGACTCCATGATTTTCATGATACATGAAGCTTCTTTCTTGTCAACATTTTGAGACTCTGGGCTCACCATATTGGAATCTGCTGTAGTTAATGACCCAGTTTGTCAGTTGTTAAATTTAGTACATGTACAAACAAATAACTTATAGCCGTATATATACATGTAACACAAATATATTGTGCTACAGTTACGTTTGATATAATTCAGTTGATAAATTGAACGGCTAAGGATTAGGTTATCACCGGTAAATGCGCAAAATATGTATCTGATAGGTGAGAAAAACTTATCCTTTACCGCTTATCTGTCATCGCTGCCGGACTACTCTTATGTAAATTATAAGCAGCCAGCACGTCACATAAAAATCGAAAAATGACTGTAAAAGTTTTGTTTTTGAAATACATGTAAACACAGGGTTGTGGGTATTCATTTTCTTAGTTAGACCATTTTCTACCTATCTATAGCAGTTTTGAAGTAAAAGTCGAGAAAAAAATTGATTTTCATTGTTGTGGATATACTAATACATCACAAGTGTTAGCTTTTAAAGAAGCTAAAAAACAGCTAGTGATCTGGAAATGGAAGAAAGGACTCTAGTAAGAAAGGAATGCTAGATAAAGTGAATCTAACATGTTCATGAGTTGTGGATAAGGAAACCCCTACCGAGGTTTAAGATACGTCCCAAAAACGAAGCTCTGACGTTTTCTAGCTTTTTTAAAAGCTAACATTGTGATGTATTTAATGACAATTGCAGGAAAATAATCTGAGATTGACAGGCAGCGCCAAAATTTGCTACAAAAAAGGCAAACTAGCTCTATAAAAGTGATCAGCACATTTACCTTAGCTAAAAAGATGCGCAGATACAAATTAATTTTATGTCGATAGCTGATTAATAGCAGCAATGTTTACCAACTGTTGGAAATGCTCAGCAACGGCATCTAAAATACAACATTCATATATGTACCTAGGAATTACACCACTTTATGACGATTACAACGCGTATAAGTATATATACTGTATCAACATACTGTAAATAAATGTTACTAATTTTATAAGGGCAGCGTTATTTACCAACTGGTTTTAGCGCTCAATAGCCCTTTAGTCAGGGGCGGAAAACAATATCACATGACTTCTCTATCAGGTATGTACGTAAATTCTATCTTTTTTTAAAGAAATTTCTTTTTAGGTGGAAAATATATGTAATCGTTCGAAAATAAGAACGTTTTCAGTGAAATAACAAGCCACAAACTTTTATATCGAGCTCCGTACGTTCCGTAAATATCTGTACTTTTTCGTGATATGCATAAGGTAATCAGTGTAAGTTGACAATTTCTAAAGCCAGAGTCCGTGACAAAACTGTGTAATGGAGCCCGTAAGCTATGAACTATTCTGCAATCGTTTGAAGTTGTCTACACTTTTTTAGCTCACCTGGCACAAAGTGCCAGAGTGAGCTATTAGGATCGCATTCCGTCCGTCGTACCTCGTACGTCGTACGTCCGTCCGTCCGTCCGTCCACCATTTCCTTCAAACGACATCTCCTCTGAAACCACTGGGCCAATGTTGATAAGACTTTGCAGGGATGTTCCTTGCATGAAGCTCTATCAAAGTTGTTCAAAGAATTCCATTCCATGCAGAACTCTGGTTGCTATGGCAACAAATAGGAAAAACTTTAAAAATCTTTTTCTCTGAAACCACAAGGCCTAGAGCTTAGATATTTGGCATGTAGCATTGTCTAGTAGACCTCTACCAAGATTGTCCAAATTATGACCCCCGGGTCAAAATTGACCCCGCGCGGTTGGGCACTTAGTTTTTGCATAGGCATATATAGGAACAACTTTAAAAATCTTCTTCTCTGAAACCACAAGGCCTAGAGCTAAGATATTTGGCATGTAGCATTGTCTAGTGGACCTCTACCAAGATTGTTCAAATTATGAGCCCCGGGTCAAAATTGATCCCGCGGGGGTGGTCACTTAGTTTTGCATAGGAATATATAAGAAAAACTTTAAAAATCTTCTTCTCTGAAACCAAAATCCTAGAGCTAAGATATTTAGCATGTAGCATTGGCTAGTGGACCTCTACCAAGATTGTTCAAATTATGAGCCCCGGATCAAAATTGACCCCGCACAGGGGGTCACTTAGTTTTACATAGGCTTATGTAGGAAAAACTTTAAAAATCTTCTTCTCTGAAATCAAAAGGCCTAGAGCTTAGATATTTGGCATGTAGCATTGGCTAGTGAACCTCTTCGAAGATTGTTCAAATTATGACCCTCGGATCAAAATTGACCCCGCACGGGGGGTCACTTAGTTTTACATACTAGGCTTATATAGTAAAAACTTTAAAAATCTTCTTCTTTGAAACCACAAGGCCTAGAGCTTAGATATTTGGCATGTAGCATTGGCTAGTAGACCTCTACCAAGATTGTTCAAATTATGACCCCTGGGTCAAAATTGACCCCGCACCGGGGGTCACTTAGTTTTACATAGGCTTATATAGGGAAAACTTTAAAAATCTTTTTCTCTGAAACCACAAGGCCTAGAGCTAAGATATTTGGCATGTAGCATTGCCTAGTAGACCTCTTCAAAGTTTGTTCAAATTATGCCCCTGGGGTCAAAATTGACCTTGCCCGGGGGTATCATTTGTTTTACAAAGGCGTATATAGGAAAACTTATTTGGTATATTGGTATATAACATTATCTAGTGATCTTCCACCAGGCAAGTGGACTTGTACCAAGGTGAGCGATATAGGGCCATCTTGGCCCTCTTGTTTTGTTAAACGGTCGTACCGTATGCTACATTTAAACAACAGCTTGATCTGGTCTACCCTGAGTGTTATCGGCGCATTTTACGGGCGTTTGAAACGCTGTATCCACATCATAAGTAATATATAATTAGGGTATGATATAAATAAACGACAGCAGAAACAATTCGAAAGAAAAAAAGTGCAGTGTTACCGCCAAACAAGGTTTAGCAAAAAGCAAACATGTATTATATTAAAAAATTAATCAGATAATATTGGCAATTTTACGTTTTCTTATCCTTCACAAAAATTAATTTTCACTTTGAGATTTAAGGCTCTACTACATATTGATATGGTTTGGAAGACATAGCAAATATGTAACGCAGGGCCTCAGATAAGCCTTAAATTTCTCTAAACCTCAATCAACATAACAGAATAATATCTTGATGAAACAATTTATAATCTGTTTATACGTGTACAGCAGGAATAAGTTGGTTAGATATCAAATTACGACCACAAAAATGAATAAAATTATTATTGTAAATTGATTTACAATACAGACAAACACATACACTTATATTACCTTACCTTAGCACCAGGCAAAAGACCTTCGTAGTAGTACTCGTACTCATAATCCTCGGTTTTGTTTTCGTCTAGTGTTTTATTTTCCATATTATTTATTGTTTGATTTCCAGTGCCGTATAGTGTATTATTTAAATCCATTGTTAACCTTGGAAAATCTCCTCGGTAAGTAATTGGAAAATCGGATTGGTAAGTAATTTGTAAGCGTAAAACGTATCTCCAGCTCAGCTCAAGTGCTGTCCAAACCAAAAATGAATCCTACAAATTTTAATATCTTCGAACGCTTCATACAACATAACCACTCAAACGAAATGTGAGTTTTATTGTTTAAACGGAACTACTTTGTTGTGCGCAGTTTTACAACGTTTATAAACTTTGATTGATAACGCGGCGGTCTATGTTTGGCAACGGATAAAATTAGAAGGTATAGCGGAAGATGTTTTACTTTAACTTGTATTAGATGTCTGATCGTATAAATGGCGAAAATGACGCAATTTAATTTTCTTATATTCATTTCCAGAATATGTCTGTCAAATATATTTATTGTGTTTCGGCTACAGTTTATAGGCTTCATTAGGCTTACTCAAATACATATATCATCTTTTCGGCGACTTCAAAGGTTCTATGGTTGATGCGAATGCTTAAATTCATAATCAGTCGTAAACATTACATCAACTATACACATCATTATTACGTGCCCATTAGAGAAGACTTATTAGTCTGTTTTCTCTGCATCCAATATAAAAAAATATCAATAAAGTAAGATAATTAACAAGATCTGGGTCAATTCAAAAACTTCAGAAAGAAATAGGATGGGTGTCTACAGCAAATCAATGTAAAATTCAAACGCTCATCTTTGTTGATAAGTTTAAATTCGGCAAACTTTCTGATTATTAAGAGATTTTTCCCATCCTCTGTTAAACAAACTAATGTTCTCTCGCTCAGAAATAGAAATGATTTTATATCTGTACCAAACATTTGGGAAGTTTACTCCAGTATTACCCTCAGCTGTCAAACTCTGTAAACCCCTTGGACGAAAAAAATGAGAAAAATCGTACAATTGATACTCTTTCTTCATCAAAAATCAACTTGAAAATGTTAATCAACGTCCCGATCTTCCCGAAGTCCCTCATTATTTTCTTTTTGGTAAAAGAACAGTAATAACTGCAATAGCACTCATGAGAAAATCCTACTTATGGATACGCGATAGAAGACTTAGAACACTACTTATGGATATGCGATAGAAGACTTAGAACACTACTTTTTTCTTGCCCTTATGTATGAATTTGAGCCTTACACTATTCAGACATGTAACAGCGGGGCGGTGAACGTCAACAAGCTCAGAATGACGTGTGCTGGTGTGTGCTTGGTAAACTACTTTTTGATTAACACACGAGGAATCGACCTGGTACTGATGTTATATTTCAAACGGTTCTAGCAATGTTGAATATACCATACAATGTCCCATAACTAAACCCACTTTGACCGCAAATTTAACAAAACACATAATAACCTGCTTGTCGCTATCAAAATCCTTGATTGCTTAAACCAACGTTACATCCGACACATTCTAACAGATATGCCCAATCGCATCTACTAAAGAGGACTGGGCATTCTCTGAATCACAAATTCTACTCAAAAACTTATGTTAGGGGCAGGGTCTATTCTGCAGAATGTCCTTCATCATCTCTAACGTGATAGTAGTTTTAACCCAAGTAAGTACCAAAATTTATAAAAACTGCGCATTTTCCGTTTCTGACAACGCCGTATTTGGCAATTCTTCGCAATTTTTATATACTGTTATGTTCTAACAGACACGAAACTATCGGTGATATTTTGCAAAATGATTATGTGACATCAGGTGATTCAACATCACAAACACACGAATTGCTTTGTGGTACAAATAGTTTTATAACACTGGATGTAGTTTCAGTAGTGTACATGAAGCATGTATCTTATGCTGCTGACCAATTGAAAATGTAGAGACAGATGCCACAGCATCAAGTTCTATCCACAATATTTGCGATCAGACACAAATAATTTCACTTTCAGTAGGTCAGACTCACCTCCCCCCCGCCCCCAATTGCTAATGGAAAAAACGAACCTTAGTGCTTAAATCACGTAAATCTGCTGCGAATTTCAGATCCGGTTTCTATTATGAAGATTGGATTATAATCTTGTTTGAATAAGCGCGTAACTTCCGTTTCTTTTCTCTGGCTGGTCTTTTAACTCCAGTCGAGTTGTTTCGGCAGTATGTGATATTAATCTTTCAAGTGTAAGGCACAAAATTTAATTTGACATTAGGGAAGTTAGTGAATCTTAGGATTAAAGTGCAACAGGATATCATCAAATAAGATCATCTTGATATCAGTAAAGTTCCGTCCCTTAGGGTCGTTTATTCTACGTATTCGTTATCTTCAAGCTTTTATCTTTACAATCACTTAGCAACCTGAGTTCTGAATGGAAATTGTACATTATATCTTAAGCAGGTAATCTGATGCCAGAGTTATGTTTGAAATGGTACACATGAAAGTGTGATTTAACAAGTATAAGTCAGGTCAGTCAGAGGGATACATCGTGATGCACGACTAAAGTATCTGACATACCTGATCCACAGTCCCTTCAATATTTCTCCGAGATACGACCTTCTTCCGTCAGAAAGGAACACAATTACAGTGAAATAGAAACGTTGTGTTGTGTCCTTACAAGTTTGCCAATATTCTGGTATTCGGCCTTAATAACAGAGTGAACAAACTACCTTATACAAAGCACAAGAAAGAGAAGGGAAATCAAAGCGCTGTGAGAGCTGAAGGTCTGGGGACTATAGGTTAACTCCCCGAAAAACAACTTTTGACCGGAACCTTACCTAAAGCGCGGGTCGAAATGTGCAGAGGACGAAATTCAATATATGACACAGAATGAATGATTCACAAATATATGGGTGGCAGGGAAGTTTGTTTTATTATAAAACGTACGTTAAATGAAAAATAATCACATAGTCAACATAATAAATTGTTTAAGCCAATAAAAATTATTCGATCTGCGTTTTGTACAACTTCAAGCGATGTGGATCGAAAATTATTGTGTACCAAGGACAAGACCTTGAAACAGAAATAAACAAAGCAATACCAGTAATGAAATATAAATAAAGCACTGTACAATGTGTATAACAGAGAAAACCAAAAATGATTCTGGGTTACCTTGTAGTTGTAATCGGTGAAACCGTTCACTGGGCCTTGACATGCAGCGTCCTCGATAAATGGCGGGTGATTTTGATCACGTGAGTTCCTTCTCGGGAATGTACGTAAATTATATTTTTTTAAGATAAATTTATTTTTAGGTAAATATTTATTATGTAATCGTTCGTAAATAACAAATTTGTCAATGAAATAACATCGGAAATTTTAAAATCAAACTACAAACTCTTATATCGAGCTCCGTACGTTTCCGTAAATTTCCGTAAATACCCCTACTTTTCCGTGATATGCAAATATGATTATCTTCCGTAATCAGCTAACAGCGCATTAATTTCTAAAACAGAAAAAATGTGTAATGCAGCCCGTAAGCTATATACCTTCCTGCAATCGTTTGAAGTTGTATGTACTCTTTTTATTCGTAATCTGTTCTTATATGCGACATTCAAACAGAAGATTGATCTGGTCTGTCTTGCACTACTTTCGCATAGCGCATGTTTACAGTTGTTATTCGCACATAGCACAGTTAAATTTCTTGCAGTGTTTGAAATGTGGTATGCTAACTTAGGCCTAGGCGACTTTCAGTCCCCAGACCAAAAATATAAACTAAAAAAAATACAAAAATTGACAAAGCTCATTATTAAAAGTTCGATATCTCAAAAAGTAGACGGTAAAACATTTTCAATGTTTCTTATAAAATAGCCCATATACTACTTAGAAAAGTTTTACGGTCAATAGTGATGCCCCTACTCCGAATATTTTGCTATAGTTTTTGTATATTTATATGTGTGATTATATTTTAGATTATAAAAATATTAAGTTTAATGTGTTTTGGAATAGTGTCCATTAGACACCCACTACCTTAAGACGTCAAAACATCCAAAATTGTCGTGTAGTTCATCTCAAAGGGTTTATTTTTTCGTGTCATCAGTCTTGCTAATTCCGTCTGAACACGTTCGTGCAACTGATAAATTGTTGAATATTTAAAACACTTGAATGAAATATTGCGGGCGGCAGCAGCATGGAGACTTAAGCACTAGATCGATATTGTATTACCTTATTTTTCTCTTCATCATTGTAGTTGGTCTCTGTGGCTTAATTGGTAAAGGCGCCAGTTACTCTAAAAGCGTGTTTTTTTAATGAATGAGTTTGAATCCCATCCAAACCCGATTGTTTTTTTTTTTACTTTTAACTTCTGTTTTACTTATCATTTTCAGCTTTTAAACCATTTTTTAAATGTTTTACGGCAAATAATCATAAAAATCTTCATTCATGTCAAATTAGGATATTGGAAATGAAAGATATACATACTATCCCATAACAGTAGAGTGTCGATACTAAAGGTCAGTTAGTAGATGTGGTGTCGTGTCAGATTTTGCTTGTTCAACCAGAATTGGTTTCCTTGAGTTCTTTTAGGGCCATGCCTCAACATTAACAATCACCAATTTTCAAAATATTTAAATGTCAGTTTTGTCTGTGGGCCCGCTGTGATACTTTGTATCACAGTTTTTCTTGTTGACCCTTCATTTTATTTTCGTTTATAACAAAGTATGCTAAAACGGTACACTATCATGTTCGGTTGTCCGTAGTTTTGTCTAACTGTGCGTTTTTAATTAAAACTCATTTATTCTATAAAATCGCCCCATATACACAGTGATAAAATGGCCCAGATGAAACTAGAACTAATTTCGCTGCGCTACCATTTTATACTCAATGAACTTAAAATATAAGTCACTGACACATAACAAGGTTTGGCAGCAACCAAATCATTCATTATACATGTACATGTATTTGCTAACTAAAGCAGACATTGTCGTAAAGTTGACTGTTTGTTTTCCTTTATAAAACGTTCATGTGACAATCTGTACCAAACTACTGATATGTTTAGCAAGATCTAATAAAAACCTCCAAGTTGCTTTACAGTTTCCCCATGTATATCAATAGTGAGAACACCACTGTAAACCAGTACATATATGATATGAATAGGCTGGTTAGTTTTTTAAAGACTATAATCATAAAGTAATCATTTAAAATTTGATTACCAATACAGACAAACACATACACTTATATTATCTTACCTTAGCACCAGGCAAAACTTCATCGTAGTAGTAGTAGTACTCATACTCATAATCCTCGGTTTTGTTTTCATCTGGTGTTTTTGTTTCCATATTGTTTATTGTTTGATTTCCAATGCCGTATAGTGTTTTATTTAAATCCATTTTTAACCTTGGAAAACTTCTCGGTAAGTAATGAGTTAATGTAAATATGTTTCTCAATGTAGCCTAAGTGTAGTCTCGTAAATTATGTTCTTTGAACGTTTATTATATAACGTTTTATCCAAAACGAACTTTTATTGTTTTTACAGAACAGGTTTGCTGTGCGCAGTAACATATCTTCTTCTAACGTGTTCAAACTATAATTTACAAATCTGCAACAGATAAAATTGAGCATGAGCGCCGTTCTGCTCAATGAAACGTAATTTGTTGTAAGTTGTGAGTTCACATGGTACTAATCTGCAAAATTATTCTCCGTTTAGTACGCGCCTAAAAGTTCAAATATTTTTATGCGTATAACGCAATTAGATTGAAATCTTAAATGCCAAAATATTATTGCCGAAAGGCTATGCTGAATCACGGAAGCTTTTTTAGCTAATGTTTTTATCATGGAGATGCGGATATAATTTTTGGGGGGCAAGCTTTAACCTGCAGCGACTAGATTCAGCCAGCAACTCCGGTCAATGATTATGATTTCTAAAGCATTTCTCAATTGCAAAAAGTTGTTGTAAAATTAGCTTTTGAACTGATAGAACTTTGAAAATGAATTACATTTTAACTTATAACAACAATATTTGAGTAAAACGTTCTCCATGGAAAGCGAAATTCACATTTATTTAATATTTTACATTCAACTGTTAAACCTATAGTTTAACACCTCTTAAACCCAGTTTATACAATAATTCTTAAACCAAGGTTTGAAGCCTTTAACCGTAGTTTACAGTCTATTAAACCAATAGTTTAATCACACTAGCTGAAACCACTGTTTAAAGTGTCACGTGACCCGTTAAAACGACGATGGTATACATTAGCCTTAAACAGTGGTTTCAGCCATTAATCAGGGTTTAACGTGCCAGTTGTAACACTTAAGGTAACTATACACCTTTCGTCTGAATTTGTCGACCTTCTAAGAAAACTGTCATATTTGGCAAATTGTAATCTATGAAATACCAGCCTTTACGTGTTGCTATTTGTATGATAGACGCGCACGAGACGTTGACGTCGCGACGTCATTTACCGCCCTACACATTTCCCATGGGTGCTTGAACATAAACATTCATATCTCTGGTATTTTTTAACGGATTTAGAAGAATAAAGTTTCATTTCTTATACGAGTATTACAACTCAGCCTTAACATTTACTGCTTGTTCATAAAATAAAAAGTATGTTCGTTGGTAATACGCTGTAAAATGTGCCGATTTTGACGAAATAACGCTGTAATTTGCCGGCTACTTGTGGACATAATTCAAGTACCAAGAATTTTGTCCGGTGACCCTGCCTGAATTTATTTTATTTTGCTACCATATAACAGGTGATTCAAATAATGAAAAAAAATAGATAGATTATCGATTACGGAAGTAGATTTGTCAAAAATATGAAACTCAATTAAATGTTTATATAATAGTTGTGCGTCAAAACGTAACGTCAATGTCGTTATTTTGATTGTACTACTCTACTAGGCGATGGTGTTTTTTGTAAGCAGATATCATTGAAGCAAGCACAATACCATACTCTTAAGTCATAAATTAATTTTAAAAAAAGTGAGTACATGTATTTAATATAAGTAACATTGGTATAATGTTCTTATGTTTACTAAATTATTGTGGGCAAAGATGATTTCAGTGGTTTGAAAAGAGATGTCTTTTTAAGGAAAATGTGAACGGACGTACGTCTTATTGTAACGTACAACGCTCACCGAGCGTTGAGTGATCCTACTAGCTCACACTGGCACTTTGTGCCAAACGGGCTAAAAACGTGTGAGATGATAATAAAGTCTACAGAATATACCATGTCCCTTTACAGGTGGCTATTAGGGAACTCACGGTTCCTTATAGTAGTTGCTATAGGTATATCCCTTAGAGTCATTAATTTTAGCAAATGAAGGATGTTGATGTTAGTGACAAGCGGTCCACTGTGCAGGAGATTTGGATATATGTGATCAAACTTGGTATATGTATTGGACAGTGAATTGAACATTATAACAAATGTTTCACACAAAGAAATTCATCACTATGTGGATTCCTTTAAAATGAAATCACTATGATATATTGTGCGCATCGCTAGCAAGAGTCATTCTGAGTTCGTGAACGCTCCCCGCCTTGCCGTTACATCTAAACTGTTTTTGTGTGTATGTATCTCGAATGTTTTTTGTATAAATGGAACGAAATCTTTAGTCAGCGATAAATTGAACTTCGAATGGTGTGATGCTTTATCCTGCTACAGCAGCCTACGTCAGTTATTATGAATTCATGAAATGAAACAACTGGAATATTCACATTACCACTGAACAATACCTATACCGGAATTCCGTGCATTTAAAATGCATAAACGAAAACAAATACTATTTTGCCTGTCAACATATCAAATTGTAGTTATTCCCGCAATGCATTATTTGAATAGTTTGTGTACGGCAACTGGTGAAACCCCTAGACTTCTTTTCATACCTAACTATATTACCACAATCAAGCTAAAATAAAATAAAGTTAGTACAGACTAGTTATGTGTGGTTTTTGTCCTGTATTTGGACCAAAGAGCATTCTGCTCTAGTTTATTTGAATTTGTTTATGTGAAATACTTCCGATTTCCTGTTAATGCTGTTGTTTACTGTAATTTAATGCTGTTGTTTTCTGTTATTAAATGCTATTTTTTTTCTGTATATCAATGTTGTTGTTTTTCGAATTCAATGCTGTTGTTCTCTGTAACTCAGTTTTGTTGTTTCTGTAATTCAATGTTGTTTTTTTTTTTTATTCAATCATGGAATTTCCTATAATTCAGTACATTCGTTATTTTCTGTAATTCAATGTTGTTATTTTTGTAAGTTAATGTTGTCATTTTCTGTAATTCAGTATTGATATTTCATGTAATTCAATGATATTATCTTATGTAATTCAGTATTGTTACTTCTGTCTATCATCTTAGCTTTTTATGTTGTCAGGTATAAAGAGTAACAGTTTTGTCCGTAAGTTTCTTTTTTAATGTACAGTTCAACCTCTCTAAACTACACCTCCGAAGTGCAAAATCCTCTCTACAGATGTTTTATTTCCCAAAGCAGTTAAATCTGAACAAATTAACCTCCCTAGAGAAACAACCTTTATCAGCAAATAATAAATGGTGTCCCCTTTTGTGTTGCTGTACATAGATTGGACTGTATATAAAACTTTTTTAAAAAATGATTGCGTTAGATTTTCTCTTCATATATTGAATGCATCAATGCACTGAGAGAGCTGCAACATGTTTATACGGAGGTATAAAACATTATTATTATTCTGCTTTTCGCGCTATGCACATAAGCATTCGTTAATAAACCGAATTAAAGATCAGCCAACTGCCGTGTCTTTGTTATCCCTTTGAAACAGAGACGTACTAAAACAAAATATTTTACACATATCTGTTTATTAGACAATTTGTAAATTTAGAAAATGTATGGCAACTTTTAGATTTTCATCTCATAATCTCATGATAGAGCAAGGACGATACTTTAACATCCATTCTGAATATCGTTATTGTTGTTACTGTGAGTGTGTTTTAGAGGATGAGTTCCATTTTGTCTTCATATGCCTTCTATACAATGACCTTCGGGAGAAATATATAGAGGATAATTGTTGGTTTCGGTGTAAGATCACGTTATAATTTCACCGAGTGGGCACCAAAAGTGATATTTTCACGAGTGGCGCAGCCACGAGTGAAAATAACAACTTTTGGTGTTCACGAGTGAAATTAACGTGATATTACACCGATACCAACAATTTTTCTGTTTATTTTATGGTTAAAACTCTACTTTTATTGAGTTTATTCCTACAAAATATCTAAAATCGCGGGAAACGTCATCAGAAACATCGCGCAAATGACGTCATTTAAACGACGTCATCGTCGCATGGTTTCCAGCATTAATTACGCTCGGTATACTTTTTGACGTAAATCCGGGTTAAAGATTGCAAAACAGTGAAAAATAAAAATGGTAATCCACTGTTTCAAAACTGTGGATTATCACTTTTATTTCACTGAGAAAACTCTATAATTCACTGGAAAACATAAAATAAATAACGGGTTACTATATTACAAATCCTTCTCGTATCAAATTTTGTAATTTAATGCCATGTACAAATGTTACAGCAATTAGAAGTTTAGCCATGTTTCTATATTACTCTTTTAAACGTAGAACAGAATAATTAACTAGTATATAGAAAAAATATAGTTAAGTAGATATTCGGGCTTATTATAGATGTAAAGATGTTTTGTTTGTATTCACATATTTCAATGTATGTTACTACTATGTACATAAGTTGTGTATGGACCGGTGGCCTACAGATCACAAATAAACTAAACTAAACTAAAGACAAGCGTTAAAACAATACATAATTGGATATTTTGCAACCTTAGAGAAAATGATCGATACAAATGTAACAGTAGTCTATCAATTGCCACTTACCTTGCTGGCGGAAAATGATTCTGCCCTTGCGACAAAAAGCAAAGTCCGTAGTTTGCTGCTCAGTCAGTTAATTTTCACCGGCCATTTTTTTTCCAGCAAATTAATGTGTTTTACAAGTTAGAAGATGTGCAAGTCTATTTTTTTAATTAAGCTGGGTCAAACTTCAAGCACGTGCGCTAGATAATTGCATTACAAGGTCAGGACTACGGCCCTTTTGATCAGTGAACATTAAAGAAAAGTATATTTGGCTAAAAATGATCCGATGGTCGGACGACCAACGACTGCATTATTTTATAGAAAATTGAAAGTAAATTTCTTGAAAATAAAAATTGGATTCCATTATTAGATAGTATGTGCCCATGTACCTGCTTCAAACTTTGTACTGACATCTTAGGTCTCCCTTTACTTTATGCCGCATGTCTCTTGAATCTAATGTAAATCTTCATTGCCGATACGTGATGTCAAAGAATGTTCATAGTCGATGATAATTTTCTTTAAAAATGTTTGCCAAACACAAATGCAAGTATCCAAGTTCAATTCAAAGAAGGCTGATAACTTTTACAGGGGATGGACACGAGTACAAAAGTTGAGACGGGAGAAAAACAGCTTTACTCTCGAAATAAAACCGTCATTTCGTTTAAATATAGTTTCCGGAACGCTGTATGGTTACATTTTAAAGTCATGCACATCCTTTTCTAGCCCTTCTGAAGCAAAACTATAATAGAATGGTTCTTGGGTTGTACTAAAAACATGTACCGTAACTCACCTGTTGTTTCACGTAATAACCGTCATTATGGAACTGTAAAGCAATAATTTTGAAAGTGTAAAGCAACAGAAAGCTATAGCTTATTTCGATTCTTATAAGCCGAATTTATGAAAACTTCCGTAAGTACTACGGACCTTTTTTTCAGATCGGCGGTAATGTGTAAAATGGCATAAATAGTGGCTGTTGGAATTCGCTCCTATATTCGGGTAACCGTTCAAGATATCACACATAGCTGTATTATACAAATTTATTTCAGTTTTATCATCTAATACATAGATTACATAAAAACCTTACTTTGACATTATGTCAGATTTTAGAACCTAGCAAAGCAGGCAATCGATTTAAAGGTCCATTACTAACGCTAAATCGAATTTTCTTTTAAATCTGGAATTGTAACAGGGAAATACAGTTTGAAACTGGCTTCTAAAACTTTACAATAGCCGTGGAGTATTTCCCTTGTTTGAAATACTGCTGCAGAAAAACTAGTGAATGTTTGCATATTTCCTTAGATTGACCTGGGTGGTCTTTTTGTCCTACTTTCGCTGTATTGAATGTTGGTAACAGTCAGACATACACTTTGCACATCGTTGGTAGTAAAGATCTTCAATTATAATTAAAAAAAGGCATGCTTATTTATGTACAATCTATTTACAGCCTCTCTATGGAAGATTTCTGGAAAATTACAAAGATATTTGAAAATGGGAAAACCTACTTTCGTTTTAGAAAAGGCAAAATATAATTTATTAATTCTTTCATGTTAAACTCAAATTTTCAACACAATAAGGTCACATTCAATGCAGTATGTCATATTTTTCCTTTTGAGAAGACACCTTTTACGATCCCAGATTTAAAAGAATATTCGATTTGGTGTTTGGAGCTTTAAATGCCGTATCGCTAAACGGAGCTGTACAACGTTTGAACGTGGAGTAATGAGGTCAGTGTGATGACGTAAACGTTTTTATTCATTGTTTTGTCACCCGGAATCAAAACACTGCGTGACGGTCAATCCTGATTTTAAGGAAAACAAGGTGAATGTATGCTAATGCTTAACTGTTGCAACCAAAAATAATATTTAGGTTCTTAATCACAACTATTTCATGCGACTGATGTATTTATACCTATATTATTTCTATTTCTATATTTTATTTTTCTGCGCGGGAGTAAATTAGAAAAGCCAGAAGGAGCTACTTCCATGTCCGAACTCCGCCTACTTTTCCGAGTGCTTTAATCATATTAAAGCACTCGAATTGACTAAGGCATATTAGAAACTGTTTGTTAAATTATGATATTTTATAACTTATACATTGTATGCAGATTAGCTGTACAAGTGCTTTGTCACAGATTATTTAAATATGTACTGCCTTTGAGCACTGCAAGGTTGGTGCTTACTGACCTCAGTGCGGAATTTGCCAAATAAATGAAAAATGAATGGAACTGAGCTCAGAGATGAGAAGAAACTCCATCCATATTTAAGTGTTATTTTCTACCGTGATAGCGTCAAGTTGGGAAATTGTAAACTGTCCATATTGATCTCAATTAAGTTTGAAAGATATGTTACATTAGCAATGAGCAATAGTATGATTTGTTGAAAATCTGTACAAACAAGCAAATTCAGTGAATTGATATCCCCCCGCCTTAATGAAACAAATAACTCAAAAAGAACAACTGGAAAGTGTTGATATGTTTGTTTCAGATAAAAAAAGCATTTTTAAAGTTCCTTTCTTAACTGGGGCATCATCTCAGAGGGGATACTTTTTTCTTCTAATTGCAGTCACAAAGAACTTAATTGTTGTTAGTAAAATTAAACCAGTAATACTAGTTCCAGACAACAAGAATTCATAAGTTTCTATAAAGAATAACTATGTAAGAAAAGTTCAACATCCCCGTAAGGGCCTCATTACTGTAAAATCGAATTTCTATATTTTCCGTTGTTACAGAATACAGAATTGTTTATTTGTGCTAAACATAATCAAATTCTGATAAGCATTTTCAGAATAAATAAGGATTTTAAAATTTCACCACACTAATGGGGCTTCATCTTTGAGGGGTAGTTTTAATCTACATCTTACAGTCATAAAAAGCTCAGTTATTTTAAGTTTCAGAAATCAAAATTCTTAAGTTTCTTTATAGAATATTTAAAAGTGCTACACCCCTTTGAGGGCCCCATTTCTAAAACAAAAATCTAAGGACAGGGTGTGTATATTAGAAAGAGTGATCATTAAATTATTTGAACCAATAATTTTATCTTTTGATAACCGGTTGCAGAGAATTAGAATGTCAATGTTTTCATATTGAATATAGAAAAATGAAAGAGCAATAAATTTATTTATCGTCGTTCTTGTTATTTAATTTCAAGGTTTTCGGTCACTGTGGACAGCTCAGCTGTATTTCTGCTGTCCACTCATGTCTACCCATGCGTGTAAATGGTTATATATAAACAATTTACACGGCTCCGCTGGACATTCGAGGTAAAACAGGTTTTCCGTTGCATCTCACAGATGGAAAACGAGCGCGGCAATCAAATTTGTGATGAAAATCTTGCAAGTAATGTAGCAACGCAATAGTAACGTTCAAACATTAGAACTTCTAGAAGTTTGTCTATGGAACGTGATAGCTTACGGGACTGGAGAAATTCACCGAGAAGAGATTCTCATCGAGACATCCGCTTTTCACCACTGAATGACTCGAGAAAAGAAGGCTGGAGGAATTCACCGTCAAGAGAGTCACGAGACAAGAATCTGCAGCCGAAGAATTTACACGAGATACCAGAGGTAAGTCCCCGGGGGATAGGAGTGAAGCTTTCGAAGCTTTTGATCTATTTAGAACATACTTGGACTCACAGTTTTCTCAGTTTAAAAATGATATTGTAGCACCAACTCAAAAACAAGTTAAAGAGAAGAGAGTAAAACTAAATAAAGAGTCTCATAGAATTCAGTTTGAATTTAATACCGAAATTTTGGAAGGTCTTTAGTATATTTTGAAAGAGCTGTCTCAACCGGAGTATTTGAAAGGCCAGGTCAAAGAGCTAATAAGTCAAGTAAAACACAGAAACAAACTTATTCAGATAGCCGGTGGGTCCCCCGGAGGCTGGACAACAGTCTCCGAGTACGAGAAACCAGTACTTGGCAATGATAGCGACGACGAGCGCAGAATCAGAAAGGCCGAATCTAGGGCCGTCAAAAAGGTTAAGACAGCTACTTCAAAGCCCGATATGTTTCATCCTTATAGGTCTAATTCTTATCCTTTCATGTCTACCGAGCCTTCAACTACGAGTACTGCTGGGTTCGGATACAATATGCCTCAACGGTTCAACTACAACCAGCCTTTTCGAGGACAGAGGAGAGCCACTCCCGACGACGTCTGCTTTGCGTGTGGTTTCAAAGGGCCATTCCGGCGCGAATGCAACCAGTTCCTGTCATCAGGCAAACGTTAAACCTGAGTAGTATCGATGTCAACAGGTCAGAGTAAGCCAGTTCTGGAGCAGCCGTCAGTTAATCATTTTGTTTCAAGATTTCTTTTGGAAATGCAGGGTTCAGATTTCCAAAAGTTTCACACGCTACCCATTGATAATGTTAAAGGTTGTCTCAAGAAAAATATTCATTTTTTTTGAGAAAATAGTTGCAAATGAATACATTGTTGATGTACTGAAAAGTGGTTAAAAATTACCCATGCTAACGATACCAGAACGGTCAGTCTCGTTTAATAATAAGTCGGCGTAAGAGAACATGGCATTTGTAGAAATTGTTTCCTAGTCACCCATGTAAATGTATTTCAGAATATTGGTTTTGGGTTTAGAATTTAGATAAATTAAATGCAAGGAATTTATCCGAGCACAAGGCAGTATAACTTTTAGAGAGCTTAGGGCTATTTTTCTCTCTATAAGAGCTTATGGTAGAATATGAAAAATCGTTGTGTAAAATGGTATTCTGATTCAGTCATGCGTTAAAATAGTACAGCAGGTAGTATACCAAGCTAGAGCTACAACCTTGGTCATTGGAAATGTTTAAGTTATGTTTGAAATGGAATATAGACTTAAATATTCAATGGGTTCCAGTTATAATATATTTTTGTTTACGAGCTGTTTTAGGTGCACTAGGTGCACCTGTCCGTCAGGCATACGATGCAGACGAAGTCTCGATCAGATCGAGAGAATGTGTTGTATTCTATGTAGAATATATTTTTGTTTATGTGCTGTTTTAGGTGCATAAGGTGCACCCGTCCGTCTGGCATACGATGCAGACGAAGTCTCAGTCAGATCGAGAGGATGTGTTGTATTCTATGTAGAATATATTTTTGTTTATGTGCTGTTTTAGGTGCATAAGGTGCACCTGTCCGTCTGGCATACGACGTGAATTATTTTTTGAAATATAACAAATGTAAATTTTTGGAAGTGCAAAAATCCAAAACCTCACCAGTGACCCCCCCCCCCCCGTTAAATCATATTTCCATTTTTCCCAGCGTTTTTCAATGAGGAGAGACACATATATTCGATCTAGTGCTCCATGCATCTTTTACCAACCACGTATTTAACATAGGGGGCCGCTGTTGCGGCCTGCAATTACTCATTATCAAACTTCAAACCAGTGCAAAATGCGAAATATGAAACATAGTGACCCTAGAAAATATTGGAAAATCTTACGTGGTAAAAAAGCAAACAATACTAGCGCCCCACTTAATGACCTTTATGAGTTTTTTAGAAATGTTAATTATGTTGATGACGACTCTGTTGATAGTACTACTGCGGACAATACAGATGAACAACTTCAAAATGACTTTATAAATGGTCCTATCACAGAAGAAGAAATCGAAAAGGCTGTGAAATTGTTAAAAAATAATAAAGCATGTGGTAACGATAAAATTGTCAATGAACAAATTAAATGTAGCTGAACGATTTAAATGGTAATCTTTTTTACAAAACCCTCTAAATGAAGGAGTTAGTATGCCAACAGGACAAAATGCGGATGAATTAAACAATTTTCTGAAATTATTCATATTACTTTATGCAGACGATACAGTTATTTTATCTGAATCAGAAAATGACTTCAAGCAGGCCCTAAATACGTATGAAAAATTATAAGAAATTCGAATCGATTAAATCTCCCAATTGATATTCAAATTGATCTTTCAATAAAACCATAAAACCTATTTTGTTATATGGGTCCGACGTTTGGGGATACGGTAATCTTGAGGTCATTGAATGTGTTCAGCTTAAATTTTTGAAATACATTCTAAAGGTGAAGAGATCAACACCAAATTATATGGTTTATGGTGAAACTGGTTGTATGCCTTTAAGAATAGAAATAGAAGGCAAAATTGTAGCTTTCTGGTCACGCATAAACAATTATAACCCAAACAATGTTCCAAAAAATATGTCATCCTTGGTATATAACCGTGTGTACGTATTATCTGAACATTACAATGATAGGACTCTAAATAATCAATTCCCATGGCTTTTTAACATTCGGAGTATCCTACTCAAATGTGGTCTAAACAATATTTGGAACGAACATTACCTTCAAAAAAGCAAATGGCTTAATTTGAGCGTTAAGCAAAAACTTCAAGACTTATTTTTAAACGAGTGGTACTCATTTGCTGAAAATTCCAGTAACAGTACTTTCTATAGGATCTTTAAAAAAGAGTTGAAATTCGAAAACTACCTGTTATCAACTCCTACGGCATTATTACCATATATTGTTAAATTCAGGACAAGAAATCACCGCCTACCAATTGAAACTGGTAACTGGACCAGAACCCCTATTAACCTCAGAATTTGTAATATGTGTAGTGATAGAATTGGAGACGAATTTCACTATTAACTAGAATTCCCAAGTTTTACAGAAGATTGAATAAAATTTATAAAATTATATGATTATCGTCGTCCAAATACATATAAAATGGAAAAACTTATGAACACTTCTAATACTACTGAATAATTAAATCTATGCAAGTTCATTAAATCGATACTTTTAAGGATATGTTAGTACCATGAATAATCTGAAATTAGTGCAATAAAATTGTAATACTGCTATCAAAACCTTATTGCACTATAAATTTGGCTTTCATTTCGGAAGCGCGCCAGTTTTCTATAAATGTATCTGGCTATTCATCAAGACATTGAAAGAGGTGACTCTCCACCATGTCACAAATTAAAATGAGAAAAAAATCAATTAATAACTTCCGATTAATTTACTGTATGTATGTGTTATACACTCATAGTAACAACCTACACGTATATTTATGTACTTTCATCCGAAACTGTTGTAATGAGCCTCTTGTAACATTGTAACATGTATTATCCTCATTCGTTCATGTTTGCATGAAATGAGCGTAATAAAGGTTTTTGACTTGACTTGACTTGACTTGCATACGTAATGATCGAAGTTTGAGTAGACAAGTTTGAGTGTTACACACGGCGCAGTACATCAATGATTCTTTCTAATTTCAGTGGCACGTACAAACACTTTTCATCACAAAAGACATCCAAAACAATTAAAACATGCGCATTAAAATTGTCCTTTTTCAAAATGTTAGTTCAATAATTTAGGCTCCTATAGACAGCAAGTCAGGTAAAAGAGCCTTTATTTAGAGACTCATTTCGTTTCATTACAATTAAATAAATATAATAGTACAATACTATGAGGCTTATACATAATTATGATAATACAAAGTATTCATGATATATTAAAGCGTGCTTTTTATACTTTTTTATACTTAAAACCAGTATATAATACAATTTCGACGGGTTTCAGTGAATTTGGAGATTCATGCCTTAATCACGTAACAACCGTTTTTTTATCGACCATAAAAGGGAGAAAAGAAATATTCCAAAAAATAAAGATTTCTATTAAACATGTTTTTTGCATATAATTTATAAACTTTGAAGTCAGTTCTTCTTACGTAATTGCATTTGATATGCACTTCAGAAACTTGATACGGAATATTCAAGTATACACCGCTTTCAAACATTTCACGATGTCATTAAGAAAGTAGGATTCATTATATGGAAAAGCAGTGATTATAGTTTGACACTGATATATCTGTCCAGTTTTTGTTTGATGAAGTTGGTCTTAAAATGAAACCTAAAAAAACATTGTCCTGGGTTTGCTATTTCTAGATAAATAATATCGAGTATGCATTTTATTTTTGAAATCGACTTTCTCAAATGAGGTTCATTTGAATTAGCATATATGACATGACGTGATACTTGTTTGTCATATTAGATTGGCACGACAGTAGTTATAAATGCCTCGTTTCCGGTATGTTCTTTTAATAGTTTTACTCATCGTAAATTTCATTGGTTTGGGCATCGCTACGCTTGGTTGCGTTCTGTGTGTGTTGATTATGTTGTCAGCAATGAGTGTATAATTGTATTCTTAAGAAACGTTTTAATGTAACGTTTAGCTAGCATTTCTTTACAAAGAATTTGTTTACTCGTATCTATAAAAAATGGCGGTATTGGTTTAATTTAACAGTACCTAAAACATTACATGATTCCTCCTATATATTTTCACTTGTTGTTATTGTTCTTAACTTACAATTTTCTGACAACATCGAGTAGTTTGTACGTGTGAGTTGATTATGCCAGCATGTTTTGTAAAGTGGACAGTGCAACACATTCGAGAGTTGTGCAGACTATAATTTTAAATATTTTGCTACGTATTGTACTTGGCATAATGATGGTGAGCAAGGTACATGTAATCTTTTATTTTATGTGTTAGTTTTATTATGTTGATGGTCAAAAGTCACTAATCTCCGGTTGCATTTTCAAGTTATCAAGAATGTAGAAGTTATTATTCCTGCTAGTAATGCTACAAGATCTGTATAATTATTGTAAATAATAATATTGTAAAATGTGCCATTAGTTACATTCTTTAGTGCATTTACAGGCCATTACTTATGATGTATCATGCATTATGTCAGAATGGTGTTTGATGCAGCACATGTTTGGTACACAGCCAGATACATACGTAACTAGTGGAAAGATGTTTAACGAATTACATGGATACCAATATGAAATACAACGTAAAGAGAATAATTGACTGCTGCTCTATCTTGCAAACTTGATGTTGCCTATTTTATTTGATCATAACAAACTTAATTGAAATATGTACCCAAATTAGCCATACGCCAAAACATAAACAGCTAGACCACATGCAATCTGAATCCTGTAATATCTAAAAAAGTATTCGTATTATCATCATGAGCTATATGGGTAGAAGATGATATGACAAAGTGACTGTATGGCTAGATGGACAAGGCCCGCTAGTACTAATTTGTCACCTGTTTGAAATAACCCGACTATCACAGGTTTTGTATTTTGTCAGAAGTTCCCGGGCACATTTTAGTCGTTGTTTCTTTTGCTCTTCAGTGAGAAAATGAAGCACCCACCTAACATAAACCTTTCTCAGGTGCAAATACTTCTTCAGAATCGTTTGCATGCTGTACTACTGGCTTCACTTTTCTAGAATATTTACAAAAAAAAAAATTGACTGTACTAAACTACGATGATTTACCATCTAATGGTCTGTGTCGGTTTTGTGTTGGTCAAATAATAATAACTCATGAGCTTAACTCGTCAGAAATGGTTACAATCATGAGATTGAATATCCGTAACAACGTGATTATTCCAAAAATAAAGATGTTACTGTCATTTTTAGACTTTTATGACGTAGCACATTAGATGCCGTCCAACGCAATCAATGAACGATCACAACATTTCGAGTTGTTTGATCGGGGGGAAGTTGAATCTATTCATATTTGTAAATACAAGGAGTTGCAGTTGTTAAGACCTTATACATAAGTTTGCTGACCTTAGAGCAATGGTCGTACAATTAAACATATCTTGGTCTTATGGCGAAACAATTTTTTTTTTTTTTTTTTTTTTTTTTTTTTTTTTTTTTTTTTTTTTTTTTTTTTTTTTTTGTTTTTTTTTTTTTTTTTTTTTTTTTTTTTTTTTTTTTTTTTTTTTTTTTTTTTTTTTTTTTTTTTTTTTTTTTTTTTTTTTTTTTTTTTTTTTTTTTTTTTTTTTTTTTTTTTTTTTTTTTTTTTTTTTTTTTTAAATTTTTTTTTTTTTTTTTTTTTTTTTTTTTTTTTTTTTTTTTTTATTTGTTTGGAAAAGGGGGGGGGGTTTTTTTTTTTTTAAAAAGAACTTTTTTTTTTTTTTTTTACGACATTTTTTTTTTTTTTTTTTTTTATTTATTTTTGATCAGTATGTAACGTTTTATCTAACCTACTGACATATATCAACAGTTCCACTGACAGTGTGGGCTCTTGAAAATATCTCCCCTTCTGATTACTTTCACATTTGAGCGTCCAGTGTTTACAAATACACCCTATGCCAACTTTACAAAAGCTATACTCTGACAATTTACAAGTTCGTCAGGCTGGAATTTACAACAGTAAAATAATCTTCGGACGGAACTGGTGTGTCAACATTAGTGGACCCGCCAGACCTTTGCATGTCAGAAGTGGAATTAATTGGTGCATTTATTACTGCGGGTATTTAATTACTTGCGGTGGTAATCCTGCATCAGACCTTTTTACTGGGACAGGAGTATTGAAAACAGGAGTTTTGTTTTTACCATTGGTAGGTTTAGACGTTTTTGGAGTAGACACGGCAGCAAGATACTCTTTTACCTTTTTGTTTGTGTTAGGCTCAGTTATTGCCTTACCTGCAACGATTTTACTGATCAACCTCCCCTCTTTTTAAGCAGCGGTTGTAAGAGTGGTCTCAGTTTTAATAAAATAAAGAGGTAACGGACTGGGTCGACATGTCCTAAAACACGATCTCGTAGGGTTTGCATGGACACATTATACACTTTTGATGCCTTCCATACAGAGAAATCAACATCAATTACACTCTCATAGACCTTGGTAAGAAAGGCTGGTGATTATTGTCTGTATTTGCGTTTAGCTGGACGTGGGCTACCATAATCCTATTAGAAGTTTATAAGTGGGGAAAACATCAGCTACAGGCCAATCATTTCCTGTATTTTCGAACAATTTACCACGACATTTTTATATGCTAACAACAATACATTAAACATATGTTACTCTATGTGGCCTTAAGAGGGTCTGGTCGTATAAGATGGTACACTTTCCTTCCATTCCGTAAATCAAATACTAGTATCAAAGATCGCTATATGATACAACTTTGAATGGAAGAAGTAAGTTTAATTATTGAAGTATCTTTTTTTATGTCATATTTTACACAGGTAAACTGTTTTCTTACACCTTCAAGTACTATGCGAAGGAGTGTTTGTCTCTGACAGCAAGTTGACGTTTCTGAAGTTGGCTTCCGAAGCATGACGTCAGAAAACAAAACATAGCGCGAGCTTTGTGTAAATATTTCCGGTATAAAAAAAAATAGACAGTATCACGATTCGAGATTAATCGACGGTACTATCGTTGAGTCTTTTTAACTTCTGCTTTCTTTTGGTTGCCGGGCTTGCTATCTATAATGCCCATTAATAGTTTATCTATGTTGAATGGATAAATACTGATAAAGTAAAACTGGTGACAGGTTAAATTTGAGCAACAGTAGCATTACTTAAATGGTCAACCTAGTTATCGTGATTTGTAAAGATAATATGCCGATAAATATTTTGTTCACGTCTGCTGTTGAACAGAGGTAACATGTTATATTAAAGAATGTTCAATGCTATATCGACCAAATATGAGCAATTAAAAGGCGGTAACGCTTGCATTCCATGGATGAACAGACTGATCTTCGAGTTTTGCACAGATGTCACCCCCCACAAATATTTTAATCTGGTATGGTGATGTTTAAAGGAAAAGTGCTTAATTAATAGATAAATGCTATCTAATTTATATCCGAGAAAGTGCCATTTCTCAGCTAAATTTAAGCTATTCTCGAAGCTTCATTTCTTTCATCTTTGATACAAATTGCATTTACATATCTTTTGTGAAAAAAAAGAAAGTCTGATGGACCCCCAATTTCTTTTTCTAATTTTTGTGATGTGGAAAGACTGGATAATTATCAACGTTTTAAAAATCCAACATTCTAAAAATGTAACTCTCTCGTTCCAGCTCTATTTGGCCTCCAAGTGTGAATCACACTTACAGACAAACATCACGAAAGGGAGGGAATCCAGAAAAACAGACAAGGCATATCCATATTTGAGCAAATGCTTGCAAGACGGGAAGAATACCACAGAGAAAACAAACGTCGAACATAGTACAGACTGAATTCCTAGTTGTATCCCCGGAACAGTAAAGTACCCGAAACACTGGTAACTTAGGCTAAAACAAGTGTGTAGCAGTAAGAAAACAAAAACTTATAGTACTTCTCGTATTTAGCTATCTAAATAGATTCATTGAAAACACATTTGAATAAACACACAGGTGAACGGAACATTAATGTGTTGTTTTTTTTAAATTGTACCAAGGGGGCTTCTATCAATTTCAAACGAATAGATAACTTAAGCATTGACCTTAAACCGAAAATAAACCAGGAAGAAATATAGATCCGATTTTGACTACATATTGCAAAGGGGTGAAGAATCCTCGTATTACCTGTATTTTATCAAAACCTTTTATAATGTTTTGTTCAGGACTTAAAAGACAGAATGGCAAATATTCAAGCAAAACAAGTTTCCCTCAAATATAGAAACGATTTATCTGTATCATCATGACACTTTATTAAGAAAATGTAAACAGAGGAATGTTTATTATCTGCCTCGCAATTAAATTATTTCGTGCAACATAAATATCTCTCACTCAAAAGAAAGATCAGGGGTATCAAAACGAGTTTTCGTGCAGAAAGGTGTAACTATGCATAAGACCTATACAGGATTAAAAATTGTACATGAAATAGAAATAAACTGGCACACTTCTGCATGTGTGACACACACAAATAAACTACATTCGAAAGGAAAATCAATTTGATTTATTGTTACGTAATATGATGTAAACTCACAATCAATAGTTTGATTAACAATGTTGCCAGTAACAAGTGTGTATTGTGGCCTCTATTACAAAAAGCGTTTGAGCGTATACCTATAGAATTTGTTCTATATGAATGACAATATATTGATCGCACACATTTATCAAATGTTTAAACGTATTGAGTCTAAACTTTCGTATTAGCTGTCTTGAGGTAGCATTTAGCATTCCGGAAGAGATATTCAATGCAGGTAGGTTAAATTATATCATATTTTATGTAGTTTCTGTTTGCTATTGTATCTGACTACGTTAACTATCACATATCACAAATTAATTACAATTTTTGTCTGATCAACTTTCGTTTTCGTATGTACTAAATACTCGGAAATAATCTGTTACGTTTTGAAACTTTAAAATACAATCATCATAATAAAACATCATAATTGCTAAGCAAACATTAAGGTTTGCCACCACAGACCCATAGATAAGCAACTTCCAAATATCGTGAAAACGATAAGGTAAAAAGTTTTCACAGTCCCTATCGCGCACTTGACGATTTTCGGAAAACGATTAGAATACAAACATTACACAATGAAAGAAAACTGAAAACCATTGATTATAGATATTAAAAAAACACGAATGGAAGCTGTTCAGATTTTGGTTCAACCTTTTACACCTCAAGATACATTTGTTTTGCTCTGATTGAACGTTTAATAGTGTTCCTTAGGAGCCTATTTGCTTTGTTCCTTCAAAGTATTTCGTTAGTTCGCGATCTGTACGCCTGGTTTTGAGAACTCTTAGATGGGTGAAGTAAAATTCTAAACTTTCTAGCAATGATTATAGTTGTATACACTTATCTGTACAGTGGCCTTACGCCAAATCGCAAAAATCACTTGCAAATGTTAAGACACATAACTTTGTAGTATATGTTGCATGTGCAATAAATATGGCAAACAATCTAAAGAGAAGCTTATTATCTAATATTATTAAATTGCCTAGGTATTTACATTCTACCTGAAGTATGGATTTCATCTGTTAAAACAGAAATATGTTGGCTGTGGATCTGAGCCTTTTATATATGTTACAGAATCTGTCAATAAAGTCGGAGTCTGCAAAAGCCGAAAAACAAATTGGCGTAGATGCATTCGAAAGTATTCAGAAGAAGAAAATGCAGATTTACAATAATTTTATCCTATTTGTGACGGTCACCGTAATTTTAGGTAAGTTTAAATTGAAATTCGAACATATATTAGAGTATATAAGATATTAAAACTCATTAGTAATGTAACGTTCTCTTCTCAGAAAGAGCTAAACATGACATGCTGCATTAAATGCTACCAAATTGTGTCGACAGTATTTGAGTTCTACAAAGAATTGATGAATTAAGTTTTGCCTTTTCAAACATCAAAGTAAGTTTTCAATTTATCAATTTGAAATAATAACTTCGTAAAAATCACCATAAATCACCAAGCGCGGAGTTTAAAGCAATACACTGCTTTAGATTCAGCATGTACATTTATCCCTAAGAATGATATGTCACGTAATTAACACTCACTGTTCATTTTGTAAAAGCATTGTCGGCATTCATTTTTATTTTTCATTCTCCCGAAAGCGGGAATATTTCAATCGCACCGTCCGTTTATTTGTCCGTCTGTGCATGTGTCTATTCTTTCATTTTTGCCGTGTCTGGGCTGTACCTTTGGCATATATTTTCATATAATATTGCCTGCAAGACCCATGTCCCTACATAAAATATAAAAGTCACAGTTAAGAGTCTAAAGGCGCATTATGCTCATTCGTGATCGCCCGGTAACATTGTTATGCATGAAGGGATTTTCAAATAATATGGCACAAGTTTAAAGTACATAAACACGCCGTGTCTCGTGCATTAACTGCGTCCCTACTTCAAAGTTCAAGGTCACACAATAAGTTTAAAGTAACGGACACTGTATATATGTATACACTCGTGTCCGTGCTTGAACTTTTAAATTTTGGGGATTTAAAAAAAATTTAGGAAAATTTTTTTTTTTTTACATCTTTTTTTTTGGGGAAAGGTCCCCCAAAATTAAAGGCCCCAAAAAATTTTTTTTTAGCTTATTTTTGAGTCCAGGCTATAATTCTGTAATACATTGAATGATTTTGAAACAAGCTGACACAAGTATCCAGCACATGAAAACAACGTGTCATATGTAGATAACAAGTCATGTGCAAGTCACGCATCGCTATTTTGTTCATGGTCACACTTAGAAGTCAGATGTCTTACAATCTTTCGTGAAACAGACATATGCATGAATTGTAACTTTGGGGATATTCGTCATTTACAAAACACCATAACATCTTTTGTTTAACTATCAACATATCGTACGTTTTATATCTGAGAAGTTTACGCTGTGAACATTGTTACAGTTTACTCAGAAGCTGAGGTAATGGTTACAATAGTCGGAAAAGGAGCCAAAAACGATGACCTTTTATGTATTCAGACGGTGACTGTAATGTGTCAAATATGGCCTTACGGAGGAACAATGACTTTGAAGGTTGGCAGACTGTGTTTATACTCATTGTCCGACTGGGTCGCAAACATCTGTTAACCATGCATTTGCCTTTGACACTGGCCAGGGAATCTTTAATATTACGTTGCCTTAAGTGTCATATTCAGTAAATGGGAAGACATTTAAATGCGACGACGGTTTTACTGCTGCTTACATAACGCCACTTGTGAAAGGTACTTTTTGTAAAAGTCGCTGATGTTTTCACTCTTTACGTTAGATAAACCGAACGTAACATAATAACCAATGTATTATTTAGCATGAAAGTTTCAACGTGTTACGGCTTACATTAGTTTTCAGCACTGACTTATATGTACTCAGTGTGTCTCAACCATTAGTTGATACAAATTTATTTTAGGTCGATTGTAAAACAAGTTATCCAACTTATATTAATCACTCTCGACACCTCATTCCTGATGGTATCCATCGCCGTGAGGGTATGAGAGAAGGGAAGCCAGTTTCCCCTTTAAGCTGAGCGCCAAAAGGGAGCTACTGGTACCATTTTTTACGTCTTTGGTATGACGCGGCCAGGGAGCGAACTCATGACCTCCCGCACTCGAAGCGGACGCTCTACCACTAGGCTATCGAGGCGGTAAACCATTATAAGTGTGTATACACTATGGCCTGTGAGATATAAGAGAAAACAGAAATACTCTTAACTTATATAAAGTCTTAACCATACCTAATAGAAGGGAGGATACTCACCCCTTATCTAAGCACAACTGAAATTTTCATGTAAGGATAGTTGTCTTGTGTTGGACATTCATAAAAGCATAACTCTTCTGTAGTATTTAGAATTTAATATTCCTTTATAACATGCATAACAGATTTGCCCTTTAATACAATTTGCACATGCATACACCGAAGTGATAATGTATTTTAAAACCAAAACAATAGTGTTATGAATATAATTTTGTTTTACCTAAACATGTCCGTACTAATTCATGCAAATTAGATCAGGATTTTGGATTTAACTTTCTGTTTGAAAAAAGAGTCTATAGTTTATATAATCCCATGTTTTGTGAGAGTTATGAGTAGTAAATAAAGTGAAATGAAATGACATTGCTTCATGTCTGTTTAATTGAAACTGATACTGAAATATAAATGCATTCTTTATTGGCGATATCCTGTTCTTTCGCAGTTTTGCCGACCAGCAGTACAATACATATGGTGTCTTCAAAAAATGCAGCAGATACAAGCATCAAGGTAACAAACAGGCTGTATCCACCCAAGCTCAAGCGTCACGTTCACGTGGTTTTATTTTAAGGTATGCAGCAGCCTTAAATTAGCTCATGTCGGCATTATCTCTGTTAGATGAGACGTTGCTATGAGTTGCAACTTAGCAGCTTGAGATCTTTCTTCAACTAATCTCTAGTTATGTGGGAAATCCTGAATAACAAGATTCTTGATATGTACCTTTTACTTACTTCTTAATAATAAATATATGATAAAGCAAAGGCGAACGTTAGGTACCAGATGGAAACAACGTCATTCACTACAATTGTGCCTGATGAATTGTATGAAACGCGTAGCACAGTTAATTTAGTTAATTAAATCATTATCTTAAAGCCATATCAAGTCATTTTCATTTAATTCAGTAAACGCAAAATCACTAAATATAGAGGCTCAGATGACTGAGTGAAGGGTATTAGCATAGAATGGGTCTTGGTCAGCGAATTGTACGAACATTAACAAAATGTACAAATATACATAAACTGCTTCATAGTTTAAGCAGGACACTCGGCAGCAAAGGCGAACATAAAGTACTATATACATATATCCATATATCCATATCCAGTCATCTGAGCCTCTGTATTTAGTGATTTTGCGTTTGTTAGGTTCATTTCCATACTGATCAATGGCCTGCTTTATACATTTATCTCTCAATTATCATTCATGATTCACTCATTAACTCAAATTTACATTTGTGATATTTCAAAAATTATGATTTAACTGGAAAAACAATTATGCAGTAGTAAACGCAGGCACAATAGGGAAATTTAAGTGCAAAACATTAAACATTTTTGAGAAAAAATATTTTGACTTCACATTTTGTGACTAAACATTGCAGTATGCCTAAATGGGGGTAGGGGTACAAAAAAAGTCATTTCTCAAAAACTGTTTAAGATATTTTCTTTATTCAAGCTTTATTACAAGAAAAATTGTTCGGATATAAGATATAGTAATAGCAAGTTTCTGTGACAGTTCTTTGCTTATATTTCTTTCTTATATGGACATTGACTCCCATTTTTTATTTTTGCATTTTCAAACAAAAGTTTTAATAAAACTGTAGGCAAAATATTTCAAAAACCTTGTTATTCCTTTATCATGAAAAAATCATTTATCGAAAATTGAAAATCTTCATGAAACTTGGTCAGAATAATTGCCTTGATATAGTCTAGGTCGAGTTCCCACATGGGTCATCTAGGTTTAAAAACTAGGTTACGAAGTTAAATCATAGAAAACCCTTGTGTGCCCAGTTGAGATTGGATCTTCATGAAACTTGGTAAGAATGACTATCTAGATGAACTTAAGCTGAAGTTTGCTTATGGGTCATCCGGGGTCAAAAACTAGGTCACATGGTAAAATCTTAGAAAACCCTTGTGTATGCTATAAAATTTGTATTTTTCATTGAATATTTATAAAATTTGGTAAGAACGATTATCTTTATGTTATCTAGGTTGAGTTTGAATATAGATTATCTGGGTTTAAGAACTAGGTCAAGGGTCAAATCATACAAACCCTTTGTGTACGCAATAAAGGTAGCTTTTTTCATTGTCTCTACATAGAACTTGGTCAGTATGATTGTCTAAATAAAATTTAGGTCGAGTTTGAATATGGGTGATCTGAGGTAAATTAGGTCACCCGGTTCAAATCCTTGTGTTTGCCATACAGGTGACATTTAGAACCCTAATCATCATGTAAATTGGTCAAAAGGTCTGTCTTGTCAAGGTCGAGCATCATTTGTTTATGATATATAGTTTATGGTTAACTTTTGGTCACACACTGTCATAATTAGGTCTCATATGAGCGATATAGGGACATCTTGGCCCTCTTGTTTGAAAGTTTGATAATTAAAACTTAAAAGTTATCATATACAAAAAAGTAAAAAGTCCTCTCGAGTTGTTTTATAAGAAGAATTCTAACATGACTCATGATTTTGTCTCTATACACGAAGAATAGGAAAATTGTATTTTATTTAACCATCAACAACGCGGAAACCAAATTGCTGTAAACATGACGTTATATTTCGCCTCATGACGTTAAATGAACGTCCGCGTAGAAAATAACGCTTTGCATTTTTTTCAGCGTTGTTTTCGTCTAATAAACAATTATTTTGTAGTACTGATGCTCAGTTATTAATCACTCAGGCCTCCGGCTTCATGGCTGAATACTGCGTATCAGTACTCCAAATAATTGTTTATTAAAAGATGAACACCGCTGGAACGGATGTTATTTCATTAGTTTTAAGTAATTATTTCTGAATTAACACCTTCCGTTTAATATACTCTTTGAACTGATATATTGTAACAGTTGTCTATTGCATTTTGACACAAACTTGAGTTTAATATGTATTACATGTAATTTACTAATTATAAATTTTAAGGGTTCTTGGTTCTGCTCTTTTCTGACTTTTATTCATGATACATGTAGTAGTCAGTTTCAGAAGCTGGTATCTCAAAAACGTGCATTGCTACCTATGTTTTATGCTTGATATATGTTTCTGTTATGAAATTTAGAAAATATAAGTGATCTGTAAAGCACAGCGATGTTTAATCTTTGCAAAGTAAATACATGTATAACATCTGGTTTTCAAGTTTGATGAATTCATCTTATAATAACAAAAATATATAAGCTGTTTTATATAAGCTGTTTCCTATAGAACGGGAACACTCCAACACTTTACACGGGTGAGCGATTTATATCGACTGATGAGATTCACTGCACAAGCGGTCCGTGTGGCGGACCAGGCGTAGTGAAGGCAACCAGTACAGTCATCATACAAGAGAATCCAACTGGAGAAGGCCTTAGTCCAACACCCTGACACACAGGATATAATAATAACGTCTGGCCGAACATTCAAACTGAAAGGTTTGCTTTGTATGCAGTGTGTGTGGGTTGTGTGGTGTGTGTGTGTGTGTGTTGTTTGTGTTGTGTGTTTTGTGTGTGTTGTGTGTGTGTGTGTGTGTGGGGGTGTTTTGTGTGTGTGTGTGTGTGTGTTGTTGTTTTTGTGTGTGTGTGTGTGTGTGTGTGTGTGTGTGTTGTGTGTGTGCTTTGTGTGTGTGTGTGTGTGTGTGTGTGTGTGTGTGTGTGTGTGTGTGTACTTCTGGGTGCTATGGGGCTCGTTTTGGGGAGGCTGCGTTTTTGGTATGTGGCATTCCCTGTTTGATATTATTTTTGTTTTATTACTTATAACTGTACTGTACTATACATGCATGCATCTTTAAGCTTGCTTTCGCTAAGGAAACACAAATAATCATAGCCATTTTAATGTTTACACTAACTGGCGATGACAAAAAAGTTTAAATGCAGTCTTAAACATGTGTTTGGTTAGTCGGGTGTTCTGGATAGTTACCTACCTGACATACTGCTTTAATGATTACATAAAACCTGCCCAGGTAACATTGCGGAAACCGCTAATTTTGAAAACTTTTGGCAATCCATGGATCTGTAAATCTTCCGTCTTAGGCTATCGTTTGACCGAGATAACTTGCCTATACATATTCTGACCTAGAGTCAGATTGGGAAAAAACAATTTGAAATAAAATGAGCAGCCCCTTTCAGGTAATCGCAATAATATGCTCGGTTTGGAGACATTTGTATAAAAAACAGGCAGTGTGACCCTTCAATTCACTGTGATTAATCCATACGCCAGTTATGAAAAAATGGTATTTTTTTTCTAAATGGCAGCATTGAAATTATAGGATATATTGCTAAATGAGATGGTAATGCAACTCTATCCCACAGGCTAGTTCTTACTATAGGGTTGTGTACACGCACTATAAGAAAAACACAAGGTATGACACTTCCCTGATCGCAACATTCATTATGACAGAATAAAGGAAACTTCATTATAACTTTAAATCAAAATATCTGGAGACAGTCATAATGCATATACCAGTTAATGTTTTTCTGTTTTATCCAATATCGGGATTTCGCATCTTCCTAGGGTGTAAACATCCGGTTCAATCGCCCGCAGTGAATATTCCGTACCCGCATGATTCGCCATGATCAAACGTTTCATTTCGCAGAATTGAAAAATGCAACTATATACAAACTTAGCAGCATATGTTCGTACTTAAAATAAAGTGAATGAATTATATCATAATTCCTACAGCTTTGATCTTTGTTCTTTACTTTGTTGAACATGTGGCAACATATCCACTTAGTGGGCTTTAATTTGATTGGCCAAAGGCTTGTTTACAAGTTTCCCGCCATCTGTCAAGTGATATCTGCCGACCAATCAAAATTTAGAATCTATTTAGCCCGTAAAACAGGATACAAGTACCCCAGATTCCTGATCTAGCACTTCGGTTAAAATAATGCTGTTTTCTCCTGTAATTATGTGCATAGGATTTATGTCTATATGCATAATCCATGTAAATATCGTTGTTGATAAGACGGAAACGTTACCTGATTGAATTCGGTCAAGATTTAACAAAATCATGAAAGTTGGGAATTTGGCAGTGTCATACCTTGTGTTTTTTTCTTACGGTGCATGCTCATATATGTGTTATGTAGTAAGATATAGTCTGCGCTCTATCCCAGTTGGATGACATATTTTCATTTGTATTCCTTTACAAGAAGCCATTTCTATTTGATGACTTTGATAAGTCATTTCATTTTAAAGCATATTTGTGAATACTGTGAATGTGGATTTTCAGCTCTTCTTAAACGCAATAGTAAAACATATCTTTTATCTTTCATACAGGGTTCGAGTAGATTTATTTGTAAGAAAATGTCGGATAGACCTATGTTTCTTTTGCATTGTTGTGATTGGCGCGAATGGCTAATTATACAATGTAACAAAGTTTTGAAAATTCTAAAACATTTTGGGCATCGACTACCGTTAAAGAATGCAAAATAGTGGTAAAAAGCTATTTAGTCCTTACATACATTCATAAAGGAAAACAAGAGGTGTCGATATAATTCTACGGCCATGCTTTGGTATATTAAGCTATCTATGAAACATATTTATACGAAATTAAAATCTCAAATAAACTATACGTTATCATAATATCATTGCAGGCGATTCAGAAGTCTTTGATTCTACTGATCATAATGTCGGAGAAACGAACGAAGGATTACGAGTATTTTCAGAAGTTCAGACATTGTTTGCTATAATAGTAGCCTTGTTACTGAAGGATCAATAGTTGACACATGTGCCACGTGCTTAAAAAGTTAAATATCATGCATCATGAAAAATAAATATAAATAATATGTTATTTCAGATATCAGTTTTTACTCTTAATGTTTATTAATTTTTATTATGATATAACGTGTTTTTCGTGTTATGCTCATCTGAGAGAAGTTGTTCTGCATCTATTACTTTATCAAACTTCAAGCGATTGAAAGCTCAAAGAACATGTGTACCGAATATAAACACGGGTTTTATAACGGATATGGACAAGACAGTAACATAAACCTCTATTACAGCAATTGCACATATAAATTCAGAGATACGTGTACAAAATGCTTGTCTTACGATACTTGCCTAGAATGTGTAAATGGCAAATACGGACTTACTTGTCAGGAAGATTGTTTTATTGGTTGTAAGGAACATACATGCTTGATTGAAACAGGAATATGTACTTGCACCTTTTAACTATTCTGTTTAAATGTACAGAATGTGTCGTTCGTAACTATGGTCGCGATTGTGACAAGTTATGTCCCTAGTACTGTAAAATAGTATTTGCAACAAGGAAACCGGTTATTGCAACGAAGGCTGTAAATCAGAGACAATCACTGGCAAAACATGTTATTCGTGCATACCTGGTATGTATAGAAAGCTTAACACTATACCATGTCCGGCGAACTGTAAAGACAGTGTGAAAGGTACAGCGGTGTTTGTTTTGAGGGGTGCCAACATAATTTCAATGGATCGATTTGTGACGTATGTGTTCATGGGAAGTACGGGACAGAATGTGAGATCAACTGTCGAGATAAATGTTTGCGTGATGTATGCGAACACGAGTCAGGACACTGTTTAGATTGTTTCGAAAACTTTAATGGGGATAAGTGTGATACATGCTTACCTGGTTTCTTTGGACCAGACCGAAATGAGAAATGTCCTGTTAATTGCGTTGATAATGTTTGCGATATTGATTCTGTTACATATTGTAATGGATGCACAATTAATTACTCAGGTGACAAATGCTGCACAATGGGTCATAATTGTGCAGTTTGTTCATCTAACACGGAATGTAGAAATCGCAAGGCGGGATATTTCAATAAGACTTGTGAGAATAGATAACCAAATCACCGTGCCGGCTCCTGTGGATTAAAAACAGGATTATGTGAATCCTGTAAAGGCAACAAATATGGTTCATATTGTGACTATGGATGTTCTGAGAATTGCAAAGACTTACTGGATGTTAACGTCAGTCAATGTGGAATATTGGAGGGGAAATGCAGCTTCGGGTGTAACGATGGCTACTTTGGCATCACATGCAGCAAGAAATGCATGAACATTTGCATTAACGATATATGCTTTCAAGAAGCAGACCAGTGTACAAAGGGATGTAATGGTGTATACGAGGACTCCGTTTGTTTTCTAAGTTCTGGTTAGTGTATGAATGTTTAGTGTGTTGATACAAAACATTTTCTGAAAAGGTTTTCATTATGAATGTATTATATGAACTGGAAATTCCACAATGTCATAACACCAGCGTTTAACACTTAAACCGTTGTAAACAATGATGAAGCTGAAAATAAATGACGGTTAGCAATGCAGGGTCTTCTAAAAAAACTGCTTCTTTTTTGCTTCCTTGAGCATAGTAGTTACCGTTATGTCCGTTCTTCCATATGTTATTCTATTTCTTAGTTTTAATACAGAAGCTTTGAAGGCATTTAAAATTGGTAAAATGTCCAGTGTACTTGCAAAGCCGAAAGTACTTTAATAAGCTTTACACAAACACCAAAACACACTTGATACTTGATATACAATGAGGAAGAAAATAAAGAGATAATAAAGTATTTCAAGACTAATAACGGACTCTTCTTTATCATAGATAATAATAAAATAAGTTTAATACATGTATTCTGGAAACGTGTGCTAATAGATTAAATTAAAATATTCTAATATTTGAGTATTCGTCCAATTATATCTGTATAGAATCAAATTCTTTGAACAAATCATACAAATCTAATAAATGTTCATTTCTACAACTTTTGGTTAAATTTTGCCGAATTTCTTAGAAAATGACGATATTCAAATTGGTGAGTCCAATGATATTAATTCCTATTTAAAAGTAAAGTAAATTTAATAGTTTTTATTTACAGAAAGTTCAAATCATACACCACAACATAGCGAGAGTTCTTCTAAAATTGTTATAGCGTTAGGCTCGATCTTAGGCTTTGTAGCTGTCGCTATAGTAACTGCAGGTTTTGGATTTTAAGTTTGGAAGAAGTGATCTTCACAAAGCTTAAGATGATAGGTTTATATACTTTATTTGAGGGAAAAAGCCTTCACCTACTAAATAGATAGGCAGTATACAGATTAATATTTGTTTCATTGAACACAATCAAACGGTTTTAGCTATAAATTCCCTTGTATACTGAAAAAAGAACTCCGCCCTAGGAAAATGTTTGTTCCTTTATGCGTATGTGATTTAGCCCGCGGTAGATTGAAACTGGCATTTAAACGTAGTTTCTCTGTATTACTGGACCGTTCAACATATTTCTTACAAATGTGTCTGATCTGTGTTTGAACCGTGTCAGTAATACTGTGTATGTTAAGTCCTTTATATTTTAACTCCTAAATGCAAGTGCGTGTACTACGTCTGCAGCCTTTACTCATATTTGGGAAGAAAGTAAGTCACGATATTTGTAAACGCTGTGTGTGATGCTGCTTAGGCATTATTTTATATTTTAAACATTCTGCAGTTGTATTCTTTCGTTTCATTTGCATCAAAGGAATCGCCGAGGAGCTACGACACAGTTCGCAAAACCATCTTCTACATTTGAAATAGACCCAGGTTTAGTATATATACTTGTATAAGAGAACTGTATTCAAGAACAAAAGTTATCGTTAAAAATAAAAGTATTACGGCGCATCGGTTTTAGAATCACTAACAATTACGAAAAGCACGAACAGGCTCGCGCATAGTTTACGTAAATTAAAATGTTTTTATCTCGGTTAGAATCGTGTTACTGATGCTTTGACTTTGTTTGAATTAAAATTCAATACTTCATACAGTTTTACGTTGATCGCTGTTGACTTGGGAAGAGGAAGCGGAAATTGGCAAACAGACAAGTGCACTGTGACAGTCAAGTCATTTCTAATTATTTTTGTGATATGCAGATGCTATGTTACAGTTTTATACATGATGTCCTGACATATTCTTATTGGAGCAAATTATTGTGAGCTATTATTACCGCTTGATATCCGTCGTTTTTCGTCTTCGTTCTCGTCAACAATTGCTACAAACGACATCTGCTTTGATAGCCCTTGGTCCATGTAAATGAAACTTAGCAGGGATACTCCTTGTTTGTACCTATACCGAAAGTGCTAAACGATTTCTGATCAATGAAGAACTCTGGTTGCTATGACAACCTCAAGGTAAAACTTTGACTATATTCTTCTCTGAAACATCTGATCAGAAATTAATTTAATTTGGCACGAATGATCACCTGATAACTCTCTACCAAAATGAATCCCTTTATAAAATGAGGCGCCTAGTTGGGTGGGTCTGTTTTCTCAAGTCAATCTGTTGAATAGTAATGAAATTATGGGACTTACGTAGATACCATGAAGTTTAATATATATATATATATATATATATATATTTATATATATATATATATACTTATATATTTATAACATGCTTGACGACCTTTTTATGTCTATAAAACAACAGTAATGCTAAAATACTGTATCAGATATCAATTTTCACTCTTTATATAGTTTAACATAAATGTTTATCCTATGCTTGTCTCAGAGTAGATGTTCTGCATCTGTTACTGTTTAAGACTTCAAGTGATAAAGGCAAATCCATCTAAAGCTAAAGTGGAAACATAATTAAGCGATAAAATACAAATATATCTTTACTATGTAAAATTAGACAACTAACACCAAAACACCGTTAATTAAGCACACACCGGATAACACGATAAAGTTGGAGCGTTTTCAATGTGAAAGAGCGCGTGAATTACGAGGGTCCTGTACACAATTTTGTCGTTTGGGTTTGATTTCTCAAGGGCAGTGTTTTATTAAAAATGTATTTATTGCATATTTTCAAATAATTTCCCCTTTACCATAACACATTTTTCTCACATTTTTACCAAGTAGTGAAATGCGGCTAGATAGTCTTCTTTTAGTGTGTTGGAGGCACTGTTATAAAGCGCTGCCGAGAGAATTTCTGGATTTATCTTTCTTCCAAGAAAGCAATGTCTTAAGTCTTTGGAATAAAAAAGTGGACATTGGTCCGGTGAGTAATGCGCATGGTTTACAATATGAACATTTTCAGACGCTAAGAAAGCCTTAACATCCTTGCACCCGTGAAATGAGGCGTTGTCATGAATCAGACGGGTACCAGGCCGTCCTTTGCTTAGACGCCTCTTATGTAAAATGTTTTAACTTGCTTCAGCACAGAGCTCTAATAGAAGAGTCTAGTGACTGCATGAGCAGATAGACTAATTAATGGAGTACAACATTATTTCGTACTTATGGTTCACTTGGCAATACATGGACGTGTTTGATCGTTTCGAGTTCAATTGCTTGTTAGTTCTTCTCTGTGGCTCAAACATGTGCACCCAGGATTCGTCAACTGTTAGTAAGTTACATATAGAAATAAACTGACTATCACAGATTTTGTATTTTTTCAGAATTTCCCGGACACATTTATACTGTGTTTCGTTTGCTCTTCAGTGAGAAAATGAGGTATCGGGCTAACACAAACCTTTTTCAGGTCCAAATGCTTCTACAGACTCGTTTGCATGCTGTACTACTGGATTCATTTTGCTCCAACATAATTAAGGCATCCTGTTCCACCATAGCCTTTACAGTAGCGATGTTTACCTTTGTAACAGAGGTTTTAGGCATACCAAGGCGGGCGTCATCTTTGACAGACAATTTTCCAGCTTTAAAAACTGTATTCTCCTTAAATATTGTACGCATAGATGTGAACTGATGCCAAAATATATCACAGAGATCGCCAAATATCTGCTTTGCATTTATACCAAGCCTAGTGTGGCATTTTATATAGCCATGAATTTCAGTCATTTCGTTCATGTTACAAAGTGAATTGTAAAATGGTCAAAGTGTATATTTCAAACTTAAATATCTCGGTCATTTTAAAAGCAACTTACAGGAAATGAACGGGTATCGGTAGCTATTGTAAACAGAATTGAGATGCAGTGAACCTTTCTAAAATATACTTTGGATAAATTTTCAGAAACGCATTAGCGACGAAACATTTTGCAGGACACTCGTAGTTGAAACGTTTTGTACAAGAATTGTCCTAGTATATTGTAATATTTACAGAGAATTCGAATTGACCGTACTAAAATGTGATGAATTTTGCATCTTATCGCTTTAGTCGGTATAATGTTGGTCAAATATTTATAAGGACATAGCTAAACTCGCCAAAAATGGTTACAATTGAATACCCACTACAACGTGATTATTTAAAAAATAAAGATGTTACCGTCATTTTTCGATTTTTATGACATAGTAAATCAGACGATGTCCAACGCAATTAATGAAATATGCACACCATTTCGAGTTTTTATCAGTGGGAGTGGGGGTGATAGAAATCTATTCTAATTTGTGAATACCAGAAGGACTTTTCGTTGTTTATAAACATGCGTAACTTTGCCGACATGAAAGTAACGGTCGCACAGAAAAAATATCTCGGTCTTATGGCGAAGCAAAATTTGCCCCTTCTCTCTGTAAACGATATTTGAATTATTTTTTTGACTTTTGCTTTCTTTTGGTGGCCGAGCTAGCTTTCGAGATTTGTTTATTCCCATGAATATTTTTCCATGTGTAGTGTTGAATGGATAAGACCTGATTAAGTAAAACTGCTGACACGATTATTTTGACAAAATTTGAGCAATTCAAAAGCTGTATCTTTTGCATTACTTGAACGATCAAGCTAGTTATCGGGATGTGTAAGGATGATAAGCCGGTTCACGATTTTTCCACGTCTGCTGTTGAACTTCTTAAGTAAGAGAGTGTTCAATGCTATATTGACCAAATTTGAGCAATTCAAGGGCTGTAAAGCTTACGTTCCATGTATAAACAGACTGGTTTTCCGAGTTAATCCCCACAAATATTCAACCGGGAAAGGTGATGTTTAAAGGAAAAGTGCTTAATCATAAGAAAAAAAAACTATTTCAGTTACATCCAAGAAAGTGCCATTATCAAGCAACATTTAGGAGCAATGAAACCTTCTTTCTTCGGATTACTGGCTGCTAATAGAGCTTGCGTTGATAATGTACAAATACATATCCTGACCCACTTTGGTAATTACCCAATTAAAGCATTTAAAAAAAGATAACATACCAAAATAATACCAAATCAAACCTTCTTTCTTGGGATTACTGGCTGCTAATAGAGCTTGACCTAGATAATGTACCAATACATATCTTGACCCACTTTGGTAATTACTCAATAAAAACATTAAAAAATATAAAACATACAAAAAGAGTGAAAGCAGCGAAAAATGGTAAATATTTCTCAATTGCAGCAAGAAAAGTTACGAAACATGTTGTAGAATTCATATCTTAAAACAGGTTAGTTGTTACGTGTATTTTAATTGCAGCCCCATCCCATTTTGATAACATATTTACTTTTCATTAGATTTTCTTTACAAGAAGTCATTTCTATTAAGACTTAAATAAGTAATTTTCAGCATACTTGTAAATACTTTGAATGTGGAATTTACATATTCTTAAAGCGCCATAATCTTTGATACAAGGCGCGTCAAGAATTTTTGTGAAAGAAGAAAGACCCACAATTTCTTTTCATTTCATTGTGATGTGGAGTGATTGGTTTAAGTTTCACAAAATATTTTAATTACTTCACTTCGGGTATCAACCCTTAAACAATATGTCCAGTTATCCGCTATGCGCTCCAATCCTCTGAAGTCGCTCCAGCTCTAAAAGGCTCCTAACTGTGAATCCCACTCACAGACAAACATTACACAGAGAAGAGAATCCTGGAGAAAACAGACAAGGCATAAACATATGTGTAACTAATGCTTGCAACACCTAAAGTAACCAGAGAGAAAACAAACGTCGAACATGACACAGAGTAAATTCCAAGTTACCGCCACATTTGTAACTTTAGGCTAAAACAAGTTTGTAGCAATACGAAAACTAAAAATTATATTATTTCTTTTATTTAGCTTCCTCAGAATAAATTAGATTGAAAATATATCTTTAATAAACACACAGGTGAACGCACAATAAATGTTTGTATTTAAAATTATCAACTAGTTTAACAATGTTCGGTTACAAGGGGGCTTCTATTAATTTAAAACGAATAGGTATTTAATCATTGAAGCGAACAACCTGGAAGAAATAATGATATATTTTTGATTACGCATCGCAAAGGGGTGAAGAATCCTCGTTTTACCTTTACATTTGTATTTTATGATAATGTTTTGTTAAGAAATTAAAAGACCGTATGACAACAATTCAAGCAAAACAAGTTTCGCCGAGTAAAGAAACGCAATAATCTGGATAATAAGGACACAGAACGGGTAAGAAGAATGTTTGTTATCTGGCTCACAGTTAAACTATTTCGTGCAACACAAATATCTGTCACCCAAAAGAAAGATCAGAGGTATCAACACGATATTTGCAATAAGGTAAATAAACTGATAGACTTCGGCATGTGTGACACATACCAGTAAATTACATTTTTTAAGGAAACCCAAGTTGATTTATTGTTACATAATATGATGTTAACTCACCATCAATATTTAGGTTCATGATTTTGTCAGTTACACGTGCATCTGGTGGTGGCTTCTATTACAAAAAAGCTTTTGAAGTGTATACTTATATATATTTGAAATTGTTCGTTGTTCTACACGAAATGGCATCGTAGAACAGACTTTCCAAATTAACTTTTACAAGTAAATACAGGTATCACATTCTAGGTGGTTACGAGTTATTTAGCTGGCAAAATAAAAGTATTAAAACATTTGAATAAGGTGTCGCATATTCATCTCATTTATTCTTATGAAAAATCAACCATAATTAACTTAATTGACAATAATTTGTTTCATACTGGTTAAAACTTACTAAATCGATACGTAAAGCTTTAATTATGAAAAATTATTCTTGTTCAGCAAACAAACGTTTTCAAAGTCAAGTGTCACTACATTTAGCTTAACATCACTTAACGATTAATAGAGATGTACACGCTAGTTACTGATGTGAAGATGGATAACGGATAAGTGATAAATACGGGGGACTTTCTCAAAGTTGTTATGACGTTCATATCGGTTGTACAGTTTTCTTAAACTATTTTATTTACGAAATGCCTAACGGTACACAAAGACAGACCATAATTTTGAACTGACAGATAAGTACTGTGTAAGACAGACCTCACTCAGTTATTCAGTTATTTGACCAACTGATGTCAAATTGATACTCTGTACTCCTATGGTAGGTATTGCAGTGAATGATGCGCCTTTCATATTGCAGCCTTTTATTTTGCAATTTAGGCAGTATTGGTAGGGGCGGGTAGCGGGGAAGATCCTACTTAAAGAGCTAGCTAGGGAGGAAACATGTGCATTGTAGTTTCGTTAACCTTCAAAACTAGGTTTTTTTGTTTTTTCTGGTTTTGATTTTGATAGCGATTTGTTTAAAGGGAAGGTCACTATATTGGCATTTTGAGCAGAAACGAGACGATGTTATGTTCTTCTTGAAAAACATGTATGTTTTATTATTTCATCAAAAGCAATTTTCAGAAAAAATATTGGATATGTTCGCGAGTTTGGTTTAACGTTACCATAACACCATATTGTTGTATGTAAAGGTTTTCAAAAAATGCAGAAAAATTAATTTATACGGGGGAACGGTTTTATTTATGAAATAGCATCCGTTCCAGCGTGTTAGTCGTTTAATAAACAATGATTTGGGGGGGGGGGGGGCGGGGTAATTTGCCATGGGGGGAAGGCCAAAGGCCTGAGGGGTTTATAACGTGCGCCTAGCACGACATTTATTGTTTTTAGACGATAACAACGCTGGAACGGATGCTATTCGGTTCTACAATGTAACATAACCAGCATTACAGAAGGTGAATAAATGCAAAGCTTTATTTTCTGCGCGAACGCTCATTTAACGTCATGCGGTGCAATATGACGTCATGTTTACAGACATATCGCTTCCCGCGTTGTTTATGGTTTATTCTAACATGACTCGCGATTTGTCGTTTTTATAAAAGAGTAGAAAAATTATGTTATATTAAACCATAAACAACGCGGGGGGGGGGGAAACTGTTAAAGAGGACGCTATGGGATGCGCCGCATGGGGGTAAATGAGCGTTCGCGTAGAAAATAAAGCTTTGGGGCATTCATTCACTTTTGTAATATCGGGTCATGTTAGAATCGAAATAACATCCTTTTCAGTGGGCGTTGTTATCGTCTAATAACACAATAATTTGTCGTGCTGATATGCAGGTTATAAACCACTGGGGGGGGCATGCTGGCTAATTACTGCATATCAGTACCAAATCATTGTTTATTAAACGACTAACACCACTAGAACGGATGTTATTTCAAATATAACATATTTTTTCTACTCTTTGTATATAGATACAAAAGTCGTAAGTCATGTTAGAATGTTGCTTCGTATGTTTTTTTTGGGTGGTTGTTTGGTATTTATAACGTTTTTCACTAAACTTAGCAAAGATACTTCCGTGTTCGTGAAAATCAAATGCGTAGGGCTAATTTGGCATCTGACAACGTCAATGTAATGACAAGACCGGCTATGTCATCCGACATGAATCCCTTTGAATATACATGAAGTGAACTCTGAAGACGTTTACGCAGGCTCTGTCTTAAACAATTTGAACGATTTGGCCGCAGCACTGGCGAGGGAATAAAAAAGATGCGATAATTGTTGTTCAGAGAAAATTTAATGTGAATTCAATGAGGGGGCGTATTGAAATCCTAATCACAGGCAGAGGTTGACATAACCGATATTAGTCAACAAATCACCATCAGTTGCATAAACATCCAAATATTCGATGTAAGTAAGAATTAGTATCATCAATAAAATCAAAATTTCATAACGCCCCTTTATCAGTTCATGAATTATATCCAGCAAGTAGTCACGAAGGAACATGAAAAATCAAACGCTCGACTCGTAAAAAGATCAAATTTTAATTTTGAACATTAAAAAAAACATAAACTGAACAAAGTTTAAGACATGCATTAAGACATATACTGGGCTGGTTTTTTTTGGGCTGAGTTACAATCGAGCATCTTATAAAAAAAGTACGCATAGCATGGGAAAAATAAAATTGCAACAGTTACAATTTACTCGGACAAGAATCCACCTCTGAAAAATACTGAAATTATTCGCAGTAGTACTTTTGAGAAAATCCCCTGTTTATATCGTTATTCAGGTGTCCATCCTCACATCAGTTTACCGCCTGTACATCTCTAATAGGAATACGCTATTTCTTAATGATGATGAACATTCTTACATTCTCAAAATTCATTAAATATGGTCTTATACATTGAAATCTATATTTTGAGCTGGATAAATTGTTTAAATCACCACCTGTTTGATAAAAACATACTTCACTGCCAACGCGAATAGGAAAAATCGCTTAATAAAAGCATATGCTACTATAATAAATCATGTCATTTGAAAATATTCAAGTTGGTTCAATAAAATATCATGAGTTGTTTATGTACATGTAGCAGATATAAATTATGTTTTTATCAAGCAAGTATTCAGTTTGCGGATCGATTATAAGTGTTTAGTGATGATTTCGGTACTTGATTAAACATGACTTGAATAAAGATAAGGAAACGTTCAATATTTGTTCACAAAACTGATTGTCGGGTAACATTATAGAATACCACTCAAATTTCAAATGATCATTTCACGTTTCCTTACGAACCTGAATAAGATTTTATCGAATTTCGAGTTTAGTTATTGATTTTCTCCTAGAAATAAAGTAACTGTCAATTAAACAGTTTCAGACATCACAAAATAGGCATACCACTATGTGATGACTTAAACACTGTATGCATCTTGTATATGTTTTTGTTTTGAAAAGGTGCATGTGATAGACAGAAACACCAACTTTAAGCAAACTTTGTATACGAAATTCACAAAAATCAATAAATTGTCGTTTTAACTAAAGAGATTGTAAGTATAAACCATAAACATATATTTATGTATCACCATTCCAAGACAATTGCAGCCGTTTGATTAGTCAAAAGTCCGTAAGAAGAAATCGATATTCATGGTTTAGACAGGTATTGTACATTTAAAATGCCCTTCATTGGTACACTTGGATGCGTGATTACGCTCATTAAGAATAGTACTAACGAGTCACGTTCATTAAATATCATCATTTAGCAGCAATAAAGCACCTTTAGGGTGTTGCAATGCGTAATTACGGTGAGGAGATTATTCATTAATACATTTTTGTTTAAGAGTGTGTGTTTCCTGCATTTCATCGAGGAATGAACTGTTAGAATGTTTACACCTAATTAACATAAACACTGAAGGTTCATGACTCGATGAAATATATAAAAACACACTCAATTTTTATAATTACAACTTTCTATAATTAAATTGTTTCTTTAGTTGACCGTCGTGAAAATTATTTTTTAATTTTTTTTTTTTTTTTTTTTTTTTTTTTTTTTTTTTTTTTTTTTTTTTTTTTTTTTTTTTTTTTTTTTTTTTTTTTTTTTTTTTTTTTTTTTTTTTTTTTTTTTTTTTTTTTTTTTTTTTTTTTTTTTTTTTTTTTTTTTTTTTTTTTTTTTTTTTTTTTTTTTTTTTTTTTTTTTTTTTTTTTTTTTTTTTTTTTTTTTTTTTTTTTTTTTTTTTTTTTTTTTTTTTTTTTTTTTTTTTTTTTTTTTTTTTTTTTTTTTTTTTTTTTTTTTTTTTTTTTTTTTTTTTTTTTTTTTTTTTTTTTTATTTTTTTTTTTTTTTTTTTTTTTTTTTTTTTTTTTAATTTTATTTTTTTAAAAAATAAAATTACCCTTTAAGTGATCAATAAAGTTACTATTTATTTTTTTCCGATCACTTACAAACGTTTGTATAATATCCTGAGATAAGGCATTGTAACGATCTTCACTATGTGTAGAAAGTAAATCAAAACTTAAAATTTGGCTGACATTCAAGAATTAGATCATCCAGGTGACGCTATAAATATAACAACGAGTCGTTTTGTTATTTAAGTAAGCACTCGTATCTTATATTGATTGTATTTATTGACATATTATGTTCGCATGATCTGTCTCTGAGTTTATATAAAACATTCTGTAAGAGATATTAAATACAGGTAGATGAATTTTCATAATTTATGTACATTTTTTGTTTTCTTTTCCTTTTGCTACTGTATGTCACTACGTTAACTATCAAATATTACATGTATGAATAACTAATTGTCAATTTTCGATTGTGGTAAAGTTTGACTACTGATCAACTTTCGATATTGTTTACATTAACTACTCTGGACTAATCTGTAGCTTATTTGAAATTTCAAAATACAAAAATCAAAATCAAACAAAATTGCTTCGCAAACATTTATGGCTTGCCACCACAGACCCATGGATAAGCAACTTCTAAAAATCGTCAAAAAGATAGTGTACAATACTTGTTTTCATTTTCGGAAAAAGAGTTGAATACAAGCATAATGCAATGAAAGAAAACTAAAAACTATTGATTAATAAATATTGGGAAAAAAACACGATTGAAGATGAATGGAAGCTGTCCAGGTAGCCAAATCTTGCCATAAGCAACTGACACTGAGACAGATTTCGATCTGAAACTTTTATATGTTATAGGCTATTTTGGTGCATCCTCTTACACTTTAAAATATTTTTGTTTTGCTCTGGTTGACCGTTTGATTTTCATGTTCTAATAACTTTCCCAAGGAACCTTCCTATCTTTGTCCCTTGATAGCATTTCATTTGTTCGTTGTCATATAAGTACATCTGAAGGGAAAAGGGTAATGAAATGTGTTTGTTTTTAAATTCAGACTTATAACTAAAAACCGTTATGTGTGTTTGACGACAAGCATATGCCTTTCTGAGTTAAACAGGTAAGTCACAAGTATTTAAGAAATAATTTTTGATTTGGGTTGCTTTATTGAAATTAAAGCATTCCATGGAGGTGTGCAACGTTTCCACATGGAGCAATGACGTAACCGTTTTCATTCATTGTTTTGTCTCGTGAATCAAAAGACTGTGGCAATTAGTTCTTAATTATATTGACCTTTTAAAGGAAAACATTGACTATAGAAATATACAATAGGTATACAGGAATATAACATATACGATAGGTCGCAAGAAATAAATCCATAAATGTTGCAACACTATAACTAACTAGTTGTGGATGTAGTAAAAGTCTTAGTTTTCTAGCAATGTTTAATGTTGTAAACAAGGACTTGCAAAGTGAATGTCCTTTCGCCAAATCGCCAACATCCATTTCATATGCTAGGACATTAACTTTGTATTATATGTGGCATCTACGATAAATATGGAAAAACAATCTACGAGCCTTTAATATCTGTTACAGAATCTGAATGGACGTCAAATAAAGTCGGAAATCTGCCAATTCCGAAGATAATATTGATGTAGATGCATATGAAAATATTCAGGAGAGGAATATGCAGATTTACCATACCTTTATCTTATGTGTGACCGCAATTGTACGTAAGTTAAAATTGTACTTCTAGCATATGTTAAAATATTTCAAAAGCTTTTAAATCCTGAGTAATGTAACCGTCTCTTCACAGAAAGACAAACATGACATGCTGAATTAAATGTTACAAAACTTTGTCAAAAACATTTTAGGAACTGCATAATAATTTGGTTTCGCCTTTTCAAAAACGAAATTAAGTTTTCAATATATCAAATACCTTTGTAATTATCGAGAAGTATATCAGAACGAGGCTGTAAATATGTTGTACACAAAGTATCATCTTTATCTTAATTAATCCTGCATGTATGCACACATTCGTGTTCGGACTGTAACATTGCTATGCATGATGGGATTTTCAAATAATATGGCAAAAGTTTTTAGCGCATGAAGACCACGTGGCACATGCAAGACCCACGCCGCTATTTCAAAGGTCATAGTGAAAGTTTAAAGCTAACGGACCCTGTATATATGTACACATTCGTGTATCTTTAAAGCATTGAAGGATTTTTAACCCACTTAGCACAAATGTCTAGCACACCACGACAACGTTTCGCATGCATGTTGCGCGTCCCTACCTTGAAGGTCCACCAAAGTTTACAGGTCTTAAAATCCTGTATATACGCACATATTCGAGTCTGAACTATAATTCTGCAATGCATTGAATGGTTTTTAAACAACTTGGCACAAAAGTCCTACATCTCTAATTTGAAGGGCAATGTCGCACTTAAGAGTTTTAATGTCATGGACTCCTTTATACATTGTAACTCTGTCATGCATTGAAGGATTTTAAAATTACATGGCAAAAGTGGCATATGTAGATGACAAGTCATGCAGACACACTTACATGTCTGATATCTTACAATATTGTATATATGGACATATACATGTCTGAATTGATACTCTTTCATGTATTTGATGCGATCTTTGTCTGACCGTCTATCTGTAGACATGTTTTCCTGTTCAGACTGTATCTCTGTGATTTATAATATGCTGGTATATTCAGTACATGGAGATAAAGTGTCCTAGGCAAGTACCTGGTCACAGACTGTGAGACACCGCTTGGGGGCGTTCGTCAATCTTGTTTAATTATCAACATATCTTACGTTTTATATCTGGAAAGTTTAATGCTGTCATCACTTTTACAGGTTACTCAGAAGCCGAGGTAATGATTACAATAGACGGAAAAGGAGCCGAAAACGATGACCTTATATGTAATGAGAAGGCGATATTAATGTGTCAAATATGGCCGTATAGTGGAACAATGACATGGACGGATGATGAGGATTTTTTGGCAGGGTGTGCATTTACTCATTGTACGACTGGGTCGCAAACATCTTCTACGTATGCATATGCCTTCGATACTGACCAGGGAATGTTTAACATCACGATACCGCAAGTGTCACAATTACTGAATGGGAAGACGTATAAATGCGACGACGGTTATACCGCTGCTGAATTAACGCCACTTGTGAAAGGTAAGTTTTGTAAAAGTCGCTTCTGTTTTGTATTAAACCAATGTATTATTTAGCATAAAAGTAACGGCTTACATTAATTTTCACCGCTGACCTATGTGTACTTAGTATGTCTCAACCATTTTAAGTGCGTATATACTATGACTTATGAGATATAAGAGAAAGACAGAAATATTCTTAACTTGATTAAAGTCTTAACCGTACCTAATGGAAGGGAGGATACTCTCCCCTTATCTAAGCACAACTGAAATGTTTATGTAAGGATAGTTATCTTGTGTTGGATATTCATAACGGCATAACTCATCTGTAGTATTTAGAATTTAATATTCATTTATAAACTATACACAATGCGTGTACATGTATAACAGATCTACCCCTTAATACAATGTGCACATGCATACATCGAGGTAATAAGGTATTTAAAAAAACCAAAGGAAATAGTGTGTTTTGTTTTACTGTCCGTACTGATTTCAAGCAAATTAGCTCAGTGTTTTGGGGTTTAACATTCTGTTTAAATAGAGAGTATATAGTTTTTATAATACCATGTTTTGTGATAAAGTGAATTTAACTGACATTGCTTCATATCTTTTTAATGGAAACAGATACTGAAATATGCATACATTTATTATTAGCGATATCTTGTAATTTCGCAGTTTTGCCGACCAGCAGTACAATACATATGGTGCCTTCAAAAAATGCAGCACATACAAGCATCAAGGTAACAACAGGCTGTATCCACCCAAGCTCAAGCGTCACGTTTACGTGGTTTTATTTTAAGGTATGCAGCAGCCTTAAATTAGCTCATATCGGCATGATATCTGTAAAGACAATTCTGTTAGTTGCCACTAAGCAGCTTGAGATCTTTCTGAACTGAACTGTTTTCATAAGGTCTAATCTTTTGTCCTGCATTGCTGTCTTTGACCCCCCCCCTCCCCAGCATTTATCATATATTGCTGTCTGTCTGAAATTGTCTGAAATATTTAAAGTAAAAGATGTTTACTCTTATTTGCCAAAGATTTTAATTATGAATGTCAAATATAGGGTAGAATTATGGCCAGGTAGCTGTTCCCCTTAAAGGTAAACCCTGAAGAGAGTATCCTTTCAACCGCCAATGGAATGACTAGATGGGGTTTTAAAAACATTTTTTTAATTTAGAATTTTACTCTCCAATACACCTTTTAATTTCATAATGAAAGTCACAAGTCAATGAAGTACACTTGCGTGTTTAGTCTTTCTTGAATGGTTTTATGATATTAGGACGTAAATAGTTCAGATCTATCAACATAATAATTGTTATCGCCAAATTAATGTTGATTATAAGTTTGGAGTACAATATGTAATTATACTTTCTCGACCAGTTAATATCGGTCAATATTTCGAGTAGAATATTTGATAAGAAAAACAAGGATCTGTTTTCCTGAAACAAATGTACGGACTTAATCAAAATTTGATAGAAAATATGCAAACGGCCGGTTAGTTCGGTCGGGAGAGCATTTGCCCTTAAATTGTAAGCGAGTTCGTGTCCCAATTGGGGTGCACCTTTTTCTCTCTCTCCGTGACATTTGGCGCCTTCTGACTGCATAAAACTCGACCCGATTTTTTTACTATAAAATAAAGCTACCGATCGCTTTCATATACTCAAAATTGTTCCAACAATTTTTTTGTGTTGCACTTTCGGAGAAGAGGCGATACATATGGATCGCTTTGTCCGTCCGTCCGTCCATCACAACAACTTAGCGTTGGCTATAACTTTGCCATTTCTTAAGATTTCTTCTTTAAACTTTCCAATTGTACTGCTCTTGACAAAAGGGTTGTGATGCCGCCAAAATTTGTAGGTCAAGGTCATACTTGACATAGTTATTTTCCTTTTTCTACTTAGTCTTTGTCACGAAAACTTAACGTTGGCTTACACTTTGCCATTTCTTAAGATTTCTTCATAAAACGTTCAAATTGCATTGCGTATGACAAAAGAATCCTGATACCGCCAAATTTTGTATGTCAAGGTCATTTTTGACAGAGTTTTGCTCCTTCTTGTACTGAGATTTAAGCTATAACTTTGCCATTTCTTAAGATTTCTTCATCAATTTTTCAAAATGGTATTGCTTATGACAAAAGAGTCATGACGCCGCCAAATTTTTAGGCCAAGGTCATATTTGACAGAGTTATGCCCCTTTTTGTACTTATATTTTGTCACAAAATTATGGGTATTCTGACAAAGTGTAAGGGCGACAAGGGAAAGATACAAACAGAATACTTAACAGGGATGTTCCTTCCATGAAGCTCTACCAAAATTGTTCAAATAATTCCATTCCATGCAGAACTATTGTTGCTATGGCAATAAATATGAAAAACTTTAAAAGTCTTCTTCTCTAAAACAATAAAGCCTTGAGCTTAGATATTTTGGCTAGTGGACCTCTATCAAGATTGTTCAAGTTATGACCCCCAGGTCAAAATTGACCCCGCCTTAGGTGTCATTTGATTTATTATTGGATTATATAGGAAAAACTATAAAAATCTTCTTCTTCAAAACCACAAGCTAAAGCTTAGATATTTGGCGTACAGCATTGCCTAGTGGACCTCTTTCAAGAGTGTTCAAATTATGACCCTTGGGTCAAATTAACCACACTTGGGAATCTTTTAAATTAACATAGGTTTCTATAGGAAAAATTAAAAAATCTGTTCTAAAAACCACAAGTCTTAAAGGTTAGATATATACATGTAGTATACAGCATTGTATAGTGGACATCTACCAAGTGTGTTCAAATCATTCCCCTGGGATCAATATTTGCCACGCCCAGGGGTCTCTTGTTGAACATAGACATATATAGGAAAACGTTTAAAAGTTATCTTCTCCAAAACCACATAGTCTAGAGCTTAGATATTTAGTGTGTAACAGTGTCCAGTGGACCTCTTGAAAGTTTGTTCAAATAAGTGCACCGGGGTTATTTACCCTGCCCTGGGGTCACTTAGTTAGACACTTTAATTATGTTTTTAATTTGCTTATTATGAATTTTGAAGTGGCCTGTTCAGTCTTTTATTCAAATTTGTAGTCACGTTCAGAAGCTGGTTTCTCATAAAAACGAGCATGGCGACCTATATGTATTTATGCTTGAAAAATGTTTCTTTTCGACTTGTTTCTACACTAGTTATAACTCCAGAATATGTCTGTAAGCAAAGTCTTGGACCAAATTACTTTTCTGGAAGACGCTTGAACATTGTATTTATTGTTTATCCAATGTTTCAATTGTTTATGAAATATAAGAAAATATAAATGATCTATACAACAAACATCGATGTGTAATTTTGCAAAGTACTAGTTTAATCCATTTAGATACATGTATAAAATCTGGTTTTCAAGATTGATGAATTCATATTACAATAACAAAAAAATATAAGCTGTTTGACTGTTTCTTTATAGAAGGGAAACACTCCAACACTTTACACGGGGGAGCGGTTTATATCGACCAATGAGATTGACTGCACAAGCGGTCCGTGTGGCGGACCAGGCGTAGTGAAGGCGACCAGTACAGTCATCATACAAGAGCATCCAAATGGAGAAAGTTACTACTTTCAGGCTCTAGTCCAACACCCTGACACACAGGATACAATTGTGACGTCTGGCCGAACATTCAAACTGAAAGGTCTTACATTCACGTATAACTGTTCTGTCCTATACATGCATTCATCTTTTATCTTGCTTTTGCCAAGGAAACAGAAACTAACATAAAAATCATACTATTTTCTCTAACTGGCGATGACAAAAAGTTTAAATGTATTCATAAACTTGTTTCGGTTAGTTTGAAGTTACCAATCTGATAAAATGTATTGTCTAATCTTAAGAATGTTAGATCTGTAAATTGATATTGGCGTGTGTCGTAAAAGACAGAATTCCATGTTGTTTTATATTTTTGTGAATACAGAGCACTTTTAAAGACATTTTATTCTTTTTATAAATGGTTAATACGTTAAATCTCATATCAAATAAGAAGTATAGATTAAATGTGAATATTGGATAGGGACGAAAAAATCGTTATCAACGTTTTGGTGTCGTTGAAAATCGAAATCTACTAGTATTCGAATTATGAATCCAAAAAGTTGTAGTAATCATGGTAATGATTAAAGGAAAACTGCATTAATGATAAGAAAAAAAGTGCCAAAGTAATGGCTTGGTCACATATACGTACGATGTCAGTACGTTTTATAAAATCGTACGATTCCACAAACTTTTAAAATCCGTACGGCCTCCGTACAATCGTAGCTTCTGGTCACATGCCTACGAGTTTCGTACGATTTTTTGGATGATGCAATTGTAGATATATGTACGGACAACGCAAATAGGTCGTGAGGAGCTTGGTAGGAGCTCGGACGTACCTCGTATGATGCACGTGTGCCTGTACGGCGCTCGTAAGGTGCCCGTAAAAAGTCCGCACTGTGTCTTGTACGACAGGAATAAACCAGTTCGGCGATAATTTCTCAAGGATGTCGGACGGATCCCGTACGGCGAAAGTAACGTCATGCAGGCCTCGTGTGGACATCGCAAGTTACCCACCCGGTGTCCGTAGTATCGTACGAACATCGTAAGTTGACCGTGCTTCTCCCCTGCGATAGATGTGCGAGCACCGGCAAGCTCTTACGGGCTTCCATGTGTTCCAAATCCGCACGGACATCGTATCATATTCTGATCACATTAACGCTACGAGCTCCGTACGAGTAGGTTTTCAGTCGAAATTTTGCAAAATCGTACGGAGTCCATACAGACATCGTTGACTCTTGCGAGTATCGTACGTTTTTTTGAACTCGTAGAGCACCAGGTGTAGAGATTTTCGGTAGAGCTCGTACGTGCATCGCATGATGTCTGTGCGGATTAAGAACACCGCGAGGCCCGTAAGAGCTTGCCTGTGCTCGCATGGCTATCGCAGGGGAGTCCACGGTCAACGTACGATACTCAAGACACCGGGTAGGAAATTTGCAATGTCTTCACGAGACTCGCAGGACGATACGTTCACCATACGGGCTGCGTATGACATCCTTTACGATTCAAGCTAAAACTGAAACATTTTCAAATACCGCCGAACTGGTTTATTATTGTCATAGGGACACAGTGCGGACATCGTATGAATGCCGTCCAAGCTCCGTACGCCTTGTCTTCGTTGTTCATACGGATATCCTACAATTGCATCATCCAAAAGATCGTACGGTGCCTGTAGGCATGTGACCAGAAGCTACGATAGTACAGAGACCGTACATATTTAAATAGGACATCTGACAGATATGTGACCAAGGCATAATATTGCGGAAAGGGCTAATTAGGCCATAATTTGGCAATCAAGGAGCTGTAACGTCTTCATTCTTAGGCTATCGTTTGACTCAGATAATGTGCCCATACATATTCTGACCTTGTTTGGTAATGAGTGGGTACAACTACTTGAAACAAATGAATAGTCCCTCCAAGGTGATCGCATTAATACACTAAATTTGGAGATCACTGTATAAAAAACAAGCGATATCACCCTTCTATTTATTGCGCTTGTTTCGAAGAAATTGTATGAATAACCTATACACCAGTTATGAAAACAATTATTAATATTTCTAATTGGCAGCATTGAAATTGTGGAATATATGTGCTAAATCAGGTGGTAATGCAATTCTTCCAAATTGGATGGCACGCTTATTAATTCCATTTGTATGTCTTTACAAGAAAACAAAAATCAAACAGGGAAGCCACGACCAAAAACGCAGCCTCCCAAAACGAGCCCAAAAGCACCCAGAAGTGCACACCACCAACACACACAACACACACACACACACACACACACACACACACACACACACACACACACACACACACACACACACCACACACACAGACACACACACACAATCAGTACACACACAAACATACACTACCAACACACCTAGACACAAAGCAAACACACGAGGACAAAACGAACAAAAAAAGGAACACAGTGGGGCACCGCCTTGGAACGGTCAGGGCAAAAACACCACTGGGGAGCTTAAACCGGTTTATGGTGCGCACCCAACCCACTCTTACCCCCACCATGTTCCAAAGTCACAGGACAGGTAAATAAAAGTAATCCCTGCTAGGTGAATCTCTAACACACGCAATGGAAACAAAAGGCATTTCTATTAAATATGATTTTAATACGTCATTTCATTTTTATAGCATATTTGTGAATACTGTAAATTAAATTGTTTAGCTATTCTTCAAGCTCCATGGTGAATAATATATTTTATCTTTCATTCAGTGTTTCATTAGTTATATTTTGTGAGAAAAGGCCGGATAGACCTAAGTTTCGAGCATTTTTGTGATGTGGGCCGATTTGCTAATTAGACAATGTAATAAAGTTTCGAAAATTTCTAAAAAAATTTACTTTGGTCATCCAACATACTTAAATATGCAAATTATTGGTAATAATCTATATAGTTCTTATATACAATGTGCAGTCATGAAGGAAAGAGGTGCAGATATAATTCTGCGACAAGAAAATAAGAAAATTGTATGAATAACTTAAACGCCAGTTATGAAAAAATTACAAATATTTCGAAATTGCAGCATTGAAATTGTGGAACATATGTGCACAATCAGGCGGTAATGCAACCCTTCCAAATTAGATTTCATATTTGTTAATTCCATTTGTATTTCTTTACAAGAAGCCATTTCTATTATGATTTTAATACGTCATTTCATTTTTATGGCGTATTTGTGAAAACTGTGAATAAGTTTTTTAGCTATTCTTAAAGCGCCATAGTGAATGCTATCTTGTATCTTTATCTTTCATACAGGGTTTGATTAGTTATATTTTGTGAGAAAAGATCGGATAGACCTACAATTCATGCATTGTTTGAGATGTGGAGCGATTGCCTTATTACACAATGTAACAAAGTTTCATTCATAAAGGAAAACAAGAGGTGCCGATATAATTTTGCGGCACACAGTTACACTGTAACCTTTCTTTGGTATATTAAGCTACATATATTTATGAAACATATTTATACGAATTTTAAATTTCAAATACTATTAAAAACTATACGTTATTATAATATAATTGCAGGTAATTCAGAAATCGTTGATTCTACTGATCCTAATGTGGGTGAAACGAGCAAAGGATTACGAGTATATTCCGGAGTTGTGACATTTTTTGCTATTCTATTGGCTTTCTTTCTGATGGGTCAATAGTTGAAACAGGTGCCACGTGCTGAAACAGATAATTGTTTTCAGATGTAAAGTAAAAACACACTTATTTGCGACATTTTTAATTGACTGTTATACTCAGTGCAAAACAATGAACATCATTTTCGGTATATAATTCATTTGTGAAATGCACATAGAAATGTACATAGTCTATTGATTAATTGTTTAAATTGTGTATAATCGTTTAAGGTTATTGTGAATTGCAAACGAATATTGTTATACATTGTGCGCTATACAAATGCATTATAAAAGATGAATAAAAATAATAAATAATATCAGATATCAGTTTTCACTCTTTATATATAATAATTATTATCATTATACATGTATAACGTGTTTTTCATGTTATGCTCATCTGAGAGTAGATGTTCTGCATCTATTACTTTATCAGACTTCAAGCGATTAAAGGCGAATCTATCAAATGTAAAGTTATAATAGGAACTGTTGAAACATTTCTTGTATACATTTTAGCTCTAAAATTCAAAGAAAATCAAAGGTGTAATGTTTTTCATGAAATTGTCACTGTGATTGGCACAGGATGCCATTTTTACTAGTACACCCATTTAATTAATATCTTCTTCTTTTCAGCTTACAGCAGTGAAGTTTTACTTTGAATGATAAACCCATAGTAGTGAATTATATAATCGTTTAAGTCCTATACTTTCCCCATATATCAGTCCAGCATTTTTCCCAAAACACATCAACCCTTAACATCTATCCATCAATAACAATTACTAACCTGCCACCCGTAACTAAATCTCCAATGCTCGGGTATCATGTGTAATGCTTCGTTGCACTTGATACTTGGTCATTGTATCTTTAGTTACACATCACTTTGTGATTATATATATTTTGATAATAAATATCTAGGATATTTATACTTTCAGGTTAGTATTGTTTTCCTTAACTAGTAATACAATGTACATCGTTTTGATACTGAATTCATAGAAACTTCGATTAGCTTTATTGTACAGTTGCATTGAAATATCAACCTGTAGTTGTCTGAATAGAAACATGTGTATATGAACTTTGACCCCGTGTATTCTGTTTTTACACATACACTCAACAGATTTAGAAACGCAAAATTGGCAAAATATTTATTTTAACAATGTTATTGTGTTTCAAATTTATTCAAATTTCATTCACAACAAAAACAATATAAAATTGAATTCTTGTAAAAGTTTCAATAATTCATCGCAAAAAATGACTTAAATAGAAATAAAAACAATAGCGTCATTCAAATAAAAATATTCAACAGGGGAAATCTTTGCGTTTCTAAACCTGTTAAGTGTACTTGTTATTCTAATCTACTATTTACTATTAGATGTGTCATGCTTCGTTGTACTTGATACCTGGTCATTGTATCTTTAGTTACACATCACTTTGTGATTATATTTATTTTGATAATAAATATCTAGGATATTTATACTTTCAGTTTTTCTATCTGGCATCGAGCTCGAACCCTAATATAAATACATGCCGACTGGGCTACGTCGACATGATTAACTTTAAACAATAATGTGACATTCTGGATACATTTTTGTGCATTCAATCAAGAAATTATTCGCGGACACTAACTGCTAAAGCTAAAATGAGTTTTTTCTTAATTGAAAGTTGAAAAAGGTATTTCTTCGAATGAGATAAAATGCATTTATATTTAACCGGAGGGACATTGACACTGCAAAAAAGAACATATGCAATACATTTATTGTTGCAGTATCGGGTTTCTTCCGGGTTAATAACCCACCATGAACGTTTTGTGTTAGACATATTTACAAATATCAAAAGTAATCCGATAAAGGGGATATCATAAAATGGCTATATTCCAGTCATCTGTAAGTACATCATGATATTTCATCTTTCCTGCTAGATATTCTGGAAAAGTACTGATGTATAATGTGTTATCGGTTGCAGACGATAGTTTCAGACTTATCGTCAACTAATTTCTTTAAAAAGTTCAGAGTTCTCGATTGGTGGTAAAATAATGTGATCATATGACCTATGTGCTCATACCAAGTATTATGAATATTATCTTGAGGAAAGAATTGGTATGTATGAATTTGATGTATAGTTATACAACGGGCGGACTTGTTTTTGGTCGATGTTTAGCCCGGGCGAATGCACGAAATGTCTGCAGCAAAGTACGCAATTTGATTACTTATGTTTCCCGGATTCTTAGACTTGCAGCTTTCAGTTCGGAGGGTAGGCGTTTGCATAAGCTGCAAGCGTCTATCAATCACAATTAGATAACCTGATGTCAAATGGAACTGAAACAAATAATGATATTAGCTAGTTTTTAATGCGAGTTCGGCTTTAAGCCTCTAGTTTGCCTTCAGCTGTTATAAAAACGTACAGCATCAGGTTTGTGGTTGCCTTCTAGGTGCTGTAGATGTTTTGGGAGGCGGTTTTGTATGGCACCGTTTGATATTATTTTTGTTTTTCTTGGCTGTAAACTACAGCAAGTAGGCCAACAGGTGCATTGAATATAATCGATCCTTTTAGAAACAAGTACGTCCGATAAAGCAGTACAGAATGTATTGTATTTCGCCATGTTTTGCTCTGATGACGCTATATTATAACGGTTTGATTTACTGCAAATTTGCTGTTACAGTTCAACACTCTTTCAAATACTTTTATATAATCGACTAGTTCTAGCATTTCAAAGTTTCGTTATAGAGAACATATGTCTATATAGTATAATTGAAGTACAAAATACGACCGTCTTAGCAAATTAATGCAAAGGTGTTTAATTGGTAAGGTATACAAGAATTTGAATACTATACACACTCGTAACTATGGCACACTACGCTACAGTAACTCTTAACTATATGTACGTAGGAGGATGTTTTGATATGGTCAAATGACAAGTTCGCGCCTTCCAACAACAAAGATACGAAATGTAATATAAAGAGAAGAGAAGAGAAGTGTTACGTAAGCACATAACTTATACAGAAAAGACCGGCTTTTCGTTGTTGGTTGTTTTCATTCAGAAGGCGTACCCATTTTCAAAAGAAAACGTGTGGCTATAACGGAAGCACATCGTTAAACAGTTTCCAGGATACATTGTTGAGTCAAGAGTGTCTGGTCGAACCAAAGTGTTCTTTCTTGGGGAGGAACAATAAAAACTAAACTTATAGCAAATACTTTACACTCAGTGTATTACTCAATCTTAATAAAACCTAATAACATAATAAAACCTTAATAAGTTTAGGGCTTAAAGGCCGGGGTTTGTTTCAGTGAAATACCGGCCGGCAAGCAATAAGCATATTAGGATCGTAGGGAGGAGCTGTACTACCTAGCAGAGGGTTAACAATACCATATAATGTGATAAGGTAAACACAGAGATCGTCTGCTTGATGATGGGAAGTGCAATTTCAGAATAAATAACATAGCTTACTGTCCTTTTTCGTGAGCTTTGGGGGAAAGTTACTTCAAATATATCTAAAGTTAACTTTCAGTTATTGCAATGTTTTATTGAAGGATTAAACATTGAGTCGATGTTTGTTTCTCATGTACATTTTCTTTATGTATATGAGTGCTTTAAAAAGATTTTCTTCTTTCAATAGTGAGACAACGGCCAGTTAACTACATCAGGGATGTATCATTTATCTGGATACACACCAGACAGGAATGTCACTTAGTTCTGATAAATTCCATTAATTTTGATAGTATAGATAAAATCAAGACAACACGAAGTTTTCAACATTCAAGTTTAATATTATATGAAGAGCAACTTTGATGAATGAACATTGTGGAAAACCATACCTACGCCATTTATGGGACTTTTAGTTTATACCAGATAACTTTTTATTATTGAATGAATTTTGTTACAGCTAATTATGCATAAAACTTATATAAATTAGAACTGTTCTATACAAAACATTACATGTGACTCATACAACGGCTGTGATATTAGCTCTCAGCCAATGGAGAAGCTGCCAATCATTGTAGAGGCAAATTCAAATCTTGAAGCAGACAACACAAGTGTTTTTCCTGGAAGTCAAACTTATGGACAAGCAATGAACTTTATATTTTCAGACATAATGGCATAATTTATGCTAAAGAACATTTGTGCTAAATTTCAAACAAATCTATACTTTAATTTTATTAACATTTTGATTTAAACCTCTGATGTTGTTAGCTCAGTGTCTGTAAGCAAGTGACCATTTCTCTTCCTGAGCCTTTTTCATAGTTCTTCCCCAGCCTTTAAATTATGTAATATAAGAAGCATACATAATGCTGTGGTGGGATGTTTTCTGAATGGTGCTTTTTCAGCAGAATAAAGCCTAAATAATAAAACAAAATTTGAAAAGTTTTTAATATAAATTAATTCAACTTTGCCGGATACTGATGAAACTAATTCCAGTCTAATGTGAATATTGCTGGAACGTTCTTATCGTCAAGTGGCATTTTGTTATATCGTGTACATTGTACTAAGATATATAAGGCTGAGATTGCTCGCCGAAATGACTCTCCGGAGTTTTACGAAATTTCGGAGGTGTAATTGGCACTTTGTCTTGTTTGCCGGTCCTTGACATTAACCTAAAACTATTTTAAAGAAGTTAATGTCCAGTAGGTTTAAAGCTGCTCACTCTCAGATAAAATCTAGGGCTTCAAACTGTCTGAAATGAAAATGATCTAGTTTAGATTCCTGAAAGTATTTCTGTTTTTGAAATTATACGCCTTCAAATAATAAACCATTACAAATGCTTTGAAAGCAAAAACCAAGCTCATCAACATTTAAAACAGATTTTCTCAACTGTTACATTTTATGTTTAAGTAAATCATTTATTAGTAAGAGGTTTTTCACCGGGAAATGTGAACGAGCAGCTTTAAGCTTTGGGTGAGTATAAAATGACACATACGGCGAAGGTTCTATCCAAATGTGTTGGAGTTGTGGTAAGAGTACTATATGATCTAATTATTATGGTTTTGCTATTTATGTAACAATAATTCTTCTTCTATGCCCTTTTAGAATTATTGACGTCTTTCTGTTTACTCTTAGTGTCAATAAAATTTCTTTGCAGATATTTCTCTTGTTATTCCTGGGATGTTCATTGATAGTACCATGTCAATCACGCAACGGTAAATGTATATTTTTAAAATATTACCTTTAATGTGTTCCTACTATTAATAACTTTAATATTACTTCAAATGACATTGACTGAAATGTTTAGTTTTTTAACTTTTTGAAACATAAATGTTTCAGGTATGGTATTTTTAATCTCATTAAAATGTCTTAACTTGGACGTACAGTACAACCTCATAGTAAATGTTTCAGGGACGGTATTTTTAATCTCATTAAAATGTCGTTAACTTGGACGTACATTTGTAGATAGTGTCGCTGTATTATAGTTACACGTGTTTTTAAATATCATTTGGCTTTAGCAACATAAGAGTACGGATATATTCTGTTACAGACGCCGAATGCTTTGACAACTGTAAATGTTGCTTGGCGGGAATATGTCATTCACGATTCGGATGGGTAAACGTATGTTCTAAAGGCTGCATCGACGGACATAGAGGCGCAAGATGCTATGAATACTGTAAATATTCCAACTGTAAGTCATGTGGAGCTGGTACTTTAACGACAACATGTACCGCTTGTTATGATGGCTTTTACCTCGGACCAGATAAAGATTGCACTTTGAAGTGTCCGGCGAACTGTAAAGACGGAAAGTGTGAAAGCGACGGTGGCGTTTGTTCTAAGGGATGCAAAAGTAATTTCAATGGATCGTTTTGTGACGTATGTGTTCATGGTACGTACGGGACAGATTGTAAGAACTGTTCTGATAAATGTTTGAATGCTGTATGCAAAAATGAGTCAGGACACTGTTTAGGTTGTATCGGAAATTTCCAGGGGGATATGTGTGATTCATGCTTACATGGTTTCTTCGGACCTGACTGCAATGGGAAATGTCCTGTTAATTGTGTTGATAATGTTTGCGACATTCATTCTGGAATATGTAGTAATGGCTGCAAAATCAATTACTCAGGTGACAAATGCTGCACAGAGGGCAATAACTGTGTAGTTTGTTCATCTAACACGAAATGCAAAAATTGCAAAGCGGGATATTTCAACATGACTTGTGAGGATAGATGCCCAACGCAATGTGCCGGTTCCTGTGGATTCGAAACAGGAATTTGTGAATCCTGCAAAAAGAACAAATATGGTTCATATTGTGAATATGAATGTTCTGAGAATTGCACTGACTTACTGGATGTTAACGTCAGTCAATGTGGACAATTGGACGGGAAATGCAGGTTTGGGTGTAACGACGGCTACTTTGGTATCACATGCAACAACACATGCAAAGACATTTGCATTGACAATATATGCATTCAAGAAACAGGCAAGTGTACAAAGGGCTGTGATGGCGAATACGATGACTTCGAATGTTTTCTAAGTTCTGGCAAGTATATGCATGTTTAGTACTTGTGCTTTGATACAGAAACTTTTTCTGAACATGTTTTCATTACGAAAGTCAGATATGAGCCTGACATTTCACAACGTCGTAACACGAGTGTTTAACACTTCAATCAATTTACAGTGTTAAATAACTATAGATCTTTCGATAAATACACTCGTTGTAAGTTTTATTGAATTAATAATAATTATTGTTGTCAGGCTTAACCTAAGCACCCATACAGATTTATTGATACTTGATATACAATGATTAAGAATAAGAGATAATTCAGTATGTTAAGACAAATAACTCACTCTTCCTTAACCCTAGATAATGATAAGATAAATATAATATTCTGGACAATTGTGCTTAGCGAATAAATGAAGATGTTCTTATATCAAAGTGATTCGTCTAAGAATTATACCTTTATGGAATCGATGTCCATGAACACTTGATACACATCTAATATATGATCATTTTTACTATTCAATCTCTTCTTTACAGAAATTTCACAACAGAGCGAGAGTTCTTCCAAAATTGTCATAGCGTTAGGCTCAATCTTAGGCTTTGTAGCTGTCGCCATAGTAGTTGCAGCTTTTGGTTTTTTAGTTTGGAAGAAAAGATCTTCACAACGGTAACAATGATAGATTGATATACTTCATCTGAGAGCAAAAAATCATCGCCTACTAAATTGGCTGTATACAGATTAATATTTATTCAATAGACAAAACTCATACAATTTTAGTTATACATTCCAATGTGTTATTGAAAAGAACTCCGCCCTACGAAAATGTATGTTGCTTAATGCGTATGTATTTAAACGTTCTTAATGCCATAGTTTCTCTTTATAACTGTTCAACCTTTTTCTTACAAATGCATCTTATCTGTGTATCTACCGTGTAAACATACTGTATATATTTATTGCTTTACAAAAGCATTTCTTTGAAATTGTCAATATTTCAGTTACAGAATGTACTTTGACTGTGGCCTTTACTCATAGTTTGGAAAGAATGTAAGTCACAATTTTTGTGAACGCTGTGTTTGATGCTGCTAAAGCATAACTCAATGTTTTAAACTCTACTTTAAATTCTACAATTGTTTTCTGTGTTTTTTTGTTTCATTTGCACAACAGGAATCTTCCAAAAACTACTATAGAGTTCGAAAGACCAACGTCCACATTGGAAACAAACCAAGGTGAAGTATATAAAAAAAATTATACTTGTTTATGAGAACTGTTATCAAAAACGTTTACGAATAATTGTGACGGTAATACGCCACATGGATTTTGAAAAAAACACAATACAGAATCACAAAATTTACGAAAAGCACGAACACGCTCGCGAATAATTTGCGTACATTAACAAGATTAAAAGACATTCAGTTATCACTGTCGTAATTATTAAATGTTTCAAATTTATATTTTCATAACTTATTTTTAATTTCTAGACTCGGGGAGCATCAATCTACGTTATGATACAATTACAGCTGAACGAGGTATATATCAATACTTCATTCTGAATACTGAAATTCGAAATGAATATGAATGAATTTGTTAAACATTTCAGTAACAAGTAAGATAAAAAATGTACATACTTGGAATTGCTTCTATACTAATGTTAGGTCAGGTCGACGACTATGTTAGCATAGATTTTCCTAAGGTCATAGGAAATACTGCTGGTTGTAACTTTGAGTTATAATTCTTAGTTATAGGTTTGACTTAAACAAGTGTACACATAAAAACAACATACATACTAGATAGGTGCTCAGTAGAACACATGTGTCGCCCTCTTACACTTTGTCAGAATATGATAGAATCTAAGTTCCAAAAGGGGCATAACTCTGTGAAATATGACCTTGACCTACACAATATGGCTGCATCACGGCCATTTTGTCATTAGCAATGCAATTTAAAAGCTCGATGAAGAAATCCTAAGAAATGTCAAAGTAATAGTCAACGTTTAGTTTTCATGACAAAATCTAAGTACAAAAAGGGGCATAACTCTGTCTAATATGACATTGACCTACAAATAAAATGCGTCATAACGAACCTTTTGTCATAGTTAAGCAATACAATGTCAAAGTTTGATGAAGAAATCTTAAGAAATGACAAAGTTGTAGACAACGTTAAGTTTTTTTACAGACAGACCGACGGACGGACTGACGGACAAAGCGATCCCTATTTGTCGCATTTTCTCCGACAGGGCGACACAAAACACAGTCAGGAAACTACAAAGAGATGTCTGTATTCACCCTTAACTCTCATTGTCGTGTTTGTACAATATTTCGGGGATCAAAGATATATGTGTGACAGAAACTTTATGTGTCACCATAACATCAATTGAGTATGCACTTTCAGACGTGAATTTTTCAGTTTACGAATAGTTTTATTACGCATCTGGGTGGATTTGTATGTGGCCATTTTAGTACTGTTTCAAAGTATATTGCAAGCAGGTTGTTTGTACTAAGAAAGACTTCAGTACTAAACTAGCTTTCAACAAATTGTGTTTTCTCATCTCACTTTACAGAGCATGACTATCAGCAGGTGGCTGTCTCCGGTTCTGGTATTTGTTCTTACTAAATAAATGAATGCCATAAGTATTTACATGTCTTAACGTAAAGTGTCTGCTGCATTTTATAGTACTTACATAATTTGATTTCTAAACTCAAAAAGGTAGTAATATGGGGTGAAATTAGGAAAATATGACTTGTTTTAGTGTAGTTAAACCTTCAATTTTTAGACCGTTTAACTTTGGATTGAATTGCGACTTATTTTAAAATATCGCTATATGGACAGTTTGCAAAGAAACAAGATATTTATTGATATATGTTCCTCTTGAACAATGCATTTATTTCTTATTTTACATACATTTAACCTGTTTTTGCATTTTGAGGAAAAGTCTTCTAATTATAGGCTTTGCTCCTTTAAAGCTTTTATTTTATTTTATAGAAACAACAGAAGCCCAAAGAGACGACAACACGACTGATTACTACAATGTTTCCTAAAAATATAAAGGAACAACTTTCATATGAGAGTTTCTTCATATATACTTATGATGTGACGACGTTCTGTAAAATAAAGGCTGACTAAATTGTTTTGGTACTCCAACGTGGTAATATGCACTGCTGTCAAACTTTGTTTATGAAAACTGGCGTAGTTATATGTTAAGTTTTGTATGAATATGTAATTTGGGCTCTTTCTTTATACATTTTTAAAATCCTGTTGTGAGTACTTAAGCCAAAACACCATGATAATGCTTCATTTGTTGTGTTTGTTTGACTAAACATTTATCAAATACGTTGCAAAATCGACTTGATATATCTGATTTACTTTACCGAATTTGTAAATTGTAACGTTGTTATTCAAATTTAAATATTGTGTTGCAGTACTTCCTGCTTGATGTTTGAAAGTTGTAAGTTATGTTTATAAATATGCACATTTACACCTGTATCTCTTAAGTCTTCTTTTGTTATTCAATACCTAGTTTAAACAATATTTGATTCATATGATTGCAATTATTACATCTAGCATGTACTTACAAACAATAGCATAAAGGGTTGAATAGGAAGCATACGCTTATTTGTAAACTGTCTCACTATTCCATAGTTCAAATATAAGGTGGATTCTAAATATGGTGAGTGATGATAACATTATTTAATGCTTTCTAGAGCACTTTGTTTTCTTGTTCTTGTATATTTCCACGGTTCATGACAATTCGTATTTTACAAAACTTGAAGTACATGTTTGTACAGTTTAAAGTTTAAGTTTCAATTACATTGCTTGCAGTTTTTAGGGATATATAGACATTAATAAATGCACATTTACAACGATCACTCTGTTGATTTTTTCTCTTTTGTATGGGATCATAGGAAGTTGTAATAAAAATGAATATGTGCGAGATATATTTAAAGAGTACATGTAAAGAAAATTAGTATAAGTATGTCATTAGTCAAAGGAATATTTAGGTTTTATGCGAATATCGCTTGTCCCTCGATTCAATAAGTAATGCCAAAAAGTTGTGCACACAAAAAAGTCATTTTGGCCTAGACAATGGACTAAATAAACGAAAACAGTTATCTGTGGTGCATTCAGAAAACCTATTCAAGTATATAACCACTGTGATAATAAATTTAACTAATCATTCATAAGACATGATTCACAGTGCAAACAATGTATAAATTATGAAGGGTTTATCATCCGGAATAGGAATTTAAGGATGAGGCGGCTTTAAAGTCATCATGTGCCAGTCACTCATTCCGAGTCACCTTCATTAGATGGTTAAAGAGTATAAGCTATTGAGCTCTTTGAAAATTACTCGGAATCTGTTTTCACTGTAATGGTTATTATTATCTAAAGGTTATGATTACTAAGATACGTTCCGGTTTAAATTCTTTATTGACGAACAGACGGACTGAATCACGTAAGAAAAATAATAAAATCAGCCCTCAGAGGAAGGCTAGGGACAAAATAATCAATTATCATCATAATAATGTGAATACATGATTTTGATCACCGCTCTTATCTCCGTTCTTGCATATAGATTTTATATAAGAACTACTGGATGTATTCTACATTTCTCGTCCATTTAATGACACTTGACCTGATAATGTGACTTTAAGCTTCTGGACATTCTAAACGAGTTAACTCAACAAGCCAAAGCAGGTGATATGAAAATTATTAATGTACTTCTTATATCCCATGTAACTTGATATTAATCAAATTCCGTAACAAAGCGCCTTAATATTTTACATTATACTATAACATTAAACGTAGTACTTCAGAACAACTTCAAGGTATAAACTAGCCTTCACAGCTTGTGTAATGTATAGCAATTGTTAATAGATAAAAGCTTGTCTCGTATTACCTGTTACTATTATGTGCAAAAGTGTCTTCCTGGTATATTCTGCGCCTGCTTCATATATGTTACTATTTTTTCAAATATCAACAATGAACGCATAACTTACATTTATCATATTGAATAGAAATATAAAAGTTTGACGTCTTTGCTTGTCATTGTTTATAGCGATGGAACCACCCGATGCAGGTTTCAACCCTGACTTGAATCTTTTAGCAAATACATGTAGATATTTCATTCGAGGACTTTAAACTTTATAAGAGTCAAGCTAAACGTCGTTTCCGTAGCCGAGTGTTTAGAGTCGTTGACTTGAAATCACTGTTACCTCTGATTGATTGAGGGTAATGGATTTGAGCCCTGCTATTGGACATGTCTCTTCCCGTGAGAAGCTGCGCAGTTTTTTCCTAGTACGGGTTCTTCCTATGAATGTGAGTCAGGTAAACTGCATACATGTAAAATGGACAGACAATTAAAACGGGCATTAAACTTGGAGAAACTAGAAATGAAACAAGAGCTGTCCCTCACAAGTGACAAATGCCCCCGAAAGAGGTGTCTCAGAGTCGGTGCCATTTAATTTTAAAATCCTTCCATGCATGGCAGAGTTACCATGTATACAGTATTCAATTACCTTTACAATCTAAGTGTGACTTTGACCTTTAAAGTAGGAACGTGGGTTTTGCACACGACACATCGTCTTGATGTGCTAAACATGTATGCCAAAGTATTTTAAGATCCTTCCAATAATGATAAAGATACAATCCGGACACAAATGTGTGCATAAACAATGTATACAGGATTAAATTACCTTCAAACTCTAAGTGTGACCTTGACCTTAGAGGTAAGGGCGTGGGTATTGCACACGACACATTGTCTTGATGTGCTTAACATTTATGCCAAGTTATATCAAAATCCTTTGATGCATGACAACGTTACAGTCCGGACACGAATGTGTGCATATACAATGTATACAGGATTCCATTACCTTCAAACCCTGAGTGTGACCTTGACCTTTGAGGTAGGGACGTGGGTCCTACACGCGACACATCGTCTTGATGTGCTGAACATTTATGCCAAGTTTTCTTAAAATCCTTCAATTTATGACAAAGTTACAGCCCTGACACAAAAAAGGCGGACGCACGGTCGGTGCAGTTTTGATATGCCACCCTACGGGGGCATAAGAAGAGTCTTTAAGCAACTCGAGCAACATTTCTTTCATGTTTAAGGTGCTTATGCTGAGGATATTATGTCGATTATGAAAGATGACCAACTAATTCCTATGCTTGTGAAACATTTAAGAAAACGAACGGTCTGATAGCTTACAAATTTGTTCATTTCTTTCAAGTCGAAAAAAACTTAAAGCATTATCTGTGTTTATCCTTAGAAGCATTTTATATCATGATAGGCCTGGTGAGATTTGGAAGAGCGTCACATGACAGAGGCTGGTAATTATCGATAAAGAATTGTATTTGTTACATGTATACGGATGTTTTAAAGCTTGATAATAACATTGATAAAACTGAAACAAAATATAAAATATTTAAATATTTAAAATCCATGCATATCTAACGTTTAAAATGATTACAATTTATACGACGGGCCAATATAAAGACATTTCTAGTGCTTTCACAGAAAAAACAATATATACATTTGTAATATACAGGCAGAGACAAGACGTGATAACATAGCACTTTTGATAATTACGTATATGCACGTTCATTTTTGTACACCCGACAAGAATTGATTGGACGTATGAGGAAAAAAGAGCCGTTTAGATCATCTACGTAATTGCACTTTGAGATACTAAGAAAACCCTTGTCGATCCATTGGCTTACTGAAGGTGGCGATGGTGTGTGGTGGTGACTATACGTACATGCTTTGCGTGTATGTTTGTCTGTCTGTGCGCAATTTCAGCTTTTGTCGTAGCGTTAAAAAGAAAATATTAAGGAAATATCATACAATCTACATTTTAAAGTAAATATTTTAAAATGATTCTATGGCAATGGTGTCAAATGATTGTAGATTTTATATTATAGATTAAATCCGTTGAGGACGTTTGTTGTACAACCTAAGCCTCGTAATTTTTTTCAGATCTCGTTCAAGTGGTTAATAGGTTTTACATTGTTTGCTCCAAGACTTGTATTTGGAGGTAGGTACATCGTCATTTTACGTCATTTCAATGAATGTAGTGTTTGGTTTGTATCATTTTTGGTTATATCTTTTGTTATTTCTCCGGAACAAAACCAATCGTGTGAAACAGACTATTAATATATCAATATATATCAATTTTAAGCACATTTAAAAACAATATATATATATTTAAAAATCAATGATGTGCACAAATTTGTTTCAGTTCCAAAAAAAGAGGCATTTTGAATTAAATGACTTAGTCCTAAAAAGTCCATAACTGTTCACCTTTAGTCGAAATGTACAATAAACTATACCTTTAGCAATAAATATAAGGACGTAGCAATGTTTACATTCATTGTGTCAAGGGCAAATTGACTAAATGTAAGAAATATCATGTCCGTTAATACTGTGACCATGTATTATAAAGATTGCATGACGACAACTAAAAGCGGAAACATTATGAAATTATGAAAAACAAAAGCATTCAAATTCAAAGAACGCCAAAATGAATGACTGGCAATCAACTCCATATGAACTATGTATTGAGGTAAATAATTACTTTGTTTCTATTTCCTAGAACACGTATATAAGGACTGAAAAGACTGGCCTTAATAATGCAGTATCACTGACCAAGTAAGTTCTAAAAATAGGTTTCATGTTAGCAGGTGAATTGTTGTGTATGTTTTTATTCATTTTAACCTTATAGTTTCTATTTATTTTAACACTATATTTTATATACAGCATCAGATCTGATTTATTTTAACACAACATTTTCCATTTTAACACTATATTTTATATACAGCATCAGATCCGTCGTGTTTTAACAACTGCAAATGCTGCAAGGATGAAAAATGCACAACAGAACATATACCCGTTTGTAAATATGGCTGTATCGATGGTCACAAAGGAGCAAGATGCTACGAGCTGTGTCAAGGTTAAATGTGTTTTATAATATGTTGATAGTGTTACAAACTTATATGAGTTAAACGCGTGCTTAATCATTTTTTCACAAAACAAAATGTTAGGAATATCCTATATGCCTTTTTTGTAAACAAAAAAAAATTAAAAGTTTGCTTATTCTTTTTAGAGTTAATGTTAGAATTTGGCTGTATGAATTCCTTCGAATATGAATTTCAGTTTTCTCAGCTTTTATTAATAACTCGCTTATATGATTGTGAACAACAGTTAAACTTTACGATACGCAATAAAACTTATATACTGTCCACATAAAAAATACACTCAATGATTCTGATAAAAATTAATTGTATCCGGCCATTTCTTTTATAACGAGTACATTCGTGTCATATTAACCCAATTCAAGTATCTCTATATTTTCATGTTATTACCCTAGACGAAGAAACACCATCCATCGTTCCAGTGCTGGGATCTCTATTTGCTTTCTCTTTCATCATCATTGTCGTGCTTTTTATATTACTTGTCCTGCAAACAAAGAAAGCTACTGAAAGGTATGAGGATATATCTATCCAAATAACATGAATACAATGCTAACGCTAAATTTTGACAGTGACATCTTTTTTGTTTACATATTTTATTATTTAGAAAGTGTACACGTTTTTATTTTAAACAACAACAAGAGGGCCATAGTAGTCCTTTATAGAAAACCTGAGTAACATTGCTAAAACTGCTGGTGTTAGTTGTATCAATGTTACAAGCTGTTTCAAAATTCATGAATCACCTCTATTATTACTTCGTTCAGGCCCATTATCGAACTCATTTTAGTTGTTATAGTAATATCTATTTTGTGCAAAACTGATTCGATTAGTGAGAAAAAGGAAGTGCTAGATTGTAAACGTAGTTAAATATTGCAGTGTTTGCCAAATCAGGGGCAATAACATTAACCAGAACAAAACTCAAGCAAACTCATCTATGCATATTCTGTGTAAGTATGGTTAGGGTGAATGAATAATGTAGGTGCAAGAGTCAAAACATACATATTCAAATATGTTTTAAATCAGGATCCATAACTCTATAATTCAATCGAGAACGTAATGGAAATCATCCGACATTTCAATAGTTAATGAAGAAGAAAGGTGCTAGGTAATCAATAATCAAGATCATCCGAGATCTTAAGGCCATTTACAACTTTTCTTTCGGTATTTTTCTTCTGTTTTTAGTAAATGAATTAAAAACACGATTTTGTTTGTTATTTTGCAAGGCATGAGTACTGTGTCTTAATATTCCTTAATTTTATCTTGCTGCACAATTACTTGAAAATATATGAGAGGACCTTTATCATTTTTAATAACTGAAAAAATAGACAGTAAAACTTGTTCATCTTTTCTTATACTGCATTTCATATAATACTTATAAAAATTGCATTGTCAGTAGTGATGCTCCTACTTACACTTATATTATTTTACATCTGTGATAAGTCTCGGGTCAAAATTTTGTAATTGTAAATCGTATTATTTTGGGATTATTGCATATTCTTGTAACCCTGTGTTATACTTTAGAATTTTTAAACATATTATGCTATTTTACATTGGCTGCAATATTTTTGCAACCTAAAACAAAAACAAATACATGTATACATGAATACTTGCAAATATACCTTTTTAAACTATAAAGATGGCCATTATTTCTTAAGTAGGGACGGGGCAATTAAAAACGACTTAACTTTTTAATTAAATGGTTAAATGTCTTCAGTTAGTGCACACTAGTCAGTTAATATATGTAGATTAAATAAATACTTAGTTTAATATGCTTTCAAATAGTGTCCATTACACCCTTAATACCTTAAAGAAAATCTTATAGAAAGCATATGTATATTTGTTTCTTAAGTGAATCTACGAGAGAGACACTGGGTGTAACGTATGAGAACTCGCAAGCTTCTGCAGATACCTATTACACCAGTATGAGACGACACGGTAGTAATTTATTGTCATTATATTTTTCTTAAATTTGTAATAATTCAAACGTTCATATCTTTATTCTGGTAAGTCATTCCTTTCACGGCGTCGCTACAGTTCTAGTGAGAATCCTGGCTTCTTCTGCATTGTAAAACATTTGTCGGTTCATCGAAATGAAATCTTCCCTCAATGTAAAATCAGTTTCTGATAACTTTACCGAGGTAAAAAAGAAACTGGAGTCATTTGTTTCAATACGTTACATTCACACATGTGGATAGGTAGGTGCAGATAATTATAACAATAAGTTTATCGGGCAACGTGATAGATTCTAGTTGTCATTATACAGAGAGCTTCTTGGATAACGCTTGTTGTGTTTTGTTTCAGAATCGGAGGGGGTCAAACGATATGGAAATCTTTAACCCACTCGTTCGTTAATCAATATTTTTGTCAGCTTAATCAAGTTCCCTCAGGCTTGATTTTGATGAAACCAGTCAAACATCAATAAAATTTAGTGGTGTATTTTACATTCCAAGTTAACTGTGTCGAGGGTCAAGATCACACGCGCCTGTTTAAAGATTATGTCTTCGTGTCTTTCTTGTACCGCTTGGTTAAATTATGCAGGATGCATCAGTATCATATCTAGTTGTGCACTTCATACTTTTAGGCCACCAGGTGATAGATCAATGTCTCAGGGGCATATTAAAAGAAATTATTGGCAGTACATCATATCAAAACCACTTGCTAGATTTTGATAAGACTTTTAGGAAACATCACTGTGTAGTGCTTTTTCCAAATCAGAATTGGGAATTATAACATCAAAGGGCAAGGTATAGGGGTCCGATAACAGAAACTCGTGTACGTGCGTGTTCGTAATTTGTTTGCTTGATTTTGATCAAAATTTACTTAAAGTACAAAAATGCAGTAAATGTGTGCGTAAACTGATATTCCCAACTAAGTAAAAGGTCATCGTCGCATGTGTCTGTCAGTTGGGTTGTTTCTCCGTGCCTTATCTACTTAAACCATTCGCGAGATTTATCTCCTTTTCATAAACATGCACGTTTCTTCTCCTCTACATTTCTTGATATTGATATCCACATTTTTGTCTTAAATGTAATGGTTCTAAAAAATAGTATGATACGTTAATAAAAATCTGCAGAAGATGATGTCGCAGTAAGAAAAAAGTATATCGACAGCATGTTTACCTTTTTGTTTGTAAACATTAGGGTCAATGCCATTTTGACCTTGTTGTTTGTAAATATTTGGGCCTCTGGGCCATTTGACCTTGTTCTTTGTAAATACTTGGACGATCGGGCCATTGTGCCCTTGTTGTTTCTACATATTTGGGTCTCTACGCCATTTTGAATGTTGGTAAATATTGGGGCCATTGGGCAATTTTGCCCGTGTTGTTTGTAAATATTTGGGCCATTGTGTCATTTTGACCTGGTTGTTAATGAGTTAAGCCATATCACAAATAGAGGAATTCACTGTAAATTTCGACTTGTGTTTTTTTTATGAGAGCTGCTGAGGGCAATCAAATACAAAGCATATTTTATAGATTTATTTTACCAAAACGTTTGATCATTAAATTTCCGTTATAGAGATTTATTTATTTATTTTTGTAAAGAGTATAAAGATTAAAGTACACACTGTAAGTCTCATAAATAAATTCCGTTTTCTTCTAGAAACAGACACAGAAGCAACGTATAACACATGTAGAAAAACTCCGATGCCAGTAAATGGTAAATATTGATATCTGTATCTTTTATTTTACATACGGTAAAATCTGATCGTTACTATATGTGCGCCAAACATTATATACTCACAATCAGTTTGTCCGGAGAATGATCAAAGACTACTTCAGACTTTTTCTTGAATATTCGAGAAGTAAAGGTGAAGATTTATGGAAACTGTTGCGAAGAAAACAATGATTATCCTTAAATATATTTCATGAAGCCTAAATTCCCAGAATCAAACTTACAAGCAGATCTCACGTTACATGTTTGTTTCGTAAATGATGTTATTTCACTAAGCGGTCTTTACTTCAGATTATCATCTTGTCATATTTATACCCTTAAACACGAAGTAAATTAGGACTTTTTTTAATCGTGTTTGCCTGTCATTCTGTCCGTCTATCTGACCGACCTTCTGCAAATACAATTAGTTGGGAGTTTTTCTCAGCAACCACTGGTAGAAATTCTGTGAAATATCACATGAGCCTAGGTATGCATATCTCTGAATTTCTTAGATGGGTTATTTTCCTTACTGATACTATACATAATGTATCAAACATGTACATGAATGGAGGTTTCATGTGCAACCACAAACCGAAACTAAGTGAAATTTCACTGGAGTGATAATTATGTAGCCAAGTTGTATATATTGTCGGGATGTTACGCCCGGATAAATTTTCTTTGAGTTATCGACCTTTAATTTCTGTAACACATATACTGTACAAAGACGTATTTGTCTGCGCTGTATCTCGGCAACACCTGGCTCAGTAGTTATAAATATCAAGCTTAATGATGCATATTATTGGCATGGCAAGCCCAACTTATTTTTGTTTTATTAAATTCTGACGCTTTGCATTTTTCATTGATATTGTATACCTTGAGATGATTGTTTTTGGTGACCTGTTGTATAGAAAATAATTATTAATATAAGTAATATATTTCAGAAACGAGAACAGCTACTGCCGTCGCAGATGCAACTGTCTATGAAATAAGTGGCATAACATGCGGTACATATATACTGATAACTTGTTTAACTTATGCTGATAAAAGTAATATACATTTTACCCTACTATCCGATCCAATTAAATGCTTCCATTTCATTACAAGCAGGAATATGGGTATATTCGGGTTTAAAGGTACATTCAAAAGAAAGAGCATATTATTTCTAAAAAATGTTAAAAAATGAGTTAGATGTATGTAAATTAGTTTTTAAAAAGTTTTCAAAAAGACGATATATCGAGAATTATATCGTTTATACACAGTCTACCAATAAAGTGAAGTTTTATAATAATCGCTATCAACCAAAAGACTATGAAACAAGCGTTAATGAAGGTTTTATGGAACTACAAGACATTAGATTATAATAATAATAAATTCTTTATTTCCAGAAGGTAACACAAATAGACATTAATACGAAATCGTACATATATCACAATTTCATTGTGGCCTTCCATAAATACACACAAACAGTATATGCAAACAGTTCAAAAATACACATATACAGATACACACACACTCACGCACATAAAATCACATACATTTACATACATTCTAGTTTCAAACTTGGTAATATACAAGTTTAAAAAGTTGCAAAACAAACAAAGATTAACTTATTTAAAAACTTGAATTATCACGGATGTCTACCATTTATTAATGACAAACACTCAGATATGAATAATTGTCACGAAAGAAGAAGAAAAATTTACATACAAAAAATTTCTACAATAATATGTTGAATGTGTTACATAGTTTGATTCTGGACCAAATAAGATTTATATTTCTTTTTAAACTCTGTTACAGATTTAGAGTAGCGAATTTGTACTGGAATATTATTACAAATGTGCACTGCTGAATATGAAAAAGATGTTTTAAAAATATTTGTTTTATTTTTCGGTACAGATAAATTACTGTATTCAATAGATCTAAGATTGTAGGTTTCATTGCAAGAAAATGTTAACATGTCACTTATATATTTTGGCACTAGTTTATTTGTAGCCTTATAAACAATTAGTGCAATGTGATAATTAATTCTATTGGAATAGCTAAGCATGATAGGCTCTTTTATACTTATATTATGTTTTTGATGAATTGAGTTTCTTGATATAATACGTTTAATTCTATCCTGTAACTTGTTCAATCTATTAATAATACTAGCTTTATTACCCCAAACCACAGCACAATAATCCATAATAGGTAAAGTGTATGAATGATAGAACATTAACTTCATTTCATCAGAATGATAATAGTTAATTCTTCTAAAAGAGAGCAATTTTTTAATTTATTTTAGCAAATACTCTATTCATTTGTTCTTTCCATGACAGTGTGTTATCTACATAAACTTTAAGTTTCAAGTTACACTTCCAGTAAAATAATTATACTGTAAGCAACTCGCAATGTGTGCATACGCTGTAAACACGTCAGATTATTTTTGCTCACAACCACATCTTCTGAAAAAAACGATTAATGTTAGTCAACTCTTCTTGCGTATAATTAAGTTGAATGCTTTCTTTTGTAAAGTATGTTTTACACTGACTAAATGACACACATTGTAAGTTGCTTACAGTATAATTATTTTACTGGAAGTGTAACTTGAAACTTAAAGTTTTGTTAACAATCATTTCAAGTATTGGAATAAAAATTGTTTTGAGGTTATCTTAACTTATTTTAGATATAGGATTTGCCGTTAAAATTTATTTTTGTGATTAACTTGTCTCTGTACCTTCAGTTCTATCAAGTTTATTATGCCTACCTAAAACAAACAAATTGTACTTGCAAAAACAAGGCTACCACTTGCAACATGTTACTGCTTTATATTTAAGGCGAAGAGGTTACAACAAGCTAGACACGACGACCAGCTCTGAAGAAGTTCTAAAGCTTAGTTAACAACGTTATATGCAACGGGAAATTGATATGCAGTTATTGCTGATCTACATACTGCAGAATTTTACATTTTTGTTATATAAATTTATTGTATCATTAATGAAAACTAAAGTTAAAAGTGTGATATCATCTAACAAAGGGTTGGATTAATCAGGAGATATTTTTGCAATGTTGCATGGTATTATCATCTCATATATTGCTTCTTTAAAAGTATAGCTCCCCGTGGATCTCAAGAATATTCAGGGCATGTGTTAGAAATATTCATCTAGATCTAATGGACTACAGAGACCTTTTGGAGAAGCATCTTATTTGACCTTTGTAGAGCTATCTAGCCAAAACATCGTGGTCAAGCATTACTGGAACATGAAACTTTGCAAGAATATCCCACAAACATTTGATCATTGGTAGACAGTGCATACGCTGTAAACACGTCAGATTATTTTTGCTCACAACCACATCTTCTGAAAAAACGATTAATGCTAGTCAACTCTTCTTGCGTATAATTAAGTTGAATGCTTTCTTTTGTAAAGTATGTTTTACACTGACTGACTTTATGTACAGTATGACAAATACTTCGATAAGTTGTAGTTTGAGTAACGGGAATAGCGTAACCATAGCTTCACCGTAAAATCCCTCGTTACTTAAGATTAAGGTGAACGTTTCGACTTAGTCACCCAAGTTCTACAATGAGAAAAGGCAGTAAAAATGACACACATTGCGAGTTGCTTACAGTTACAACAATGGTACGCCTTGGTCAAGGGCAAGAACATCCCATTCACTCAGACGGCGAGTTAATTGTTTGGTACGCTTTCAGTTGATTTTGGCCCATTTATATAAATTCATGATATTGACACACGTTATAAAGTAATCATTTTCCTCAAGCACGCTGCAAGAATTAAATACGTGTCTCGAAAGACAAAAAAGATATTAACATTATAAAACGGAACATATACATCAGAAATTCGCTCTCTAACGTCAGTGACGTCAGGCTTTCTTTGACGTCGAGTACGATGTACATTGAATTGTCAGTTACTCATAAAGAACTCGCTTGATTTAAAAATAAACGAAATTATTTTTTTATTTGATTTACATTATTATAGTTTATGCAAAAGAGCAGTTGGCTGGCATATGTGTATTAGGTTTACGAACATACAGCGGTGTTGCCGCTTGTGAAAAGCCAAATATTAATTTCTATTCATTTTTTTGCAAAGCTTGGCACACGCAGCTTCTTTTAAAACATTTATCATGAAAAATGCATTGTTACTTCCCTTTAATATTGCTTTGACATTTCGGCGGGAATTCAGGGGAGAATACTCTGTATTGAACTATTATCAATATAGACAGTATGGACGAAGTACACGGATATCAAGGTTTCTTGTTTGACTACAAACGAACGTTGTTCGCAGCCCGCGATATCATTTGGAATAAAACACTCTAGGCGAGATCGTTTAAAATCTAGTGATTGTCGCAAAATCTTTCAGCTTCAGGATATGTCCGAGTTATGATATAATTTTTGCCGTTCGTAACGTAGTTCGCTGAGTGAGGAGTTTTGTGTCCTTTCTAATTTTAGCCGGCCTCATTCAGACGAAGAAATTCTGCTTTATCTATTGCTGCACCCTGCAAAATAATTTTGATTGTTTAATGAAACACCATTGCTAGCCCCATTGACTAAACAAATAAAAAAGACTGCACAGAAACTTACATCGTTCCGTGTACGACCATGAGGTTGAAAAAATGTTACTGAACAAAGCAGACGACTCCGACAGTTTAAAGACGGGGACTTGGCCAGCATAAAAGAACACCACTTACGACTAACGTAATTCACATTTTGATATTTATTATATTAATTCTCTAAGAACATAAATAATGGACACTCCAACATGTATAACTGGTACATTTATACAATGCACATGTATACAATAAACTTTAATCAAAGATGACTTATAAACGAATAAAGCGCGCGCACACATTTACATTAAAATAACAGTTTATAGACTCATATTGCACAACATCTGTTTTTTCATAAAATATGTATAACGTGTTTAGCTCAAAGTGTTCAGTCTCCATTCTTACATATAAACACAACCACAAACAAAACATCGTATCAACATGCGCTACAGATTAAAGTTATAATAGGCTTCAAATTGGTCGTATTGATAATTATTTTCAAAAATGAACGTTGAAACATAGTAGTGCTTTGAAAACATTTAACAAATGAGATAAACTGATGTGCTTTTCGTTTAATGGTACTATCACTTTAAGCTGACCGTACTCAGTTAGGCTTAAAACAATCAGTTTGACATGTAAATGATTATAGTGGTGCAACGATATACCGGTATACGGGGGATACTAGACTAGTTACTAGTCTGATGAAATTTATGTTTTTTCTATATACTATATTTCATGCACTATTTCCAGTCTATTTTATATGAATTTGCTTTATACACTTGGGCAGTTTTATCGGCGCTGGATAGTAGACTGGCTTTAGAACAAAACTGATAGATATTTATTAGTAAAAGAGATATTTCAGGGCCTGGTGAGCAGGCTAGGGGCGATACATACTGCGATACACATTCCCGTACAGAAATATTAGAGTTAAATGAACTACTCAATCTACACATTGCAATGCATGTATAAACATCAGAAAGAGAAAAAGAACATTTTGACCACCTTTGCCACTCTTCGGTTACAAACATATCCGCAAGTCGAGTTAGCTTTAAATAGACAGTTTCTAGGTCGTTTGCGAACAATTTGTGGCACTGTATTCACGGTTTGGTGATTTGGTTTTATTATATTTTCGCGGCTTTTATGTTACATCAATATATCACAATGGGTTGGCTGTATCACAATATATCGCAATACGGGTTTGTTGCACCCCTATAAATGAACTGGAAAATCTAATTAACTCGTAGATAACTAATTTAACACAATAATTATAACTGTAGCAGATGACACAGATTTATAAAATATGGTGTCTTTAATAGGTTAAGACACAAAATGTAGCATTTACATACCAGTAAATGTATTTCATAAAAAACATCAAGGGTTATCTAACCGACTTACTGTTTCTAGTTTGCTGTGTTTTACATGTACATTATAAAACGATTACCGTAACGTATTTGTTATAACTCAACAGCGATCAGTTTCTATTTAATAAATCTGACATTTTTGAATAACTTAATGAATTGCGATAGTCATCAACTTTAAAAAGAGTTCTGGAAAAATGAGTATGTATAATACAATTATGACTTGCCACACTCAGGTTAAAATTGACGAATAACTTCTGATTCCGCTATCGCAATGAGATGCCGTGAGGATAGCGCCTGAATGTTGTATCTCATATACAATACAGAAGGATAAAAAACATTCATGCGCTAAGCATGTACGAAGTACTACAGCATGCACATATCGATATGATTTTCATATATCTATAAAGATGCCTATCAAACTGTTTTCAATTCTATTGTAAGAATTTTAAGACTTCTTTTGCAGAAATCTGGTAAAGCATTATAGCATTCAAGCCGTAATTGTAAATGCATGCTAATAAATTGGTCGGCTACTTATTTCCCTATTAACATAAACTTTTAGGAACATTTTGATACGTGTGAATTCAAAACGAATTATAGCGCGAAACATTGTTGTATGATGTTAAGAAAATGACACGGCTATTTGTTATCAATGATGCAAACTTTTATTACCACGTGTCCAGAATGAAAAATGGTTTAGAGACTGACATGTCTCCCAACACGATTGTTCATTCTTCGAGTAGTTTTGGAGTGATATTATTGTGATTTTGGTAAGCATCTTGTATATACTGACCCCAGTCCGTTGGCCAGCTGTTTTGTCGATGGCGACCTGTTCCCAAGTACCATATTACGCTTGCAACGTGCGCACAAGAACCGACGACACGTGCTCCGGCTTTACATTTGCAATACCATGATGTGATTTTAGCACTAGTATAACCGATCCAACACCTGTACTTAACTGAAGATGTATGTCTGCTTTGCAGCTTTGCCTCTAATACGCCTGGTACAAAACTGCTAACGGACAGAACATAATTGTTCTCATTTAAGTGTTCTGCAGTATATGATTTTGCTTGTTTCACTGTGTAGATACCCAACGTTATTTCTCGCAGATCCTCCTCCGAAAGCTTTGGAAAGTCTAAAACAGATGAAGAATCTATTGCCTTCCATTTTGGCTTTGCTTGACTTTGTGTGAAGTTTTCTATTTTTGATTTTAAATCGTTTTTATTTTGAGATAATGTTAATAATTTTGTACCCAATGCTATATCCGCGAGACGGTCATTTGTTTTTGACAGCGGCGGTTTAAACTTGTTGCAAATAGCGCATACAATGGAAATGAAATCTGCTAAGTATGGCAAATGTGAGGTAGATAATGTTTTATCAAGAAATCGCCACTGTTTTAGCCTTGCATTTGCTGCTTCAACGACCCATCGTATTTTTGTGACCAAACGGGTTTCATTTGCGTCTTCCACCGAATGTTGAGAGCTGCCTTTAGGAAGGAAAGACGGCATCTTCGGACAAATACCTAGGTCTGTTAGCATTTTAATTGAATCCCGAAAACCCCTATCAACAACAAAAACATCACCTCGCCTTAACCAACTCTGCATTTCTTCAATGTTGTTAGTGAGCATGTTGTTTAGTATGCTTGCATCATTATTTTTACCATCTGATAAATATGGCCCAATAACGGAAACTATATACCCGGATGTTGTCACTACCATCATAGCTTTAACAAGAGATCTCCGTTTATGCATACTAAAAGTTCTTCTTTGGAACTTGAAGTTGGACGATTTATTTATGTAAATATAAGTGCCGTCCAATACAAGAATTGCAGGAGGACTGCATTCATTCTGGCCAAGAATTGATACGGCTATTGGTCGTGTATGTTTTTCAATCACATCATGCCTGCTTATGTGTCCAAAGCCGATATGTTTTGAAACGAAATGCTTAGACAGCTGCTTCCTGACAGATGCAACCGATCGCCGGACTTGTGCCTTTGAAAGGTTAAATAAAGTACCGAGAAGTCGATGAGATAACCCTGTTCTAAGTTTTGTTAAGAAAACAGCGATTGATGTGTTTTTACTTTTGTATTTGGATGTTTTGACCTTAACATAACTTGAGAGAGTTTTAAAATCGGATTTCGAAAGGCCAGTTAGATTAAGATAATCTTCATCACTTAAAACAGAACAATCGTCAAAACACAACCTTTTCTGTTGACTCTCTTTTGCACTGATACGAACAAATTCCAACAATTCTATCAACTCGCTGCCTGTTATTGTACTCTCACTTTTTGTTAAACCATTTTGTTCAAACATTTTTAATGCATCAGTAGTTAATCTATTTTCAATACAGTGTTTCGGGCAACAACGCGAACCCTTTTGTATAAAAACACCAGTCTGAATGTAAAGCTGATTGCGGGCATCATGCTTCACTCGTATCAGTTTTGGTCCGTATTTACTGCAAATGACACATTTTGAATGAGTACGACCTGCATTTGAGAGTGGTACTGTAACAGTTATTCGTTCGCATGGCTGATCTTCCGGTTTTCTTTTTTGTACCTGTTCTACAGTGGTATATGATTTAGCTTGTGTTCCCTTTTGTTTTGATTTTTGACGGACATGCTCATAAAATCTCTGTCTACATTTATTACATGAAACGTCAGTAGCGTCTGATGTAACCTGTATCATAAAATGTTTATCAAAATATTTCCTAATGTCTTTGTTTCTTGGTCCGGATAGAGGGATTCTGTCTTTTGGTTTTGTTCTCTTCTTGCACAGTATACAATTTTGGTAGTAGGCCATTGCTATGTATGAAATGAGAGAAAGACAGAATTTTATTATCGCGAAATAATGCAATTGAAAGAAAGGGAGGTAATAAAAATGTAAAATCTGGATAATCGCGAGAAACACTATCAATAAATTTAAATATGAAAACGTTTCTTTGAAAAAAAATAAATCATTTCATTCAAAACTGAAGAGTTTTAATGAAGATTACAAGGTACTGTTACAATTATTTTAATGTTTAATGTTTAGATATAAATACTTTGCACACAATGAAGACCGCAAATCTACGATAACAGGTGTGGAAACACAAGTAGATAAGCAAATGATCTCTAGTGAGATTTTTTTCACTTGTCGCACATGCTGCATTTGCAGTAATGTAAATATATGTGACAGGTGCACGTACGCCGCCAAGGAAGGTTAGTAGAAAAAATACATACATTGCGCAAGCATTAAAGTTTTGACATTTTACATCTTTATAAAGGGTATAAAATACTGCTTATCGTGGAACAAAAAACTAAAACTTTAGCGTTTGCGCATTACCTGAATTTTTACGTCAAACATCAAAAAGTATCCATTTTCGCGACTGAACGTGTTTTCCGTCGTTTTTGACGTCATGTATGACGTCATTTACGGTAACGTAGGTAACAAAAGTCGCGTGATTTTATTGTGGGATATATTCATTTACATCACAGTACTGTTCTTTAAGAAAAAGCATAACTATGATTTTTAGCTATTTTATAGGGCCAGATTCAATAATAACCCGTACCCAGCTCAAAGTTTACGGCAAATTTACCAAACAGCATACAGGAATATTTATCATTTAGAAAGAGGAGCTGCCACTAGAAATATGTCCTTTTGACATTGTTCTACAAAGCCTGTTCTATATATATATAAAGGCAACAAAACAAACATGGCAATGATATAAAGGTCACATCTAGTATAAACCTGTGCATGTAGTTCTTTATCAGTAAAAACAGAATAAAATCAATACGAAAATTAAAGAGAACAGATTACAATTAGATAAAGATTCTCAGGAATGTTTGGGCGTTGTAAAACGGTTCATTTGCAAATTATAATATAAGAAATGAGTTATCATGTTGCGGTTGGTTCCGATTTAATCGTATTAGATATTACCAAAGGTAGGTAATTTTGCTTATATGTCCAAAATTCAAACTTTTTTGATCCTGAAAATGTAACGCAACCGTTTGGGCTAGAATAGAGTTAGTCGTAAAGTAGAATCAGTTCTTCATTGTTTGAATTCTGAATGGTTTAATTCTAAGCTTCATTGTGATTGTGTTTTGTTCTTCTCATTGACATATATTTCGGTCGCAAAGATTGGAGAGTAACTGGTTTTTGCGTTTAGAGGAGATGGTTGCTTGTAAGTCTCTATGTTTATTTGTGGTGAACACTCTTACTTTTTGATGCATAGTTTTGTGCTTGGTTGGTACGTTGAGGATTGCAACATTATGTAGATGTATGATTTATCAACTAAAAGTTTAAAGTGATTAGATGAAGATTATCTTATGCGTAAACTTAAGCATAGTTGAGCGTTGTATAACTTTTCGTTTGCAAGTAACAATTAAAGAAATGATGGGACAGCAATACGTTTGCACGTGGCATTTGTTTCCCGCGTTATCGTATTAATCGTCAATATTTGTCTATCGAACTTAAAGAGCACAACCTTATCGGCACCACATAAATGACGTTATTTGTCTAGTGCAGTTATCATATAATTTTGTTAACGTCTTTTCGGGGTTAAAAAGGGTAAAAAGAATGACTTTATTTACGGTGAGCTGGTTAACACCTTTACAAAATTTGAAATTAATTTTATAGATATCACCTATACGTATTGCACCAAAGTATCACAATCTGATAATAAAAAGTATATTAAAAGGGTATATTTCATATTGTATCAAAATATAATAGACAATCCCTATGCCGGATAGAATTGGTATTGTTTACTGAGAGATTTAATTTGTTCATTATATTTTCATGAGGTATTGATTTATCAAACAAGTGGGGATTTTTATGAGCTTTATATATGACTAAACAATGACTTAAACTTCTTTTTTTCGATAGTGGGAAGCTTAATTGAATGAATCGAGTACGTCAAGTTGTTATACGTATTCAGATTGCAACTATACTTAGACGTATTGTGAATTAAAAATATCGTCCAAACTCTTCCTTCCCGTCGATTAGGTATAGAAATTGGTTGATGACATAAAGCTGCAAGTATTCAACGTGTAACCGATCGTTATTCAATTCATATCTCATTTATTGCAGTGTTTTGTCTAATTCATACATATTTTAAATAACAAAACGGTTGTTGAGAATGACATCTGAATTCATATGTTTGCTCACAATTCAAAATCAGTCGTGTCTGAGAAAACTATCTGAAATATTAACGATGCATTGTCCTTAAAATCGAAGTATCAGCTGATCGTTATTTATCAAATAGGTAGTTGATCATGAAATGCTCCTTTTGACAGGCATACAGATCATTTAGATTTGAGTCTGCTTGCGATATGTATAGTAAGTGCGGATTTTTATGTATCTTACGCTGTACCATTGGCTACAAAACATAACGGTTTCAGCATTAGAGTACATCATTCAAAGTGTCATAAAACAGAGACGACATTTTTGTTGGACCAGCTAAGCTAGGTACACTGTTTTCCTTATCTATTTATGAGAGTTTATATTTCGATCATTGATATTATACGGATGTCCTGTTTTATATTATATAAATTATGTGGACATGGCTGTCCATGACATAAATAAAGTAATTAAAAATATATCGAGGCGCGCTAAATTAGTGAAAATCATCAGTTTATTTATATGAATAAGTACGTTATGAATATGCATGTGATATATACGAACATTTGTACTTAATTGAATTCACTTTCAAATAATATTAAAATTTAAATGCTAAATAAACCACTTTGGATAGGATGAAGGTTGGAACTTCATAAAGTACAGAAAATGGGTTTGGTACTCTGCAACAAAGAAAGATTAACGGTACAACCTATAGTGTATATAAAATAGATAGTGTGTGTGCAAACAGCACGACAATTTGACATACACGTCCTTTGACAATTAAGAACAAATTATGAACAAGAAAGAAAAGAGTTTTCCGGAACAAGTAAACTGTGTAAAGTTCATTTATATTTGTACTTTTTGCAGGGGATTTTGTGTTCAAATTCAGTTGTTATAAAACATTATCGAGGTTCTCTTTAGCTGGAGCACAAGTAGCCATACTCCGTTACTTTACTTTCAAAAATATAGCTGTATCGAGTTCATGACATTGTCCAGTTTCCGAAAAAAACTACCGATAATGTACCCCTGTTATGAATTATAATTATGTGTCTTTCAACAAAGGCATACTTTAATTTGTTAAAGTCCCAGGACCACATTGACAAGTAGCTCTTATTGTACCAAGAAGTATATCTTTCTGGCGGAAATGACCTTTATTTGTACCAAAAAACATTCATAACTAACTTTACTTTTTAAATCGATGTACATGTAAGAAATATAGCGCAGAATTCTTTTTTCAATGATATTGCAAAAAATAAAAACGGCTACCTGGAAACTCCTTTTCGTGAATAATGATTTGAATACAAAAGAAATGAATATGTCAACATAGTGGTTATGTCTTTATCCTATCAGTATACTTGTTTTACAATAAGATCATGGGACTTTAAGTAATATAAATGTATTTCGCATTAACTAAGCTTCAAAATAGTGTACATATATTGCTTTAAAATGCGCACACAATCATGACCGGTGCTTACTCGTGAACAATCTCCTAAAATGTTCAGTTAAACAATATGATGTTTACATAACGTTTTGCCGAAAGAGAAATTGTTTCGACTAGATCATTTGTTTTGTTACACTATGTAGTTGTACCAAAGCTTTATAAAGTATATTTGTACAAGTAAGCCTCTTAATTGTACTTCTTAATACTTGCTTGTTGTATTATGATTAAACTCAGATCAACTTCAACTGCCTCTCAAATGCGTACATAGTAGTAAGATGCTTCTATACTAAAACTGAAAATGAAAGCAATTTGATCCGTAACATTTCGAAAAGAGAATATCTATTGCTACGAAAGTGTAATAAAGAAACCAACGGTTTTTCGAACCACTCGAAATTAGATCTAATTAACACATTTGATGCAAATCATGGAAAGTGAAAAAATAACTGTTAGAAAATAGTACCATACTGACATACTGTAACCAACAGGTCTTGAGTAAGTGACAGCATCGGCCAGAAAGCAAGCAAGACCGAAACAGGTTTTAATATTCCAGTGATGTCGATAGAAAGCAAAATGATGTAAGCCATACTTACTTGAAAAAGAAATAACAAAGTATCAGCCGAAAACCTTTGTTTTGAATTGCTGTAATACTGCTTTACATTTTTCTTTAATTTACAACGTTTTCATTGTTTGTTTTTTACATTCTATACGTGTTATGTTGTTTATAAATAGCAAAAGACAATGATGACTATTATAGGGTAATTACCAAGTGAATAACCTTAAAAGACGATAGGAAAAGGACATGAATTCACTTTATATAGCACCGAAGGATTGGTTTTGTTTTTTAATGTTAATAAAATTGAACACCCAATGTGCATTATGTCTGTCTGAATGTTGTACAGCATTTTTCTGACTGAATTATACCAATGTTTACATAATTAAAGCAGCTCTTAAGTGTTTACGATGTCATTCTGAATAATGTCAAGGCGGACGCTGCGTTTACGTTGACGTGAGAAGTCAAGTGCTACAAGAAGTTGGCTCTGAAGGGGTGCTTGGCTACAGTACATTACAAGATGGGGAAGAGAATTTCATAATGGGTGAATCTTCATCAGTAATAGGCACCTGTCTGGAAGACCGTTATCTTCGATAACTGATAAAAATGTAGCATTCCCCGAGGATGAGAAATACTTACGTCAATTGCCCGGAAACTACTACAACCAGGTACAATGTTTAGTGTGAAGAAACGCAACAGCGTTTAGTTACAATTGATGAAACCTTGATAAGATCGTTTGAGCCAGAATTAAAGCGCCAGAGTATATCCACGACCAGTAAAAATTCGGCGAAGTCAAAACTGTCCAGAGATGTTGATGATATGATTTTCGAGGAGTGTTAAGTACACAAATGGTTGCATCAGGTCAGATAATCAATAAGGAGTATTATGAAAAGTATTTGAGATATATTTGTCTCAAAGCAATACGCCGTAAGCGACAGGAACTACTTGACCGCACGCCACTCATTCTACAGAATAAAGCGTCATATCATTAAACTGGCGTTACAAAGGATTTACTGGTGTCATATGGCTCAGAAGTTCTTTCGCATCCCGCTTATTTACAAGATATGAGCCCTCCTTGCCATGATCTATTCCCAAAATTGAATGAACCAATTAGAGGACCTCGCCACAACAGCCTAGAAGAGCTCAAGTGTGCCGTGACTGGAGATATTTGAAGGATCAATTCCCGTTGCCTGGCAACCGGTATAAAAGCGTTGTAAGTTATCTAATTTACAGAGATACATTTATATTTGTATGAACTCAGTTATTTCTGATCGACCCTCGTAGTCTAGAAATGCTTAGCGACAATACAACTGTGTCTTTTTATACATTGTACTATATTCTATTATCAGGTTCCTCTTGTCATTTCAGACGATGAACAATTTATTAGACATAGTGTTACTGCTGGCACTTCTAGAATCTTCACTTTCCTACTGTAAGTTCTTGTTTCTGGTATTTTCTTCTATGCTTAATCCATTTTACACAATTTTACAAATGTTATAAATCATGAAATGTAAAATGTAAAATAAGCGGACATATAGACAGTACAATCAAGTAAATAGACACAATGTCCGATGTTGCAATAAGTTATGTAACACGACGTCAAACATTTATTATTCGAATGCACTTACGTTGTAACAACGATTCTGACTGGTTACGTCATTCAAATTTGCAGCTATTAAGTTACGTATTATTAGTCGCAAAAATCGAACAATCAGTTATGATCGCGTTTTATAGCATTGTGCGTTAGAATAGGGTAAACCTTTTGGTGATTTTGACATTTGCGACAGTATATATTGTTTTCAATGCCCGCAAAAAGTTTAAACGACTGCGGCTAACGCCGTCGCCATTAAAAATATTTGCAACCATTAAAAACCGTATATAATGTCGCAAATATCAAAATTACAAAACAGTAAACCCTATAATGTTTTCCGTCCGAACTACCCAGAATGAATAGGCAAATACATTGAGTATCATACTAATTTGAAAAAACAAGCAAATTCATTGCCACTTGTGAACTATTTATTACATTAAAATATGCGGAAATTATGTTAAACCACTCAACTCAAAGACATATAAGTTTGTCTATTGAGACGGCAAGTGTTAAACCTTCAAAAAGACAGAACATTTAGAATATGAATATCAATGTATATGAATAACAATACTTGTATATGAACAAAAAGTTTGAAATTAAAACTTGTTTGTGTTCCATCTTTTGACAGGTAATTGCAACATTACGGTAATTCGGGGGCTGTAAATAAACTTGACGGCTAGGCCATCCTGATTGTGTATAAAAAATATCATTTTGTTAGAATTGACAGAGATATGAATCATTTAAAAGATGAGAAAAAAATGCATTTTTGATATGATAAAAAATTTTAAGAAAAATATTCGGTTACATTATAATTACAGCTGTATTCGTTTATATTTACACATTATCTTACATTTTCGCTAGAAAACATTTTAGCTCTTTTGCTGCATATATATAAGTGAAATAAAACTATTTTAAACACCTTCATTAAAAACGCATATCAATACATATTTAAATATCAAAATAATATCTTTGATTTTCTTTAGTTTGCAGTCATTTTAACAAAATGAAAACATCTTTTTTAGATGTGACATTTTCTTAGTCATACAAATATTTACATATGTCTGCTTCAGGAAGCCGCTGGAAATGTTTTAGATTTTAATGTCAACTTTCGGTACTTAACGTTTACGCAAAATGACAACGTTTAACGTAATTACAAGTTTATGTTGTCTGTTATTATGACAACTAATTATAGAGTTTTGAGCACGTTTGAAGTACGAAACAAGGTTATTGTGCTGAACATTTTAAAAATAAGCAACTTCACTTTCTTGAAGTGTTCAACTCAATCGAAAGGTATGATTGAGGAGAATACTTTCATGTTGCCATATGACAGCCGTCATTATTTTTTTAACAATTTTCATAGATTTACTTTTGTTTAGAGAGTTTTTTGAGCATGTGATTCTTCAACGTGAATTCAGTGTATATGAATACGCACGCTTCAATGAGTGTGAAACGGTAGTATCAAAATATATAACAAGACAGCTTATTCGTACATGTATAAAACATTTGGTTACACAGGCAAATCATGAAAATTAGCCGATATGTGACTATATAGGTGCAACAGTTAATAAACGGCCCTCGTATTTTGATGATCACTGTAAGAATGATTGCATAGAAATAATGGAACAGTTTCGATTTAAGAGCTAGCATGAAATAACGTCACTAAATACATCAACTAGCTTTCTGAAACAGGGTGCAGTTGGATAAAAAAAAGTAATGTGGTGCCCCGAACTCTGACACTGAAAACATATTTGTTATATTTGAGAAGTAAACAAATTAACTTAGTTGATATGTATTAATATAAACATCTTATTTTTTGTTACATGTGACACGCAGAATTAAACGCACTACTATTGTCGACATGACAAAATCCTTTTTGGCACCTCGCATTTGACCGGAAGTTGGTACCCTTAGGCCGCCAATGAAATGACAAGTAAAATGAATAACATTTTTTATTGATACGTTTACTTTGTAAAGCACCTTTTAATTGGATAATGCGGCATGAAAAGGGTCGATTAAATACTCTTGCGTTTTTAGTCTTTCATGAATGATTTTATAATTTTTGTACGTAAAGAGTTCATATCTATTAGCATAAAATGTTGTTACCTCCAAACTTATGTTAGTTATGAGTGTAGAGTAATTATTCTTTTTCGACCAGTTCATAACGTCAATATTTCAAGTAACATATTTGATAGGAACAAGCGCCGTCCCTCACAAGTGACAAATGCCCCCGAAAGAGGTGTCCTCTCCATGTGCTCAATAATTATGCCATGTAATTTTAAAATCCTTCCATGCATGACAGAGTTACCATGCAAACAGTATTCCATTACGTTTAAACACTAAGTGTGACCTTGACCTCTGAGGTAGGTACGTGTGTCTTGCACGCGAAACATTGTCTCGATGTGCTGAACATTTGTGCCAAGTTATTTTAAAATCAATCGATGCATGATAAAGTTACAGTCTGGACACAAATGTATGTATATAAACAGGATTCCATTACCTATAAACTCTAAGTGTGACCTTGACCTTTGAGGGAGGACGTGGGTCTTGCAAACGACACGTCGGCTTGAAGTGCTGAACATTTGTGCGAAGTCATTTTAAAATCCGTCAATGCATGACATAGTTACAGTCCGCACACGAATGTGTGTATATATAGAGGAATCTATTACATTCAAACTCTAAGTGTGACCTTAACCTATGAGATCGGGACGTGATTCTTGCACGCGACACGTGGTCTTGGTGTGCTAGACATTTGTACCAAGTTATTTTAAAATCTTTCAATACATGACAAAGTTATCCGTATAAAGTAATAATCCGGACACGAATGTGTGCATATATAGAGGATTCCATTACCTTAAAACTCTAAGTGTGACCTTGATTTTTGAGATAGGGACGTGAGTCTTGCACGCGACACGTCGTCTTGATGTGCTAGATATTTGTGCCAAGTTATTTAAAAATCCTTCCATGCATGACAAAATTACAGTCAGGATACGAATGTGTGCATATAATTCCATTACCTTCTACCTCTAAGTGTGACCTTGACCTTTGAGATAGGGACATGAATCTTGCACATGACACACCTTCTTGATGGACTGAACATTTGTGCAAAGTTATTTCAAAAGCTTTCAATGCATGGCAAAGTTACCGCCCGGACACGAAAAAATGTAAGGTAGGACGCACAGAAGGACAGACGGACGGACAGACGGACAGTGCAATTTTAATATGCCACCCCTCGGGGGCATAAAAACAAGGTTTAAGCTTGTTTTCCTGATGCACATATCACTGTACGGACTTAATCACAATTGGGGAAATAATGTGTAAGCGGCCGGTTAGCTCAGTCTGGAGAGCATTCGCTCTGTAAGCGAAGGGTCCTGGGTTTGCGTCGTGGTCAGGCCGTACGCTTTCTTACTAAATAAAGATAATTCCTATAAAGTTAATTTTACTATGAAATCTAGCTATCCACCACTTTCATATTCTTGAATTTGCGCCGACCATCTTTTTTAAAGACCGTTCATGTTTCCTTTATTTTAATGTGCGGCTTCATATATTTTTACCCTGTAGTCAGAATGAATCAGCTATGCATTGGAAATTGCGTTTTGTTATCCTTCATGGGATGTTTAATTATTCAAAAGTTGCACAATAAAGGCAAAATTTTATATGCTGTATCACAAAGGATGGAAGAAAATGATTGTCATCAAACGTGCGTATGCAATTGTATATTGAAACAGTAGTTTGAATAGCGTTTTTGTTAACGACTACCCACGTATCTGATGACACAAGCAATAAGAAACCGTTATGTCTTTTTGGTCTCAAGTACAATATAGGATACCATAGCTACAATTAAAATGCCAACATGTTGGTAATAAATAATTTGCAGTTGACTGTCTATAGTGTCAAACAATCTAGTTCAAAGTGTTTTTAAGTCCCGGTCTCCATCTATCAAATATTCTATTGAGACCGTAGCAAAGAGAAAAAGAAAATCCGTATTAAATATTAAATACAAACATTATTGTACTCGCAAAATATGTTTTCAGTTTATTATTTGTTTTGAATAAAGTTGTCAGCGACGGTCTCAATATCTTTCTGTCATAGGCCCTCTTTGGCAGGTACATTTGTGTACATCGCAATTCATTACATAGTCAGCCAACATGAAATTCATAAAATGTTCTGGCTAAAATACTTTCATTCTCACTCTTTAATAATTTACTTAAAACAATTACCGCATCTCGCAATTTTTAAATAAATTTAAGTCACACATTGCTGGTTAAACGCTTCTCGGTTCCAACGAGTAAGCAGAATTATTGACGCGGCACTGTGTCGCGACTATATGGAATGCTCTTAACTGATCTGATGTGGAAAGAGCGATCATCTTTGTCTGTTTCTAAAAAGATGTCTTTGAATTTAAACTTTTACCTAAAACAAACTCTGCTTTTATTAAATCAATATCAACAACTGCGTTAAGTATACTTCAATTTGGAGAGCGAAAATGCACGTTAATTTAAATAATTTTTACTTATCAATTATATAAAATAAAGTATCAGCTTATTTTTTCCCGTATCTGTCGTGTAGTGGATAAGCCGATGGCCTTCTTATTAATTTCTTAAGACTAGGTATAAATCAAAGGACTGAAAGTGCTGGAGGATCGATTGTCTCTGAACAACACAGTCTGCACACATACATGTGTAAATATCAGGACAACACAGATTGTACACATCACATGTGTAAATATCAGGACACCCTTGCACGAGTAAAGTTATAAACTGGAGACACAACTGTCCACAAATTTTGACCTTTAACCATTTGTGTAAACTTTACTTTTGAGATAGGAACCCATGTGCTTACATTTTGCATTCAGTGACTATGTTCAACTACCCTATGAAGTATCAAGCTGTGAATGGTAACTGAGAAATGGATTTTGACAAAACAGAACTGAAAATTCATAGTTTGAACAACTTTTAATGCCATTCAAAAGTTATGGGATATGCCCATAGGGTTGATTGTATTGTGCCAATTCATTGATTCGGATTTAACGTCGCACTCAACAGCTAAGGTCATATTGCAACGTCCAGCTTTCATGGAGGAGGAAGACCCTGGGTGCCAATTCTGGCATTATTTCAGTCACGAGCGGGCACCTGGGTAGAACCTAGATAGCTCCCAGACATAAAAGAATTCGACCCAAGTAGGGCACGAACCTACAGCGGTGAGGACAAGTAAACATCGGTCAATGACCTCAACCACTCGGCAACAAATGCCAACAAATGCCAGTTGTTTGATGCCAAGCAATTGTCTGAAGTTTCAAGGCTTTAATGGTTACCGAGAAAGTGAATTTTAAGAAAGCTTAACCAGATTCAAGACGACAGTGCCGACTGACGTCAAGAAGGTTATGACAATGGCTCTTCTGTTTTTCAAAGAAAAGCTAAAAATTGATAAATCAATCTTTTGTTATAAATAGATTCAGTATATACCTATTGTAGAATAAGTACTTGCAGCTTACATTTACTATCCCCGTGAGTGGTTCAAAATACTGCGAATTGCAATATACCGTGTCTATTGCGCACACCTAGTCATTACCAGCCTTTCTACCATACTGTTTTAAATTTTCATAACTTGTATAAAACAACAACTGAATGTTTTAATAGCAGGCTATTATCTTTCATATTTAACATATAACAAGTAATAATGATGATGATGATGATGATGATTATGATGATTATTATGTTCCTATATAATTAATGTATGTATGAATGTACACACCAAAATTCAGTGTAGCAAAAGAATCGTGGTAAAGTTTAGTTTAAACAATATTTATTCTCGAAAATACATAGTATATATATATACATACATAGTACAAAGGTGTACAATATAACTGGAGTCTGAAAATAAGCTTTCAAAGAAAACTTATATTAATTCATTTTCCTACTTTGGTAAAGTTTGAAAGTTTATGTTACAGTTTATATTCAGTTGACAGCATAATCCAGAGAAATAAATTTGATTTTCCCTTTAGATTATTGCATTTGTCTATATCTAAAAATCGTAGTTAAGACATGTAGATCTATGTGATTTCTTACAGTTATTCGTACCCAGGTACGAATCGACTTCGCCGAAATGCGGACATTTTCGTACCATTTTCGAACCACGCATTTACATAAAATACAACAATTACAACGTGTTTAAAGCATAAAAATATGTTGTCATATTTCAAAAAGACATCTACAAGTGCCTCTGTAGAGTTAATTTGCTGATAAGTTTCAGTTTTATACCTTAACGCATGAAGGCGTATTTTAGACTAGTTTTTCGGAAAATCTTTAGAGACACTAAATGACAACTAGTCAGGCCGAGCACATTTGATGATAGAGGCGTTGGCAAGTTACAAAAAATCGTTGTTTTTTATGTTGAATTCCGAGTTTTGTACTTTAAAATTCAAGAGTACCTAGTGGTTCGATAACATATTACGATGTTCCGATAGTTTATGATCACAAATACAACATCGGATATAAGACACATTATTCGGCCTGACTAGGTGTCTTTTAGTGTCTCCGGTCTGACTTAGAAAACTGTTCTGATCAAAACCGCGTAGGAAACTAGTTCTATATACAGAACAGATACCTCGTTGATTTTTAGTAATTTTTAATGTTTTACATTTATTCATCAATATATCATAATGAAAACAGAGTACAAGGTAATGCATTACAATTCTTTTTATTTCATTGAATATATAGAACTACTTTTCGGTCGTATTCGACAAAAAATTGTGTTAAGAGTTCGGCCGTAAGGGTCTGAAATACTCTGTTAACTTTGGATACGATTGAATAAATCCAATCGGTCCAAAAAACGATATTGGCTGATCTGGTTATTTGAAAATCTAGACATATATGTTTTCATATGTCTAAATGTGTAACCCTCGGTAAATAAAGCTTTCATTATTATAATTATTATTATAATAATAATAATTATTATTATTATTATTATTATTATTATTATTATTATTATTATTATTATAGACGGTAAAAGTTCACCATTCTTCGCTCTCATAATTAAGAATAGTATATAGACATCAATTGGTGCCTGAGGCTTAGTGGTAGCGCGTTCGCCCCAGGATCGAAGGGTCCCGGGTTCGATCCCTACCATAGCCATGTCGGTAGTGTCCTGGGCAAGACACAAATAATTTCATATTGCCGCTTTCGCTCTTCGAGGTTGATTCCATCTGGAATGAGTATTGACATTTTTTTCTTTCTCGTACGTGATGGTGAAAAAGGCTAAATCTAAGGGAAAGGGGGACCAAAGAAAGTCAAAGATTGAGAGGTGCAAGCAAATAGTTATGAAAACATTTCCACGTAAAATTTATTTACATGCTTTGAAAGGGTTGAATTATCTGAAAGGGTTGAATTCTCAGCTTGAGTTGATATTTATTTCAATGAAATTTATCGCCAAAATTATCCGTAAATGCAGTTAATTTGTTTTAAATATGTTATCTAAGGATAATTAGCCGCTGTAAACACGGAACAACAGTGTGTGAACCCTGGACAGTGACAAAATGATCGGCGTGTTTAACGCATTAAAGTGAGATTATCTGCATCTTACTGCACATAATGTATTTTCGGTGACAGTTTTATAAAAGCAATTTTTGGTTGCTGTGCATTTAAATGTGTTAAGTTAATGTGATAATGCCGCATAAGTTGGTGCTTTAGAAATGAAAAAATCGGACTGATAAAATAATAGTTCCTTTCTTCGCTGTGATATCCCTTATGTTGTTGTTGTTGTGGGTAGAGATTTCGGCAGTGGAAGGGAAGCAACTCCTGCATGCAGTTTTTTTTTTTCTAAAATGACTCACCCAGTCAAAATAAGAAAAGTAATATTTGAAAATTTATTATTTCGTACTGGTAGCGGGAAGAGTGGTTTATTGGGTTAAAAGCTATTATTTCCTCTACTCTTTTGTACACACACCTATTTCAGCTGGATGTTTACTTGAAAAAAATACGCATAATTCCACTTTAATGAAGTGAAAGTTGCTTTTTCTAACAAATAGTAAAGGGGTCACAATATGTGTATAGATGTATTCTGTTTTGAATAAATACTGTAGGTCGACTGCCGCCAAACATGTTGAAATATAGCGGGGAAAGGACGTGTTTTTAATCAGCAATAGTTGAGAGTAGCATTCTCGTGCCATACCATTTATGTAGTTCCTGGTGTGATTATTTTGATCATTAAGCGTCATTTTGCCGCGTCTTTGATGCTTTGCATCATTACTTTTTCTTGTTTTTTGAAATATGTCAGACAACAAATTGTAGAGATTATAAGGCCGGCCTTCTACCAATTCTCTCTTAGAGTAAGAATATATGATTAGACGATTACAAACATTGAAACACTTAATCATTTTGTTGTCATTGACTGCATAAACAAAGAGGAAAGAGCAGAATGTTTGATTACAATTTTAATTTGGTGAATAAATAAGAATATTTTAGAAATATTTATATTATCATGGTTGTTGATATGTCTTGTTCGATCTGTTTCAGTTTCATCTCCTTATACCGTCCTTGGACCTGGTAAGTGTACTCCGCTGTGATAAGACTTTTTAAAACGCCACTAAATAATATAGAAATATTCCACAGTAATATCATAGTCTTACAATATAAAAGACACATTTTGGCACCACAGACATTATGTACAGTATATACTGTAAGAAACTAGGCATATGAAAACTAATTTTCCCGAACTATAAGGAAAGGTCACAATGCAATATGTACATAACACTTCAAATATCGAAACTTTGTCTACGTGCATTAAAATAGTTGATCATTATGTGCATATAGTTTATTCCGAGGTGGGATTATTTGGGGGAAATAACCATGATATCCAAGATCATTTGATTGCAGAAGGTATTTTCTTATATTAACTGTTTTGATTGGGAATTACAAGTCTATATATAAACGTTATATATGCATCTATTGTCATGTCATTTGGGACCTTAATAGTATCCTTAGAATTACTCGTCATTTATCCCACAATAGAGATATTAAATCCGCAACTGTGTTACAAAGTACAACTTGGAAATTAAAGACATAGAGCTATGAAAATTATATGAAGAAAATCTAATAATTCATTTAAGGTGGGACATTTGACATTCAAAGTTCACCAAGTCAGATCGGAACTGCCAGCACAGTAAAAACAGTAGTTATTCCTGGTGTTCCAGCTCTTGACATAACGGCAACGTCAACCATCGACGACAGTAAGTACAATCGGACGTATTATAGCCTACGATAACGGAAAGTTTATGTAAGCTTGTGATCATATTTAATCAACTGCCTTCATCATTTTTTAAGAATTAAGCATTATAAATATTACTTACAAATATATTTTAACAACTTGTCCAGATGAAACTCATTTCGAGATTTCTGTTTTAGGTAGTAAAAAGGTATTTTATCGAATGTCATAGACCTGAAGTGTGTGTATAAGAAGACTAAGCTGGTATTGCGTGCTAATATTGGACTAATTACAACAAAATGTACGAAATAATCAATGGCTTGCAGTGCTTTATCGAAATTGAAGCATTCCCCGGAGGTGATGTGGCTGGCGGAATAATTCACGAGGGCGAAGCCCTGGTGAATTACTACGCACGCACATTTCCGACGGGGAATGCTTCAATTTCGATAAAGCACTGCAAGCCATAGATTATTTCGATTCTTATAAGCCGAATTCATGAATACTGTCGTAACTACTGCGGACCTTTTTTCAGTTCGGCGGTAATGTGTAAAATAGTATAAATAGTGGCTGTTGGAATTCACTCCCCTATTCGGGCAACCAGTCAAGATATCATACATAACTATATTATACAAACTTATTTTAGTTTAATCATCTAATACATAAAATATGAAAAAATACCCGACTGTGACATTGTGTAGAAGACGTCAGATTCACACCCTAACAAAGCAGACAATCGATTTAAAAGCGAACCGTTAATCTGAACTGTACAACGTTTTAACGTGACGTCAGTGTGAGTACGTAAACGTTTTCATTCATTGTTTTGTCTCCCGGAATCAAAAAATTGTATGACCTAAATCCTGAATTGTTTTGGCCTTTTTAAAGGTAACCAAGATGAAGGTATTCTTAGGCTTACTTGACGCAATCAAATATAATATTTAGGTTCTTAAACACAACTTTTTCATGCGACTGACGTATTTATAAAGATATAATTTCTATTTCTATATTTTATTTTATGCGCGGGAGTAAATTAGAAAAGTCGGAAGGAGCTACTTCCATGTCCGAAACTCCGCCTTCTTTTCCGAGTGCTTTAATCATATTAATGCACTAGAATTGACTATAGAAATATACCATAGGCATATTAGAATATACATTACAGAATAGATAGACAAATTATCTAAAAAATGAATTACTTTTCTTTGAGTGTTGTTTAACGATTAATGTAGTGATAATTGATTTCTGCCACAATATTGTCATTTGTGATGACAAATCAGTGTTTTCAGAATACAAATTGTGTTCCATTGTTTGTCAAAAGATTGCTTAAAAGTGCATTTGAGAGACATCCCTAAAATACCTTTTAGAAACCATTGTCCATCCACATTAGTATAGAAGATCATCTGTGGATTTAAACTTGTTTCTGCCAGCTTCAGTTTTTTCTGTTTTAGAACGAGATTATGTTGTACACATATGTATATTTAATTTGCTTTCCAACACAACAGTTTTGTTTCTATATATCAACATTAAGGGTACCACTGCTCAGACTATGTGATGTTGTTCACAGTGCCACGGCAAACCAACAATACATACAAAGTAACATTAGAAATACAACTTCCCGGGTCCGTCAATACAACTGACAACCCAGAGTGCATACTAAACTGGGCCGATGGTGCGAAAGAAGGTCCGGTTAAGGTTAACAAACTTCCTATGAAGATCAATCACACATATTCAACTGTAAGTGTTTCTGACTCATGTATTGTATAAAACATGCTGTAAAGGGCCAATATCAATAAATGAATTGTCATTGTCATTGACTCGCTCGTTTGAATCTTGATATGTCCTAAAATGCAAATCCGACGTTGATCACATTTTAAATTGTCGTGAATGAGAAGCGAATGAAAACACTGGATGTGGTATACATGTACATGATTTATAATTAATACAATCAGGTAAAAGTTATCTATAAAAGTTAAGTAAAAATGTTAAGATGAATAGTTTTTCAAAGAAATAACCCATTTATAGTCATTTTAAGAAACACATACGACCATGTTTTTGCATGGACGTGTCGTACGTTTCAATTGCATTTTACATAATATTATGCAATGCATTTCGAGCTTTGTTTTTATACATTTTAGTTTGGCGTGTATCCAGTCAGCATGAAATGTGTAGACAATAAGAATAATAAGACGTATTGCCCAAGACACATATCGAATTGTGTCTCAACTGCAGACTTTTTGGACGACGTCTACAAGCAGTTTCAAACACCAATGATATTCTTTACAACTGAGCCAATCTTGGTACACAATTTCTTTTTTGTTGTGGTTGTAAAGCCCGTTGAACAGTGTTTCAGTTATTTACAGGTAAGATGTTAACCTAACCATGGCATGGATCAGGTCAAAATCCATACACCGTAAGAAGCTGCTAACGTTCGTTCATAAATGTCAGGTCGGTATGAGGGTGCAAACCCATGATGCCCAAATCAATATAATTTCTATTTCAGCTGTCAAACCAGAAGTAAATAATGTGTTGATGATACATGAATACAGTTCAAGAAAATATGTTAATTTAATTTTACAATATTGCAATTGATTGTTCTACATTGTAATTGCACCATAAACAAATATAATAAACACGAAACTGTCTGAACTAATAGACGTTGTTTTGACTTTGTTTTGTAGATAAAAAGCTACATGGAAATTACTGCGAGCAGCTGTGGTGCACCAACAATTACCTGGAGAATTACCAATGTCAATAACGCAACATTCACTCCTATTTCTAACTTTGAACAGCCGTACTCCTCAGTACTAAATATAGAAGCAGGACTGTTAGAACCAGGAGAGTATGTTGTAAGCCTCGAAGTCCTATTCAAAGATAAAAGCTCATGGCACTGGTCTGAAGATAGTGCCATTGTTAAGGTGGTACTTCCAGAACTAATCACATACATTCTCGGTGGAGAATTTTTAGATGTCGTATATGGCCAGGAAATCTTCATCGATGGAAGTATATCATGGGATCCAGGAGCATCATTGGCATCTGTAGCCTCAATGTCACTGACAGCCTCCTGGTCTTTCGCGCATTTCCCGAACAAGACACTTGAATCTGATCTGTACTTGTTTCTGAAAGATTTTCCATTTTGTCCGTTATCAAATGATGCAACCACATACGAAATTGGAATCGGTAGCGAATACACTCTCAAAATTGACACGTCGGTGTTTCCGGTTAATACGTTTGCCGTGGCAATGTTCACACTGTCACGTGGAAAGAGAATTTCATCGGCCATTCAGATGATAAGATTCGTAGAAAATGCCATACGGATTAGCATAGAGTTAGTGCACACATCAAATATCAAAACCTTTTTAGCAGCAGTAACTGTTGTAATATCATGAAAATTACTTCAACTATCTTTTATCAACAAAAATTAAATGTAATAGTTAGCAAAATACATTGATACATAGAAACGTGTATTACGCTTTCACAACAAGCGCGTCCACATCGTAGTGATATTTAGCGACTGTGAAAAAAATCAGTACTGTACATTTTAAACAGGAAAATATTGCTGATTATATAGTATATTAAGAATAAGTTCTTTTCAAAATAGTATTTTAATTGTTTTTTTTTTAAAATCGTTTAATCTATTCATATACATAGAGCTTGGTACTTATTTCTTAAATCATACGAACCATTGTTTTCCCTGAACAACGTGCATATGAATAAAAGTACGCTGTCATACGTATCATTTTATATGTTTTCTATAGAACGATCTGAAAACAGTCAAAAAAGCAGTACCTCTTACTGTTAGATGTTCGTTCAAAGAAAGTAACAACAAGAAAAAAGACAGACTTGTGAATTGCCTTGCACGTAAACGGAAAACTTTATTGCTTAATATTGGCGACATTGTTTGAAAATTTCTATCTATAGACATATTTCTTTCATTCAGATGTGTGTATAACTGTCATGTAGGAAGAGAGAGACTGTTCTATAATGATAAAATAGAACTTGACCTTAAGCTACCAGAGTATATGGATCCCTCCGTGTTCACTTACAGCTGGCAAGTCCTTCGATGGAATAGTTCATTAAATACATACGAGGAGGCTGATGAAGCCGTTGCAGAAACGGGTACGAGATATCTCCCCTTAGTCCTTATCTCACATTTCTTTGATGATGTCTCCTTTTATACAAACTGTTGTCATTTGACCATAAATGACTTTTGGTATAGCTGTTAATTATTTTATTATGTGAATATAGATATACAGTATTTCATAAATAGAACAGGATTATCACATGACAGGCTTTCCTTTATTTATAGTACTAGAAATGAAGCCTGGTACATATTGTTTTAGTACAACAAGTTAAGTCAATGATTTCAGTATCTAGATAAATAGTGCAACAAGTAAAGTCCATGATTTCATTATCTTATTTAAAATTCTGTTATTAATATAGGTTTTGAAACTTCGTCAATTAGTATCAAAAAATCTCTGAATCAAGGGGACACATACAGAATTAGGGCAACAGTCACATCCCTGAACGTCAATGCTCCGAACATCAGTGCCCGTGCCCCAAACTATACTTCGACTGTCGTCGAATTTATACGGACAGTGAAATATGTCCCTTACGATGGACACTGCACTCTCAATAGCTTACAAGGTTGGTACTTACAAATAAAACTGTACCACTTGATGAAAAAAGAGCTTAAAAATCACGCGAAATATGTATAGTGTTTGGAATTTACATACTAAATTACTTCAATAGCGCAGTATTTTTAATTATATTCCAAAATATTGCCTACATTATTTTATGTAGAAACAAAATTACTATGGGCGAAATCATACTGAACATTATCTCAGAGAACATAGGACATGTGTGTCATTATTCTATCAGTAGACTCATTACTTTTCCTGATTAAAACAACAGTGTGTAGTAAGTTACATAAATCCTGCCGTGAGCAACAAAGCTTGCGTATTCCCTGAAGAGGAATTGCATTTTTAAAAAATCAGATGAAGTGATAAAATTGTACCGTGTAAGGTAAAATGAAAGCGTATATAAATATGTTATGAAATATCTAATGAAAACAATTCTTAATGATTTAAAACCTTCTCAGTTACATCTGCCCGCGACTGGCTAACGCTCACTTGCAGTGGCTGGAAAGGAAATGACAACAGGAAAATAAAAAATACTACCACAGACACAAACCCAATTTTGACTTACACTGTACGACAGCGGAGTACTGGTGCCGTTATTGAGGAGGAACCTGTATTACAAACACGTACGTATGTGAGACTACTTAGTTCATAGTGTTGTGAAACCATTTGTTTATACAAAGTGATTTTGACAACAAGCATTAGTCTGCAAGTGTCCTTGTCCTTATTTTCAGTAAAATCAACAGGATATACATTCATTTATTGTAAGATACATATATGTCTCGAAATACAATTCGTATAATTCATGCCGTAGAATATACATTGTGTAAATATTCATTTGTTCTCTATTTCACATAACGCGCTGAAAACTGAGCAATACTGATTTATACAAAGATATTTACATTTCTCAAAACACAAATCGTTTATAAAAAAAATATTTTTTACTCTTTTACACAAAACTACGGTGCCCGTGAAGTGACATGTGATACATTTTTTTTATTTCGTAATTACGAAATACATTTCGTATAAACGAAATAAAATTTCGTAAAAACGTAGGCCGATATTGTATTTAACTTGTCTTCCTTTATCTGGTTATCTGCACGATCAACGACTTTATCTATCGCGTTGGGTACCAGTGGGGTGATTGTCAATAATAGCTGATATGAATTGTAACTGTGACTTTTGGTTAAAAATTTAAAGAATTCGACAAAACAAAACTCCGAAAGTCTGTACTGAAATTTACTTAGATAAAACAGAAAACTGAATAGTTTTCTCAAATAAATCATGTCTAGACACTTTTAAATATCTTTCTTGAATCAAACAGAAAAAATTTCAAACTGATATTTATTAAATATTCATGACTAATTCGATAATTTCTGAAGGTTCTTTCCAGGTTGCATACTAATGCAACAGCGGTCGAGTCCGACCACTAGCGTTATAGTAACTTGTGTAACGAGTACTGACTTAAGAAAATACATGGTTCGTTTTACTTACATGACTGAAGAACACATTTGCTTCTACGTATATGTATTCAATAGGAGCACAGAAATCTCACGTGATTCTCAAGGTCGGAGATGTAAACAATGCATACACAACAACTTTATTCATTCAAGTGTTTGACATGTTTAAAAACTACAAGGAGATAGAACTGTCACTCAAGGTCAGTAATATTGTATAAACGAATAGTGTGTCAATGTCAAATCAGTGTCGTTTGTATTACTTTCTTTTGAGATACCTGCTTTTATGAAAAAATGTTGCGAACATAACAATTTAATGTTTAGTTTCAAAAATCGCAATGCCCCGAGCTTAGATATTTGATATGTAGCCACGTCTATTGATGCTTTATCAAGGTTGTTCAAATTTTGACCCTGTGGTTAAAACCAACCCTTGTATTAATTACACTTACATAGGAAAAAAAATTACAAAATTTTCTTGTTGAATCTCACAAGGGGTACAGCTTGAATATTTTTTTAGCTTGTTTAGTGCATTTCTACGAGGATTGTTTAAAACATGCCACTTAGGTCAATATTTACATAACCCTGTGGATCACTTAACTGACAGAAGCTAACATAGTAAAACAAATCAAAAATTACTTTTGTCTAAAATACCAATGCCCAGAACCTAGATCTTTGGCTGACGGCATTGTCTAGGGGCTCTTTACCAAGTTTGTTCAGATCACCCCACAGGATTTAACTTGGCCTCGTCCGGGTTGTACTTCTTCACTTAGACTAACATAGTGTAGTATATATTGTATAGCAGTCCACTACCACCGTTATTCTCCATGTGGTTGAAGTAAGTTACACTTAGCCACGCCTTATGTCCTTCACCATATCCTCTTGACCTGTTTTACAGTTTTGCAAACATATTTTAGTACTAACCTTGGATGACGTTGACCATGATCTTTTGATCCACTTTATTGTTTCTTAAACTGCAGATATGAAATCTGGATCATGTCCATCATGACCCTCATGTTTATATTTATTTTCATTTGATATGGTTGGTGACGTCACTATGGTTTTGCAGATTGCAACGTAATTTTATCCTTCTGTGATATTGAATTTAAATTTCTTAACTGCGCAACAGTTTGTTTAATTTCAGTACGCGTTAAGGTTAAAGTATGATTAAAGTAATCCTTTCTTGTTTCAGTGAAACTAAAGTAACATTTTTATTGTATTTTGTTTTAATTGAGGGTTTCAATATTGTGTTTTTCAGTCCATACCTGTATTTAGTGTTAGTCTTGTGACCCCAAAAGAGGAGGGGGCGGTGCTTGTAAAAAGCTATACGGAGGGAGAGTATCCCTTTGACAAGGAAAAGCTGGAAATCATTGGAAAGAGTGACATGATTATCTCCCTTGTGTCAGCAGTCTGTAGCAATCTGCATCTTGTTAACGTAAGAGCTCCTTTCTACTTACATATGTTGGCGGTCCCATCTGATTGACAACACGCTAAAAATGTCCGTCGTGTTGTCGTGCAGCACGACAGCACGACATGGCACAAATGAGCAACCGTGTATAATAGAGAAAAATTTATGTCAAATGTTCGTTTGATTAAAGGTTGGCTCTGTAAAGTTTTATTTTTTCGTTTGTTTATTGTCTATATCAGTAAATTTACATGTCTTTTAATGTCAATATTCGAGATATATATACTTATTCTTGGACATTGGTAATAGTAATTATGCATATGTACTAAATGTACGGATCTGAAAAACAAACAATAAAGTTGTTATATATTTTATAAAACAAATACTCAATATAGTATTAGAGAGAAATAAGAAATTTGTCATAAAAAGTATAATTGTAATCGCGTCGTTAGAAAGATATGCAATTATGTGGCATACATACATGTACCTGTCAAATTGTCACATATATGATTATAGATATTTGTATTGTTCTTAAATAGTCTGTGAGTAATGCAAGCATTTTGCAGGTATACTGTTGAAAATCATCTAAAATAAGATTAACTTAAAACTTTTAATACACGATATATATCAATATGTAACCTTCCTTTTAACATTTGAAAGATTTTGTTAAACTTGCTTAGGTACGGAATGTAAAGGCACAATTTTATTTATTGTTACTTATTTATATTTTATATATTGATGCTTATATCATACATAGTATTTACCCTTGTCAGTTACCACCTGGGTTGCCACCTGTACCACGAGTTCTTAACACAGATGGTTCTATCCTTGACTTAAATCCTGCTGGAAATAAAGATGTTGGCACATTGGACATGGTGTTTGCAGACGCTTACAACGAAACTATCGACCCTGCCACGTTAGCTATTCAAGATGTAAAATTTCTTATCTTATCCCAATGTTTTATAATTTGTTTGTATTATGATGCTCAAACTTTGAGAGTGTGATCATTCTCTGTAATTTCTGGAGTTTTTTATATTTGATATTACTGAACAAGAAATTAATTATAATTTATTGATTCAAGTATAGAATGTCAATGAAAAATGAGAAAAAGTGCATAAACGTAGTAGTTCATAACCGAAAAATGAGTTTTGGGATTTAAGTTGAAATTGTTAAATGTTTCATGTCTGAATCAACAGCATACATTAGTTTGTGTGTCACTTGCAACATCAAATATGCTGAAACCTGGCTATACCAATAAGGAATCCTGACGTAGTTCTAATGTTAGGTAAACAGCTGCATTACTTCGGTTTAATTTATAATTTCATCACGCAAATACGCAATTATGTTTCCTGTTCTATCACTTAGACGTGTTTCATTAGTTACATTTTCATTTTATTTCAGTTTCTACATGAAATGACTATACTCCTGCGAGACATTGTCGAATCAGATCTGGTAAACGGTTCCAGGAGCGGTGATAAGATGTTTACCTCGATCATCACCAATGCATTTACGAATATTGCAGCGAAGCCGGAATTTGTGAACACCGATGCAAAGGCTAGTATTATGTTACAAGAAATTTGATATACATCTTTTAATAATGAAATCATCGTGCTTGAAAATGTACAAATCACGACGCTTAAATATATATAACTACTTAAGTGCGAGAAACAATTTAACATGATGTCGAAATTATTTTAATAATTTCTAAACATGTGCTCATGTTTAAAAAGTGTGTAAAAATTAGCATAAATAAACATGTTAGCTCACGCAATATCACAATAATCAAGCGCGGACAGATGTTTCAAAATACTTGCATGTTCAGGACAAGTTTTTAGTAAACCTGTATATGATATTAATGTGAAAATAGATGATTATATTATCCAAAAGCATAACAGACAGATTTGTGTGCACAACTAAAACACGGCACGTTGGTTTTGGTTCTTGATCAAATAACGATAATATTCCCAATCATAACAATAATAAAGTTTATACGTTTTCTGTAACAACAGACGGGATAAACTTTCATCATACACATCTTCAAATTATAACGACATGTTAGGCTTATACTTTTCATCCGCCAGCGAAGTGATCTGGCAGTTTTCTCTGGCCAAATTTTCTCCAAAAAAAAGATTTTTAGTAAATTTTTCTTCCAGTTTGCCATTTGCCGTCACCCGGACATACACCGTGGGAATGTAACGTTGTAACGTATAACCCCTTTGCTTTGCTGTATTTAACTCATGTTTTTTTCACCAAGCAGAATACCCTTGTTTACCTGAGTGCAACTGTTGGTGCGGATGCACTTACGTTACCAGATACAACAGAAGATGTGTCTGCACAAGTAGAGACAACATGTGGTGGTAATATAACACAACTCTTTGGTTAAACGGAGCTTTAATACATTAAGTTATATTATAGGAACATATTTTATATATTTATTAAGCGAAAAAGCATCAAGTGTTAAAAGAAAATGACATATGTTTGCCTTTGTTTGCTTTTGCATATACATTTTATAGAGAGCTCTTAAACTCGTAAGCTTTCTCGTAACTTTGGTATCAAAGCGAAAGACTGTTTTAACACAATTTTTTTTTCAAGAAATTTCAAATTCAGTGCAAACGTACATGTCATTTGAATTTAGAAATGTAAAGGCAAAGTGTCACTTTATTTTATAAGAAGTTGAAACCTTAAATGACAATAATTTGAATCATACATTATCGGCTCGATCGGTTACAATGTTTAGAAAAATCGACAGTTTCTTACGCAAAATGTGTAAAAGTATTGACCATTTCAGGAACGAGAATTAGGTCCACTGACTTCTTGGAAGTTACTGAAATACCAGTGAAATCGGCTTTAAATTACGATTTCAGAGACAATCTATAATGATTGTTCAATAATATTTCCAGAAATATACTATATGTTTCAAGCAGTTGTTGGCGCAGCTGTACCAGATGACCTAAGACAAGCGAGATCCACCAGACGTCAGTTATCTGGAAGAACACAAGTAAAGTTTCTGAAAATAAAGTAGTTCACCCTTACAAAGAAATCTGTTTCCAGAAAAAAAAGACAAAAGAAATTATTTTTTGAAATTTATAATAAATACTTCACTTATTGGAAAACTGACACTTTTAACGTCTGAAATGGTTTCAGCAATAACAATATGTTTCATTTTTTTGTTACTAAATTATAAATAAAATTTAATATAAATATTCTATACATCGGATTCAGCTCCTTTTGAATACAGTACCCTTCCCCAGGAGCTGTTTTCGATGCATATAACAAATTCATCTCCCTTGGTAAAGCGGATCTGTATTTGAACCAAAGCATATGCAAATTCGTATAAAGCTCCCTATGTTCGATCAAACGGATGGCACCCCAAAATCAAGTCACCACTTTATTAAAATATATAAAGAGCCATGACCCCTAAAATGTCCCTAACCTAAATGGCCTAAAACATCTAACACCTGTTCAATATACTACATGTAACATCTATTCCGCCCGTCCGTCCGCCGTCTTGTGTAGATAAATTGTCTGTTAATGAGGAAAAAGTCTCTGAAGTAAAAAGACTTAATAACCCCTTCAACCGTCCATCTGTCCGACCATCTGTATGTTGTCCTACCCTGTCTGTTGTCTTATCCGTCCGACTGTCAGGCCTTACACTTTGGTGTGTTTGAGCTTCATTCCGCCAACAATTTAGGAAGGACATGAAGTACAAAACAACTTAAACTGCCACCTTGTTTGCTACCGTAAAATTAATAAAAATGTAGGTTTATTGAAAGAAAATAAATCTACAATATCAACAAAAAAGTCATTAAACATCAAATTTTCATCCAACCGTCAACAAAAAGACAGACATCCCAGAGCTAAGTACTGCACCCTGAATTGCGGAGTGGATCCTTATTATTCTATAATAAATTCCGTGCCGCGTATTTGTATAAAGGAATGATACGCCCGAAATACACATCTATGTTGCATCAGGTCACTGGGGTGCTCTTTTCAAAAAAAGGTACAAGAACCCTGAATACAGCTCCCATTTCATTTGAAGAGCTGTATTCGGGGAATAGAGCTCATCGCGAGCTGTATTCGTTAATGCGCATTGTTTTCGAAAGGTACTGTATCCAGTGTTACACTACATTCTTTTTATTTTAATGGAATTCAATAATCTTACACTTTTTAAGATTTGATGCATACATTGAATTGTTTATTTCGCTTCAATTAATTTTAGATATAATTATTAAGATAAGTAATATGTGATTGGTTATTTGTCGTAAATTGATTTTACCTGTATAGATACAAATATGCTATCTGTAATTGATTTTAAGTAATTTAAATTGGATTTAGCCTTTACATACATGTACGCTAAAGTTTATCGATATTAACTTGTAATTGTATTATAATTATATAGATTCGAGATATGCTATCGGTTATTGGCCAGAACATAAATACTTATGATACAAATATGTCTCCATCAGAGAGGGCCTACTTGTACATGAAAATGCAACTGAAGCTTCGGTTACAAATTGATAGCAAAAAGAAAACCGTATGTAATCATTTATATTTTACCAATTTTTGCATAAATAATTCTCATGAACACACAATTTATGAGAAAGAATAAAAAGTTTAAAAAAACATCATTTTTAATTGGAATATTTTTTTTCTTTTGACTCGTTTTACATATATTTGAAAATTTAGCCTGAAGCAATCTACAACAGTTAATTGTGCATATTTTGTATTAACTACACAGGCGAAAGATGCAGCTAAAATGGCAACACATTTAGCAAATAAAGTTCAAGATAAACTGAAAATATGCGCTATGTGTAGCAATTCAGGCAGTACGAAAACTAAACAGCTTGTTAAAAAGAACACAGCAAGTGTGATGAGAAGTGAAATTTTACCTACATCGACATCAAATTTCCGGCTTGATGGGCTCCTGCAAGCAATGGGTAATTCAAGTAGTGATGCTGAATCGGTTTCGGTATCCGTAAGTATAATAATATTCTGGGAGTTCTGTCTTTTCAATGGACTCTTGTCCATTCTCATTTTGTAACTTTAGTGTCGAAGTTTAGAGCCTAATCATATTTTGAAGTTATTGTCAGTGCGATTTAGAAGTTTAGAAGTTTTTTCCAACCAAACGTTCAATTACGCAGTCTGATATTCTTATCCAGCAGTACCCAGTTGTTCGAAACTTTAATTGACTAGAAGACTAACAGTCGGTTAACTTTAAGGGTTATAGTTCTGCCTGTTTTGTGCAAGTTTGCCCCGCCCAGGGGTCACTTCTTGTTTCTTGTTATTTATGCTAAAGCCATGAAGTTTTGCATGCAGATTGAAACTTTGACCTTTGCTGACCTTGACCTTAACATTGACCTACTGACCTATTTTCTGTTTTTGAAGCTACATCAATTAAATCTTGACTATGTATACAGTCTTGCATATAAATTTCGACTTCGACGTTGGTAGACCTTGACCGGTTGACCTACGTTTATGCTTTTGAAGCAAAAGCAATATAATTTTAATCATATGTACAGTTTTGAAAAACCTAATTTCAACTTTGACCTAAGCTAACCTTGACCTTCTTTGCTTTGCGATATAGATAGAGAGATGACATTTGGACTATTTGTTCAGTTTTGCAAACTTATTTCAAACATTCCTATGACTGACCTTGATTATGACTTGATTAAAGTGCAATTATAGTCAAGTCAGCGACACAATGGCCCTCTTGTTTAAAATGGTAGCTGTTTTACACGATTTGGCATGTGATTTGCAATAGCCACCACTTTATTCTTTGATTTTAACAAAAAAAATTAGTATGTTTGATAAACGATTACTGTCATAGACGTAACATGTGTGGAACAAATTATTTACAAATTGTTTATACAATATCATCAATTACATTCGTCTGTTATTCAGGCATATGAATTCAGCGAGAATGTTTTCATGTATGACGATGATGGCACATCTAGTTTGGTTACATCAAACGTTTTACGTATAGACGCTAAAACGCCAGAGAAACGTATAACACCTAGTTGCATGATGTTTGAGCAGACAGTGTTGACGCCGCTTCCAGAAAGTGTATCGCCGCATGTCGACGGAGAAGACGCATCCGAGTTTATGTATCATGAGTTTATCTATCAGTCGGCAATGGATAATGTTTGCCTGATTATCTCACCTTTAGGTTCCATTCCAATAACACATTATATGGCTTATATAAAATTTAGTGGACCACCATCTTTAATCGACTACGACTTGAAATTTGGCATTCAGCAATTGAACAACTGGCAGACATGTGTTCTTCCAGAGCAAATGAAAGGGAACACGGGAGTTAATAACCTGGCTGTCAGTGTACCAGGAAAAAGTGAGTTATATAAATTATATCTTTGTCATAATGTCTACTACGGTATTGTCATTTTCAAAGAATAGACATACATGTATAAAGTTTCATAAAATTACAATAACATATGTTCAGTTGGTAGGTGTACGTTGCTCGTCACGGCACGCAAATAGCAGCTATCATTGGTATTTATACTAGGGTATTATTTTTAATTACAGCGTGAAACGAATTAACTGAAAATATTTTCAAATGATAAGAAACTTTCACGTTATGTCTTCTGACGGATCCTGGCAGTTGATACTCATCTACTCATGGTGTAATGTACAAAGTTAACAGTTCAGAACGCACAATGAACATCAGGATACTGGTACATTTTGTATAACTGATATAAATAAAATTGATATGTTTTTTTCAATATGTTTTTCAGTAAAGAATTACCAGTACAACTTAACAATTATCACAGTTAGTTGTCTTACATGGGAAGAGGAAGCTACTAAGTGGCATTCAGATAAGTGCACAGTAAGTAATTACTGTAAATAGAAAATTACCGTTTTGATGCATTGTTCGTTTATATCCATGTTTCGACTTTATCTTATCGCTCGCCAAGTTGTCTATCTACAAAAAATCCTGATCACTTAAGTTCAGTACTTCTTTGATATCTTGTTCATCCATAGCTAAATCAGAATTGCACAAAACGTTTTAGATTATACAATTTAATTGTTTATCTATTTCCTTGAAAAGCTTGATCTGATATTTACACTTCAGCTTGAATGGCATCCAAATCGTGACAAGATAAAATGTTACTGTCGAGAGATCACGGAAATGGTGTTTTCAAATTCGTTTGCTGTGGCACCAAATTCTATAGACTTTTCAAGTGTGTTTCTGAAGTTCTCTCCCATAAATCAAGCTGCAGTTATGGGAACTTTAGTTGGCTTTTTCATAATTTATGTTGTGGCTGTGTTATTTCTGCTAAGACTCGATAGGCATGACCGGCTAAAGGTATGAATAATATTATATAATTCAATTATTGCTTACAGTCAAACATGTTTTAAGAATCACGCCGAGGGATGTATAAAAATGGCAACTCCTAAATAGTTTAACTTTTAAGCAGTTGATAGTTTAATGCAGGTGGCTTAATATGTAATGACAGACAAGAAACATCAGTAATAACATTTTTGTAGAGATGTGGTTTTGTCGAGTTATGTCGTCATGTGTTGACGTTGACCATGCAAAGTTTGTGCTGCGACATGACGTTGAACAGTACGAACCAATGATCCAAGCAGTTATTTTCATATTAAACCAAGTGTTACATAGGTTATATAAACAACAGTGGGAGTCAAGCCTTGAAAATATCATTGCTCTTTCATTGAAGTTGCAAGATTGTAAACTAGGCTCAAGTTCTTTTGTAGTTGAAATCAATATTGACCTTTAACTGTTCCACTGAATTAGTAGTTTTATAATAAAATAAAAGAACATTTTATTTGATGTTTTTCAATGGTTTATCGTGGATGCACCACTCGTGAAAATATCACTTTTGGTGCCCACTCGGTGAAAATATAATGTGATATTACACTGAAACCATCTATGTTATCATTTCAAAATGAAAAAAGATAATTGTAATCGTTTCAGAAATGAACAAACATGCTATTCACGGAAATGTTTTGTTACTCAGTGCGGTTTTAAGGAAGTTTTTGTTTAAAATGAACTGTTTAATATAGATATATATTAAAATCTTATTATCGTAATGAAAACTCTTGCACCTTGTACGTATACAGATATTTTACATCACTTTCTTTTAACACGTTTCAGTGGGGTATAACGTCTCTTCGTGATAATACGATCGCTCACACTCACTACTACATCATCAAAGTATTCACAGGAATGCGACGTGGATCAGGAACAAGATCGCGTATTGCTTTCATTTTGACTGGTTTCAATGAAGATACAGGTCCACGAGAATTATTTGACGGTGTTAGAGCGGTGAGTTCCTCACTCATAGTTTTCTTAACGTAATGTTAACTTGAAAGACTTGGGCACTGCTGTGTAGCAGAAGTGATTGAAACTATTTGATAAATATTGTTTCAACCGCTGCCATTCTAGGATGAATACAATTCACACTTTCTGCTAAGAAGAGAGTATTTTGTTATTTTAGTCATGTAATTTAAAGTATTTTCAGTAATAGTCAATAATATGTAAACTAAACCTACATGCATAAAGCTTAAGTCATGTAAATTGAACTATAATGTATTAACATTTAGATATGTAAATTGAAGTGTCATTATTTAACCCTATATCACGTAAACTTTAATATCACGTTTAAACCTATTAGTTTATGGTATATCGAAACTGCCCTAGTTCTTAAGATAGTAAATGAATGTTTCTTATGGCATCAATTGTATCTTCTTTTGTCTTGCTTTGGATTACCTTCGGTACATTGGTGGTTTCAGGAAATAAAGATTAACTCTGTGACATGAATATTCAACCGTTTTCAAAATATTTTTTCTATCTGACATTAAATGCATTATACACAGGTTCAGTATTTTTGTTACTTGTACTCTGGAGATATTGAGAAAAGTACATGTATACACCAAATCTTGATAGAAATCCCGCACATAGTTTCTGACATAAGATACATGCTGATGTATAGTACATGTTTGTTTCTTACGTATTCTTTGTTTTTCTCCATTGAATTGCCGTGTTCCATGTCCTTTTTAGGTCACATTTATGTTTAGTATCTGAGTGGACGGGCAGGTAGTTGTTAACTTTTTTTTGTTACCTTCAGACATGTAAAAGAGTTGCTAAATGATTATGTTATTGATTGTGTTTATACAGGAGTTTAGTACAGGAAGTATAATGACGTTTTTCATGGCGACCAAGGTACATTTGGGTGACTTAGAACATCTGTATATCTGGCATGACAACAGTGGGGATGGAAGTTATGACTCCTGGTACCTTAACCAAGTTATTGTATATGATTCAGAAAAACAAACAACGTACGTAATCGGTTAAGCTACCAACTAAGTTTACGAATTATAAATAAATGATTTTACCTTTCAAATTTGTTGTTACCTTTTAAACTTTTCAATTGTATGAATTGAGGATCCCTCAAAAGGACCAGACGTTTTCTTTTGACTCGGACTACCATTTACAGAAATGAAATGAGCAAAGTTTCCAACTTATTTTGTTTTGACTGTAGTGAAGTGAATTACATATTCAAAATGGTGCTAGGATATTCAATGAATACTGAAGTAACTACTTTGCTTTTATTTATGTATGTAGAAGCTAGACCGCAGGGCATAAAATTCCTTTTTTTGAATTGCGGATTGCTGTGCTCGAGTAAAAAGATATTTCATCAGAGCTTTTGTAATTACTGTCGCCAAAAAGTTATTGAAAGATGTCTTCTCTTTTTCAAATGTAATAAACTTCATACACATACTAAAAATATTTTCATTTGTGTAGTGGCTAAGCAAACTATTTTATTTTGCATAGAGAAGACTTCAAATTTTAGTTATATTACAGATATACTTTTGTTGCCGAGCGCTGGTTGTCTATTGACACAGCCCTTGATGCGAAGTTGCCAGTATGCCCTAAGGGACGTCCGGTTCAGTTCGAGACACGTTTTTTCTATCAGACGCGAGGTAGGCTGTCTGAGAGTCATATGTGGGTATCTATCCTGTACCGACCACAGTTTAGCACGTTTACAAGAGTCCAGAGAGCGTCATGTGCACTAGTTTATATATTTCTAACGATGATTGCTAACGCTATGTACTTCAATCCGGAATCTGACTATCAGTCTCCGCCGCTTATTCAAGCTGGACCGATACGTTTTACACCACAGCAGGTATCGTCAATTGTTTTAGCGCCTAACATCGTTCCAGGCTATTCTGTTAATCTTACATAACATATTTGTCATTGTGAATATGTAACAGTATAAATATAGTAGCATCTTATATAATAATTTTGAATAGCCTAACTTTCAGAAGTGTTATTCGTGTACGCACACTCAAGTCATAGCTGCATATTCTCATCACCAAGAAATTTCATCAATTACATTTCACCTTTTCGCCAATGACCACCACTGAAATAATCGTACTTTTTTTAATAAGATAGCATACTGTTTGAAGTACCTGAAGTGTAAGTGTACTCTCAATTTTGTTATTATTTCAAGTCTTTAGTATCACAGTTTGTCACAATCGCTAAATCCAAAGCAAGAACGGGCTATTTGGTGCTGAGCGCCTTAATGTTGTACTCTTCTATAAAGTTTTCCTTTCAGTCTTGTGCAGGACTGTTTCTTATACTTAGTTTGTATGTATCTGTAATATTTGTTTCTCATAGAACTGCGTTTAAGCAGTCATTAACTAAATAAATGTTTCACAGTTTTTACATTTTTGCAGATATTTATCTCAATCGTATGCGCTCTGTTGACAACACCAGCTGTGATGTTACTGATTTTCCTGTTCAAACGTACAAAACGTAGGCAAACAAACCGTACGAACCTAGGCAAATGTAACTGCTCACGTGGTTGCTTTTGTTATTGTATGTGCTGTGCAAAGAAACGTGACGAACGGAGTGATTATGATGAGCTGCTTCGGTCTAAATTACTTACACCGGAGACACCAGATTTGAGTGTTGGATTCTATCTACCGTCATGGTAGGCATTGTTTGGTTGCAGAACTACTCTTGTTCGCTGAAATTTGAGAGTGAATTAGGATGAGTGTGTATAAATAAATTTTGTAAATATTGATACGTCTTCTTCTTTCAAACTTGTGTTAACTGTGCCACTTTTTTGTTTTAAATATACCAATGCAATGATAGTTAAACGCATTAAAATGAAATTTTGCCTTAACACACTTTCGTATCTAAAGTTAATTTTTCCAAAAGATAACTGTGGTAGTAGAAAATAACAAGTAGGGTCTAGCGACGTCGATGTTTCAACTGACTAAAACTAAATCATGTACCTCATTAAGAAGCCCTAAAAAGATATGATCTTTTTTTCAGGTGCGGTAACTTTGCTTGGTTTCTAGTATTCTTTGGGACGATTATACCGGCGTTTCTTATTTTGCTTTATAGTATGGAATGGGGCAAACAGAAGTCTGAGGAATGGTTAACAACGCTGCTTTTATCATTACTTGAATCAATGTTTTGTGTTGATCCCATCATGGTAGGAAACACCGTTCTTTTGAAGATAAACTATTTGTTTCATTTGTATGTTACATATACTTCCTTATTGTATATTTTTAGCGACGAAAACGTGAATAAGAATTGTTATAAAAAATACATTACTATAAGACACACCTGTCAATCACGGTTTTCACTGAGTATGATTTGGAAAATAGCATGTCATGCCTTAGAATAAGATACATGTACCTATTACGGAGCACCGAAGTTCAACTGTGATTTGTATATTAGGTTATTGAATGCGATATCTCAGTCTGAGCTGGTTTAAAATTAATTAATTATTGTAATTATTGTAAATTGCATAATTGTTTATTAAATCTGTTTTGTAATCTGAAGAAGTATGGGTGGTCACTCATTTTTACATAACAGGTGATCTGTATATCTCTCGTTTTGACGTTGATCATTCGTACAAACAAAGACGATAAAAAAGTTGACATATCTCAACTTGTTAAGAATTACAGGCGGAAAATTGGAGATGACGAAGGTAGATTTTCATTAACTGTTTGCACGCAAGTATAGAACTCAGCTGAATACTTGTTAAACTAAAACTATTACTGAATGTGATAAATACACCCTCCACCGTCGAGCACCACACTGACACAGTATATACAATTTATGTAACATTTGATGTTTACATTAGTGGACCATGCACAACTACGTTTATCATTTATCATTTAATTGTGACCAGGAGTTTTGGAGAATCAGAGCGCACACGATTTTATTGTCTATAGCCCCTGTGACCTTTGATGTAGAGACCAGACACATGGCCATGCACAACTAGGCATGGTACTTATCACACCTGTGAAATATTATTAAATTGTAACCAGGGATTTGGAGATTAAGATCACACAAGCTTTAACTATCTCGAACCTTGACGTTTGACGTAGCGACCAGAAATGGAACTTATCATTTGTGTGCAGTATCATTAACTTCTGACCAGGGCATTTCGGAGATGAAGAACGCACAAGATTTTACTATCTTGAGCCCCCCTGTGCATACTTTGTGTGCGGGGGGTATAAAAAAGTACTTCTTTGTTCGAAAAAATATCATGTATACGTTTAACATTTAATGTCTTACTTCTTCAAAAGCCTTTACGTCACAATCTTCAATATGATCGTTCTATTGTAATCCTACATTCAATTCCATAAACTATTTGAACTTGAATGTTTACCCCAAAGTAAATAGATTTTCAAATAGATTGACCTGATACTTATTCAACCGACAAGGAGAATTAAGAAAATATTTCCCTAAAGAAAGTATAAAATTTATTTCATAAATGAATCGTGGTGCAAAATAGGAAATTGTGTTACCAATTTTGTTCACAAAGAATGTTTAGCAAAGCATTATAAAAGGTTAAACACTAACACCTGACTTATATGTAATTTTGATGTTTGTTTTTTCTTTTGCAGATTCGGTTCGCTCAAGTTTGAAAATCTTGAAGTCAATAAAGAAGGAGTATGACTCGTTTAAGCGTATGTTTTGTCTTAAACTCTCATATTTTGTGCCCAACTATTGGATATGGATTTGCTCTTGTCCTTCCATCCGTAATCCGAATCTTGTTGCACGCACTGCTCCTTTACTTATTGTCATAACGTTATCCAACTTCATAAATTGTTTATTGGGGTGAGAAGTTGTGCACCTGGGTTTTAGTTTTTATATAATACCAGTACCACCAAAGTGTTGACCCTTGACTTAGTCAAAATTAAGCCGAAAATAGTATGGCATACACTGCTCCTTTACTAATAGACATAGAGTCACTTCATACAAATGATTATTGGGATAAGAAGTTGTGAACCTGGGTTTAAGTTGCTGTTTTGTTTTTAAAACAGACGGGGTTACAAACAAGTGGGGCCTAACCAAAGAAGAATGTTCAAATTAAGGCATTCTATTGTGGCACTGCTCCAAGTAATTTACAAAGATATTTGGCAAGAAAAAATCGTTATGTGTACCTCTACAACAATCGTTTTTGAAAAATAAAAGGAGGTCTACCCACCGTTGGGGCTTCAAAAAGTTCAAATCAAGACCCCCTGGTCAAATTCGATCCCACTTTGGCCTCATTTGATTTAACATCGAGATATATAGGAAAATCTTTAAAAATCTTCTTTCAGACCACAAGGCCTAGACCTGAGATATTTGACATGTAGCATTGCTTAGTGGTGCTCAAATATTACCGCTTGGGTCTGGGGTCATTTGACCTACTGACATAGATGACCTACTGACATATGTTCTGGGTTTTGTAGCTCACCTGAGTACCCCAGGACACAATTATAGTTTAAGTGGGAAAGACAAGAAGACAAACAAATTGGTTACGTTATATATTTTTGAGTATTGAAGAATGTCATGAGCAAAAACCAATTTTTACAAGCAAACTTTAGTTTTTATCTGATTTATGTCTGATATACAGTGTTGATGCAAACCTCAACGGTTTTCTTCCAAGAAATCCGTTTAGCTAAGTGCCACTGGGGCCATTCTTTTATTTTTTAGACGTTTTGCTTTGAAGGAGCTTCACAGCATTTACCAGTAATACAATGTATATGATTAGCTTCTGTAATCAGATACATATCTGCAAGAAAATAGCGCATCCTAGGTAATGTTGCATTTGATAAATATCAAGTCAAAGGTCATTTGTGTGTATATGTGAGTATATGTATCTTTTCCTTTGTATATGTGTTATCACAGATATGTCGTGTTATCCTTCTTTTATTAAGTAAGAAAGTTTTCTATTATTTGTTCTTTAGAATCAATCATTTACAAGAAATTTTCTTTGAAAACTATAGAAAGATTTGCTTGGAAACTCGTGATTTCTTGGTGAAAACCGACTGATAGTTAGAAATGTATTCCATTTCAGATGATCCAATAGTGATTAGCCCGCCGCTGCGTGGTGACAAACTAGCCAAAGCTGTCCGCAAATACCGTCTACACGTACAGTTAACGTCAATTCTCAAGGATATTTTATTGAATTTGTTTTTCATGTTCGTTATCTTCAGCATCTGTTTTTCAAACAGAGACGATAGGTCTTTCCAGCATTATTCTGAAACAGTCAATACAATAGTTTCACCGACAAAGATGCCACAGTTTGCCTCAGTAAATAGTTAATTTGTTATATAAAATGATAAAAAAAAATATAACGAGAATCTGTTTTGATTCCTAGCTAGTCTTAAAAGGATATAATTACCATTTTTACGTTAATATTCTTTCCCTTTGGAAAGCCTGATACTGAAGCAACCAAAAGTTACACAGAGTCGACAGGTTTTCTACTATATTAGTTACATTTATTAAAATTCCGAGCTTAGGTCGGCTTAACTTGAAATGTGTAAAAGTGGACAGATGTCTTTGTTCGATATTTTGAAGTTGCATAGAAACAATCTCAACGGTTTTTTAAATGTTGGGACGATAATGACTAGCAAAATAATGTATCATATGTGTTCAAAAACAAATTCGAAATTTGTCAAAATATAGAAATCTATTGATAATAATGGTTTTGTCATGTATGACATAATGCATATATGTTTTTTGTCTACAGTATTGTGTCGTTTACATTATACATGCCTTTCCCATATAATATCTTAAAGATAAAAACGCCTGGTGACTTGTACACATGGATCAATGTTTCTGTTATACCTCATCTGTTTCCGGAATTTGATATGACTGGTTCACCGCTTCACTGGTCGCTTAAACAGTTCACAACCGGGTACAACGACTTCCGTCTAGGGCCACCGAGGCTGCGCCAGTTAAGGACTAAAATTGGTATATAAAGCTTAAATAATACATTATAAATAAAACTGTATCTAATAATTTGTTAAAGCATGTTATTTCATTACTTTCTACTGTTTTGCTCAAAACAGTAAAAAGTTTAATGTTTATCTCTGCAGGCATTTCATTCATACCAAAGTCTTAATTATATAACATTCTCAAGCCTATTATTAGAAAAATATGGAAATACTTGTTGAAAATGATACCCATCAGGGGCTTAGTTATGGCCTTTTTAAAGTCTCGTCAAACATCTTTTCATGGTCGATCTTTTGCGAGTTTAGTACGTGTTCCCATCCTTAGAAATTATCCACATGAAAATATCTTCTACGCATTTCGTGTTAAAAAGGAAATGTACACCTAGAACAAAGTTAAGCACCCACTGAAAGTTATATAGTGATTTTAAAAGATTGTATCATGAAATCACCTTCAAATAAACGAAGGAAAAAATGCTGCAAATCATAACAGCAACCCTCTGAACGAACTGGAATAAGTTTTGCACTGCGAGTGTCTACAGATTGTCTTTATAAAGATCCGAGGTTCATTTGGAGGCTGAATAATCAGGGTCAGGGTGGTCACCCAGGCACAGCGAAGGTGTACTCTGCTTGTGAACGTATGAAGTACAGATGTCATCTGAAGACTCAAATTGCATTTTATTCTCTAATTAGTCACCTTGAATGGCAGTTCCGTACTTAAATGTGTATTTGATTCGGATAAAACGGCATCCGTTGATTGTTCAACTAAATGACCCGAAAGGCCAATATAATATTACAGTTTGCCGTTTTCTGTTTGCCAGAGGGTTGCTGTTACGGATTACATTCTTCTTCCCTAGCTCAATTTGACGGTGTTTGCATGATAAAGCTTCTTTAGATAAATCAGTCTAAAAATTTCAGGGGTTGCTTAACTTTTTGTGTGTATAGGCCCTATTTTTTAAGCGTTTTCCACCAATTAATAAAGATGGTTTGCCGTTCTGGTGCCATTTGAAGTTACAAACGATTCAGGCTGATTTACCTCGTTGTTTATTATGACGCGACACAACCCAATACTGATCTATATTAAATGATTTAGAATGCTAGCACGGAATGTTTATATATTAAAAGTAATATAATTATGTATATACAAACTACATTTGTTCTTAATGAACTCTTATGGAAATTTAATTTTCACGTCATGGAAGGATATTTCTTAGTAATATTATTATGAAATGTTTCAAGCTAAAATGACATTAGTTAACAATTTTCCTAATCGTAGTTATTTACAGAGTATCCGCAGTAAACGTGCATGTTTGCGTGCACGTCAGTGTTGACATATGAATAGATTTACATTTTCGAAAGCATTTTCAAACATTTCAAAACTGAATCAAGGAAATGATTTCAGGATTTCTGTATGGTAATATTCCAGGTATGTGCGATGTACCATACGTAGGCAAAATCGATTGTTATGGGGATTATACGCTGTTGAGAGAGGATAAAGACAGCTATTGTATCGGCTGGAGACCTAAACCTTGTGCAAATACAGAAGCTGTGTACAACGTGTCAGAAGAGGCATGGGAGTACAGAACGGGTAAATATTTTAACTAAGAGGTTTTTAATAAAATAGTAAGCCTTCAAAATTGTAATACTTAGTGATGGCCAGCAAATATGCTTACTATAAAATAAATGCTTTGGAAGAATGAATAGATTTTATCATTTTAGCACAGCAGAGCATAAATTGATCAAAGTGAGCTTCTGTTATCACACTGTGTCCGTCGTCACTGTCGTCAGTGTAACAAGCTTCAAATAGCAAACCCCTTGACAAAATTTCATGAAAGTTTCCAGGGATATGGCTTGCATGAAGTTCTACCAAAGTTGTTAAAAGAATTTGATTCGATACAGAGCTAAATATCTTTTCCAAAATAGCAAGGACCAGAGCTTAGATATATGGCATTAAGCGTTGTTTAGTATATCTCTACCAATATTGTATAAATCATGAACCCCGGGTCAGAATTGGCACAGCCCTGGGGGTCACCTCATTTTACATAGGTTTTTATAGGACCATTAAAAGATATTCCCCAAAACCACAAGGCCTAGAGTTTAGATATCATTTTGCAGAATTGTCTTGTACACCTCTACCAAGTTTGTTCATATCTTGTCCCTTGTATATCAATATTGGCCAGTGTGGGGCTCACTTGTTTTACTTAAACATACATATGAAAACCTTTAAAAATCTTCTTCTCCGAAACCACAAGGTATAGAGATTAGATATTTGTTGTGTAACATTGTCTAGTAAAGGTTTTCTAAAAATATTTCAAATCTTGCCCCTAGGGTTAATAATGGCCCCGCCAAGGGGGATCTCTTGCTTTGCACAGGCTTACATAGGAAACCTTTAAACATCTTCTTCTCCAAAACCAGGTCTAGACTAGGCTTCTGCTTCCTTGCTAAATATTTGGTAAGTAACATTGTCTAGTGTATCTCTACCAAGTTTGATCAAATCCCACCCTTGGGGTTTAAATTAACCACACCCAGGAGAGTCACTTGTTTTCATACTGACTTATATTTATATGTAGGAACAGCTTTAAAATCTTCTTCTTTGAACCCACAAGGCCTAGAGTTTCGGTACTTAACGTTTAGCATTGCCTAGTAGACCTCTACCAAGATTGTTCAAATACCGACCACCGGCTCAGAATTGACCCTGCTCGAGGGCGGGGGGGGGGGGGGGGGGGTACACTAAATATTACATAGGTTTCTATGGGACATTTGTTTTAATTTTCTCCTGCAAAACCACGAGTCCTTAAGCTTAGATATTTCGTATGTAGTATTGACCTCTACAAACTGTGTTAAAATAGTGCAACTGGGGT